>CM076570.1:617480604-618712245 GCA_034641835.2 Pinus albicaulis | reverse complement strand
CGACGGGCCAAAGGTTAACGTATAAGTCTGGGCAGCTTCCTATCCATCCAATTCTCCCCATTATGTGTGAGTCACTAATCGTTCCGCATCGACGATGGTCGTTCAATCGCACCCGCCCATTCACCCTCCGCCATTTCCTCCGATCAAATATGAGTTGTTGTTCCTTCGTCGATCCGATCACGTACGCTAATCGCATCACGCTCATCGCCTTTCCCCCCTTTTCCCCTCCGATTTCATAAGAGTTTTCGATCTATCTCTAGATCGGATGGTAGTTGCATAATCACATCGCTGCTCCAATTGCACTACAATTTTCAAATGGTGCCACCCTCCACCCTTTGCGATTGTGATCCTCTGATGTTATCTCCACCATTGATCTTCTTATGATCTAGCGGTCCGCAGTTAATCGCCCTCCACCCATGCCGGGTCCCACATCATAAGCCCCGCTTCTTTCATTTTCTATGTTTTCCATTGTATTTACCCAAGGTTTAAGCTTTCGTGCTTTAGCACTAAAGTGTTATTTCTCCACCACTGTCTGTTGTATCCATCGTTTCCACAGTTGCCACCACCGTTCCTCCAGGCCTCCACAACATTCCTTCCACCCCTCCCCGTATTTTATAATTGGTTCATTTTTACTGTGCATGTTATATAGAGTGATTAATTTACTTTTTTTGTTGTAATCACAGCCATTGTGATTCGGAGCACAGAGAGGCCGTTACAGCAGTGGCAAAGTGAAACAGCAGAAGCGTTTTTGAGGGATTTGGACCTGTCAATCAAATATTTAGTGCCTAATCCCAAATTCAAAGGATAAAGTGCAGTTTTCATACCAAATAGGGCACCAGCAAGTCATATCAGCGCTACATAACAGTAGAACGTGTTTTCTCCAGAGGCACACCTTCCTACAGCAGTCTCCATGCCTCCTCGAGCCCAGAAACAGTTAATTACTCTGACAGAAACTTCTTAAAAGCTATCAGGATCGTAGTTATGGAAGCATGGAAACCTAAAAGACCTTTCAGTCACCTTAATTGCTTCAAAATACAGAACATAGGGCCTTACAGCTAGAAGGACTTCACGAAACATCTGAGGTCAATATTGCCCTGACAGAGTCTCCCAGACCATACCAAAAATTACTTACAGTGATGCAGGTGCCATTAAGAAGAGTGGGCATGAACTATTGCCCCACTCTATCTTAATGAGATCAATTTAATGAATATCATATACTCCTGTTATTCTGTTCTCATATAAGAATCCCCAAGAACAAATTGTAAAGGGTTGTTGTTCGGTTGTTACTGTTGCTATTATAGGGATTCATGTTGACTGTTAGAACAGTTCTGGGAGAGAGTAGCAGAGTAGTTTGTGATGTAGTAGGCTGGGAGGAGAAAGTTTGGACTGTATTCAGCCATTGATCTTAGTGTATGTGACAGGTTTTTCATATCAATTTATCAATCAATTTCACAGGATCCTAGTCTATT
Source organism: Pinus albicaulis (assembly GCA_034641835.2). Classification (NCBI taxonomy): domain Eukaryota; kingdom Viridiplantae; phylum Streptophyta; class Pinopsida; order Pinales; family Pinaceae; genus Pinus; species Pinus albicaulis. Next base: position 618,710,776 of record CM076570.1, on the reverse strand, counting down.
ACTCTAGGTGATGTTTTCTCTCTGCATGGTTTTATTACATTTTTTCATGCTGTTCATTTTCTTCTGGTAGGCATCAGAAATCTGACATAGGATTTACCCATGCATGGTACCCTATGTTTCTTCTCTCCCTACCCTCAATGTTTTTTGCTGATAGTGAGATCTGAAGGCAGACCCCCGTGGTTTAACCAATGTAGCAGATGTTATTTCCTACTAGCTAATGTCTGAATTCGGGGTTTGCTACTTGGATGTTTCTCGCTAGTGTCAAAGCATTGAAGTTTCAAAGTCCTTCTCTAATCTATAGACCTTGGATTTGTTTAAACTTATCTCTATTTTTCCCATGGAGCATGCAAAAGAAAACCTGGAGTTAAATGACCTCTGGTCCGATCTATAAGCTGCCCCTTTGTTCCTCCATTGAAATCTGCCTTTGAGTATGTCCAAGCAGGCCTAGAGTTAAATGACCTTTGACCTGATCTATAGACAGAAATTGGGTTGATTTCCTTCTTTCACTTTCAATCCTTAATGTTCCATTCCACCATCTATCTAAAATATCCTTCAGTATAGATGACTTGCCCTCTGAAAGCCTTGGCTAGTGGTTTGCAAGTAATCTCCTTTCATGACTCCATAGCCCAATGGATGGCACATTCTTAACCTATCCTCTTTTTCCAAAATGCATGCTATTTTGCTCCTTTCCTTCCATTAATTTCTCAGTCTATGATCTCATGGCTCAACCCAACAACCAACCAACCAAATTATTTTAAACCCCCTTTTGTGCTTCATACCTAGCCTAACATCTCATTTTGAGATTCAAAGATATATCATTCTTTGTTTTGTTGGAGAGATCCCTCTCCGGGTCAAGGAGGGCTAGATCCTAGGGCCCCAAAGTGGTTATGATGTTGTCTCATCTTTTGGTCTTGCCAATCTGGCCGAAACATGGGAACCCCAACATAATGGCGACTCCGCTGGGGAAGAGACCACTTTGCCTTTAGATTGGCTCTAATTGCTGATTGTGGACAGCAGTATGTTTCTAATGTCCAAATTCATCCACCTGGCGACTCCACACTCCCTGTAATCCAAAGACCTAATGACTCCACTGGTGGAGGGCTCTGAACTGGTTGAGAAGATACAGTAGCCTTCTTTGCAAAAACATGAATCCAAACATGGACAGGGATACGAAGCTTGATGCTTTGTATGACCAACTCAATGGAATAGCAGAAATGTTTGGTAAAGTGCTGGAGATGTACATGGCTAATATGAGTGCAAATGATGATTATTTAGAACAGCCCATGCCTTCTTCAGAATAAGAACAAACTCAAGACCGAGAAGATGAGCAAGACATGTATGATGCTCAAGAATCTATAGAAGACGAAGAGGAAAGTGATCAGGAACTGCCTGATTGCTTACCTATGTCTTGTGTTACACTTACTAGAGAATATCAGGACCTAATAGTGAAAGCTAAAAGGGAATGCTGCTTTGAGGAAACAAGAGACCACATAGAAGAGGCAGAATCTGATGTGGAAGAAGAGGCCCAAGAAAACATCTCGCCTCCAAATCAGCTAACACAAGAGAAAGAGGACTGTTGTTCTTCTGTCCATGATGAGAGGGAAAACCCTCTTTTGACAGAAGAAGAGATTGATCAGATATTAAATCAGCAGTCCACCTCGGAAATCTTTTATAGAACACACACTCTTGCCCATTCATCTTATGAGTTTGATGATATAGATCTAGAAAGCTCCTCTATGCATCAAGATGAAGAAAGACCTGCTGAGAATCCGATAGGTTTGAATGGTGACATTGCTTACGATTATGACTTTCCTAATTATGATCTATTTGATGATGATTGTTTCTAGAGAAAATCTCAGTTCGCAGAGCCATCATCAGTAGTTTCATGGGAGGAAATTCGGGGCCAGCAACTCCAGAGAAGCAGTGAACCCAGTCAGCCTATCTATGACATTGATGGGGAAAGTTATGAAAGCATCAATGATCAGTGTCATGAGAATGGAGGACAGTAGTCTTTCCTTTTAGAGGATGAGGAGGAAAGAAAAGAAGAGATTCTTGAGCAAGATGAAAATAACGAGCCTTCTCTTGAAAAAGAGGAAGCAATGGAACAAACCACTGCTCAAGAATACATAGATCTTTTCACGGAGCTCAACACATCAGAGCAGAACATACCGGAGCTCCAAGAAGACTTAGCTGCAATATACAATGAGTCCTCCAGTTCACATGATGAAGGAGACACTCTACTCCAAGAGGGTATTCTTCTCCATCCAATGGAAGAAGAAGAGATCCTGGTTGAATCGGGCTACGAGATATTCATAGCCAGGTATCTTTTCATGAACCTTATGTTCATTTCCTACAAACATTCGAAGAAGGATCAAAGGTATTTTTGAGCAGCATGTTGCAAAAAGAAAGAAAATTTTCCAAAGCTGCTATTATGGAACAAAAAGAGTGAGAGCTGCCCTACCTATCTAGCCTGCTCAAGGAGCTGAGCAGAAAGGACCAGCCATGGGATCACTTGATGGACTGGTTGCATTGGAAGACAATGTTTGTAAGCTAGACTTGTAAATAGTCCAGTTAGAGTAGGGTAGGTAGGAAAGCTCAATAAAGCTCAGCTGTGAGCATGTAGCTAGTTGTTTTTAATTTCTGCAAAGTCCAGCAAGCCAGACAGTCTAATCGTGGCTTGACTATTTTTCAATTTCTGTCTTAGAATGTAGTGAAGAAATCTTCTAGACAGTTTAATCCTAGCAGATATAGTTTAGGTAGAGAAACTATGAGACCAACAGTTTAATCTAGTCTCATGGAGTAATAAGGGTAGAAGTAGCATAGGTTTATTTTCCTGCTTGTAAAAAATCGATGATGTAAAGGGTATGCAAGTCCAAATCCGCCCAAAGGAAAAAATTCTAGGACTTAGTATGGGTAGGTAGTTGTTTGGGAGAATTTTTCTGTCGATCTGATGTCTTCATGATTTGTGGCAGCTGATCCAAAAAGAAAGGAATAAATCAAGTACTGCATCTGGCCTACACCAAAGATCATTTTCTGAATTCTTGACTCCTTCAAGAAGAAGCCATCCCCATGTGGAGCCACTGTTCCCCCTATGAATTTTTGGCAAGCAAACAGGGGGCTAAAATTTTTTTGAGCCTTTAAGGAATGCATTTCCTCTGAAAACACATCATCCCTGAAGCCTCCTCATGCCTTTTGTCCTTTGATAAAATCCCCTCTGTTGTTCCCATTATAAAGCCTCTCTATTTGTGAAGAAATTCCCAAAAGGCCTCCTTTTCGTCTCATTCCATCTCCATTAAGCCTTCATTTCCTTCCTTTTTACTCCTCTCTATCTCCCTCATTAACCCCCTAAATTGTCTCCATTCCCCTCCAAACCTTACAACACACCCCTTGTTTGGCTTGGAGTCCCTTTATCCCTTCTATCATTTCCCTTTTTGGCTTTGAGACGCATTAAAACTAAGCCAAAAACCCATATTATTCATATATAAGGCTTAGCCCCTTTCGGCCAGCCCCCCTCAAAACACTTCCCCATATGCCTGGGCACCAAGACCATGTTCTAGGCCCTTGAGCGCTTATCGCATCGGAAGATTGGTCAGGAGAAGTTTCCTTTTGGTCCTTAAAAAACTTCCGATGCGATTGAAATATTGTTATAATGGCCCGCTGTGATCCGAGCCGTCGATCTCTTGAGATCTGACGGCCTAGCGCTAATCGCAGTACACCCGTCGCTCCTATCCATCCACTCCTCCGATTATGTGTGAGCCGTCGATCTGTCTCCAGATTGACAGTGGTCGTTCAATCGCACCCGCCCATTCACCCTCTGCCATTTCCCTCTGATCAAATCTGAGTCGTTGATCCTTCGCCGATCCAACGGCTCGGCGCTAATCGCATCATGCTCATCGCCTTTTCCCCTTTTGCCCCTCCGATTTCATAAGAGCCGTCAATCTATCTCCAGATCAGATGGCGGTCGCATAATCACATCACCGCTCCAATCGAAATTGCAATTTTCAAATGGTGCCATCCTCCACCCTTTGTGATTGTGATCCTCCGACACGATCTCTGCCATTGATCTTTTTATGATCTAACGGTCCGCAGTTAATCGCCCTCCGCCCATGCCGGGTCCCGCATCATAAGCCCTGCTTCTTTCATTTTCTGTGTTTTCCATTATATTTTCCCAAGGTTTAAGCTTTGGTGCTTTAACACTAAAGTGTTATTTCTCCACCACTGTCCGTTGCATCCACCATTTCCACAATTGCCAACACCGTTCCTCCAGGCCTCCACAACATTCCTTCCACCCCTCCCTGTATTTTATAATTGGTTCACTTTTACTGTGTAGGGTATACAGAGTGATTAATTCACTTTTTTTGCTGTAATCATAGCCATTGTGATTCGGAGCACAGAGAGGCCGTTACAGCAGCGGAAAAGTGAAACAACAGAAGTGTTTTTGAGGGAGTTGGGACTTTCAATCAAATATTTAGTGCCTAATCCCAAATTCAAAGGATAAAGTGTATTTTGAAGACCAAAGAGTGCACCAGCAAGTCATATCAGTGCTACATAATAGCAGAACGTGTTTTCTGCAGAGGTACACCTTCCTACAGCAGTCTCCATGCCTCCTCGAGCCCAGAAATAGTTAATTACTCTAACAAAAACTTCTTAAAGGCTGTCAGGATCATAGTTATGAAAGCATGGAAACCTGAAAGACCTTTCAGTCACCTTACTTTCTTCAGAATACAGAACAGAGGGCCTTATAGCCAGAAGGACTTCACGAAACATCTGAGGTCAATATTGGCCTGACAGAGTCTCCCAAACCATACCAAAATTTACTTACAACGATGCAGGTGCCATTAAGAAGAGTGGGCACGAACTCTTTCCCCACTCTGTCTTAATGAGATCCATTTAATGAATATCATCTACTCATGTTATTCTATTCTCCTATAAGAATCAGCAAGAACAAATTGTAAAGGGTTGGTGTTCGGTTGTTGTTATTGCTGTTAGAGGGATTCATTTTGACTTTTAGAATAGTTTTGGGAGAGAGTAGCAGAGTAGTTTGTGATGTAGTAGGATGGGAGGAGAAATTTTGGACTGTATTCAGCCATTGAGCTTAGTGTATGTGATTGGTTTTGGATATCAATTTATCAAGCAATTTCATAGGATCCTGGTCTATTACTATGGGTGATGTTTTCTCTCTGCATGGTTTTATTACATTTTTTCATGCTGTTCATTTTCTTCTGGTAGGCATCAGAAATATGACATAGGATTTACCCACGCATGGTACCCTATGTTTCTGCTCTCACTACCCTCAATTTTTTCTACTGATAGTGAGATTTGAAGGCATACCCCCGTGGTTTAACCAGTGTAGCAGATGTTATTTCCTGCTAGCTGATGTGTGAATTCAGGGTTTGCTACTTGGATGTTTCTCGCTAGTGTCAAAGCATTGAAGGTTCAAAGTCCTTATCTGATCTATAGACCCTATCTATGTTTAAAATTATCTCTATTTTTCCCATGGAGCATGCTAAAGAAGACCTGGAGTTAAATGACCTCTGGTCTGATCTATAAGCTGCCCCTTTGTTCCTCCATTGAAAGATGCCTTTGAGTATGTCCAAGCAGGCCTGGAGTTAAATGACCTCTGACCTGATATATAGACATAAATTGGGTTGATTTCCTTCTTTCACTTTCAATCCTTAATTTTCCATTCCACCATTTATCTAAAAGATCCTTTAGTATAGATGACTTGCCCTCTGAAAGCCTTGGCTAGTGGTTTGCAAGTAATCTCATTTCATGACTCCATAGCCCAATGGATGGCACATTCTTGACCTATACTCTTTTGCCGAAATATCCTGCTATTTTTCTCCTTTCCTTCCATTACTTTCTTAGTCTATGATCTCATGGCTCAACCCAAAAACTAACCAACCAAATTATTTTAAACCCCATTTTGTGCTTCATACCTAGCCTAACATCCCATTTTGAGATTCAAAGATATATCATTCTTTGTTTTGTTGGAGAGATCCCTCTCCGGGTCGAGGAGGGCTAGATCCTAGGGCCCCAAAGTGGTTATGATGTTGTCTCATCTTTTGGTCTTCACAATCTGGCCGAAACATGGGAACCCCAACATAATGGCGACTCCACTGGGGAAGAGACCACTTTGCCTTTAGATTGGCTCTAATTGCTGATGGTGGATAGCAGTCTATTTCTAATGTCCAAATTCATCCACCTGGTGACTCCACACTCCATGTAATCCAAAGACCTAATGACTCCACTGGTGGAGGGCTCTGAACTGGTTGAGAAGATGCAGTAGCCTTCTTTGCAAAAACATGAATCCAAACATGGACAGGGATACGAAGCTTGATGCTTTGTATGACCAACTCAACGGAATAGCAGAAATTTTTGGTAAAGTGCTGGAGATGTACATGGCTAATATGAGTGCAAATGATGATTATTTAGAATATCCCATGCCTTCTTCAGAACAAGAAAAAACTCAAGACCGAGAAGATGAGCAAGACATGTATAATGCTCAATAATCTATAGAAGACAAAGAGGAAAGTGATCAGGAACTGCCTGATTGCTTACCTATGTCCTGTGTTACGCTGACTAGAGAATATCAGGACCTAATAGCAAAAGCTAATAGGGAACGCTGCTTTGAGGAAACAAGAGACCACATAGAAGAGGTAGAATCTGATGTGGAAGAAGAGGCCCAAGAAAACATCCCGCCTCCAAATCAGCTAACACAAGCGAAAGAGGATTGTTGTTCTTCTGTCCATGATGAGAGGGAAACCCCTCTTTTGACAGAAGAAGAGATTGATCAGATATTAAATCAGCAGTCCACCCAGCAACCAACCAACCAAATTATTTTAAACCCCCTTTTGTGCTTCATACCTAGCCTAACATCTCATTTTGAGATTCAAAGATATATCATTCTTTGTTTTGTTGGAGAGATCCCTCTCCGCGTCCAGGAGGGATAGATCCTAGGGCCCAAAAGTGGTTATGATGTTGTCTCATATTTTGGTCTTGCCAATTTGGCCGGAACATTGGAACCCCAACAAGTTAAAGACAGCATGAAGACCGGAAGACACAAATTAAGACTAATCTATCCTAAAACACAGAACTAAAGTGAATCAAAGGTGTTTTAGGGAAAGATAAGGAATTCTATCAATCCAAGAAGCCTCCACTGCCACATCAAAGGCTAATTGAATCCTCTCCAGCTACCAAAAAGACACCTGCAGCCTCAAAGCAATCAAAGAAGGCCTAGTTATTACCAGAACAAAAGATATTAGCATAAAGACAGTTTAATAGTTATTTCGAATCAAAGAAACTAATTTCAAACTGTCAAATATGTTATTACAAAGATAAGGAAGTGCCCTGAAGTCAATCTTTTAATCCACTAAGCCTTGAAAGCATAACAGAATTATGAAATAGAGATATAGATCGAGTGTATTCCTACCTTTTGCCTTGCATGGTTTTCAAGGCAGAGAATTGCATTAACTGTAGAATTAATGATACTTGAACCCTAAAAACATATCCACCTCCTCATTTTCCTATAAAATCTTCTTGAGGAGCACATTGTAAAAAGTTGGTTGCTAGATTTTGATATAATACTTGTGCTCTAAACTTTCTACATGTAAATAGTGTTCAGAGGCTTTGAAGCTCTGTTTGTGATCAAATAAGTTAGGCTAAGAAGAAAAGATGATTGTTGTACTGAAACATTGGACTTGAAGTATGTAACTGGATTAACATCAATATACAAGCTGATTCTTGGGATCCTGGTCTATATCATTGGTGAAGTACTTCTTACTGTGTTATTTTTTTCCTTTCATGTATGCCATTTTGTTCACTTATTCTCTAATAAAGAACAACAAATATAGAGCTAGGATTTACTGTCAAAACTACCTTTCTCTTATTGCTAAGCTTTATCTTAATGTTTTCCTCCAAATTGTGTATTTAAGAATGACTTAAGTTAAGTGTAAACATTATCAAGGAATGTTGGTTTGTCCCTGTCTTGATGTGAAAAGCTTGAAAGGAAGTTCTTGAATGATATTTTCATTATATACTCAATAGAGTTAGACTAGAAAATTTTATGGTTTTCCCTGTCTTCTAGTTTCTTTCTCCAAAGGTTGTTTTAAAAGTTTCCCTAAGAGTATTCTCAAAGCAGGTTTAGATTTACAAGTATCTTTCTTGATCTTAGGCTACACTTTGTTTTCTTATCTATTTTCATCCCTTCTGAAAGTAGTCATGTGGATTGCTAGATTGTTTGTCTAATAAGTTAGCTTTAATAAAATCTTGTCCAAAGAAGTTTATGGTTAGCCCTATCCTTTGGTTGGTTTCAAACAGTTGCTTAAAAGGCTTTTCTTGTTTGGAAAATTGATAAATCCTTGTTGAAATTATTGACTTTTTCCACCTTTTCAACACTCTTAATGTTCCATTCCATCATTTAATCTAAAACATCTTTTGATATAGATGACTTTCCCCTTGGACCACTCTTGAAATTGTTGCACAATTAAACCCTTTTATGACTCCATAGCCCAATGGAGTAAAAACCAGTTTCATATCTATCCTATCAGCCAAATCTTGTTCTGATTGTTTACATCTTCATCCCTTTGAAACTCTTTCATTTTAGGACTTTCCACTCAACTAAAAATCATGCTCAACCATCCAAAACCAAACAAAAACCCTTGTTCTTAATAACTAGCCTAATATCAAACCTAAAAGCCTTAAAGATAAATCAATCTTTGCACTTATAAGAGAGATCCCTCTCTGGATTCAAGAGGGATAGATCCTATAATCCCAAAGTGGTTCAAATTTCCTCCCTGTAGCTTTATTCTTGCCAATCTACTAAAATTACGGGGAGACAACAGTCCTATGAAAAGCATCAAATTTAGTGTCGGGTGAGGTGGAAGGTTCCTCTTTAATGGTCACTTTACATTCAATTTTGAGTTTGGACTTCTTAATTAAGAGGTTGGCCTCAATATTGATTGAATTTCAAATCATTCCTCTGAAGTAGTGGGATTTAATTCTCTCAATGAGTAAGCCATACATGGTTCAAAAGCACCAGGATAACGTAAGAAGGCCAAACCAGGAGGTGGTTTAATTTCATTTGGTATGGAGTTATATATTTTGAAGTATCAGGAATTATAATCAGGAATATATTTATTAGGATTGTGCTTCAGGGATTCATAATCAACAAGGAATTGTAAAGGGTTTTTCTTCTCATCCCACCTAGATAAGAAAGCATCAGTTATTTCAGCAGGAGTCCTAATAGAATTAGTTGCTAGGGCATGGAACCAAGTTTTAACTTCACCAGAAAAACTTTGTGCGATAATCTGCATCTTGGCATCATCTGCATCTAACTCCTCAAGATATATGAAGGTTTTGATTTTGGCCATGTGTTGATGGACAATGATTTGTGAGTTTTCATTGAAGAGGGGAATTATTTGGCCATATCCTTGTGGCAAATCAACAAGATTACCAGGGAGAACTAAAGGTCCAAAGCGAGCCATAATTCCTTCTGAATGTGGTGGAAGGGGAAGAACAAAGGGTGGATTGGTTTGATGAAGTCCTTGAGGGGGAAGTTGAGATAATGATGGGATGGATGATGAAATAGTAACTATTTGAGAAAATTTGGGGATGTGAAGGGTTTCTTACTGGTATTGAATGAAGGCTTTTTCAACAATATACCTTAAGCTATTGTCCAATTTTTCAATATTGCGATATTATTTCCAAATTTTGATATCAGTCATGTTTTCAGCCTCAAAAAATGATGGATTTAACTCTAATATCCAAGTTTTAACAACTACTATATTCAAGTTAGTCTTGGATTTGGTTCTAAACAATGACAACTCAAATTTGGTATCAAAAACTAAATCTTGAATGACAACAAAATAAGAAGGTAATGAGAAGGATCTTACCAAATGTCGAGGAGGAGAATCCAAAGAACTTGAAGCTAGCTGAGATATTTTCCTCCTTAGGATTCTTTTAGGATCTTCGAGAGGATAAACTAGATCTGGATAAGGTTTAGACCTAGTATATTTTCTTCGAGAAGCCAAATCTTCTATGAGGCACTGCAATTATGAAATAAACCTTATGAAACTTGATCCTATCATCCAAAGGATCAGTTTCTGATAAATCTTTTTCATACACCCAGGGAAAATTTATCTTTTCGTTCCCCGGAAATGGTGCCAGAATGTTATCACTTCGCCAGATTCCCAAGGCTGGAGAAGGAATCCCAACAGAGGTAACCAGAGACCAAAATTTTGGCTTGGTAGCTAGCCCTACCAAGTCGGAGCGGGCTCTCTCCAAAAGGTCATAGCCAAGAGGGATGGAGAAATTAGGGATTTTAGGCTAGATATAAGTGCAGTGGTTGTTTTGATTTGATTGGGTTGGGTTTCACTGGATGAATATATTAGGGCAAGGGAGCTAGGTCAGGGAAAATGAGATAGGGTTGCAGGGATTTAATGGGGCAAGGTAGGCATAAGGCTTATCACTTCAAAGGTGATTGTGATGAGATGGTTTTGAGACTGATCAGAAGCTAGGAAGAGCATGGGAGATGTATTCTTCCTAAATAGAGGAAAATGGACAAAGTATGATCACTTTCCCAAAACATAGCATGAGCAAGCATGTGTTCTGCCTATCAAATTGAAAGAGATCATACAATAGAGATGTAATGAAAATTAAGACAACACATTAAAACATATGAAACTAAATAAAAAATAATGATAAACATCATACCACATGTATCCCAAAAAATAGCTGCAACTCTTATTTATTAACTGGAAAAAAATGAGTACAATAGTTCCTTGATCAACAAGCTAACATCCAAACTAATTCCAACCCTTGATAAGAGTTAATAAATGGACTAAATAGACATGAAAACAAAATTTACTCATCCTTAGGGGTCAAATCCCTGAGTTGAGGAAGATATCCACAAAATACTGAACTAAAAGCTTAAGTGTAGGATGGTCCAAGTGACTCATTCCTAATTACATTCAAACTGATTCATTTTGATTCAATGATAAATTTTACCCAATGAATCTACCCTTAGGTAATTAATCCCAAGCATAATTACATTTACCATCATTAATTACATAGTTAGAATCAAGATTTTCTGAAGAAAAGTCAAAATTTCAGCTAAATTCCAAAAATATTAGCAAAATGGTCATTTACCTAAAGGTAGTTTCATTTGCGGCCTGGTAATGTCATTTTCACCCTCCATGTTCAGGGTCACCTTTGACTAACCTACAAGTGTCCAAATCAGGCCCACGATGGCTTTTTGCAAATCCCTTCCAGTCCTCTTTCTGAATATGCCTCTAGCTTTGAAAACGAAGGTCATTTTCTCCTTCAAAATTTCATTCTCCCAATATTGTTATTTATGCAACACCTAGGTCAAAACAAGGGCAGAAAGGTCTTTTTTAGGTGGTTTTTTTACCTTTTCACCTATAAAATCTGCAAACCAAGGCTCGAAACATGGTTTTATGGAATGAATTTATCTTTAGGAATCCAATGGTAGTCGTGTTTCCCTAAAAACGTGCCCCAAACATCTGCATAGTGCCTAGGGCATTGCACAAATGACAAAATTTCTGGTAAATGCATGTTAAAAAAAACTCTAAAAATTCCATATTTTGCAAAAAAGTTTCAAAATTCCTCAAAATTGATAGAATGGTTGGTGATGATATGGCTAGGGTTGGAGGGAAGCCTCAACAAGTATGTCCAATTTTTTCTTCTCTTCCATGGTCAAATCTTCAATTTTTGCATTGGCTCTTTTAAGCTTGGCCATTGCCATTTTCTCTTTCAGAGCATGGTGTTTGAATTTCCTCCTCAATAAGTCATTGTCTTTATTAGCCTATGCTAGTAGCTTCTCCAAGTGTTGGTTGGCTCTATCAAGCCATGGTTCTCTATTTTCACTTATCACTATAGAAATCTGCTCATTTAGGGTTAGTTGATCAACAAGCTCATCCTCCCTTTGTATTTCTAGAGCTAGAGCTCTTTTCATCCCTCTAGTTCTAGGTCTCTTTCTTGGTGTTTATTTCTCTTCATCATCAAGTAAGACATATTTTTCAAGTGTTTCTTCTAGCATGACTTTGGATTTTTCTGCCTCCCTTTGAGCAGTGATATACTTGACCTCATCAATGACCTATTTAGTCTTCAATTTCTCATTCTCCTGCTCAAGGAATTTTATGACATATATGGCCCTGTCAAGATTATTTTGGAGCTCCTTAATCTTGATGTTAGTCATTAGTATTTTTTTTCCATTTTCTAGATGACTAAATGCTTATCCTAGATTTCTAAAAACAAAATTCATGAATATTGTGAGTTTTAGAAATCTCACTACTTTCATTATCCTTAGGATAAATTTTTCACTATCTCAATACTCTGCCATTCCCTGATTAGCCTGTCACTCCTAGAAGGCCCCTGATGGACTCATTCCACTCATCTTTGTCTTATTTTCACACCCATGACCTCACTAGTCTGTTTTTCCTATGCTTAACCCTCCCACTTTCCATCTAGGATTAACAAACAACCTACCATTTCTCATGTCCATTAAATGCCTCAAGCATTGATGGTCTCAAAAATATCTCTGTAGACTCTTTAGATAAATCAAGTACATTGGGTTTTGGATCCTCAATACATCTATATGTCAAAAAAAACTGTTTTTCATACTTGGAAATCATAAGCCAATGTTTTCAGTCAAAGAGCCTCCCACTTGGTCACTTTTTTTCATGTGCTAGAAGCTTAATTAAATGTGAAAGAAGGTCATGTGCCTGTTTTTGCAAGTCAGATCAAGAAAAATTCAAGGAGGTCTGCTTTGCCAAGGACAAAATTCTTCAAAAGGACAACTGTCCATTTTGACATTTCTATAGGAGTGTCAAGGTGGCTATCAGTAGAAAATTAGGTAAGGTAAGAGGTCTGCCCCTCATTAGAATATATACATAGAAAAGAAGGAGGAAGCATACCTATGTTCAGGAGGAAAATCAGGACTCCTAGGACTGATTGGACTAGCAGTTTGCCAAGCAGGGAGTCAAGGAAACAAACCACAAGGACAGAGTCACACTAGCACAATCAAGCATGAAATGAATATTTTTAGAAATTATGAATGAAGAAGGGAAAAATTTGAGGTAAATTGAACATAAGTGAATGAACTTAAAAGGACTATAGAGAACTTAGAAAACAACACTAATGATTCTTCTCAAGCAGCCCTAAAAACCTAAGGTTTTGGAAAGATAGGAAACATAGGTGAAATGAAGATGAGAAGCCTCCATGATGACAACAGGAAGAGAGTTTGAATAGACTCTTGAAGGTGACCTCCATGGTTTTCCAAGGTAAAGTGTCTCACTACCTCAAAGGTAAAGCAGAAAGAGTATCAGTGTAAGGAAGGTCAGAGCCTTCATTTTCAGTCATTTTCCCTCAAATGATCAGAGGAATCAAAGCATAAGGTTGAGTTTCAAGATGAGAAATCAAGCTGATCATTAGTTTATTGTTATGTGATTAAATGTGTCAAACGTCGGAGCATCAGATAGAGTGAAAATCATTATATCATGGCACCTGCAACAAATCAGAAGTGGTCGAAGAAAATTAGCATACAGGATGGTGAAAGCTGTGATTCTTGTCAAAGATATACTTAGCATGCCTAAGGACCAAATGAAAAGGATGAAAACAAGTTTCTTAGTCACCCATTAAGAAAAGGGAAGTTTGATCTCCAAGGCAAGCACAGAGAGGTCTTAAAGAGGCTGCCACCATTGCAAGTGCTTAAGGTTGTTAAAACATTTTCAGCATGTCCCAAAGGATCAGAGGAAAAAGAGTTATTTCAAGGTTTTCATGGCACCCATTTACTGAAAAGTGATTAGAAGGCATGGACAAGCCAAAACACAGTGAATCATATGACTCAAACAGCCATATGAAAAACGAGTTCTAAAAGCATCAATGGGTCAAGAGAAAACCAAATTCGCCATGTCAGCTGCCTAAAGAGCAACAAAGAAAATGATCAAGAGGGAAAAGGCACCATTTTTGTGTTTTTAAGTCACCCACTGCAGAAAATTAAAAGAATATCAGTGAAATGACAAAAAGGTTAAAAAAAAAAAACATTACAAAGTAGGTTTGGAAAAGATAAAATTTTTTTCCTAAAGACTATAAAGGGTCAATTTACTTATCACTTAGCTCATTATGCATTTGAGGAGAGAAAAAACCCTTCAAGGAATAAATTTCTGAGCTTCACTAAAAATTTTGGGCAAGGTTACTGGTGGTACGCTCAGGCCCTGGCGTTGCGCGAATAGAGGTTCCCACAGTGAATTCTTTGCACTACGTTGCGCGTACAGCCCGACGTTGCACCTAGGAAGACCTGACAAACCTAGAAGCCCGATGTTGCACTCAGAGGCCAAACTGACAGGCCTGGCGCTACGCGTAGAGGCCCAACTCACCCAGTTTTTTCCTAGCGCTACGCACACAGGACCCGACTCACCCAGATTTTTCCAGGCGCTACACTTATGCTAAAAACCCTCCAAACTACAGAAAAGTGCCAAAAAATCAAGGGAGAAACCTTCAAATTGCCTTAAAGAGCCTGCAAAGGATTCAAAGGTGGTAAGTGGACATTTTTCCTCATCCTCCAAGTGTTTTTGTGTTTTGATGATTAAGGGAAAATTATCGAACCTTAGTGCCTAAACAAACCCTAAGTCTTCATAATTAACACTCTCCTTTGACCTCTGAGCTAAATCATCAGTTAGGGGAGGTGTTAATAAGGGTTATAACAATCAGTCCAAGTTAAAGCCCTCATTAAGCTCAAAGGAAGTCATTCATAAACCCATCTCCCTATCACTGATTTGCAAAAGCTTCCCTCATCATCATTTCATTTCACCCCTCCTGCCCAAGTTTTATAAGCATGCCCAATTTTGTCTAAAAGCCACACTAGTCACCATGTAAGGAGAAGAAAGGAGTGATAGTAGTGAATGAGGCCAGGTGCCTATAAGGCAAAAGAATAAGGGAGGGAAGCTCAATATATTTGAACCCCATAGCACAGTGGATATTACTTCATCTCCCATGATTCTCACATGCTTTCAGAATGTGGGATGTTTTTAGTTTTGTGATAAAGTCAAACAAGTGAAAAATCACCTAGATCTTACAAGGTTGTTTGTCCTCAACCTATGCAACAAACAGGTAAATCTTGCAGGGGTAGACTTTAAACTATCAACAGATGTCATCTCTAATGCTACAGGTATACCTGTTGTTAGTGAAAATTGGTTCAAGAAGGCAAGATTAAACATGAGCTATTATGATCCATTTGTCAAGAATAGGTATAGAGAAGGCTGCAAGGCTATTTTCCCTTTCTCACACCTGAAACAAAGGTTCTCACCCTTGATTAGGGTTATCATGAAGTACTTTACCTGTGAGGGAAGATACACCAGACTTTATTCCCACCATGTTAGACTCCTCATGAATTTTACCAGGGTTAAAATGCTTCATTTTCCTTACTACTTGTATAGGAGTATTGAAAAGATGTCTTATGTTGTCTGGAGGAGGACCTATTCCCAGAAAATGCATATTTTATTACACCACTCCTTGATCAAGATGGCGGTCCTACATCAGCTCGAACAAAAGGGCATACCTTGGGAGGTGTTCATAGCCCATGAAGTCTTCACAAGCCCACAACCCCATCATCAACCAAACTTTCCCTCATCATCACATCCTCCTCCCTCTACTCCTCCATCACCTCCTACTAACCATACCTCATCCTCTACACATATATCACCTCCTCAAGGAAACCTCACTTCATCCCCTTCTCTTGATGCATCAGATGAAGAAGGAAGTGGCAATGAAGAATCAAGTGAAAATGAGCGAGAGGATCATTATGAGTCAAACCAAAATGAAGATGAAGGAGATGATGATTTTAGCACACAAGAGGTCGAATACATGGAAACAGAGGAGGGTGATGATGATGAAAAAAATGAAGAGGGTGAGTGAGTCAAGCCAAAATGAGGATGAGGGAAATGGTGAGTTAAGCCAACAAGGGGTGGTGAACATGGAGACAGAGCAGGGTAATGACAATGAAGAAAATGAAAGGGATGATAGTAAAAATTAATTGAGCAGTGATGAAGAGGGCAGCCAAGATGAAGATGAAAATAGTGAGGAAAATGCAGAGGCTAAAGGTAGCAATGACACCCAAGAAGCAAGCCTCAGTGATGGAGAAGACAACAAAGAGGAAAATAGTCATGACAGTCATGAAGACAATGAAAAGAGTGGAGAGAGTGATAATGAAAATAAAGACCACAGCCATGAAGAGGTAAGCAGCTTTAATGAAGGAAAAAATGACAATGCAGAAATCAGTGAAGAGAATGAGCATGGTGATGATGTTGAGAAAAAAAAGGACAATGATGAAGTGAAAAATATGATAAATGATGATACTAATAAGGAAAATGAAGAGTTTGATGATAGCAACAAGGATCACAACCATGAAAAAGACACCAACAAGACCATAATCACACCTCTTTCATTCACATATCAGAGAGGGCCAAGGCTTGTGTTTGTTGCCTCCAAAAGGAAAGGGACCATGCCATCCACCTCAGCTCAGCCACTAGACAAATGCAAACAAAAGGTGAAGAGAGGTAGGAAAGGTAAGAAGGAGCTTAGACAAGGACTTGGCATCATTGACCTAGAAAATGAAAATGAAGACAAGGAGAGGGCCAATAACATACTACTTCAATGCAAGAATGCAGAGATTAAAGACCTACAAAGGAGCCTTGGCATGGAACAATACATCATTGAATATTAAAAAGATGAGGACAAACATATGAAGAATATGAAAAGATACCTTGGCCTATAGAAAAAGATGGCCAAACACTATGCCTTGAAAAACAAGCTCACTAGTGCCAAGCTCAGAGAGGCCCTCATTGAAATTCAAGCAATAAAAGGAAAAAAAGACAAATAAAACCTTGGAGTCTTGGCTCAAGCTTCTCTACAAGTCTCCCAAACCACATGAAGCATACATCCACCAATTTTGAAGAAATTTTGACAAATTTTGGTTTTTTGTGAATTTGGAGGCGTATAAGCGTAGCGCCCCTAGCGCTACACTTTTTCCTCAGACATCCTCAGAGGGAGAAGTTTAAATTTTTGTATTTCACATGCCTATTACATTATTCTCACCAAATTTTAGAGCATTTGGAGCATTTTTTACCCCTCAAAAGGTCAAAAAACACCTCATTTTCTACCTTTCTACCTCATTTTCAAGCTTGGCACTGCGCTTATAGCAGTTTTGGGAATTTGGATTTTTGTACAGGCTAAAGGAGCTCAATCAGAAACAAAAAGGTATATTTGGAAGGTAAACTCAGCAGGCGTTCCAACAAGCCATCACGGGGCAAATTCCGACATCGGGAAGGTCACCAAAACTTGGCTGCAAGTGGACCTATTTTCTGCCCGGGAAGGTGTTGTGCGTACAGACAAAATTGTGCATTTTGGCCAAAAGTCAACAAAAGACACTAATTTATTGTAAACTGATATTTTAATGTTTTTTGAGGCAAATCACTCTAAAATTAGGTGCTAGGAGTTATTTTGGAATTTATTTAATGGGATATTTTGTGCCTTGGGCCTTGCATGGTCTCTTGGGCATTAATGACATTTATGAGTGATTTTGACATTTTCCAACACTATCTAGGGTTTTTACCCTCCTTTAATAAATAAATAGAGCATGAGGGAATAATTGTAAATTTTGGCACTTGATGACTCTTTGGAGCAATACATAGGTTTTTTTGGAGATTGGAGAAGAAATTAGTGTTGTGGAGTTTCTGAATGGCTTGTCTTGATTGATGATGGAGAAAGCTACTTGCAGGATCCCTGAGCTTGGTTAATGGTGGTGTGCTTCTTTTCGGTTA
This sequence comes from Pinus albicaulis, assembly GCA_034641835.2. Taxonomy (NCBI): domain Eukaryota; kingdom Viridiplantae; phylum Streptophyta; class Pinopsida; order Pinales; family Pinaceae; genus Pinus; species Pinus albicaulis. The sequence goes on along the minus strand of CM076570.1, from coordinate 618,692,939 downwards.
CTGTTTTCTCATGTATCATTATGTTTCATCCTTCTAAATTGCAATAGGACAAAGGATTTAGACTAAGAAAAGTTTTCAAAGTCACCTTAGCTCTGTTTGTTCTTCATTGCCTCTATGTTTTCCTCTGCTGGGCCTTCTTAGAGGATTCTTAATTGATCTCTAGACCCCCAAGATTTTTTATTTCATGAATGGTTTAATACAGTAGGTATCAAATATTATTTATGTTTAGCCCTGCTTGTTTGATGTCTCTAAAAACTGTTCTTGAGGTCTCTCTCCAAAGTACCATTGATTAGGTTTTCCAAAGAGGCTATGTTTCGATCATATCCTTTGTCGATGGTTGAATAATTATTTTGGAGATCTTCGTAGCTATGATCAATGATGTTTAGGCGTTCCCTCTTCTTTGATTAAATTTATGTGTATCTTGAATGTTTTCTAACCTTGAAGGTGAAATCAATAAAAGTTAAATAAGTTTCTCGCCTTCTATATTTCATTGGATTGTATGTCTGAAATGCTTGTTTGCTTAAGTTGAATCAAAGAGTGATTGGTGTGCCCTGTCTATTGATTTCTTCTTCATGCTAAGTCGTGTTGAATTACTCCTTGTTTTAAGTGCATGATAAAGGATCCTTAATTTCCCTTTAGCCTACTTTGTTCACAAACTTGATGTTCATTTCATTTCACGAAAACCTTGAGAATCCATCTAACCAATGCAAGATTTTCCCTGTGATCCACCCTGATTTACTATTGAAACTTTCTATGACTTTTATTGACTCCATAGCCCAATGACTTGAAGATTTCCTCACTCTATCTATTCTACTTGATCATCTTACCCAGCCAAAACAAATAAAAAAACCCTGCAATCAAAACCCTAGAAGAAAACAAGTTCATATCCTTTGCACAAAGAGAGAGAGCCCTCTCTGAGTCCAGGAAGGCTAGGTCCTAGGACTATAAAGACTGGTCTAATGTTACCCTATGCATTTGATCTCACCAATATAACAAATCATGGGAACCTAACATAATGGTGATCACGATGGGACCTTCTGAGTAAATGATATCTTAGACATCCTTAAGACCTCTGAAAACCACAAACTTCTTAGATTGGCATTTAGTTGTTGATGGTGGACAAAAAGAGCATCCTTAAAATAGTAATCATCATCCACCTAGCGAATCCATTGGTCTTCAGTAGCCCTGTTGACCCCACTAATTCTCATAGAATCTCCTATGAATGCATTAATCATGCTGATGGTGGACAACAAAGTTGAAACCCTCCACCTGGTGAGTCCACAATTCTCAATAGACTTAAAGACTCCATTGGTAGAAGACTCTAGACTGGTTGAAAAGATGCAGTGACCCTTTTTTATTAAAAAAATATGGATCCAATAATACAACGAATATATGCCCCAATGAGTAGAGATCACATCCATAGATTCCCACACAAAATGCCTCAGATAATTTGGGACAAAAACCTGCCTACATTTCAAGATGAAAATACTGATGACTCCTTGTTAAATCTCTTCAAATTTCATATACATGTATGGAAGTTAAAATTTGAATGGCATGAGGACTACCTTATGAAAATTTTCATGCTAGCATTGGAAAGAAAAGCAAGGAAATGGTATGAATGGCTAAAACCTGGTAGCTTGTTTTCCTTAAAAGATATCCACCAGGTATTTTGTGATCATTATAAAGAAAATTCTCCATCCTTATCCTTGGCTGAAAATTGTTGGGATCAATCTCAGGATATCATACGGTATCGTTATGCAGGTAAATCCTCTCTACAGACATAAACGATCCCTCTAGCCCTAGGGTGGGTCTAGAAACAAAGGGACATGCTAAAGTGTTGCTTCCTAATTATTGAATGAACAATAGAAACAGTAGATCGACCTACCTAGAATCCAATGTTATCGTTGTTGCTGTAGTAGTAGTGGCCTCTCACTCCTGCTTCGGCAAGTCACAACCTGTTTGCCATTATGCTTGGATACCTGCACAAAGAACAAGAAAACAAGAACATCATACAAGATGAAAAAATTTCATTCATAACTATTAACTAGTCAAAGAGGGCTAAACATATTGTGTTAAACAAACATCATAACACAGTAGTGGAACCAAACAGTAGTCATGTATATAAATGAATAGAAGGAAGAGGTAAAACCAATGCTTTGATGTCGCAGTCTCCTCTAGTGGGGTTTAGGCGAAGTGCGCCTCAGATGCTCGTCAGGTAATTCAGACGGGATGAAAGCATGGACTCAAGCTCTCCTCAACGTAATTCCTTCTATCTTCTCTAGTCATTTAGCTATAGTATGTCTAATTCTCCAATTTCAACTAGCTTGTACTAAGAGAGATAACTTATTTTATAGAGGAAAAGGAGGAGGTTAGGATCCCTACAATGGTGGGAGGGAGGCCTATCCTTTAGGGAGTTCCCATAAGAGGTGGAAACCATAAACCTAAAGGAGGCAATCCGTGGTTTATCATTTCAACCACTCCCAATGACTCATCCTCGAGGTGGTTGGAGTGGAATATCTGCCTCTATTTAAAAAAAAAAATCCATAAACAGCTTGGTGGCGGTGGAAAACTAGGACAAAGCACCAACTGGTGCAAGCCCAGTGTTAATTTTCCTCTTCGGCACGAGGGCATAACTGATTACCCATGCCAAGGAAGAAAACAAGGGTTTTTGAGTCTCTGCTCAGGGAATTGTCAACAAGAGGAATGTTACTCTCATGTAAAGGGACACAATGATAGTTTTTTCAAAGCATGACATTGCTTATTGGTCACATAAATGACCCTCCAATGGGCGAGATGGGGATTGCAGGGATAGTGACAAATTCTGTGTAACAGATGCCCCCTAAAGCACGAGGTCCGAGGGAGAGGGAGCGGTGAAATTCTTTATGAGAACGCGTTCGAATCAAACAATGTTGTCGGAAAACCTGCAATTACAAATACAACTGATATTTCTGATACATGAACATGTGGTATGGGCACAACCATCCATAATATAGTATATATAAAAGCTGAGATCTGAGCTATGGACGCAGCCATCCAGCAGTAAGGATCAACAAATAGACTCAGGTATCGTTGTAGCCATCCAATCAAAAGGGTCATGTAATAAGCCATGATAATCCACCAAAACCTGTAGCCTAGATTTTATCAGACAAAATCCAGGGTCTTGCGCTCCATATTGACCCGAACAAGTACAAATTCAAGCATGTGAATATATGAGCTAAAGTTGAACACGCAAGAAAATCACCTGATTACCAGCCAATGATGAAAGCTATTAACAGGCATGAGAGAAACCACCAATAATGACAATGGCTCTCAAGGTACAACTGGTACAATCCATGGGATGTGAACAGTGATCTGGCATTGAACATCCGTAGAATCACTCGACTGAAGGCCAATGATGTTCCCCTTGCATCGAATGCGAAAAACCTGCCATTAAGGCATGTAGGCTCCAAGGTACCAGAATAAAGTCTCTCGATCAAATTCTTGGATAATGAGCCGAAGTTGAAAAGAAGTGACCTGATCGATGGTGGGCCATAATTTTTCCCACATTATTGATATGAGACAGAGGAACATGATAATAGTGAATCAGGATCAATAGAGAATCATAGGGAGGTTGAAAACTACAAAGGAAAACTTCTCTTGAACATATCAATAGCACGACACTGGATTTGGTAGTATTTGACATCAAAGGATCTGAGGTCATGACGACATGGCAAAGAGAAGATGAGAGGTCAAAAGAGATTACCCAAACCCATGGAGGCAAAAATGATGAAATAAGATGTACCCAACCCGACACAAATGCAGACAAGTGCCATGTTCAAGAGCGACATACTACCAACATAACTAAAACTTGGTTCCATTTTCCCCCACCATTTCTGGCGAGTACCCCAATTATTTTTAAATTAAGCTTGAAGGGGATAGCATATGCTTGTGTTGTAATTTTGTCCTTAGGACAAATCTAACCCAGTACATTTTACGAGCCCTAGGAAGGAGGAACTCAAGTAACGTCATGGCGACGAGATCCAATGTCATCAGGGTTTAACGAGTCTGACAAAGGGAGAGCTTGTCATCTTTTCATGTTTAGAGAGTTTTAAAAGAAGGAAAAAAAAGAAAACTCCATCATTTCTCTTTTTGTAAATAGTCTCTCAGATCCGAAAAGGTAGAAAACAATATCTGAAAAAACCTCTTAGTCGCGATAGGCTAAGGTATTCCTTTTTTGTAAATAATCTATCCCAACCCAAAAAAGGGGTAAACGTATACCGGGTAGATACCATTTCGCAGCCATTTAACGAGTTCGAAACGACAAGAGTCTCGACAATATTTTTAGTTTTAGAGAGTCAGAAAAGAGCTGAAAGATGACTCCAGTAGTGACTTTTTTGTGTTTTACCGAGTCCGAAAAAGTATAAAATTTAACTCATAGCTTCATCACTATGTCTTGAAAAGCCTGTTGCTGCATAAGAGACACATGTAAAACCCATTTTTCGAAAAACAATATAATAAAATAATTGAAAAACATGTCTTAAAACCTAATTAGGGTTGTAAGAAGTTATAAAATGCCAAAAATGGTAAAAAACAATTACTTTTACTTTTTACCTCTTGTGGAGGAAATAGTTACCCATTTTACTGTGTGATTTTGCAGTGACGATAGCGGACAATCCAGCAGACCAATCTCAAATCCATCAGTTCCAGGTAAGGGCCGAGATCTTTCTCTTCATTTTGAGTCATTTCTTACTACCTGCAACTTTTAATTTTGAAATCTAGGGGAGGAAGTATGAAAATTATGGCACAACAGTTGGTGTGGGTTTCAGGCATGGAGTCACGCCAACAACCCAATTTTTTATACTGGGGCACGTCCATTGGCGCGACTGTTTCCCAAAAAACTGCGCCAATGGCACTAACCATTTTTTTTTGTGCACAATTCTAGTCACAAACCCCAATTTTTCACAAATCCAAGTTCCCAAATGACTAATTTCATTCATATGAATGTATTTGTAGGTAAAAAGCAACAAAATGGTGATAGATGGAAAGAGCGAGAACACAACGAAGAAGACGAGATTGCCATGGAAAATGAGAGATGCATGGAAGCTATCAAGGACTATGGATTGAAGAAGTTCTTATTAACACCGTGTCTCCATGCTCAACCAGAGCTGTTACAATATTTGATCAACATATGAGATGAGGACCAGGAAAATTTCATCCTTCGAGATCAGGAATTTGAGATTGATGTTTTTGACGTCTACTTTATCATAGGGTTATCACAAAGGGGAGTAGCACCGATCCTAACCGGTACCTGTCCTTGCATGGAGAGCATGTCCACGGTGATGGACAAAGTATGTCTAGGGGCACAGAAGGGAATAGGGAGTGGGAAATTTGACATCCAAACTATCCCAGAATTAGCATTAAAATTAGTGCTGCATACCATTACACGAGCTGCGGGATCGCAAGCACCACACGAAGCAACAAAAACACAGTTGCTTCTTTCTATAGACTGCTTGGCACCGACCATATACAAATGGACAGAGGCCATGACACTAAACATGAAATGGCAGCTAACAAAATGCAAGAAGACTAAATTGAATCATTTTGGTTATGGGTCTATCCTGGTATCGTTCTTCCTGGAACGATTACCAATCTCTCAACATCAAGAGGTCATAGTCCGAACACCACTAGCGAGAGAACCACAGATGGCCGGATGGGTGGCTTCGATGCCAAGGGCAGGGGGCGGCCAACAAATGTCCTTGAGACCAGAGTTCTTTGATTGGCTCCATCGACATTTGATCATCGTGGAGGACTGGCCCTACTCTGGTACATATTTTACTAGTGATCCGGACCTTCCACTCCCGGAGGGAGAGGATTGGGACGAAGATTTGGGTAAGACTCATTTTCGATTTTCATGAGTATTATGAGTTTTTTGTTTATGTATGTTCTGACTTTAAATCCATGTATTTTCATATTTCAGCCTAGAGAGACCCGCGGGCATGTCTCTGATAGCGAGGCGAATTCCTCATGATTTCGACCCTCATGGTGAAGGAAGTTAGGAAGAGGAGCTCGTGCGCGACCTAGAGGGGATCACACATGGAGTCACAGATTATGCACGATTTGATGATGTACCTTGCACCTACCAGAGACATACTATCGAGGTGTTAAGCCGTATTCACCGCTTGCTAAGGCGGATTGTACGGGCAGTGACATGCTATCATGAACATCACGTTGATTAGACACCTAGGCTTTATATTAGTATTTTTGAGAGACATGGGGTCTCAGGATGTAACATAAACACACATATATTTTTTGAATGGATGATGCACACTTATGCAAATACGTGATATATATATATATACAGTTGTTTTCCTATATGGATCTTTTCACATGATGATGATTTTACAAATTACACAAATGTCTATCTAATACAATGTTAGCCACTGTATCAGTTAATGCATTCATTCGTCTAGGAATATGTTGATATCTGATAAAATCAAAATGTCTTTCCAACAAACAAATACATAAATAAAATCTCAAATGTATGGGTTTCTAACTAAATAATGACCATTGTGTTGTAGAACAACAAGCTATGAATCTAGATCTACAAGCAATGTGCGTATGCTGATATTTATCACCTCGGTTAATAGTTCAAGAACAACACTATATTCAACAACATTGTTTGTATTTCGTCCTAGACAAATGCCTTGTAGTTCTATCAACTCACCAGCAAGATCATAGATGACCCAGGTTGCTGAAGAAAAATTCTTGGTAATGTGGGAAGCACCATCCATGAAACCGGCATAAGGAGTAATAGACATCTTCACAAATAAGCAAGACCCAAATAAGCAGGAAAATGCTTGCAAAGCACACCAAATCAAATCATGTACAAAAATGAAAAAAAAACACCTATGTACACAAATCATGCATGAATGACTCATGCATAATACTTTTTGAGATACAACCCATTTCTAGGTTTTTCTAACGGATGACCTTCATAATCAATGATCTCATAGGTCCCATTCTACAATATGCGTTTAACAATGTAATGCCCATGCCACATGGGTTGAAATTTACCTGCCCCCAGCTTATCATGAGCTTGGTCATACAGGAGGAAGAGATCTCCTTCAATGAAAGAATGAGGAGAAACTGATTGGTCAAAATGAGCTTTGACCCGTTTTTTCTGTGCTTTGAAAACTAGAGTAGCAAAGCGACGGGTTTCATCTAACATTTAGAGATAAAGGAGACATTTTTCTTCAGGTGAAGTGTTCAGAAGTAATTCAACAACCAACCTGAGCGAAGGTATTTCACATAATCGGAAGAGTGGCTTCCAACCCATAAACCAACTGAAAAGGGGTGAATCTAGTTGCACTTTTAACTGAGGTTCGGTATGCCCAAAGAGCTGAAAATAACATGTGATGCCAATTAGATTTATGGATGCCAATCGTACGTTGAAGCATGGTAACAAGAATTTTTTTCATGGCTTCAACCTGGCCATTAGCCTAAGGATAGTACGGTGTTGAGCTGTTGTGACATAGACCCAACTTAGAAGTCAACTCGACCACCATGTAATGCCGAAAATGGGAACCCCGATAGGTGACGATGGCTTGAGGGATGCCAAACCTAGCAATGATATGATTGAATATGAATTGAGTATCTGTCTTACCATCAGCGGCAAGTGTAGGCATTGCTTCGGCCCATTTGGTGAAGTAGTCCATGACTACAATAATATAAGCATGCCCCCCCCCCGGCCGAGTGAGGATTACATGTCATAAAATCGATGCCCCACTTCACAAAGGGACCAATGGTAATGATAGGATGAAGAGGTACAGGCAACGCACACATCTTTCGTTGATAAACTTGACAATCATGACATTTACGAACCACGAAAATGCAGTCTTTGAAGATAGAAGGCCAGAAATAACCAGCATGAAGAATATTCTATGCATTAGCATAACCAGACATGTGACCACCACAGGCACCACTATGACAATCATTGAGGACTTTCTCAGCTTCCTTGAGGGTCAAACATTTATGAAGAATGGAATCCACTCCGACACGATAGAGGGTATCCCCGACTATATGATAAGGTTACGACTGATGACAGATGTGTCAACGGGCATCCTTCGTTAACTCAAATATGAAAGTATAAGTCTGGAAATAAATGATGATATCACCATACCATGGATCAAGGGTGCTAATCAAGAAAATAGTGTCGTCTAGTATATATTCCTCAGGACAATACGGAGGAGAGTCTGAAGGCAGGGAAAAAATCAAATCAACAAAGACTAATGACTTCTTCGACTTGGCCATAGTAAATTCCAAATCAAACTCTTAGAGGATAACAATCGAATTTGATTATTTGGCCCCCAGAAATTATCAAGACAATATATAGGTCATGGGGTTGCAATCGTAAATTACAATCACCGTATGCAAAAGAATATAATGACGAAAATGCTGAACAGCTTGGACCACAGCCAATGCTAACTTCTCGACGTGTTTCATAGCGCATATTAGGGTCGAGAAGGTTACGAGACCAAAGTACTAAATAACATTCTCATTAATATCATCATCGGCTTGTACCGAACCATGGAAATCATGCGAAAGCGATGACTAAGTAAAAGGGAAAAAATCACGATGATAGTTAGGAGGATGCAACGGAGAGGAGTGTTGACAAGAAACATCTTCGGGGCCTCAAAAGAATTTTGAAAATACTGTTGAGCTCCAAAGATGTTCTTTCTTCCACCGATTCCACTCCATTTCCTTTGTCCATTATTAATCACGAGGCTCAAATGATCAATAGAATTAATTAAAATTTCTTTAAGAATGTATATCATGACTAACTTGCTATGTTTTTATGATTTTGTCATTGTAATACTTTTTAGAACTAGATCTCCCAGCTACGGAATGCGGTACGATTCTGTAGCTAGTTTCCAATTCATAGTTTGTCTTCATGTCTACGTAGGTTCCGGAGTGTCATCTCGAGAGAAAACACATATGGTCGTATTCCACATCATTCCATCATCATTTTTTGCTCTCCACGAAGTTTGAACGGAATTACTGTAGGTGGTTATGCACGTGGGAACTCAAACTAGAGGAGATAGACTCCTAATAGGACAAGGACGGTCGAGATGTCCTGTAATCATATTATGAGACCACCAACGAGTTCAGTTTGATTTTAATTTTAAAAGACAATTATCCCTAGGTTATCTCAGAGACGGTTATGTAATTTTGTTATAAATATGGCTCGGGGAAACCGAGGGACAAGGGTTAGATTTTTGTGTTTAATTGCTAGATTTCGGAAATCTGAAAAACACTGTCTGTTTTGAAGAAAATTTCTCTTTTAATGAAAGAAGCATCATTTTATTGAAAGCGTGAGTTAATATTGAAGTAGATTTTGCGTGCTACTCCGGTGGTAGAGAGTCCATTTGTTTGCTATGAGGAGCTTTGTTCATACGATTTAGATAAGTATTGTTTAGTCTCATTTTTCATTTCTAGCTTAGACGGAAGTTTTGAAGTTTATGTTTCATATTTGTTTACATTAATCATCACGGCTAGACTTACTCTTATAAACTCTTCCAAAATATCATCACGATGAATAAGGCATAGGCAGCAGTGTCATCAGATTTTAGTTTGCATTTCCTTTCGAATTTTAATGATTTATTCTTGTTCACACTAAGTATCATAGCCGGTCTTATTCCTACAAACTCTTCCAAAAACATCATTAACAATGAACTAAGAAACAGATTGCTGGTATCTTATATCCTAGTTGTATTTGCTTTTCAAATCTTATGTTTATGTTCAATTGCATTGAATAATACGGCGAGACTTGTTTTTACAAACTCTTCCAAAATATCATTCATATTGAACGAGATGGGTTGTAGAATTCCGTAGACTAGGCTGCATGTTAATTGAGTTATAACACTTCGGAGGTTGATTGCATTTAGTTCGGCTACTGTCACTACATCTCAAGTTTGATAATGGCATTCTAGTTTAACTGCTGATTCCTTTGTACTTCAAGTAGATTAGTAGCACTCTATTGAATATTAGTCTCGGTACATTTTATTTCAAAGAAAAGATTAATGGCATTCTAGTTTAGTTGTGATGCTCTTGCATTTTAAGATTGATAGACCGATGTTCACAGCCTAGTGTTATCCATTGTATTTCAAGTAGTACTAGTTGTCAAAATTAGTCTCTCGAAGCCTTCATTATTTACAACTTACTTTTGTTACCGAATTTATATTGATACATCATCACATGAACGAGGGTCGGTAATATCGGTTTTAAGGCTTTGATTATTCTGCCAAATCTTGTACAAATTCACCTACAACCTTTTTCCCAAACATTGTTCTAGAAAATCTCTAAACTCTTTGGGAATCAAGGCTACAGTAGTGATAATTCAAGGTGCGAGAATAGGGTAACTTCGGCATCATAGGTTAATCTAGAATAGAAACCTTCTTTGTGTTACAAATAATCATTTTTTGTAATATTGTGAGTTGATTGTTTATTTAGAGGAGAACTTCATTTACACTTAACTTGTCCATTTATCAAGCTCTTCCAACACACATCTTTAATGAATGAATTGGATAAGTTCAAGCTCATGTTGTGATTTACTTCCTTGCAATGAAGTCATTATCGAAGCTTTGCATTTGTTGTTTTGCCATCCATAGTTTAGGCTTTGTTCTATTTTAATAGAACTAATAGCTTCTTTTTCACCGAAGCACTTAGTTCTTTCCCTTTTCAACATAAAACCATAAAACCAAAAACATCATACAAAAACACTAAACACAAGCGTAGTGAGAAACAAATACCTAGGCACATATAGTGCACCACACTTGATAGTTTACTAGCCACAGGTTGAAAATTAATGAACTCAATTTAGGAACACTAAGTTGAGCACAAACATTTTAGCGCAGGATTGTCGTGGGAAGTGTAACTAGGTAGACTTGTTCCTTAACTCCAAAAGAAAAAAAGAAGAAAAAAGAAAAAAAAACAATGATATGCGTAGAGAGAGAGACTCAAGGGGGTAGATTCATAAGAAGCGAAGCTTGATTCCTAGAACACCTCTTGTTTCACCCCGAGACCAAGAGCCGAAGCCACACCTCCAACTTAGACCCACATTCCATCCCTTTACTAATCCTAGACTTCTAGAAGACTTAAGATCGAGATATTCCATTAGAAAGACCTTCCACTTCATCCCTTTCGAACTTTGTCTTAGAAGAAGATTCAAGGATCTACTGCTGAGGACCACAGAGACTTTTCCACTTCCACGGAAGAATCAACTATGGCGAGAAGAAGGGGGAGGAGGAGTCTTTAATGGAGAACACACATTATTTGGAGGGGGTAGAGGTAGAGGTAGAGGAGAAGGAGAGGTAGAGGTGTAGAAGGAGAAGAAGGAGGTAGAGGAAGAGGTAGAAGAGAAATGGGAAACTCTTTTGGGTTTCCTATAGTAGATAAGAAGAAACCAATACAACTATGAAAAACATTTCACCCTCTTGTCCTTCCAAACTTCTATGGACTTAAAAGCTTGAGATATCCACGAAAAACCTTCCTATTTGAATTTTAAGTCCTATGTAGAACTTATGACTACTTGCAAGATGCTCAAAGAAGCTTAAAAGCTATTTCCTTCAACATTGAAAGGAAGCGACATTGAAGTGGTTTATGAGTTTGCAGTCGAACGGAGTTCTATTAGGACATGGGAAGATATGAAAACAAGAATTTCTAGAGAGGTATTTAGATTATTGTATGCTATTCAACCATAAAGAGGAAGTGTTCAAGATGATACAAAAATAAGATGAAAACCTGGAAGATTTGTTGGAGATTACAACATCAAAAGAGAAAAAAATGGAGAACTTATATCTAGACACCTTAAAAAGCTCTCTTGTTGAATACAATTAGGGATGAATGGTGGATATTATTAACATTATGGGAAAAGGGGATATATCTCATCTTTCATTACCTGAAATATACGAGTTATGTATCAACCTTTCAAGAGGGAAATCCAAAGCTAGCTAAAATATCCAAGAGACCCCTGCTCTTGCAAAGTAAATCGTCTACTGCAGGACGATAAGTAGAGGCAGGAGATAGGGTGTCATGCTTGATGAATTCAAATGCGACATCTTAGGGAGTCTTAGTGAAAAAATAGACACCCTTAAGTTACAAAACAAGCAAAAAGTTTGAATACGATGCCTTAGCAATCTTTTGTCCCAAATGTAGAAAGAAGCATGCCTTGAGAGAATGTCCTTTGGATGCAAAATTTGTCAGAGACACGTGTAATTTGTTCGAGGAAAAACATGAAACCAAAAAGATGTCCTTCTACTTCCTGGTCTTAAAAATTTTGTCTTTCAGAGGAAACTCCCTACAAATTCACGACGAATCTCTCAATTTTGTCTCTAGAAGGCCTTGGCAAGGACCTCGAAACACAAGGGATTCCATAATCAATTTTATAATCAACCTCCACTAAATTGGAATTCTTGGCAACAATCTTGGCCCCAATTTTCAAAATCAATCTCAAGCTTGGGCACAAGGAGCACAAAATCCCTATGGAAGATACTCCCGGTACTATCAATATCCACCATCCTATCCACCATACACCACATTTTTCTCCTCAAAATCCTCGAAAAAAATCCTCCAACGAAATCCTCACAACCCACTGACATCAAAATCAACCACTCCCATTGCCATTTTCGCAGAAATCAAATCGGTCGCCTTCTCAACCCCATACCAAACCCCAACAATAAAAATCCTCGGAGATACATACATGATATAAGGCCAACGAGTTTCCAACTTATTTAATTACTCCTCTAGACCTTAGTGATGTTCAACTTCAGGTGCACGGAAGAATACTTGAAAAGAGGAAACTCTGTCATGACGATCATACAAGAACAAGAAAACTCCGAGGAAGATTCTCTACGGGAAAATAAAAGTCTTGAAGAAGACACATCTTTTCGAGGACCCAAACATTGAAAAACCAAAACAAAAAGAACCAATAATTTCAACTCACTCGTATTAGTAGCGATACATCAACATCACTCCCTACACCTCCCTTTTCCGGAGAAAGATTACAAATTGATAAAGGTGTAGAAAAGAAAATTATGGTGCCTAATTATGATTTCCTAGATGAGCGAGAAATGTGCTTTTGTCATTAAGATTCCATTATTACAAGCTATCAAGAAATTCAATTTTAGCAAAGACAATAAAGGAGTTGAGCATGAAGAAAACAAGAAAAAGAATAAGAGAGACAAAGAAAATTCAAGCCGACGGGGAAAAAATAGTAGATATCATGATGGGTAAGATTGCTATTCCAAAGTATCTAGACCAGCAAGAAATCTAGTTGTTAAAATTCACATCAATGGAATTGAGATCCAAAAAACACACTCATTTATTTAGGGAGCAACAATCAATATCATGAGTAGACAAATCATGGATAAGCTGACTGAAACTTCCTAATATTCTCTTTACACCCACATTATTACAATTAGCAGAGACGGATACGCGATCAAACACTGATGGGGTAATTTGAGAGAAATTCCGAGTGTCCCTATATTCTTGGGAGTACCATGTGGAGTTTCATGATCCTAACTCCTAAGAATAATCTAGGGAGGGCATCCTATTATATTAGGAAGACCTTGGTTAGCTACGAGTGCCGATGCTTTCATTAGTTGTAGATCCCGGTGATATGTATATCTACGATGGAAGTTCAACTAATAAATTCACTTTGTATCACTCCGATAAAGACAATTTGCTGATTTAGATGATACTCAATGGATAGAGGATGAAGACTTACAACCTCTCTTCACAATTTCAAAAATTAGTGAAGATAGTCAAATTTCGAATACTTTAGAAAACTTTGAATCCTCTTCGGAATACAAACACGTGAACAATTTCAAGAAGAATCCAACATTGAGTTTTTATCATCGAAGACAAATGTCTCTTCATTCTATGGATAAATTTGGCGGCTCTACAAGTGAGATATTTTCCAGACGCAAAACTTTAAACATAAACAAGAACACTAGAAAAATCTCAACAAGAAGAGCTAGTCGAATCTTACTGAAGACATTATGCTGCATATGCATGGGAGTACATTGATATGGAAAGAGGATAAGCCCCAAGACTTTCACTCATCACATATACATTGAGAGAAAATTGTAAACCAATCGGGACAACCTCCAGACCGGATGAATCCAAATCTTAGGGATATTGTTAAAGAAGAATTGCGAGAAATTGTTGAATGTCAACTTTATCTATCCTATTTCGGATAGTCGGTGGGTTTCTCCTTTGGTAATTGTGCCAAAGAAAAAATGGTAAATGGAGGGTAGTGTATTGACTACTGAAAATTAAACAAAGCTACTCTTAAAGATCATTTTTCCCCTACCTTTCATAGATCGGGTGTTAGATACCTTAGGGCGGCAAAAAGTACTTCTCATTTCTAGATGGGTTTAGTGGTTATAATCGAAATTCAAGTAGCACTTGAGGATCAAGACAAAACCACATTTACTTGTCCTTCGAGTACCTATGTACCGAGTATTGCCATTTTGGATTATGCAATGCACCGCAACATTTCAAAGGAAGTATTAGGAATATTTTTGGATCTAATACATGATTGTGTAGAGGTATATATGGATGATTTCACGAGTTTATGGAAACACATTTGAAGAAGCCTTAGCAAACTTGGAAATTTTTTTTAAAAAAGATGTAGCAGAAGCAAATCTTTTACTTAGTCATGAGAAGTGTTTTTTGATGTTTACTTGAAGAATTATTTTAGGACATCACATTTTCGGATGGGATTAGAGTTGATGAGACAAAATTTTAAGTCATCTCTAACTTATCTATTCCAAGAGTTGTCAAAAAGATGTTATGATTTTTCTAGGATTTACGGGATATTATCGAATATTTATAGAAAACTTCACCAAGATAGCATCTCCACTCTTCAAATTACTTACACCAAAAGACTGCTGAATTCAAATGGAATTCTGATTGCCGATTAGCCTTTAAGACCACTGAAAAACAAAAATTTACGGAAGCACCTATTTTAAGGGGATCCTAAACTGGAAGTTACCTTTTCATATTTCAACGGATGCCTCAAATACAACTCTAGGAGCGATATTGGGACAAAAAGACCTTTGATTCCTTATGCCATCTACTATACCCGGTAAAAATTTGACTCCTTCGAGAGTTAAACTATCACATGTGACGAAAAAGAGTTTTTGAGGCTGTTGTTCATGCCATAAAAAACTTCGAGACACTATATAACGAGCTATGAAACTTTTGTTCACACAGATCATTACTGCAATTAGATACCTAATAGAAAAAAAATCAATTACTAATGGCGGAGTCATAAGAGGTTATTGCTTTTACAATAATTCAACATTACCATTCTAGATAGGGCACGGAAGAAACAAAACACGGTAGATGATTTCCTATCTAGACTCAAAACATCAAAGATGACACTCCGAGTTGAAGATAAATTTCTCGATGAATATCTTTTTGCAATTTCTACTCGGACTCCTTGGTTTGCGACATTGCTAATTATTTAGTTTCAAGGAAATTTCCTTCAATGATGAATGCAAGAAAGCAAAAGAAAAATCATTGTATGACGGTCTAAAAATATTCATGGGTTGCTTTAATGAGTTGTACAAGACGAGGGTCCATATTTTATCATTAGGAGATGTGTTCGAGAAGATGAGATGCACGAGATTCTCAAAGCATGTCATGATGAACCTTGTAGCGAACACTTTGCTGATAAGAGGACAACTTATAAGGTCCTTCATTTAGGATACTATTGGCCATCCCTTTTTAAAGATGCTAAAGAGTATGTCAAAAGGTGTGACGATTGTCGAGGTAGGAAACCTTCTCCTTCGGGTGAGATGCCATTACAACCTCGGGTACATATTGAACCTTTCGAAAAATGGGCTTTGGATTTTGTAGGACCTATTAGTCCTCCATCGAAAAAAAGAGATATATATTAGTTTTACAATGCTATGTTACCAAATGGGTAGAGTAGCCATTACTGCTCATTTTACTCTTTTGCTACTGCATACGCATGCATGGATGTTTCTTTTTGAGGATATTTTTACTCGTTTTGGTGTCCCAAGGGAAATTGTTACAAATCAAGGAGCTCAATTCACATCAAGGCTAGTGGAACAAATGATGGAGAGGTACGGAATCGGAACCACGAAGAAAATCTACTCCCTATCATCCACGAAGCAAATGAGTCAAGTGGAATCTACTAATAAGGTCATTGAAGGGATCCCTATTAACAAAGAAGTTTGTTCATTTTTACATAGAAGAGATTGGGCAAATAGGCTTCTCGAAGTCTTGTGGGCCCATAGAACTACATGGATAAGCACTGATAGGTCATACTCCTATATGAACTTGTTTATGAAGAAAAGCAATTTTTGTTTCCCATAGAGTTCCGGATTCAAACTTTCAAAATGGCGGTTCAGCTAGGAATTGATCTATGAGAGGCACAAAAGCATAGATTGGAGCGAGATTAATGAATTGGATGAGATCGGACAAGATGAAATTCGAAGAAAACAAGTATAGTCCAACGGTAAAGGACTAGATGGCATGAGAAGTACATCGAGGAAAATAAGTTCAAAGAAGGTATTTGGGCTCTCTTGTTTGATTCAAAGTTCGAAGATTTTCTGCAAGTGTAAATTCCAAACACATTGGCTTGGGCCATATGAAATTGTGAATTTTTTGACAATGGGGCATGATAAAAATCATGACAATAAATGAAGAAGAGGTCACTTTTCTTGTGAATGGTCATAGATTGAAGTTGTATCATAAGCCACTTTCAAGAGAAGAATTTTTCAAGAAGTTCCGGGAAAACGGTGATGTAGAAGTTAATGAAGAAGAATCTTTCTTCTTCATCAACTTAGATTAGAATTTTACGAAGTCACTTTATTGAGTATAAACATGAAAAACTAATCATCGATTAGCATGTTTATATACGAAAAAATCTGATGAAAATCATAATCTTTCTAACACTTTAGCTTTTTCAAATTTGTTCTATTTTACGCAACGGTTGTTACAAAATCATAAGTGTAGATCCATTTCACTTATGTTCCATCTCATTTCATCCATCCATATTCCGTTTCATTCATTCATCCATACTTTCCATTTCATTCATTCATCCACACTTCATTCATTTCACCCCATAGTTCACCTCATTTCCATCCCGGATTTTTAAGTTTGATGTTTTACTTGCAATTGAATAATACATATTGTTGAGCCTCAATTTTATTTTGTGCTTTTCCTTCACCTCATTTTTACCTCATTTTTCCCTTGTCCATTTCCATTTAAACCCAATTGATCAATAAAAATAGTTAAAATTACTTCTAGAATAGTTTTACATAGTGACTTGTTGAATTTTATGATTGTTGCCATTGATAAGCATTTTGACTAGGAACTTTCAGTGCGGAAGATGCGGTGCATTCATGCGACTAACGGTGATTTACTGCTGACTACCTTTATGTTTGAGCATGTTCCGGGGTGGCCTCTTGATGAAAAACGCATATGGGCATGATCCCTTTTACGTGCAGTCGCCTACATGGTGTGTTGCTGCGTCATGGAAGAGGAAATGAATTACAGGTACAGGTTTATGCACGTGGGAACACATTTGTGAAGGAAGACTCCCTACTGGAGGCGCATGTACGGTCAGGGTGTCTTTTCTCTTTTCACGCAGCACACCTCAAGAGACTCCTAAGATGATTTGGATTAGGAAGACATCATTCCTAAATTATTGTAATTATTGTTTACTATTCACTTTATAAACTCTTGAGTAGTCAAAGAGCTCAGTTTAGAAATTTTGTGTAGATTTGTTGCTAGATTTTGGTGTAAACTACTGTGTTACGTCTTTTAAGACACGGAGCATTATGTTCAAACTATTGCATCGTTAATGGGCATGAGACAAAATTATCTTGAAGGCGTGATTTAATTGTGGAAATCGCGAATGTCGTCGAAGTGGTAGAGGGCCCCTGCCCCTTGAACGGATTTCCTTAAATAGCGTAAACTAGATAAGTTCTTCCTGCAGTGTCTTTTACGTTACGCATATTGAATTAGTAGTTGTTGTGTTTTATATCTTGTGGTCGTACTCATTCAGTTCTTCCATAAGAAGACATTCTTCCAACAGACCAAAATGATGAATGATTGATGACTATGGTATTGTAGGATATCAGATTAGATTTGTGAAACCTGATTTTAACTAGCTACTTGTAGCCATAATTTGTTCAGGATATCTTCCACAAGAAGACACTTTGCCAATAAATTAAAACGATGAATGTTTAATGACTATGATGCTATGTAGGATAGGAGTTGTGTTGTTTTAACTAGCTACATGAGATCATAATTCGTTCCGGTTCTTCTACGAAGGCACTTTGCCAATAAATTAAAACAATGAATGTTTAATGACTATGGTCTGTAGGGATAGGAGTTGTATTTGTTTTTAACTAGAGATCTGTAGTTATATTCATCCTGAGTTCTTTCACGAAAGAAGAACATTCTTCCAACGAGATCATAACAATGAATGATGAATAGCTATAGTGTCAGTAGGAATTAGTTGTAGTTTTTAGTCTTCACTATCATAGTTGCACTTGTCCTAATTTGCACTCTTCCACTGAAAAGAAATTCTTCCAAAGACATCCTTAAGAAGTTCAAGATATACTTTGTGATGTGACAACTTAGTTTCATTTGCTTTCGGTTCATTTTGCTTTCAATTGCATACAAGTCCACAGTCAAAATTGTTTCTACTCTTTCCCCACGAAAAGAACTCTTCCAAAATATCACTCATGATGAACAAAGCCGATTGTGTAACTTCATAGGATAGTGCATGTTAATTAGACTGCTCTGGAGTTTCTATTTTGCATTTTAGTCGTGTCCAGTTACTTCATTTCAAAGTTTGATGATGGCTTATGGTTTAACATTGTTCCTAGTTTAGAAGCATCTTAAGCTCATGTTTAAATCAATTCATTGCACTCATATCTCATAGTCACGCTGTCACCCTTTGCACGATAGATCACTTTAGTTGATAGGATTCCTAAAGGCATGACCTTCATTATTTACAAATATCTTTTTTGTTGAAAAACCATCGATCGATCCATAACTTTAGGAACAGAGAAGATAACATCATTACAAGTCAAAATATCTACGCAAATTCCTCACTACAAAGCAGAGCTCTTCCTCAACAGAACTACACAGAAAAGAAACCAATAACTCTTGGAGAATAGACTGCGACCTTTAATTGAAATTACTTGAGAATAGAACTAGGAATTAGTCATGGAATAAATGAGTTTAGAATAGAATGTTGCATCATGATTAGTGTCTAATTGTCTAGTTAGAAAACTTGCATATTTAAGTGATCATTTCTCAAAATCTAGTTTAGTGTCATTTGTTTAAGAAGTCTTACATCATTAAGCTCTTGTTTCTATTCGAGTCATAGTTTAGATGTTGCTTAGAGTATTTTTGATTACATTTGCCATTCCATACATTAGGCTCATCGTGATTCTTGACCACCCAATTTATTTTCATTAGCTTTCTAGACATTTCCATTGTAAACACAAAACTTCAAAAGACCAAAAACATCATAAGAATTAACATAAAAGACCAAAACATCACAAAACACTACTACGACGCACTAGGAAACAAGCACCTAGGTACATATGGTACATTTCACTTCGACGGTTTACAAATCACCGGATTTGACAATTAAATGAACTCGAGTTTAGGAGACTAGATTGAGGCACAACATTTTGGCGCCGTTGCCGGGACAGATGAAAACTAGGTAACCTTTGTTTCTTAGCATCCAAAAACAATTTTATGCGTAGGGAGAGAGATTCGAGAGGAAGATTTATAAGCGACGAGAGGCGGAAGTTTGACATCTAGAACACCACTTGTTTCATCTAGATCCGAACTAGTACACCTTCCAACTCAAACCCATCTTCCATCCTTTACTGATCCTGGACTTCTAGAAGATCTAAGGTCACCTATTCCATTAGAGAAAACTTCCACTTCATCCATTAGAACACCTTACATAGAAGAGGATCCAAAAAACTTTTGTTGAGGATACAAACCTTTCTACTTCCACCAGAGGGAGAGTCAACCATGGCGAGAAGAAGGAGGAGGAGGAGTTGTTAATGGAAAAAACACATTATTTGGAGGAGGTAGAGGGATCAGGAGTAGCAGGAGAAGGAGGAAGAGGAGGTAGAGGTGCGGATGGAGGAAGAGGTAGAATAGGAAGCTCTTTTGGGTTCCCTATACTTGATGGAGAAACCAATACAACCATGAAAAACATTTCACCTTCTGTCCTGCGAACTTCATGGACTTAGAAAGTAAGGATCTGTGAAACTTTCTTATTCGAATTTGAAGTCTTGTGTAGGACTTATGGCTACCTTCAAGATGCCCAAAAGATTGAAATTATTTCCTTCAGCTACGAAAGGAGCTGACATTGAAGTGGTTTATGAGCTTAAGCGATTAGTTCCATTAGGGACATGGGAAGACATGAAACAAGCATTTCTAGAGAGATACTTGGATTATTGTATGCCGGGTTAATCATAAGGAAGAAGTGTTCAAGATGTTACAAAAAGAAGATGAAAACTTAGAAGATTTGTTGGAAAGATTTAAATACAACATAAAAAAGGGCACAAAATGGAAAACCTAGATCAAGAGACACTTTTAAAATCTCTTTTGTTGAAAACCATTAGGGATGAATGGTTGGATATCCTTAACATGATGGGAAAAGGGGATATATCACAACTCACATTACCTGAAATATACGAGTTATGTATCAACCTTTCCGAGAGGGAAATCCAAAAAGAAGCTTGTCAAAGGTCCAAGAGATCCTGCTCTTACAAGAGCAAGTAAATGCAGCTTACGGGACGGTGAAAGTAGATCGAGGAAATAGGACACATGCTTGATGATTTTAAATGCGACATCTTAGGGAGTCTTAGTGAACAAATAGACACCCTCGAGATACAAAACAAGCAAAAGGTAGATCACGATGCCTTAGCAATCTTTTGTCCCAAATGTAGGAAGAAACATGCCTTGAGAGAGTGCCCTTTGGATGTAAAAGTTGTAGAAACTGTGTTATTTGTTGAGAAACATGAGACCAAGAATTGTCCTTCTCTTCACAGTCTCAAGGCTGTTTGTTTTCAAGAAGAAACTCTCTGATTCACGGAATCTCTTAACTTTGTATCTAGAAGACCTTGGCGAGGGGACCTCGGACACGGGGATTTCATGATCAAATGTATAATCAACCTCCACCTTGGAATTCTTGGCGACAACCTTGGCCCCAATTTCAAAATCAATCTCAAGCTTGGGCACTGAGGATCACGAGGTCCCTATGGAATATGCTCTCCATATTATCGGTATCCACCATATCCACAAAAATTTTCCTCAAAATCTTCAAACCAAAATTTTCAACAAAATCCTCAACAACATCATCGAACCAACCTCATCAAAAATCAACCACTTCCACGTACCATTCCCTCAAAAATCAATCAATTACAGACTCGGCCCATACCCGAACCCCAATAATAAGAATCCTCGGAATACATACATGATAGAGAGGACAACAATTTCCAACTTATTTAATTACTCCTCTAGACCTTGTAGTGATGTTCAACTTAGGTGCGGAAGGATACTTGAGAAGAAGGAAACTATTCACGCGAGTCATACTAAGAACAAGAGTAATTACGAGGAAGACTCCCTACGGGTTAATAAAGTCTTGAGGAAGAAACATCCTTTCAAGGCCAAAACATTGAAAAAGCTAAAACAAAAAGATCCAATAAGCCCAACTCAGGTCATTAGAGCAACCATCCACATCTACTTCTATACCTCTACGTTTTAGGAGGAAAGATTACAAATTGACAAAGGTGTAGAAAAACAAATAATGGTGCCTAATTATGATTTCTTGGATGAATTGAGAAATGTTTGCATTAAAATTCCATTATTGCAAGCCATCAAGGAAATCCCAATTTTAGCCAAAACAATAAAGGAGTTGAGTATGAAGACAACAAAAGAAAAGAATAAGAGAAACCAAGAAAATTCAAGCTTGGTAGGACAAATAGCGAGGATATTATGATGAGTAAGATTACTATTCCAAAGTACCTTGACCCGAGAAAATCCGGTTGTCAAAATTCACATCAATGGAATTGAAATTCAAAACACACTCATTGACTTAGGAGCAGCAATAAATATCATGAGTAGACAAATCATGGACAAACTAAAACTTCCTAATCTTCTCTTTACACCCACACTATTACAACTAATGAGATAGATGCTAGCGATCGGACCGGATGGGGTAATAGAAGATATTCCGATGTCCCTAGACTCTTGGGAGTACCTGTGGATTTCATGATCCTTACACCCAACGAGAATAATCTAGGGAGGCCATCTGTTATACTAGGAAGACCTTGGTTGGCTACTAGTCGATGCTTTTATTAGATTGTAGAGTCCGGTGATATGTATATTTACGATGGAAGTTCAACAAAGAAAATTCACTTTATATCCTCCGAGTGCTAGGACAATTACGGAATCTAGATGACACTCAATGGATAGAGGATGAAGAATATTTGCAACCACTCTTCACAATTTTAGAAATTAGTGAAGATAATCAAATTCTGAATACTCTAGAAAATTTTGAATGTTCTCCAGAACACAAACAAGAATCATTTCAAGAGAAATCCAATATTGAGTTCTTGTCATCTAGACAGATGTCTCTTCATTCTATGGACAAATTTGGCAGTTCTACAAGTGAAATTTTTCCAGGTAAAACCTTGAACATAAACAAAAATCTGGAAAAATCTCAACAAGAAGAACGAGTCAAAGTATTACAGAGACATTCTTCTGCATATGCATGGGAATACACTGACATGAAAGGGATAAGTCCCAAGACTTGTACTCATCACATCTATATAGAGGCAAATTGCAAACCAATCGGACAACCTCAAAGACGGATGAATCCAAATCTTAGGGAAATTGTCAAGGAAGAATTACAAAAATTGGTAAATGTTAACTTCATCTATCCTATTTCAGATAGTCAGTGGGTTTCCCCTTTAGTAATTGTACCTAAGAAAAATGGAAAATGGAGGGTGTGTTTGACTACGAGGAAGCTGAATAAAGCTACTCTTAAAGACATTTTTCCCTTACCACTTTATGATCGAGTATTGAATGCATTAGCGGGTAAAAATTAACATTCTGGATGGTTTAGTGGTCACAATCAAATCCAAGTAGCACTTGAAGACCAAGATAAAACCACATTTACTTGTCCTTGGGGTACCTATGCCTACCGAGTATTTCCATTTGGATTATGCAATGCACCTGCAACATTCCAAAGGGCAGTATTAGGAATTTTTTCGGATCTAATACATGACTGTGTAGAGATGTACATGGATGATTTTACAGTTTATGGGGATACATTTGAAGAGGCTTTAGAAAACTTGGAAAAGGTCTTAAAAAGATGTCAAGAAGCAAACCTTTCTCTTAGTCATGAAAAATGTTTTATGATGTTCACTGAAGGTATTGTTTTAGGGCACCACATTTGAGGGGATGGGATTAGAGTTGATGAAGCGAAAGTTGAAGTTATTTCTAACCTATCCATTCCAAGTTGTCAAAGAGATGTAAGAAGTTTTCTAGGATTTACGGGGTACTATCGGAGATTTATAGAAAACTTCACCAAAATAGCATTTCCTCTTTTCAAATTACTCACCAAAGATTGTGAATTTAAGTGGACTTCTGATTGCCAGTTAGCTTTTGAAACCCTGAAAACCAAAATTTCTGAAGCACCTATATTAAGGGGACCTAACTGGAAGTTACCTTTTCATATCTCGACAGATGCTTCCGATACAGCTCTGGGAGCAGTATTGGGACAGAAAGATTTAATTCCCTATGCCATCTATTATATCAGTAGAAATTTGACTCCTGCAGAGTTAAACTATACTGTAACTGAAAAAGAGTTTTTAGCTGTTTTTCATGCCATTAACAAATTTAGACACTATATAACCGGCTATGAAACTTTTATTCACACTGATCATTCTGCCATTAGATATTTAATGAATAAATCAATCACTAATGGTAGAGTTATAAGATGGTTGTTATTATTGCAAGAATTCAACATTACTATTCTAGATAGGCCTGGAAAACAAAACACTGTGGCTGACTTCCTGTCTAGAATTCAAAATCTCAAAGATGACACTCCGGTTGAAGATCAATTTCCTGATGAATATCTTTTTGCAGTTTCTACTCAAACTCCATGGTTTGCTGATATTGCTAATTATTTAGTTTCGGGAAAATTTCCTTCAATTATTAATGAAAGGGATAAAAGAAAAATCATTAATGATAGTGCAAGATATTCATGGGTCGCTAATGAGTTGTACAAGACAGGTCCAGATTTGATCATTAGAAGGTGTGTTCGTGAAGATGATATGCCTGAGATTCTCAAGGCATGTCATGATGAACCTTGTGGCGGACACTTTGCAGATAAGAGGACAGCCTATAAGATCCTTAATTTAGGATATTATTGGCCATCCTTGTTTAAAGATGCTAAAGAGTATATCAAAAGGTGTGACAGTTGCCAAAGGGTAGGGAAACCTTCTCCTTCAGGTGAGATGCCATTACAACCTCAGGTACATATTGAACCTTTTGAAAAATGGGCTTTGGATTTTTTAGGACCTATTAGTCCTCCATCAAGACAAAAGAAATATATATTAGTTTGCACTGATTATGTTACTAAGTGGGTAGAAGCTAAACCATTACTTGTTGCTAATGAATCATCTGTAGTTACTTTTCTTTTGAGGATATTTTTACTCGTTTTGGTGTCCCAAGGGAAATTGTTACAGATCAAGGAGCTCAATTTACATCAAGGCTAGTGGAGCAAATGATGGAGAAGTACAAAATCGGACATAGAACATCTACTCCTTATCATCCACAAGCAAATGGTCAAGTGGAATCCACTAACAAAGTCATTGAAGGTATCCTAACAAAGACTGTTCATCTACATAGAAGAGATTGGGTAGATAGGCTTCCTGAAGCCTTGTGGGCCTATAGAACTACATGGAGAAACACAACAGGCCATACTCCTTATGAGCTTGTTTATGAAAAGCAAGTTTTGTTTCCTATAGAGTTCCAAATCCAAACATTCAAGATGGCAGTTCAGCTAGGACTTGATCTAACGGAGGCACAGAAGCATAGACTGGAGCAAATTAATGAATTGGATGAGATCAGACAAGATGCAGTTCAGAAAACGAGTCTAGTCCAACAACAAAGGGCTAGATGGAATGACAAGTACATCAAAGAGAAGAAATTTAAAGAGGGTGATTGGGCTCTCTTGTTTGATTCAAAATTCAAGGATTTTCAAGGGAAATTTCAGACACATTGGCTTGGGCCATATGAAATTGTTCGAATTTTTGATAATGGGGCAGTAAAAATCAGAACTATAGATGAAAAAGAGGTCACTTTTCTTGTGAATGGTCATAGACTGAAGCTATACCACAAGCCACTCTCAAGAGAAGAGTTTGTCAAGAAGTTCCAAGAAGACAATGATGTGAAGTTAATGAAGAAGAGTCTCTCTTCTTCATCAACTTGATTAAATTTTCTGAAGCATTTCTCTTTTGAAAAAAATAAAAAATAAAAAAATAAAAAATAAAAAAATAAAAAATAAAAAAATAAAGGTATAAACATGAAAACCAATCATTGATTGGCATGTTTATACAGAAAAGATAGGGTGAAAATCAGAGTTTCTCTGACACTCTAACTTTTCCCATTTTTGTTTCTAAGCAGTTGTTATAAAAATCATAAGTTCAGTGCCATAGTACTTATGATTCATTTCATCTCATTCCATTCACTATCCATCCATACTTCATCTCATCCATCATTCACATCTCACTCCATTCCATTTCATTCATTTCACTCCATTCCATTTCATTCATTTCACTCCATTCCATTTCATTCATTTCACTCCATCTTCCATTCACTTCATTCTCATGTCAAAACATAGAATTCGATATCTTGCTGCAAGAGAATAAAAATATGCCATGAATTGCAGTACAGCCCTTATGTTCCTTCATTCCATGAACTGAATCCATTCTTATTTCATTATCCATTTCATAATCCATCATCCATTTCATCCATTTTCATAAACATTTCACCCATCTCCCAGAAACATTTCATTTTCATAATAAAAGTGTTCTACAGGGACATTCTGCAGCTCAGTGTACATTCTGTAGCTGATCGGCCTTTCTGCAGCCCGATAGTTTTTTTTCACAGCTACAAGTCCTGAAGGCATCAACCAGCAGACATCAGAGTTACAACAAAGTGATCCAGTGAATTCATGAATCAAAGACATCAAGAAAATAGTGAAAGATTCCTCCAAAAATGAGCAAAGAAGACAATGGCTACGAAAACATCAAGGGCAGAGGTAACAAATTTAAATTACGATGGCAATTCATGAAAATTTAGCATAGTTTAGTTGTGGATTATTCAAAAAGTTGTTTTAATTATTTTATTGATCGAACACCAAACAAAACCCTCTATAGACTTTGTATTAAAACTTCCAATTCAAATTTTCTATCCAATAGCATTTGAGCGGTGGAACGGCCAAATCATTTGAAATTCCCACGACTCTTAACCAAGTTCTTTAATGATGAATATTTTTCCTGCCGTCGTAAATCCTCCGCTGTCTCCTCAAATCATTAATGCATTCCTCCACCTCACTTCACCACTCTATGCCATGACCATTTGCCATAACGTCATTCCGTAGCCAGTATTACATTCCGAAGGCAGAAGCATTATTATCATCAGGGACAGAACAGAAGAGGTACATTGCAAGCATAACGGTGTGAGAACTCACTGAACAGAGAGCATATCACTGAGAACAAAGTTCGGAGCATTGCACTGTCAACACAGAATTGTGGCAGTGAAGAGTTTAAAGCCTGTTGCTACCAGAAGACAGAGGTGCTAAAATTGAAGACTTTGCTACCAAAAACAGAGGTATGGTAGTAATTGAAGTTTGAAGTCTGTTATTACCAAAGACAGAGGTGTGGTAGTGACTGGTTTTGAAGTTATTGTTATCCGAGACAGAGAGGCGGTAGTGTTGAATTTGAAGCATACCATTTGCTACTAGAGACAGAGGTTGAGTTTGAAGTCTGGTGTTACTAGAAACAGAAGCGTTTTTCAGTGATTAAGTTTGAAGTCTTCTGTTACCAGATACGGAGGTATTGCACAAAAAGAAATTTGGAATCATCTACCACTGTCTATCAGAGACACATTAGCCCGAAAATTGAAATTTCTTCCATATCATTCCAAGGTTCAACAGAAGTACATCAGTCCGAGGATTCGAAGGCATTTTCCAAACAGAGGCATACAAACCAGAGATTTTTAAGACTGTAGCTATTTCAAAGGTATGTTCTTCCAAAATTGAAGCCATTTTAATCCGAAAGTAAAAGCCATTGTTTTGTGGATAGAGAAGAGTGTTAATTGATAGTGAAAAATCATGGGTTTCATCGTAAGGATTGAGCCTATAGGATCAAAATATTTAGAAGGTTATCCACAATGCAAGGAGATGCTACAACAAATAGGATGGCTCCAATTCTTGGAAAAGTTTAATGGATGCCATAAGGAAGTCACCAAAACGTTTGCTAGATCATTCCAAGGCACTGAAGTTGAAATAGGAGATGTTAAGTTTACTGTTAATGAAGCTTTTATAGCAGAGGCTACAGGATTATCCAGAGCTGGGGAAAGATGGTTTAAAAATAGGGAATTCCATAATGACTCATGGAAACAAATCCTAAAATCACCAAACATGGATGTTAGTGTGTTCAAGAAGGGAATTCCCAGTACAGCATTGAAGAGCAAATGGAGGAATATACTACTTATTTTACAAAAATTTGTTACATGTGAGGGTAGGTATGGGACATTTTATGTCTACCATATGAGACTAATGTTGCATTTTCTAGGAGAAGATTTGAATTTACCATATTTCTTGTATCAAAGTCTGAAGAAAATGGCTTCCTGTGTTCAGAGAAGAATTCAGTTTTTGGAAACAACCCTGTATCATCATGGGTTAGTAAAAATTTTAATTGAGCATAATCTATCTAAATCAAATGATACATGGGGTGATTTCTTAATAAGAAATCATTTTGAGGAAGCAAAAGAACTATCACCTGAACCACAAGCCACAAAGAGAAGTAGGAGATGGAGGACTCCAACAGGTAAAATTGACCAACCGGTTCAAGAAAGCAGTGAAGAAGTCATTCTGGAGAAGTTGACTAGAATCAAGAGTCAACTCAAGGCAGAGAAGGAAATCAAGGAATCTGTTATGGAAAAAGGGGAGGGTTCCTCTCAACTTAGGAGAAGCCACAGATTAAAAGGAAAACTAAAGAAAACATCAATCAAACCAACAGGGGTAATCAATATTGAAGATGAAGAAACATCTATGGAAGAGTATGATGATGAAGATTTTTATGAAGGCACCCCTGAGATTGATCCTGCTCAACAGGAAATCTATGGTTATGTGGAAACTTTAGAAAGAACAGCTTCAGAAAGAGAAGAGAGAACCCCCAGTCCTCCACTAACTGAAATTGATATATTGAGGAGGGATAGGTATGAGTTGGAAGTGTTGAATAGACACATCAAAAATGAGAATGAAATTCTCAAAGATCAAATCAAGCTCAAGACAGACATGAACTC
Organism: Pinus albicaulis; assembly: GCA_034641835.2. Classification (NCBI taxonomy): domain Eukaryota; kingdom Viridiplantae; phylum Streptophyta; class Pinopsida; order Pinales; family Pinaceae; genus Pinus; species Pinus albicaulis. The sequence goes on along the minus strand of CM076570.1, from coordinate 618,664,280 downwards.
AACCTTATCCCTGCATATAGACAAAGTGGAGAGAACCAATGAGAAGATGAAGACAAAGAACAGGAAGTTGATCAGAGCACTCACAAACCTCAGGTTCAAACTTGTGATCAGGAAACCCAGAAGGCCTTTAGCATGCAGACAAAGGAAAAGAAGGGGATTAGATGTCCTTGCAGAAGCCTCAGAATTCATAGGATAATTTGCATGAGGACATGCAAAGAGACAGCAATGGGGGTATGTTGAGCCTCAAATTTGTGCTTTCCTTCACCTCATTTTACCTCATTTTTCCCTTGTCCATTTCCATTTTAAACCCAATTGATCAATAAAAATAGTTAAAATTACTTCTAGAATAGTTTACATAACTGACTTGTTGAATTTTGTGATTGTTGCCATTGTTAAGCATTTTGACCGGAACTAGCTGCAGAATGCAGGCATTCTGTAGCTAACCGGCGATTCTGCAGCTACCTTTATGTTTGAGCATGTTCCAGGTGGCCTCTTGAGAAAAAACGCATATGGGCATGATCCACGTCGTGCCTACATGGTGTGTTGCTCGTCATGGAAGAGGAAATGAAGTCTGTGTACGGTTATGCACGTGGGAACACATTTTGTGAAAGAAGACTCCTACTAGGACTGTTACAGTCCAGGTGTCTTTTCTCTTTTTACGCAGCCACCTTAAAGACTCCTAAGATGATTTGGATTAGGAAGACATCATTCCTAAATTATTGTAATTATTGTTACTTACATTTACTTTAAAAACTCTTGAATAGGCCGAGAGCTTAGTTAGAAATTTTGTGTAGATTTGCTGCTAGATTTTGGTGTAAACTCTGTGTTACGTCTTTTAAGACACAGAGCATTATGTTCAGACTATTGCATTGTTAATGGAGCAGACAAAATTATCTTGAAGGCGTGATTTAATTGTGAAGTTGAATGCCGTCAAGTGGTAGAGGGCCCCTGCCCCTTGAACGGATTTCCTTAGCGTAAACTAGATAAGTTTTTCCTCGCTGTCTTCACGTTTTGCATATTGAATTAGTAGTTGCTGTGTTTTATATATACTGTGGTCGTATTCGTTCCAGTTCTTCCATAAGAAGACATTCTTCCAACAGACCAAAATGATGAATGATTGATGAATATGGTATTGTAGGATATCAGTTAGATTTGTATTTGTTTTAGCTAGCTACTGTAGCCATAATTCGTTCCAGTTCTTCCACAAGAAGACACTTTGCCAATAAATCAAAACGATGAATGTTTAATGACTATGGTACTGTAGGATAGGATTTGTATTTGTTTTAGCTAGCTATTGTAGCCATAATTCGTTCCAGTTCTTCCACAAGAAGACACTTTGCCAATAAATCAAAACGATGAATGTTTAATGACTATGGTACTGTAGGATAGGATTTGTATTTGTTTTAGCTAGCTACTGTAGCCATAATTCGTTCCAGTTCTTCCACAAGAAGACACTTTTCCAATAAATCAAAACAATGAATTTTTAATGACTATGGTACTGTAGGATAGGAGTTGTATCTGTTTTTAACTAGAGACTGTAGTTATATTCATCATAGTTCTTTCACAAGAAGACATTTTTCCAATAAATCTTAACAATGAATGATGAATAGCTATAGTGTCATAGGAATTAGTTGTAGTTTTTAGTCTTCACTATCATAGTTGCACTTGTCCTAACCACTCTTCCACAAGAAGAAATTCTTCCAAGACATCTTTAAGAAGTTCAAGATATGAATGTGATGTGACAACTTAGTTTCAATTGCTTTCAGTTCATTTGCTTTCAATTGCATACAAGTCCACAGTCAAAATTGTTCTACCTCTTCCACAAGAAGGAACTCTTCCAAAATATCTCTCATGATGAACAAACTGATTGTGTAACTTCATAGGATAGTGCATGTTAATTAGAATTCTCCGGAGTTTCATTTTGCATTTAATTCATGTCCATCTACTTCAATTCAAAGTTTGACGATGGCTTATGGTTTAACATTGTTCTAGTTTTGAAGCATCTTAAGCTCATGTTTAAATCAATTCATTGCATTCATATCTCATAGTCACACTGTCACCCTTTGCACAGTAGATCATTTTAGTTGATAGGATTCCTAAGACAGCCTTCATTATTTACAAATATCTTTTTGTTCTGAAAACTATCGGTGATCCATAACTTTAGGAACAGAAGATAACATCATTACAAGGTCTGAAATATCTCTGCAAATTCCTCACTATAAACAGAGCTTTTCCTCAACAGAACTACCCTGAAAAGAAACCAATAACTCTTGAAGAATAGACTCTGACCTTCAATTGAAATTGCAGAATAGAACTAGAAATTAGTCATGAATAGATGAGTTTAAAATAGAATGTTGCATCATGATTAGTGTGTGATTGTCTAGTTAGAAAATTTGCATATTTAAGTGATCATTTCTCAAAGTCTAGTTTGTGTCATTTGTTTAAAAAGTCATCATCAAGCTCTTGTTTCTATTCAGTCATAGTTTAGATGTTGTTTCAGTGTTTTTGATTACATTTGCCATTCCATACATTAAGCTCAACTGTGTTTTTGACTACCACTCTCTTTTCATTAGTTTTCTAGGCATTTTCATTGTAAACATAAAACTTCAAAAGACCAAAAACATCATAAATCAACATAAAAGACCAAAACATCACAAAACACTACATACAACGCACTAGGAAACAAGCACCTAGGTACATATGGTACATTTCACTTCAGCAGTTTACAAATCCTGGTTGACAATTAAATGAACTCAGTTTAGGAGACTAGATTGAGGCACAACACTTCCATAATGTGGTAGTTATGGAATCCAACATTGAAGCTCACTTATAGCGTCTACCATAGGAGCATACTTGTTAACAAATGAATTGTAATCCGTTTTTATTAATCATTAAATAAGAATGCAAAATATTCTTGAATAATTTTAATTAAGGTTTAATAATAAAAATATAGTGAATGTGGATATTACCCTAAAAATTGGTCTCAAGCAATGGCATTCCCAAAAGTTGCAACAAATCAACATACAAGGTTAACTACATAAGTCTATGTCCAAACAACTTATGAGACACGAGTTCAAGGTCTTAACAAGATATTTTGTAATAACATCAATCATACACAATGGATGGTCATCCATTCTCATTCATATTTATATGAAAACCATTAACATGGGATAAGGAAGAACCATTTAGGGTTTAGGCCATCATAGATCTACAAAATATGTTAATGACATGCATTTTTATAGTGCAAGAATTCCTAGGGTGAAAATGTGAGGCATGGTTACACTTTTGTGAGAATTCCCCATGAAAAATTCATAATTGTAATTTTTCGGCCACACCAAAAAAACATTCAGTCGAATTATTTAGAAAATTTCAGTCGAACTATTATTATAACGTTCGGCTAAAAAATTGACTGTTTAGATTAACACCAACCATTTAACAGATTTTTTTCTGAAGGGAAAAAATGGGAAGTCAGTTTTTTCAGCCAAAAAAATGTTTATATATATGAATATCGTGAGGTTGTTGTATACATTTCTACAATTTTTGCTTTGTTGTTGGTTTTCGTTCATTGTTTGGGTATCCTGTCGGTGCACTAGAGGAATCGATTTGCAAGGAAAATAACTGTGTAAGTTGTACCATAATGTAGCAATTTCCAAGAGTTCATCTGATATAAAATATGAAAATTGAAATGTGTAATTAATAAATTGTATTATTATGATTAAAAACACATTATATATTCAATGTATGATACTGAAACTCAAACAAAAAATCGTTTACCTTAAGGTACTTGGATGACCCCTGAACATAGGTAGAATGTTGAATCGTAGGAATGGGATGCAGATATGGAATGGATTTTTTCTTGCCCTTGATATTCACCTATAAGGTTACAAGTTCCAATACACTTCTTAAGAAAAGATAATTCCAATTTAATATAACTCTTTGATTATACCATGCTTCTCTTGAAGGGAGAATTCTTCCCCCTTTGGCATGGTTTCTAATATAATATTATGCATATATGGATCAATGCCATAAAATTCATGCTCCAAAACATCATCTCCAAGTCATTTTCTAGGTATGTACTCTTTTAATTCTATAATCTCAAGATGTACAGACTCAATTTCTATCTTGTATTTTGTTGTTGTAAGATTTTTTCATAATCCTTAGGCAAACAATCCCTCATTTTTCAACTTACTTCATACTAATCCACCACTACAACATAATATTCAAACAACTCATATTTTTAGGTAACTGGAGGAACCAAACTTGCACTTGCCATTCTAGCTCCCTACTCAAAAACAACAAACTGAGTTTTTGGCCAGAGTCCATCAGCTTCCATTGCATATATTTGTTCACTAGGGTAACCATATTAACCTTCAACCCCAAATTTTATATTCCTATGAGAGTCTTCCATATCAATACTACCATATTTATCTTGAAATTACTCATCTAGGAAGCCTGAACTCTTTGATGCTCTTGTCTCTGAATCCAACCAACAAGTTTTCTTATTTTTTAAAACTCTTATAATTTCATGCTATGAAAAATCCTCCTCAACTGAAAAAATACACTCACTTTCATATATTCCTATCCTCCTATGGGTTATTTTCATCCTTATACATAGGGCCCTCATAATTATCTCCTTGACATTTACACTAAAATAATATAAAGCACCCTATACCTTATCATTTTTTGGTCTCAAGATATATTTTTCATGTGCTGACTACTGAAAGTATGTGTCCACATAATTGAACTTTTTGAACTTCTTTTCTAGGTTGGAGATATAACAGTGAGATGTTTTCAATATTTCCTTTGTTGTAAGATGTGTTGGACCATCTCTCTTGTGTTCCCTATTGACATTCAATGAAAACAAAATAAACAATATAATTGTTAATAATCAGTAATTTTTACCAATGCTCCAAATGGAATAAAATGAAAAACAAAGAAAATTTGACCTTCCAACACATTAGTAAAAAAATATCCTACAAAAAATAACTAATCAGATGTAATGAATGAAATTTATTCATAATAGAACTATTTTCTGTAGAAGAGGAAAACATCATCCTAAAAGGAATTTAAACTCACCCGAATATCTCTAGAATAACTCCCACCTTTGATTTTGTCCTCAATCTCTACTACCTGTAGACTAAAGAATGTAAAACTCAACAAAAGAGCTACTCAAAGAAGAATATTCAAAAATAATATAGGTAAAGTTGAAAGGAATATACCTCATGTGAAAATAAATTCTTCATACTGACACCCATTATTTCCTTTGGGGTAGTAGTGAGATGATACTCAATGCTCTTACCCAATCCCGCATGATATCCAACAAAAGACTTTGTAGAAGCCTCTCCCTTCAAAGTACCATCCTCAACATGGAATTTAACAAATATCCCTGTACTAGATAGTTTGATGCATTTAGGATAATATGAATTTTTTTTGTTAGCACTTAGAGTGACTTTACTCTCTACTTAAAAATAATCCACATCCATGGGCTCTCGTTGATCAGTGTCATTTGGAGGAGGCATAAATATATCTCTTAATACAGAGTCATTTGACATATGAATATCTAAAGTCCTAGAAGACTTACTTGTTCCATAAAATTTTCATTCATTTTTTTAAGGATTTTAACTTTGTTGTGTGTCTCTTCATTTGGATCCTCATTGTAGCTAGGACTAGAGTATGACATGGATAAACATGCAATTGATAGGAAGAATAATAAAAAATCTGAAGAAAAAAGGTACAACAAGCAAGATGTATGAGAAATGTTTCGCAAAGAGAAACACATGAAGGTGTACTTAAACATGAAATTGTGTGACTAATACCAAGTTCATATGTTAATGTGTTGCTGGGAATTTAACCGAGCTTCACTTTTGAGGTATGTAGCTTAACAAGTTTATCCCTGTTATTTTACTTGAAAATGTTATCTACCATGGAAGTAGGTGGCACCAGTAAAATGCTAGAAATTTTTCTATCCATGGAATTATTTGATTTCTTAGGGGACATCCATGTATCCAAACTATCCCATACAACATTGGAAAAATCCCTACTCTTATAAAATCTCATAACATGTTCATGTAAATTCCCTCTTGCATATGCCGCAAACTAAGGATAAAATGTATGAAAACAATTATCAACTTGGATTGTTGAAAAATCATCAAACTTATACTACTATGAAATCTTACAAACAGGATTAATGGTGCCAGGAGGTTGGAGCAAGGAATCAACATGTAAAATTTCATTTGAATGAAGAGTTGGAAATATGTCATGTGAAATTTTAACCCAAGTATTATCAATATTAATCCTATATACACTACTACCTTTATGTATGATACTTTCATAAATAAGCATATGCAGCTCTATGAATGTTAATGGAATATTTTCATGGCCATAACCATCGTGATAATACCGGTATGCCACATGTAGTTTGAGATCATTTACATTTCTAAAGTGTCCTAAAGAAATTTCTATATTTGACTAAGTTTCTTCAACTTTAGGCATAGGAGACATGCCTGGCTTATGATCCTTAGAAGGTGACACATTAACTTCATCCACAATATGCTCACATGTATTTCCAATTTCATGTTTATGTAATGGATGATATGAAACCCATATAGTGGTTGTTATTTCATAGATCCCAAGCTAAAGGGCCAAATTATTTAAAATTTGTTGAATTGTTCTTTCATACATATTTCATTTCAAACTGTGATGAAAATGTAGCTTTGTAGACATCCAAGATTTTGGTTGCTATAGACATATGTGAATTTGATTTGTTTCCTATGATACTCCTAATCAAATCACCATTGTTTGTTTTTTTTGTTTTCAATGTATCATAGGCACAAATAGTGACAAAATATCCCTTTGGTATTGAAATTTGAGTAACTAGAGTAGAGACTTGTGAATTTGGTGTAGAGGTGTCTCATTTTGGTGTTTCACTTGATTCCTTACATATCTGCATGTGTACGTCGAGAAAAATATCCATCCTATGTGTGGGATCAATTCTCTCTTCTTGTCTGAAGAGATTTAAACAACTAATAAAACACTAATAAAATAAATAGCCGAAATATACATCCACCAGACATGACGGAAAATGGCTTGAGAGCCTCACTACATTTCTCTCTCTCATTATTTAAAAAATGGTATCATACAAATATAAATACAAGAGGAGAATGAGTCTCAAGATAATGCATGTATATTGGACACTTTGGTTGAGAAAAAATCTCAGCAACATGCTAATCTAGGAGCCTAACTAGTTGGAGAGAATCTTTCATCCAACTAGACCTAAACTGACACCTAATTGAGAGGAACAAACTCAATGTAGAAAATTAGGAATAAATTCCTAATTTTCACGATTTAATTTATTTTATTATTTTTGGACTTTGAATTATTTTTCTCACTTGAGAGTAAGGCTAACATTTCCCCCACAATGATAAGTCCAAAAAAACAAACTGGAACCATCTCCAAGTCCTCATGCTGAAACCACTGAGTTGATCCTCAAAGAAAAACATTGCCTCGAAAACCACCAAATCTAGATGCTAAAAAAACTTCAATCTGAAGAGAACATGAGTCACCTACAATTCTGATTCATATCTAATTTTTCTTGATAGCTCCCTCACGTGCAAATATGCAAAAGGATCCATCTGTAATTTGCTTGCAATCAGCATCCTTTGTCCACTAATAAAATTTGATGATGCCCACTGGAGAATTTTCTTGTCCACTAACAAAATAGTGATAATGCCCACTGGCCAATTTGCTGATGATGATCACCCACTGGAGGATGATGCTCGCCCACTAGCTGATGATGTCAAAAACTTCTCACTGTTTATTTTTTTGTTGACTTCCCATTGCTGATCAAGATGCCCACTAGCTTCATTTGCTGATGTTGCCGAGACTTTCAGTCTGACAAACACCTTCAACTTCATTATCATTTGCCCCCCTTTGTCAGCTGAAAGGAGAGACAATATTCGTAATTTAATTTTAGAACTCCCCCCCTTCAGATGTAGGAGTGTTTCACCATCTTCATTTTACTGGAAAATTTATCTTCATGTGAGACTAAACCTGACGATAACACAAAGACAATTGGCTGAATGTAGATTACCACTGCCAAGGATCAATCAATGAATAACTGGACTTCACTCTGGGTGGTTTATTTCACTTACTACATCTTTCTAATGAGTTATTTTTCTTGCCACAATGGTGACAATGATGGGAGGTTAGAACAGGTACTCTCCATATGGCCATTTCTCTTACAATGGTTACGCTTGTTATGAGCATTGTCTAGAAAGCCTGCACTTAAAAATTACACTAGTTTTGAGTAATATGGAACATAAAAACTATTGTCTTCAGTGTCACATAGGCCATGTAGATCTTTTTTGAAGGATATTTCTTCCCAAGGTCTGATCACTTTCTTGCAAATATCATTGTGCTCTTGTTCTTCACACCTCCTGCTGCTACCTATATGCTGAGTTGAACTGATTAAATAATTTGTATTACTCCGAGAATCAACCATTTCAATTAATGATTCATCTTTTTGACATACTACATCAAACTGTGCAATTTTATTTTTGGTACTACTCGTTTCAAGATTAAGTAGTAAAATTGGCTGGATGAAATCACATGTGTCGCAACTGACATCAAATTGATTGATGAGATCTTATGTGTCACAAATTTCATCACTATGATGAATAAGGTCACTTGTATCAAAAATTTAATCTGATGTTTGGACGAGGTCTTCAGTGTTGCATCTTGTATCTACCTTTTATGTGTACTGTGCATCAAGCACATCTTGTTTTTCACTTAGTTTTATTTGAAGTGCATGAATGTGTTTTTCTTTCATCTCAAGCTCAATTTGAAAGTATTTTGTTGCTTCTAATGTGATGGTAATTTGGTCGATTAAGTTTTGATTCTCCTTCAACTTCCATTCCAGTAATTCAATTGTATTCTGGAACTCATGATTGCACTCTTTCAACTCTTTAATTTCCAGATCTTCACTTTGAGGACATTTACCACCTTTGACCATTTTGACACACTTGCTTGTACTGGCTCACTTGATTTTTTTCTTGAATGACATGCATGATTTTGTTGGATCGCTTGCTTAAACTTGCTTGATTTCTTCACACTCATATGAATAATTGAATACTCACGCTCACTTGAATTCTATTTGAACTTGTTTTTTGTTTGCTTTCGAGTTGAAACTTGTTCACTTGATGCTTTGAATTTGTGCACTAGCAATTTGTACTTCCTTAAATTTACTCATTTGATTGTGCTGATTTGTAAAAGAAGGGTGTCAAACAGTGTCAAAAAATGCACCCAAGAGATAATGCTTACAGTGGCAAGTTCAAATAATCTTGATGACTCTGTTGAAAAATTCACTTAATTTTCTCATTGAAGAGAAATAAATCACTTAACCTCTTTATCAATTCAAAATTGGGTGTCAGTTTCAACCGAGAATGCACTCAAAGAATTCAACTTAGTTACAAAAATGTCTTTCTGCAAGTTATACAAAAAGTGTTTTTGATGTCGATGTAGAATTTTCTTGGAGTGCTTGAGTTTGTAGCTTCTTTAACTTGATTTCTTTGATTGAAGGATGTGGAATATGGTCGTGGAGGATCTCTTTATTAACTTGATGATGTGTTGTGCAAATGCATGTGAGTTTTTTTTGTGTTTGATAACTTCCTGTAATGTTATTTGTAGCTATGTGATTTCTTGCATTCTCTTGCTTTCAACTTTATGTGTGTTTTAGATAATGTTAGGGTCAAAACTAGACACAAAACAAAATCAGTATCAATATTCATGCACCATCATAAACACACTCACAATGTATCTAAAATCACCTTATTCAATTTTGGGTGGATATAGGACACAAGCACCATAAAAAGATATTTTTTATTAAATGTTGGAGTACATCATCTTTGTCTTAACAACATAGTCATGGAGTATTCTCAAAGTTCTAGAATTCCTTGGAAGCAAATTGTCTTAAAAAATCCAGCACTAACTCAATCTCTCTCAAAGTAAACAATTACTTTGGATTAAAATAATGAATTTCACGCATCACTCCACATAGAAAACAGTTATTGCTCCAAATTTTAAAAAAAATAAAACACCTTATCACTTCATAGAATCACCTTAAAACTCAACTCATGGTTTCTCAATGTATTTTCTCCACTAATTTTCTCCCATACTCATTAAAATTTGCATTAAAAAAAATGACTCCACTCACAAAAACTAAAAATTGTAGCACACCTTATCTCTCCAATAAACTTGATGATCACTCTTTAAAAGTTCATTTACATATTTTCCTTTAAAATAACTATTAAAACTTTATGAACTCACTTAAAGTCACGTTTATTTTAAATTTTACAACTTAGGTATGTAGAGGTATGCTCACCATTAATTTTATGCATAAGTAACATACACCATGTGACTTCTCCATGGTATACTTTGAACAATGCTCATAATTTCAACGACACTTTATAAAAAAACACTAAGAAAGGTAACTGATTCAATACATAGATGGTCATGTATATAGAGCATAAAATACACCTTCATAATGAATGTCTTGCACTTATGTTCCATCGTATCACCCTTTTAAATATTGTGAATGAATTTCACCTCTGCCTATTCAGGTTACGGGTGACCATTTAGTCACTGTTTCCAGAAGTCTGTCATCACGTCTTGTAACTGCACCACTATATTGTTGTAGTTTTACACCAATGAATGTTTTTCTTCACCGAATTTTTATTGGAGCATCGCTAAACAACTCAATAGTGTTGTTGTGGACAACAAAGAGTCTGGCCATCAGGAAATGCTTCTCGGTTGTCAGTTCAAAAATGATGTGTTTGTGAAAATCTTAGATCCACGAGCTCCAAATGTGATGGAGATTCCAACTTTAATATAACACTAACACGCAACATTGCAGAACTGTGATGCAACTCTAAGATCCATGCTTCAACGCAGAGATTCACGGGGGCTCCAAATGGGAGTGGGTGTTAACATTTCACAAAACTGTACCCACTATTTCCAGACTGGGTACTTTAAATGTTTTCCAATTCAATTGGGTTGCATTCGATTTAGATGATAGGTAGCTATTCTGCGTGGAGGATCAAACCATATTTGATCAGATTTATTCTATTTTCAAGGGATTCTCATGCCTCAAACCCGCGGGAAAAGGAAATTTCATCGAAAGCCTCTGATCCAATTTCAGTGTTGTCCTCCCGAACATCACATCACTGTCAAGATAATCTCCCTCTCTTTATGATGGGAAATATATGCAAGAGCAGATCAATTCCTACCGAAATGTGCTTAAAATTTATACTTATTTCCTTCAGAAAATTATTATCGCTCAAGAATTGCAATCGGATCCTTTGCCTCAGCTTCACACAAATAATGCTAAGGGGAAGAATTATAGCAAGAAAAATGTCCCTCAAGCATAGAATTGGGAATTACAACATTTTAAAATTATATCGATACCGACTACTGCTGTCGAGACTGACTTAAAACTACTTTATGGCCAATCTGAACCAGAATAAAACTTGCTTTTGTTGTGAAATGTGCATTTTGTATGGTTGAAAATCCATCTCTACCGCTGAATTCTATCATGAACCCAACACAATGCTCTAATATCACATTAAGATATTGAAACAACTAATAAAACAGTAATAAAATAAATAGCAGAAATATACATACACCAAACATGGCGGAAAAGGCCTAAGAGCCTCACTGCATTCCTCTCTCTCATTATTAAAACAATGGTATACTAAAAATATAAATACAAGAGGATAATGTGTCTCAAGATAGTGCGTCTATCTTGGACACTTTGGTCAAGGAAAAATATCAACAACACATGAATCTAGGAGCCTAACTAGTTGGAGAGAATCTGTCATCCAACAAGACCTAAACTGACTCCTAATTGAGAGGAACAAACTTAAAGTAGAAAATTAGGATTAAATTCCTAGTTTTCATGATTTAATTAATTTAATTATTTTTCTCACATGAGAGTGAGGCTAACATTGTTAGCAATAATTCCAAGTATGAAGTTCTAGATGTCAAAGCTATGTTGCATACTAAGGAGCTTCTCTACGTTGATCCAACGATCCAAAATTCGAAATGTCACTGAGTAGAACGCTATCATTGAGAACCAATTTTTTACTCAAAGTCTTCTCATGAACAACTACATTTTTAATCGATAGAAAGTTTTTGAATTCACCCATCCACTTCCAATCACTTCCTTTAGATGAAAATTTTCTAGAAGCTTGAGAGGATCCTATGTTTTCAATGAATGTACCCATAATAGTAGAAATATCCTTTATCAAAATCCTTTCCCATTGTTTATCCAAATTTAGTTTCCATATTAGACACATTCGACACATTTACAAACTCCATTCCTAGTTGTGCATCTCTCCAATGATTGCAGTACTCATGATATCCATCTCTAAGACTTTGAGAGCCTGCAAATATTATCACATATTCAAGTTCTTCACTGAGTTCCATTTCATTTCTTGTTCAATAAAATATTACAAATACCATTAAATTTTAATCCTCAAGGAAGGGCCACTATACCATAAAAATATCATGCCAATAAAATGTAGAATGATTAGAATAAAATAGAGAAGAAAAAAATGAAAAATAAATGCATGGGATGCACGTTCCCATTCTGACTAGATTAACTCAACTCAATTGTGGAGCTATATTTGTGACACCAAATAGGTGGTCATATTTTCATATTTATTTTCTTAGCGGCTTGAAATTTGATTTATGAAAAAATGATATTTTGATGTCTATGATTATTTGGAAACTGTAAAGAACTGTGAAGAAAAATGGCGAGGTGTAAAACCCTTGAATGTGAATGAAAGATTTGGTGAAACATTTCATCCTTATTTAAGAACGGAAGAACGTACATGCATATGATTAGAATTAGTGGAGAATTTAATCCTTATTATGAAGGGAAGAATGTACTTGCATATGATTAGACTTGGTGGAGAATTTCATCCTTCTTTATGAAGGGAAGAATCTACTTGAATATGATCTTGGTAATTGATTATAAATTATAAAAGATTCCAAAGATCAGATAGAAATCAAAACAAGTCATAACTGTGTAAGTCCCTATACCATAATAGCATTTAGTTTTTCTTTATTGATTTTTTTTTTGTTGGTAATGGAAACAATGTTTATAGACTTTTGTTCAGCTTGAGATTTTTTTTTAGAATATCATCTGTAACAATTTTATGCCTTTTGAGATATATTCAGTGAGTAATAATTATTTTGTAGGAAAATAACATGTTTATAAATTTTCAATGTTCACTAGAGTGGTTCTCATTAATTTCTTACATAACATCACTTCTGTTCATGCACGCGTTCTTTAAAGTGTAAAATTAAGTGATGGGCTTTATCCTACCCCTACCCTTTGTATTTTTGTTACAACACTCAGGGTGGTCACTATTTATCCTTTTACATTTCATCAGTCTGTAAGGAATCAAATCATAGTATGGATCCATTTGTTATCTGGATCCAATTAGAAAATGTAATTTATGTACAAAAAAGTGATATAATTCTATTTTTTTATCGTAAAAAGAAAGTTAGGCAATAAAACATAGTTTATGAAATCGATGTTGATATCTAAATCATCCAATTCTTCACATCCAAAAACAACTTTGTGCGCAATAAAATTTGTTTGAAATATACATCTATTGATCCCTACTCATAGACGGGCCATAGTAGCTCCCACAATCTACTAATGGTGACGAGAAAATGGAAATGAGGAATACGATGAAACAAAAATTTGGAAAAAAAATATCGAAAATGAAAAAAACAGGGACAATGAAATAATGAATTGGAGAAAAATGTCGAAAATGAAAAAATATTATGTGATAGTCATGTGTAAACAAACATCATAGATGGGGTACTTGCGTGGAAAAAAACACACCATATATGATATCTCTAATCAACAACAAATTTTAGAAGATTAATGTTGTAGAAGGCACTCAAGCCATATATCACATATCTAATGAGTGAATTGACATATTAATTTTCAGAATGGTATATTTCCTTTCCGATGTAATTTTAAGAGGGAAATTAGATCATTGAGCTTCCATTCCTCAATATCATTTAATTACATCCTATTTTGATATATTCAAGTGGACATTCATCATATGTAAGTTTGTAAGTAAAGAAATTCCAATTATTTCAATAGCATACCCTTTTGGTGTGGCTCTTCAAGTAGTTACCCCTTAGGAGGTAATATATCACACTTTATATCCTTCCCTAGAACGAGTAAGCTTTTATATATATAACTATCAACACTATAAAATCAAATATGAATCAACATATACACATTAGGATCTGCTATGCATCTAAGGAAACCATGGGAAAGAATTCCCAACGATACATTTTTCATACCAAACTCAATGCACCCACATAAGTCCATATAATGATTTAAACCTATTCATGTTTTGACCTCATTATATTCCTTTTTTGATGTTAATAATCATATATAAAATTCTAGGCTAAATCCTTCTTACAATACTGCATCATTTAGTCACAATAGATATTTATTTTTCATCATTCTTGCATAATATAAGGCATTTACAATAAATAAATATATTACTCATTTTATTGTATTTTTTTTTACAGGGATCAGAAAACCCATTAAACATGGTTGAAAAATGGTCATTATGAATATAAGTTTCTTGTGAACCCAATCTAGAGAAAGCAGTGATTAGTTACTTTCTATGCAATATTGCATAAACAGAGTCCTCAAAAGGAAAACGAGTGTACCTAGAAGGACAACAAACAATGAAGCATATTATATTGGATTGATAGAAGGATTAGCAACATCTAGGGATAATGGATCCAATTGAATTATAGTCTCCACCAATTTCGAACTTATGTGCAACCAAATGAAAGGTGTGTACCAAGTAAAAAAGGATAGGTTAAAAAAATTGCATGGAGAAGAAAAAAATATTGTTAGTCAATTTTAATCATTTAGCATAAGACGTTATGCAAATATTAATATTATTTCTAGTAATCTATTGTATGGTGAAATACCAATTAAAGATTTGTGTGTGAAATATGAATTGGTGTCAAGAAGATCTCCATCAAAATTTATTGATGGAAATTGTAACATATATTTGATATGTGTGTGTCTTTTAGTTATAAATGTGGTGAATTTAATGACCATGTGTTTTTTTCAATACTATACTAAGTGTGCCCCCATTATTTAAGAAAAACTTGTTGAACTTGACATGTTTTAGAAAATTTTGTATTTAATTCTCAAAATGTTCACTTTAGAATTTGTGTTTTTAGTCTTGAGTATATTTGAAATGAAGAATTTACACCAAATAATTTAGAGGAAACCCTTGGACAGTTACATTGATTTTCTGAATTCTTGATCTTTTTAAATAAATTTTTTAAATATTTTTAAATTCATGAGGTAAGTTCAGGGTTTTTTATTTTCAGATCATATATATATATATATATATATATATATATATATATATATATATATATATCCATCCATGAATATGGATCGAGAGCATGGATCATCACATGAGTAGTTTCAACTTGATTCTTCGAGGTGTAAATGAGATAGAGCATGAACTGAGTCTCATGCATTGACTAGAGGGATACTTTCTATGCATATTGACGATATTGGTCATGGATCAATGTGATTATCATATGAATTGGGGGAGGGCCATTATTCGTTACATGATGGTTGTGGTACATATGTTTATGTGAATTTTTTAAATGATATTTGTAAAAGCATATGTACATACATATGAAATCGATTTTTTTCAATTTAGCTTTATTTATAATGAATTTAATCTTTTTTAGGAGCATATCTCACTAGGTTTAAGAGAGTATTAGATCAATCAATGGAGTGCCATCATTCACATCATCGTCGTTTGGTATATATATGTTTATGTGCATTTACTAAAATGATAAATAGGTAGGATCATATTTACATACATATATTGAATATATTTTTCTTAATTTAACTTAATTAATTTCGTATAATTTCTTTTTTTTTAGAAGCATATCTCACTATGTCATCGCATGAGGGTCGTCAACATTATCCAAGTGGTAAAAATTATCCCAGTGGTAAACAAGCTCAAACAACTCATGTAATTGGGTGTGATGGTGCTCAACCATCTATGGGTGGTCATCAATCTCAATTGAATCATCGCGATCCTCATAATTTCGGTAAATGTTATATATATGTGTGTGTGTGTGTGTGTGTGTGTGTGTGTGTGTGTGTGTGTGTGCGTGTGTGTTTTAAAACAAATTTTTACATTTAAATGAATTTTTTGTAAATATACGTGTACATTTCTAGCTTGCATGTGTATAAATACATTTGAACATGTTTTTATATTTTTGTAATTATATTGAAGCAGGGGGTGGAAATGTTGATTGAAGTAAATGTAGGCGAGGCAGGGCTATTCAAGAAAAATACCATACATCAACTACCACCTATCCATATGATATTCTTGATGAGCTTACTTGGGAAACAAAATTCCAACAATGTACGTTACAGAGGTGCATAACTCATTATTCAAAATCGAATATAGATCTTGCGATTTTGGATCTTCCGATAGAGAGCATAAAGGAAGTAGTGATGGGTCCTGATACATGGGCCAAGGTAAGTAGAAGTGTTACAAAAGAACATGCCAAATCTATGTTTAATTTCGAAGAAGGGCCAAAAATAAAGATGCTCAAGGTGAAATAATTGAAGCACCCTGAAATAGCCCACCATTTGTATGATAGGTTCCTTGTATCGCATGGAAATATGACATGGAATGATGAGGTTCCACATTATTTTGAAAAATTATTTTATGAATTTTTTTTTTGGGTATGAGACATGATTATACTGACTTCCATCTTAATTGTATGGTATTGGGAGAGGTCGGACATATGAATCTAAGGGGGCATTAAAGGACATTGAATTCCCTCACCCTCCAACACCTTTGGTACCTCAACCTCCACGTCTAGTAAATTTTTCGTCAGAGATGGATGTCAATTCTTAGATTGGTTCAGAAGTAAGGGATGCCATTATAGACAACATATAGACTACATTGACTGGAGTTGATGTTGGTGTAAATCGACAAAGAGCATGAGTCGGTGCATGTGATAATTTTTTATATGTAACATCAAATGAGGAGATATTTAATATGAATATTCAATAGGTTAATGCATATGCAAATGTTTTTTGCAATGGTTGGAAAGACCTAATTGGTCATGAGAAAAAGGGCATGGGATCAATATGTGTTAATGGTTAGATTGGATATTTTAATGTAATGTAATGTATGCGCTAATGTTGATTCAAATATTTTGCAATTTTTTTCCGATATAATATAACACGAATGTATCATATGTTCACCATTTGCAATTAATTCCTTTTTTAAAATGAAAATTTTGATAATATCTGGGTTCCATGTTTAGGTTCCAATCAAAATATGTTGAGATAAGTTAGTTTTTTTTAAAGATTTTATGTTGATAGTATTATTCTAATTTATTAAATCGCTATTGTGAATACATATTTGTAAAATAAATAATTAAATATATAATTAAACTTAAAAATAGTTTGATTTCATTGGACATTTTTGACAAAGTGCCACGCTCTTCCACCCTAGTGGGAGATGTGTCAAGTATTTGCTTGTCACAAGTATTGAATATTTCACTATTGTTTTTTTATAAATTGAATCAAATTTCATTAAAAAATGAGAATCTATCTTACCATTTTAAAATTTTCGAATTTTAGTTTTCTAGAGATGGTTTCCCTTCTCTAGGAACATTAGCGATGGAGTCAGCTATGGGGATAGGATCATCTAAACAATTTGAAAACGTTGTAACAATGTTTTTAATATTTCAAGTTTATGCATTTTAATATGAAATTTTTGTAATATATGCATGCACATGTAATATATTGGGCATCCATGAGGGTGAAATGGATGGGGAAGACCATGAAGTATTACATGGAATTTGAAAATTGAGATGGTTAGAGGGATTAAATCGTTTAGACAATTTGAAGAAGTTGTTGATTTTTTTAATATTGTGAGTTTATGCATTTTCATGTGCAATTTTAAAATTTTAATATATAAATGTACATATATTGTATAGGGTATCCATGGGGGTGAAATGCATGGTGAAAACCATGAGGGTGCAATAGAGGGGGAACACCATGAGGTATTTCATGGAATTTGAAACCTTTTATAATTTTGTTTTGATGATAACATCCTCATTTAATTTTAAAATTTTAAAATTTAATTTTAAAGTAAAAAATATTATTTCTATATACATATTACACATGTTGTGGAGGGAACCCATGATTCTGATGAGAGCACAAGGATGTTGATAGATCATATATTTCAACAAGATTCTCTTTGATGAAAAATTTTATTTGACAATTTTTTTACTATATTTACTTTTATCATGATATAAATTTTCGACATATTTAAAGTAAAAATATTTATTATGAATTGATCCCTTTGATGCATATTTTTATTTGACAACTTTCTATTATATATTTAATTTTATAATGATATAAATTTTCGACATATTTTAAATAGAACTCTTTCTTATGAATTGATCTTTAATATGCTAATTTTTGAGTTTATAAAAATTTTGCATGATGATTCTTATAATCTTAGTAGAAGATAATATGGAATTGGCTTCAAATTCTTAGGTTTTTTGAAGTTTGTTAATGAATAGTAAAATTGCAAATTACACAACATGGTACATTTTTCATTCATGAATCTTATCACGATGTAGATGTCTAAAACAATCATAAATTAAAATTGTATTATAAATATGGTATAAATTTTGAATTCATGAATATATCATCATCATATATAGAAGAGCTATTATGGATGTGGGTTGATACTTAACTTTTAATATAAAGTTTTTCATGCAAACATACTATAAAATTGCATTATAAAACTTGGTACAATTTTCATGATGCATGGTTTGATTCTTAAAGGTTTTACATCTAAGTTCATGAATATGAAGCAATGAAAGTAAATTTTTATTTAGGCGGTAAATTTTTCATGATGATTATGATAATGTCAGTATATTATTCTTAGCTATTGTTCAAATTTGTTCTGTCAAGTAATTTAATGAATAGTCAAATTTCAAACTACAAAACATGGTGCATTTTGCATTTGAATGGATCTTATAATGGTGTATATGTCTAAATAAATTATATAACTATATATCATTTTTCATTCATGAATAGATCATAATATTCTATAGAAGGGCTACTATGGATGTGGGTTGATACTTAACGTTCAATGTAAACATCATACCCAACTTTTGATACCCTTTATAATAGCTACATTTTCCCAATACAATCTTGTCAAGTGATGTATGTTTCACATTAAAGGACAAGTACAATGCATTCCATTTTGGATTTCACTATTACCCACAAAATTTCTCATGGATCAACCTTTTCTTGGTTTTTATCGTTAACTTCCAAAATTTTGTTTGATGTAAGGTTTTAAGTTATAGTTTGTGAGTTTAATCAACAATAAAAATGATCAAAAAAAGGTTACATTTTTCATGATGCATATTTTTATGCTTAAAGGTTTTACATTTGAGTTCACGAATATTGATAAATGTTTGTAAATTTGAAAAATTACAAAAATTGCAAATTACAAAACATTGTACATTTTGCATTCATGAATCTTATAGGGGTGTAGATGTCTAAAACAATCATATAACTTAAAATTACAATATAAAACATGTAGTACATGTATGCATTTTTCATTCATGAATAGATCATAATATTATGTATAAGGGCTTTTAATACTTAACGTTTAATATAAATTTTTTCAAAGCAAACATACTATAGTGAATTTTCATTAAGTTGTTACCTTGTATGGCCCACTTATGTAGAGTTTTAAAACCCAAATTTTTATACCATTTGTAATAGTTAAAGTTTCCCCATACTAAATTTTCAAGTGATTATATGCTTCAAGTTAAATGATCAGTAGAATGCATGACATTTTGGATTTCATTATTACCCACCAAAGTTCTCATGGATCAACCTTTTCTTAATTGTTCTAGTTAAATTACAAATATTTGTTTGAATTAAGGTTTAAAGTTATAGTTTTTGAGTTTATTAAAAAATAAACATTGTTTAAAACATGTTACATTTTTCATGATGCATGGTTTGATGGCTAAAGGTTTTACATATAAGTTCATGAATATGAAGCAATGTTTGTAAATTTCCCTTTAGTTGGTACAACTTTGATTACGATTCTTATAATGTTAGTAGAAGATAATAATAATTTGGGTTGATTCTTAGGTTTTTTGAAGTTTTTTTGTCAACTTTTTAAAGCCATAGTCTAAAAAACCCACAGAATAACCCAAAAATTCTGGTGAGATTATGAAAAATTCCAGCAAACATTTATCAGAATCTTGTTTACAGTTGTTAAATTTCAGTATTTTGGGTGCTCTAAGTGTTTTTAATAGTTATGAATCCATTTCCACTATCAAAAATTCAATTAAAACACTCCAAATACCTAATTTTTTGAATTTTTTTTTACTGGATTCCGGCAAAAAACTGCTGTCCAGACCAGTAAAATTGTAAATTACAAAACATGGTACATTTTACATTCGTGAATCTTATAAAGGTGTATATGTCCAAAACAATCATATAAATTAAAATTTCACATTATAAAACATGGTACATGTATAAATTTTTCATTCATGAATAGATCATCATCTTGTATAGAAGAGCTACTAGGCATGTGGTTTGAAACTTAAATTTTAATATAAAGTTGTTTAATGCAAGCATACTATAAAATTGCATTATAAAACATACATTGTAACTTACCCCCTTTGTCTTAAAGTATACTTTAAGATACTAAATTATATTTTTCATGAAATTTGAGAAATCTTAGAGATTGAAAATAAAAAATTGCAATGTTGAATCAACTGAAGTTGAATTAATCTCAAAAGTTGCATTAATGTAAATGAAAATTTCAAATATCAAATAATATATGTGGAGCATGGATTATTAGTTTTAATAGGTTTTGTATGCACTACATGTATAAGACAAACACAATAAAATGAATTCTTTTAATAATGAATTTTTGAAGGTAATGCAACTTTAATAAAGTAAATAATGTTACTAATATAGCAATAAAAATATTTGAAAATATAGAATGATGGTCCATAAAAAAAGTAAAATGTAATGAAAACATGATAGGTGTACAATCAACAACAAAGAAGAAAGTTGTGATATGCTACATCGTTATATTAAGTAGTATTTGGGATCTTTCAATTTGTTTTTAACTTAACAACAAAGACACCATATTAATGAAAACAATTTTTTAATACTTAGTACTAGCTAGAATGGACAACTTAAGAGTGCACAAAAAGAAAGGATAACAATCTACTTGAACTCATTCTCAAAGAATAATACAAGGAGAAGCTATTGTTATGAAGTTCAAAAAATTCTAATGGAATTCCATCCTCAATTATCTGCTCATGGTCAAATTTTAACATTCTTGATTTTTTAACTTTTGATTTTCTTCTTCATTGAACTTCTATCAACTTTATGGATGTTGAAAACACCAATTCAATATTCTGACAATTTATGGCATCATATTTATAGTCTTGAAAGTAAACATGACCCTTGGTTTTATGAGTTTCTTGGAAAAAATAACCTTCCAGTGTAATAGACCCTCTTTCACCTATACAACCCTTATCATCACAACCTCTAATAACTTCATTGTTCATTAATTGCACCACATCAACTAATAATTTACATTTTATATGTTTTTAATAGGTGCAACTACATCAAAAAATTATTTTGCAGAATAAAAAGAAGTGTAAATTCATATTATAATTAACAAGAAATTAGTTATCAACATGTACTTGATTTTACTATCTATTTAGATCTAAATTTTAACTATTATCTAGATACTTATACATAATAATTTTAAAAACATAAAGTAAATATATACTTTGAAATCAATTGACATGTTACCTTCTTTAACAAGAGAAGAAAATCCATCACCTTCAGATGACAGTATAGTCTCCTCTTATATCATCTCTTTGAAGCTTGCAAGTGACATTTTCCCATTTGTATTAAGTTTTTTATGTTTCCAATCTTTTACATACATATTGTTTTCACAAAAACATCATTGAATTGTGTGTCCTCTATGCAAACAGGATAAAAAAAGATTATATTATTTTATCAAATTAAAATACATTTTGATACTCTTTTGTTTTAATTGAATGTAATTTTTGAGTCCCTTTTACTATTTCAACTTCATATGTAATTGATCTATCTACATCTTGGACTCCAATATGCCAAGAAAACATATATTAAATTCAGAACAGAATATGAATATTTTATTTAAAATGCAATTTATATATCAAAGATAACCATCGACCATTTATTTAAACTATATAATTTAAAAAAATTTAACATCATAAAATTATAAAAATTTATCATATATTAAAAATATATACAAGTTAATTTATATGTACATACCTGCATACCTCCCTTCATGGGTTACTCTGATGGCTTAGTGAAATAATGCACCATTGAACAAATTTTTCATATGATAAAATTTGGTTTGCAAAGTGTTCCATTTGATATATTTGAAGTGCTCATTTTATGCATGTCCCTGCACCAACATGTTATCCTTTTCCATGACTAGTCTCAAAGAAATTCCAACAAGGTTTAATGTTGGTTTTCATATGAGGACGACACAACCAAAATAATGGCAGTGAATATTTCAATTGACTTGCGCATCCATCAGACCATATCCAATGTTCATTGAATTTTATTCCACGAGCTTTAAATGTGTTATAAATATTATCAAAGGAATGTTTTACAAAATGTGTATCATGTGTATGATCATCGCTGATATAGAAATTCCATTCTTTAATAAAATGTCTATTCTCACTGGTGCTTTCTATATGATCAAAATTTGTTCAACATGTCCATATAGAACATGGAAGAGCATAGAGACTTGGTCAGAATGATAATATTCACTCTGTATTTCATTTTGTGTAACAAATGTGTAATTTTCTGTAAAATCAACTATTGACAAAATGGTTCTTGGTGGAAAATTTTCATGGTATTTTTTGAATTTCGGTTCATTCCATCGAGCTCTATGAGAATGATTGGTGTATTTATAAATTTATGTCACAAAATTCTTCAATATATATATATATAATATTCTTCTTATAAATAAATCCTTCTAGCACTTGTACTACTATTTGAACCAATCGATGTATGGATATATTCATATCTCTTCCATTTCAGTTTTATGTTGGAAAATGATTGATCATTCATATCAATAGGATATTTTTTGTGTAATAAAGACAAATTTACACAATGATCACATTTTTTACCACCAACACATTTCTTTTGGTAAAATAATTCATCATTTTTTCTTCCACAGAATTTCGGATATGAAATCATCAATAGTGGAAGGATGAGGTGAGTTTTTCCAAAATGTTTTACCAAAGTTAAGGAAGGTTCCATAATATAATTGAAATTCCACATTAATATGACAAAAAAAAGTGTCACATATAGTGATAGGTTCAACATACCATGCTTTATGTTGCACAAAAGTACTGATTGAGACATTAATTCCACTGTTCTCTTTTAGAAACTTGTTGAAAAACTCTATCTGAGTGGGTTCAAAGATTTTTTTGCATGTTTTTCATATTGATTTTGTGTTATTCATCGCTGCATCACATGTGTTACTTTTGGTGAAAGACATGATTTTTTCATCCAAATTTCATGTATTATTTTTTTAACATCTTCTCAAATTATATATTTGTATGGTTTCCTACAAATAACTATCCAAAAAACAAGCTCATCATTTACATATATTCGCAATTTGAATTTCCAATAATTGTGCAATTTTTTTTATGAGGTCCCTAATGTTTTTTCATATTTTTTACCAAAATATTTTCTTTATTACTTGATGAAACCACTGCCATTCTTATTTCTCAAGGTGCATCTATATCTCATTTTTTCTATGTCTTCCAGTTGATTTTAAAGAATTCTTTATATTTTGAATCACATTTACTTTCACCTTTTTATCTTTCATTGATTTTCGAATACCCAATAATGTTGTAGATTCTTTTAATTTATTTGATGTTAAGAGACCTCTCAAAATTTGGGTTTGAACTGTCATATTTTCATATTTGAAGAACTTATCAATAATGAGCATAACATGATATCGTATAACATGGTTAGCTTTTTTATCTCCATATTTGCAAGTTTTGACATTTTCTAACATCTCATCATCGATATTATTTCATCTATACATATGATAATTTAATGTAAATGAATATAAATACACATTAAATAGTTAAAATAAAAAATAGAGTTAATGGAATTGAAACTAATAAATACATATAATTTAAATAATCTACATTGCAAAATATTTTTCAAATTATTTCATCAAATAAAAAATAAATTCCACAATACACTATTAAATTTTAAATAGCATTTATAATATTTACATTTAGATATTAGGTTCAACTTCTTGTTGGGATTGATTTTCCCTTTCAATATTTAGGCGTCATCCCTTCTTTCTTTTGTAATAGTTTCTGGGGTATTCTTTATGAGCCTCAATATATCTTATTTGATCATACTTTATCAAACAAATTTATTTTATTTCTCACGATAATTCAATCTATGTAGATTTTTAAAATCAAACCCAAAAGAGTCAATTTCAAAATCCACCCAAAAAAACTCATTTTCAAAATCTAGCAAAAAAGTTTACTTTCTAAATTTAGCCTTAAAAACTCACTTTCTAAATTCAGCCCAAAAAACTCACTTTCTAAATTCAGCCGAAAAGGCTCACTTTCAAAATTTAGCCCAAAACACCAATTTTCAAAATCCAACCCAAAGCACTTACTTTCAAAATTCGGCCTAAAAAACTCACTTTAAAAACCGACACACAAAAAAAATTGTCAAAAATTAGATGCAAATAATTTTGGAATTCAAAAATTGCACATGATGAATGGAATCCCGAAAATAACATTTCGACCGAGTTTATTTATAACGTTCGGCTGCAACAATTATATCATAAGGTCACACCGTTTCAATTTTGCGGCTGACAAAAAATATGGATAATTTTTTTGGCCAAACTTTTAAAATTGTTCGGCTGAATTTTATTTTATGTTTATTATAATACCATCCACAGCAAAAGGAAATTTGAATGAAAAATATTATTTTTTCTGCTGATAACCTGTAACTCTGAAACAACTCGGCTCTCATCACCTTTCTCCAATTTTGAAATGGTTAAACTCCATTAAATATGGTGAATTTTCTTTCATAACCAATACCAACATTTGTAGAATTGAATCTACTTTCAATAGATATAAATTTTATGGAATTGATTAGATATTTGTTTTTTTTAACTAATGTCTTGGTAAAATGTGTAAAAAAAAATTCTCAAGGTCATTATGATTCAGTGAAATCAAAATCTTATATCTTCCAAAATACACTGTGAAAAAATATTGAAACTTTATGGCACATTACATTGATCTGCCTTCTTTAATGGGCAACTTTTATAGTTTTAGTTTTTAACTAATATGTTGAGAAACGTGATGCTATGTTAACCATCTTCAAAATCTAAAGTTCTTTCATAGTGGTTCAATTCAAAAAATTCTAGTAATTATGATGTGCATCTTTTGGTTTCATAAATATAGTGATATCAAAGTAGAGTCTCTCTAGATTCTTGCAACACAATTTTTTTTCAAAAATGTAAGGCTAAAAAAGAATACATTGGTGCGAAAAAACATGATTTTTTATGAATCCTTTGATTTTTAAAGAACACATAGTAAAAAAATAACTAACTTGACATATAAATCGTGAATAAAGAAATTTTAAAAATAAGTAATAGAAATCTAATAAAATTTATGACAAGGTTTTTTTTTATTGTAAAATGAAATTATAAATAGAAAAATTCCTTTAGCTTGCCCAAAGTTGAAAAAATTCTCAAAATGATATTTTTTTCTCAAAAAATGGGAAAAAGGAACAAATATTTAGGAGATGCTTGAAAACTTTAGGATGTAGTAAACATAGTGGATAACAAGATGTCCCTTGGTAATTTCACTTTTGGATATTGCCCCAAGTTAAAGGCTTTCTCTGCATCAGTAGCCATAGAAAAAGGACAAGTCTAGGACAAAAGTTTTATTTCCATATTTTGGACAAAATTTCTTTTGTCGATAGAAACTGGTACCTTACTTCAAGGTGGTGTGGTTTGTAGATATAGAACATACCTTTGGAAATGGCCTCCATGTAACTTATTTTGAAAGAGTGATAAGCGAATGCACCTTTTATGAAGGTTTCTTTTGAAGTTTTCCCGGGTGTTTGAGATTGGTTTACGCTACCATATCTCTAGTGGGAGCCATTGATTCCATTATAAACGAGGATTTGATTGAATGCAATAGTTATAGGTCTTGGCCCTCCCATGAGCTATCATAGATATTATCAATCCATCTGTTATCACTCCACTAGATCTCCAAGACTGAGAAGAGACTAGCAAAGGTAACCACAGACCAATATTTTTCCAAGTAGTTAGCCCTACTAGGCATGAGGGGGATGAATCCAATGGATCTCAACCAATATAACTAGATCAATGAGATACTAGGCTAAGTATAATAGCACAGGGGTTTGGTAGATTGATTTTTGAGGTGTTCGATGGTGAATAGGTCAAGGAAGGAACTAGGTCAGGGAAAACAAGGACCATAATTGTAGGGATCTGATGGAGCAAGGTAGGTAAGCAGTTCAACAAAAAATGATATCTCATGAAAAGGTTTAGAATTCTAGGGTTTTATAAAATAGAATAAAATATATGAATCTTTTGTACTAGAAGAAGATGACACAAATTGTAACTATTCCTCCAAAACAGAGCATAAGCTTAATGAATTATGTATTTCTGATGTAGGAAACAATTACATTCAGAAATGGAATGAATCTGAAATCAAAATACATTCACACATTTGCAAAACATAAGAAGAAACAATGTCAAATCACTTATACCACAAGAATTCCATCAAAATAACCGCAACTCAGCCTATTATTTCTTGCCAAAATTTTGATTACAAAAAGTGTTCAGTGACGAATCCAACAACATCAAACCATTGCAATGTAAAAAGGAATGAAAGAGATAGGCTGAAAAATAATTCTCCCACTCTTAGGGGTCGAATCCTTTACTTGTGGAATTGATCCCAAATTTTCTCAATTGGAAACCCAAAGATTAGGGAGGTGAACAAACTCATCCCTAACTTTGGTGAAACTAATTCATTTGTCCCAAAAATACATTTTTATCCACTGTATCGACCTATGGTAAATAAAAGTGACATAATTACATTTACATGAATCAATTACATTATTAATATCCATCAAATACGTTGACCAACTGAGAAAAATTAAAAATCAGGAAAATATCAGTGAACTGGAAAAAAACGCAACACTCTTTGGTAAAAGTGCATCACCATATTCTAGTTCACTTTTGGATGAGTTCCATAACTCCAAATTGATATCATGATATCTAATTGGAAAATTTTTTCTGTATAATACATAATGGACCTGTCAAGTACTGAAAATGATCAAGTATAGCCCCTCAAAAAATCATTTCTCCCAAGACCGGTCAAAACATGCAGAATGGGGGTGCAAAAAGAATAGGGTTCCTTTCTAGGCCACTTTTTGAGGCTTTCATGAACTCCAAATTGTGCTCATTATAGCTCATTTGAAAGCTTGTTCTGTATAGTTATCATTTGACTCATCCAAAAATTCATTTGGACAATACATCAAGGAGAAAAATTGATTTTACCAACACTACTCCATGAGTGCAACAACTCTCCTATAGCAACTATATTTTTAGCATTCCTCCCAAACCATAAAACCTATGTAAAACTGAAAGGACATTTTTCTTCCTTGGTCTATGATTAAAAAAATTCACTCTCATTTTTGTAAAATTCATCTCCATTTGGTAAGTAACATACTTTGAATCAAAATTGGTCTTATGTGTAGCAAATGATTTGTCCCTTGGAATGATTTCTTGAAAAAATATGAAGAAATGATTTTTATGAGTTGGAATGGCCTCATAATTGGTGATATGACCTCCCTTATGCCTCCTTTTCTCATATGTCTCTGATTCCATAGCAAACCCTAGCTCAATAGGAGAGGAAATTAAGGTTTAGTGTAGGCAAAACAGGGGATTAGGGAAATTTATAAGAATGAAGGGAAATAAAGGGGATAGGGGTCATATAAATTCTTAGGAAAATTATTGGAGGTAGGGAGGGATATTAGGAAGTATGGGAAAGTTTAATTTCAAGGATTGAGTAAGGGGAAGGGGTCCAAAGGGGAAAAACATAGGCCTAGTCTAGAAAAGGTCAAATTATAGCGATAAGCTAGGATTTGTGGAAAAATGAGGATTTTTAGGGATCTGAATGATGGTAATTCTTTAGGAAGGTATATTAGGGATAGGGGAAGGTGTAAGATCACTAGGATAATTTTTTTTTTTATGATTTAACCATGGAAGTCATGAAGCCAAAAAAATTCCCTCAAAACCTTAGGAGATGGAAATGAGCTTTCCAAGCATAATTGAGAGAAAAATAGCATAAAAAAAAGCCACTTACTTGGAAATGATAGTTTGGAACCTGAAATTTTTGAAGCAACCTTCTGTAATGATGATATTGGTACCCTTGGGAAAACACAACTCCCTTTGGAAAAAAACGCAACACAAGAGGAAAACTTGTCTTTTGATGGCATGAAATGCCTTTTGAGAGAGTGGGAGTTATTTTTCTTGGTAGAGAGATGTATTTTGAATCTATATTGAGAAAATGAACTTGTGTTTTAGTTTCTTTGTAGCTTTGAAAATAATTTTTCACCTTTGGTGCTATAGTGGATCCACCATGTACTTTCACATTCTGATTTGAACTGGAGCCTTAGAACTTAGTTGCATATAATCCATCATTACTAAGATAAAGACATGATTTTAAAACCTTTTTTGAAAACCTTTGACTATTACTACTCCTTCAAAAGATGAATTTGATGGTGAAATGACCAATTTTCATGATTTTGACCCTATGACCCCATGATGACACAACTTGGAAGAATGAGCTGAATGATGACCACAATGACTATGGGACTCTTTCAAAAATGAATGACCTAACCATGATGATTTCCATTGACCATGGATGTGAAAGGAGTAGTAACGATCTAAATACCCTATTCAGTGTCCAAATTTTTGCATGATGACCTAATCGAATTACAAAAATTTCAGAATGGAACCTTAATGCGATATGAGAAGATATTTTTTGATCACTAGTGGTAGGATGGAAATGATGACATTAAAATTAGATCTATCTGGGGGATGAAATCTCCTTGGAGGTGTCCATAACACTGTATACCATGCAACCTATCCATTGGGCATGCAGTCAAAAGCCTAGAAACAAACTGAATATTGAAATATTGATATAATACTTACTCAAGACTAACTCAAAACTAACTGAATTTTTTTTAAAACAACATAAAACCAATGAAACTCTATGGCCTTCACCTCCGGCTCCAAGCCTCAGTGATTATCTGCTTCACACTTTGCAGAAAATTGAAATTGAAAGAAACTTTCTGCTGAAAATGAAATCAAATAAAATTGAAATGATACGAACCTAATCTAATATGTTGCACAATCGCTAATTAGGTGACATGATCCTCCCAATGTAACCAATATAGCAGATGGCTACTTACTGAAATTTTTCTCTCACTTTCCTCGAGAAGGAAAAATTATGTATATGTAGGCAACTCATAATAAAATTTGAAACTAAGACTTATGGTGAAAAAGAAGACAACATTCATCTTCTCCAATGCTTGCAAAAGACTACCCAAGGGATCTTGAAAATCATGAAGAATTACATTTTGTGGATCAAAAAAAGGAAACGAGTAACCATTATTCCTATATGGATGTAAAAAATTAGCAAAAGGATCCTCCATAATAATTTTAACAGCATAAGTTTGCACATCTACGAGAGCTGGGACAAACTCCTTTTCATCAGTAGAATTTTCATTTTTTTATCCTTAATAAATATTTGTATCTACAAAGGGATCTAAAATAACTTCTTCTTTATCATTGCTTTCCTCTTCATAATCACTTAGAAGCTATCAATATTGTATAATAACATCATCATTCTTAATGGATGGAATAATGATTTACAAATTTAGAATCTGATTTATTTCTTATTTAGTCAAAGGAGAAAGTACTATTCATTTTCTTTGGATGAAACAGTAATTGTCTTCTTTCCGTCCTGAAGATTCACAAGGATGTTGAATATATTATTTAATATCAAGAAGACGAGGATATAAATTTTCATCAAACTGATGATTTATTTCATGTGGTTTCATTTAACTATCAATATGGAACTTTCATCTTCAAGAAAAGGGGAAGCTACTGTATGTTGAATATGATCTTATGTATCAAAGTGACTAGATTCTTCATATTGTTGTTGAAGTTAGAAATCATAGAAGGTTTCAATGATCTCTCCATAATTCATGCATTTTCTCTCATTAATAACCTCAAGATATGCAATAAAACCTTCACTATAATCACAAAAACTTTTTAAGAGAGATAAGGAAATATTAGACTTCACATAATGTTTGGAAAACATTTTATGGAAATCTTTAAGAGAAAATAAGCTTGCTTCTAGTAGTCCTTCATACCATACCCTAGATTTATCTTCAAGAGTAGCCATAAAAACTTTCATGAGACAGTGCTAAGGAAACTCAAATCTCAGTATACATACATGTACATGAAACTTTACTAAATGCAGATCAACATCATATTTCTTTTCATCTCTGAGTATGGGAAGATGTGTAAACCAGTCAACATAAAGCATAGGATTTGGAAATACAGGAATTTGAGATCGATCCATATGAGCATACCTAGGATTTTTTATTACAGTAGAAATCATCTCAACAATGATGAAGTCACCAAGAAGTCTATTCAAATTAATGGTTCTCGAAAAGTAGAGTTTCCATGAAAATTATGAACCTTGGATTATTTGACATTGGAGTCCCCAGGTAAAATACACACAAATTTCTTCTATCTGATCAATGTTCACCATCGAAAATCAAATATGATCCTTTTCCTTCTTTACTAGGGAATATCTGTCACTTCGTTCCCCAGTATGGTCACTAAGATGTTATCACTCCACCGGATCTGCGAGACTAAGAAGAGACTAGCAAAGGTAACCACAAACCAATATTTTTCCAAGTAGCTAGACCTACTAGGAAGGAGAGGGCTCTATCCAATGGATATCAACCAATAAGACTGGATCAATGAGATATTAGGCTAGGCATAGTAGCATAGGGGTTTGGTTGATTGATTTTTGAGGTGTTGGATGGTGAATATGTCAAGGAAGGAACTAGGTCAGGGAAAACAAGGATCAGAATTACAGGGATATAATGAAGCAAGATAGGTAAGAAGTTAAACAAAAAAGGCTATCTAATGAAATGGTTTAGACTTCTAGGGTTTGAGGAAATAGAATAAAAGATATGAGTTATTTTCTACTAGAATAAGATGAAACAAATTGTAACTATTCCTCCAAAACAAAGCATAAGATTAATGAATTATTTTTATGAATATAATTCATAACAGATATAATTAGTATAGTTATTAATAGTTAAATAGGGATTATGTAAGTAATAATTAAGTTAGTGAAAAGGCATGTCTAAAAGACATGCCCATTAATGAAAGGCCACTGCGTAGGTATATAAGCAGGGCCTCATTGTAACATTTTATCATCATCTCTTATATATTTTATATATAATATATTATTATTACAATACCTCTTGTGTATTTATAATTTAAGTCAACAAGCCTACAACTTTGTTGCTCCATTTGGTCTCAGAGCAGTCGCTCTTCAGGATCTGTGTGATCACTACTGCTGCCACTTGCTTTCTGGTTTCATTACCCTATCGCGACCAGAACATCGTTATCAACCCCCGCACACCCTCGCCTTCATCTGAGGACCGATATTCTCCCTCGGAAGGAAGCACCTACGCCACTATTGGCTACCTTCAGCTGTTACATGTTGTTCCTCGAAATTTTTACTGCTCGATATCTTCATCAATGATGATGGCCGATTTCAACAAAAAGTTGATTGAACTTGAGAGTGAGATCAATAACAATTCTGATAAACTCACAAAATGATTAGTCAATCTTGAGGATAAGGTTACAGGAAATTCTAACGACATCAAAAAACTTCAAGGCATGAAAAATCAGATAGAAAGATAAATGTTGAAAATCCGTAACGAGTCCAAAGACAATCATAAAGAGGCAATGCAGAAGATGAATGCCATTTTGGACATGATAAATCTAATGCAAAGACCAGTATTCCCGAATATTGAACATATTCAATAGAAAAATTTAGCCGATTCAGAAAATTCAAAAGATAACCATGAAAAATCACTACATTTTGAAGAAGATCAGGTTACAAAAATTCCAAATTATGATAATGAAGGTGATTTGAAAAATAAAGAAGAGCCTGCTAGTCAGGAAATTGTTGAAGAAACAGAAAAAGATGAATCTGATGTGGATGAAGATTATGAATATCATGATGATTCATATAAAGATAATGTGGAAGAAGGCTATCTTGAGAAACAAGAACATCCACATGAAGATGAAGATGATCTCAACAACCATAATGATGATGAGGTTATTCCACGAATAGTACTGCCAGACACTTGGGCCACAAGAAAACTTGATAGTAGGAATTTTGTCCAATCAGAGTTAAAACATGGAAAAAATCCGTCACCCATACAAACCATATGGCAAGAAGAGAAGCATATGTTAGGGACTAACTCTGGAATAAATATGCAAAAAATTAAATTTAAGATTTTTTTACATGGCAATAGGAAAATTATAGCTAAATTTCAATATCAACCCCAATTGGTAGAAACTTTCTTTGGTATTCCAAAAATTGGGGAGATAGAAAATATTAGCCAACATGTCCAATTCATTAGAGAAAACATTGCATAAGTAAAACAAATAGACATTTTTGAAAATAACTATGAGGATCACACATTGGTAAAGTAGGTGGAGGGAACTTTAAGTGCTGAATTCGTCGAGTTTCGTTGTAAAGAGTACATGGAGCTTTATAGAACTATGTACAAACTGTGCTCCCAAAAGTTCCCTCACCACTACCCTCAGCAAGTTTTAGTTAAGATGGAAATGACGTTGGAAATGAATATGCAGTTTTATCATTTACTGCTTTGCATTTTAATTCTGATCCACTTCTCTCTAGCAAGCTCTGAGAATGTGACTGCATAGGAAATGTACAAGTATTCTCAACAATTGAAGAACATGGTGAATTTATGCCACAGTTGGGGCCCATATGATGACACTTTGGAGGTATATAGAGTTTGTCGTTGTACAGAACCTGACAAAAAAGGGGATACTACTCTTGATTTTTTTGGAATCTCCACCCCTTCAAGGGACAGGTCACAGAGATTCAGTGTGAAGCCCTCGATTGCTAAAAATAATGCAAAGTGTGTACATAATGATGTACGTAGCACTGAAAAAAAGAGAATAAATTGACTATGTTGAATATAAAAATCCTAATGGAGAGCTGTTTGTTTGTGGCAATGATTTAGAAGCAGGTTCAGGCTTCTATCGTCAGAATACTCTCATTGAGTTAGGTTGTTTATGCAAGAATGATATTTCTCTAGGAAATTACGCCTATGATTTACGGTGGTTTATTAGCCATGGATCAGTTATATGTGAAATATGTGGGAGTGTAGCAGAAAATATCAAGCTTGCAGACATGAGTAGAGTTATGGCAGCTCTAAATGAGTGTGAAACATTGAGGGTAAGGACATATGTTGGAGAGATGACTCCAACATCTACCCAGTGGCATTCTATTGGGGATCCAGATGCAATAGTTGCATTAAAGAGACAACGACTTACTGAAATTACATCATGTTTTAATCCACACATTCATGCAGCAGTTTCACAAGTGGCCAGTGATGAGGCATCTATATCTCCTAGTGATGATATGCGTCCTAATATACATCCAGCTAAAAAATAGGTAGTAGAGGGCAATGGAATATTGGTGGCTATTGGGCATTTGAATATTACTCTTGCTTGGTTGATTTCCCCTCAGGTTGGAAAGATTTCAAATTTTGGACTAGCAAAGTGGCTACCAGAGCCATGGACACACCTGATATTAACAACTGCTATTGAAGGCACATTTGGCTATCTTGCCCCAGAGTATGTCCTGCATGGAATTGTTGATAAGAAAAAATATGTTTTCAAATTTGGTGTACTTCTACTGGAGCTCATTACTGGTCGCCTTCCAATTGACTCTTCTCAGCAAATCTTAGTGATGTGGGAAACACCTCTACTTGAATGTAGAAGCATCTAGAAGTTGGTTGACCTTCACTTGGGCAATGCATAAAATGCCCATCAGTTGCATGTGATGGCCTCCATCGCTGCATTATGTGTCCAACAGACTGCCATCCTCAGGCCTTCCATGAAACAGGTTTTTCAACTTCTAAATGGTGAAGGACAGAACATAGAAAAATCAAAATCCTCGACAGTGCCACTTCTGCACACACCATATCTAGAGGAATATTTGGAAACAAGAGAATACATCTCGTCGACACACTATGTGACAGACCTCAACCGTCACAAGATGGTTGCTCTACAATTCTGAAACTCACACCGCTACCTTTGCATTTCAGTTCAGGCTATCATATCACAAATTTTTATATCTCCTTCCATCGGAATCGGAGAGACTACATATGACATGACATCTGTATGAGTAGGTGAAGGTCACTTAAGAAAAGTTATTGTACTGCAATATCTGTACAGGTTCATTTTCAATCATGTTGTTCTAAGTTACCTGAATTTGTTGCTCCACACTGGCAACCTTCCACAAACGTCGAGCTAGCCCGTCTATCATGATAGCCCCGCTACCTGTCACTGCCCACTACTGACTGATGGCTCCTTTGATGCCTCAGTAAAAGGATTTGCAGACAAGTGCATGGTAGGGTCACACCGTTTGTGACAAGGTCTCACACTTGTTCGATTATGACTACATTATACCTACCATAAGATTCTAAATATAATCGTAAATTAATTACTAATATAATTTTTAATTATATAAATTATAAATAATTTATACAATTATTAAAAATATATATATTATTATTTAATTTACAAATAATACTAATAATAATAATTCAAAATAATAATAATAATATTACTATATATATAAAAAAAATCACCAGAAAATTATACAAATTATGATGAGATGTCAAGTACATATGTCGAGTTATACATGCCAAGATAAAAAATACAAGATGAAGGAATTATTATCCACAAAACTTTGAGGACAAAGTTCTGAAGGAAGGGCCAATTCATAACAGTTAAATTTTGTCGGAAGCAAATGATGAAAACAAATGAAGAAAATGGTGCATGATTGAAATGAAGAAAAGTGTCAACTATAAGCTTTGAGGACAAAGCTTTTGAAGAAAGGGGCAATGTTATGGATATAATTCATAATAGATATAATTAATATAGTTATTAATAGTTAAATAGGGATTATGTAAGTAATAATTAAGTTAGTGAAAAGGCATGTCTAAAAGACATGCCCATTAATGAAAGGCCACCTACGTAGGTGTATAAG
This sequence comes from Pinus albicaulis, assembly GCA_034641835.2. NCBI lineage: Eukaryota > Viridiplantae > Streptophyta > Pinopsida > Pinales > Pinaceae > Pinus > Pinus albicaulis. Next base: position 618,628,622 of record CM076570.1, on the reverse strand, counting down.
CAGGGCCTCATTGTAACATTTTATCATCATATCTTATACATTTTATATATAATATATGATTATTACAATACCTCTTGTGTATTTATAATTTAATTCAACAAGCCTACAACTTTGTTGCTCCAATTATGTATTTCTAATGTAGGAAACAATTACATTTAGAAATGGAATGAATATGAAATCACAATACATTCACACATTTGAAAACCATGAGAATAAACAATGTCCAATTACTTATACCACAAGAATTCCATCAAAATTGCTGCAACTCGGACTATTATTTCTTGCCAAAAGTTTGATTACAAAAAGTGTTTAGTTATCAATCCAAAAACATCCAACCATTGCAATGTACAAAGGAATGAAAAATATAGGTTGAAAAATAATTATCCCACTCTCAAGGGTCAAATCCTTGACTTGTGGAACTAATCCCCAAATTTCTCAATTGGAAACCCAAAGACTAGGGAGGTCAACAAACTCATCCCTAACTTTGGTGAAATTGGTTCATTTGTCCCAAAAATAATTTTTTATCCAATGTATCTACATCTAGTAACTAAAAGTGACATAATTACATTTAAATGAATCAATTACATTAGTAAAATCCATCAAATCCATTGACCAACTGAGAAAAATTCAAAATATGGAAAATATCATTGAATTGGCAAAAGCGCAATGCCCTTTGGCATATTGCAGCGCCATCTTCTAACTCAGTTTTGGATGACTTCTAGAACTCCAAGTTGAGCGCATAATATCTCATTAGAAATATATTTCTATCCAATACACAATGGACCTATCAGGCACTAAAAATGATAAAGTATAGCCCCTTAAAAATAAAGTCTCCCAATACTGGTAAAAAGTGTAGAATGGGGGTGAAAAAAGCGTAACGTGCTCTTGCAGGCCACATTTGGAGGTGTTCCTAAACCCCAAATTGAGTTCATGATAGCTCATTGGAAATCTATTTATGTCAAGTTATCATTTGACTCATGAAGCAAGTCATTTGAACATTCCATCATATAGGAAATTTGATTTTCCCAAGACTACTCCAGAAGTGCAGCAACTCTCCTATAACAACTATATTTTTAACATTCCTCCTGTTAGTGTCATAATTTTCATTCTACCATCAATGATCAAAATAACTCTTTTCATATTCATGTTAGGGTTTCATTCATAATTGTTTTACTATTCCACTAGGTCATGCAAAAATTTGGCCACTGATTAGGATTCTAAGATCATTACTACTCCTTTCACCTCCATGGTCTATGTACATTATCATGGTTAGGTCATTCATTGTTGAAAGAGTCTCATAGTCATCATGATCACCATTCATCTCATTCTTCCATGTTGTGCTATCATTAGGTCATAGGGTCAAAATCATGAAAAATTTTCATTTCATTATCAATTTAATCTTTTGAAGGAGTAGTAATAGTCAAAGGTATTCAAAAATTTTAGGTTCAAAACTATCATTTCCAAGTAATTGGTTTTTTGTTTACCATATTTGTCTCTCAGTTGTGCTTGGAAAGATCATTTCCCTCTCCTAGGGTTTTGAGGACATTTTTCTTGGTTCATGACTTCCATGGTTAAATAGTCAACTATACTTGTATCCTGATGCTCTTACACCTTCCCCTATCCTTAATATACCTTCCTAATTACTTCCCATCACTCGTATCCCTCAAAATCATCATTTTTCCTCAAGCCCTAGCCTATTGCTACAACTTGACACTTTTATAGACTAGGCCTGTGTTTTTCACTTTTGGACCCCTTCCCCTCACTCAATCCTTTAAATTCCACTTTCCCCTACTTTCTAACATCTATCCCTATCCCCCAACATTTCCCCAAGAATTTAGACAACCTGTAACCCCTTCATTCCCTTCCTCTACAAGGAAGTCCTAAATCCCATGTTTTACCTACACCAAACCCTAATTTCCTTTCCCACTGAGCTAGGGTTTAATATGGAATCAAAGACATATGAGTAGAGGAGGCATAAGGGAGGTAATTTCAATAAGTATGTGGTCATTTCAGTTCATAAAAATCATGTCTCCATCATTTTTCAAGAATTCATTCCAAGGGTCAAATAATTTGCCACTCATAGGGCCAATGTTTCTTCAAAGTATTTTTATTACCAAAAAGAGATGAATTTGATAAAAATGAGATATTTTTTTGTCCATCATAGCCCAAGGAAGAAAAAAATCCTTCAGTTTTTGCACAGGTGTCATGGGTTTGGAGAAATGTCAAAAATAAAATTTCTACAAGAGGGTTACTGCACTTCTAGGGTGACCTTGAGAAAATCAAATTTTATCCTAGATGGAGTGTCCAAATTATTTGCTTCATAAGGAAAATGATAGCTATATAGAGTGATATTTCCAATGAGCTATTATGAGATCAATATGGATTTTAGAAAGGCCTCCAAACTCTGTCTGCAATATCATACTTCATTTTTGCACCCTCATTATGCACTTTTTAACCAGTCTAGGAAGAATAAATTGTTTACAGGTAAAATAAAGTTCATTCTGGAAAATAAAGGCATATTTGGAAAGTAGATAGGGTAAGCATTCCAACGAGCTATCCTAGGTCCAAGTAAACACTAGGAAGGCCTCCAAAAGTGTTCTAAAAAATGGCGCTTTTCTAGGAGGGCGCAAATCCTTTTGAGAGGGCGCAAATACTTATATGAGGGCGCAAATGACACAACAAGGGTGAAAATGACCATTTGCTGATATTTTTGGTTTTTTTACTGCAATTTTGACTTTAATTTAGAAATTCATTTCTCTACCCATGTAATTGAGGATGGTAAATGCAATTATGCTATGGATAACTTACCTAGGGGTAGACTCGTTGGGTAAAATTTATCATTGAGTCAAATGAATCAGTTTGAATGTAATTAGGAATGAGTCACTTGGACCATCCTACACTTCAGATTTCAGTTCAATATTTTGTGGATTTCTTCTTGATCTCATGGATCCAACCCCTGAAGATGAACGAATGTTCTTTTTATGTCTATTTAGTCCCTTTCTTCATTCTTAGCAAGAGTTGGAATTAGCTGGGATGTTAGCTTATTGATAAAGGAACTATTGTACTCAGTTTTGGCCAGTTAATGAAGATGAGTTGTAGCTATTTTTTGGGATATATGTGGTATGATGTTTTATAATTATTTTTCCTTCAGCTTAATATGTTAGAATGTGTTGTATTCATGTTCATTACATCTCTATTGTATGATTTCTTTCACGTTGATAAGCATAACACAAGCTTGCTCATGCCATGTTTAGGGAAAGTTATCATAATTTGTCCATTTTCCTATGTTTAGGAATAATACATCTCCCATGTTCTTCATATCTTCTCATCAGTATTAAAACTATCTCATCACGATCATCTTTAAAGTGGTAAGCCTTATGTCTAGCTTGCCCCATTGAATCTCTGTAACCCTATCTCATTTTCCCTGACCTAACTCACTGGACCTACTATCTTCATCCAGTGAAACACAACCCAATAAAAAAAAAAAACAACCTCTCCATTCACATCTAGCCTAAAAACCCTAATTCATCCAACCCTCTTGGTTGTGACCTTGTGGAAAGACCCCTCTTTGTCTTGTTATGGCTAGCTACCAAGTTAAAAATTTTGTCTGTGGTTACGTCTATTGGGATTCCTTCTTAAGCCTTGGGAATATAGCGGAGTGATAAAATTCTGATGTCCTTGCTGGGGAACTAAAGATAATATATTCCCTAGGAAAGAAATTAAAAATATCAGATATGATTGTTGATGGTGAACAAAAATCAGGCACAAGAAGGTTGTGCATCATTCACCTGGTGACTCTAGTGTCGAAAAATCCCAAGATTCAAAATTCTCATGGTGACTCTACTCTTCAAGAACTGGTAGCCTAAATAAATTCTTGGTGACTTTATTGTTTTCAAAATGGATTCAATTGCTCAAAGGTATTCTCCCAGGAGTCGAGATCACATACCAGGCTTTCCGAATAGCATGCCTCGGAGTAATTGGATGACATATATTCCGAAGTTCAAAAATGCAAAAGGTAATGATGCTTCTCTTCATCTAGTGAGATTTCACATGCATTTGCATAGCTTAATGATTGATTTTCCTAAATAATGCTTGATGAAGATATTCATGGCCACTCTAAAAGGTAAAGCCTGGTCTTGGTATGAAAGTTTGTCGCCTACTTATATTGATTGTTTAAAGGATTTTCATACCATGTTATTTGAAATGTATAAATAATATTTTCCATCCTTAATATTATTTCAGAACTGCTGTAAAGATGTTGATAGCTTTATTGAAAATATTGCTAAAGTTTATGGAGATGATGAATTCATGGATGATGAGATCATGGAAGCCCTGTATGAAAATCCATTTCAGCAACAAATAAAAATTAGAGGATACTTATCAAGATGCTCAGGAAAGTTTGTAGCATGCTGAAGGTATTTTTACAATCGAAAATGATGGAAGACAAAGTATTATTTCAAAAAATTTTGTAGTAGAGGATGGTATGCAGGAAAATTAAGTTCCAATTTCAGATTTTAGTAAAGTTAAGTTGGCTAAATAGATCTAGATTCAGATTGTGATGATGAAGAGTATGTTGTTTCGGATCCCATGAAGGAGAGCTCTATTGTTGAGATCACCTCGAATGAAGAAAACAGAGTTATTGACCTAAGCGTTCTCATCCCATTAGAACAAAGTCTTCAGGAGGAGGTAACCCAGTCCTTTTATGAAAAACAAGATGATATCTTTTTTCAAGTAAGTGAAAAATATTCTTTGGATGATTATGTGATAAATGATAAGAATGTAATTTTTGAGTTTCAAGAAAAATCTAAAGTTTTCCCTCTTATGGTTGATGAGTGTGATAAGAAAAATGAAAATATAGTTGCCATGTTATATTAGGATGATTTTGAGTTGGAGAACAATGAACAAGAACAACCAGTAATGGTTGAAGAATGGAATATAATGGAGGGTCACGCTGATGTGTTGCCTCTCGCTCATAAATAGGAAACAATTCAAATTGAAAGTTATCTTGGTCTTCCTGCTGATCATCAAGATCTATTATTTGCACATGCTTTTCAAGATCCTTTTGTCAGTTTACTGCAGTCATTAGATCATCTTAGTTGTTTTGGATCATGGTTTTCATCTTCAGTTGTATGTTGAGTTTCCATTCTTCAACCTTTTTGTAGATAGTGTAAGAAGAGGAAAATCAGGTATCCAACTGCTTGATTGGCTTTATTGGAATTTTTCCTTTACCTAATTTAGTAGTCATTTCTAACAATTGGAATAGGAAAGGGTGTGATTAATAAACTCATTAGAGTAAGCATCTTTCAGTAGTTTCATTCAGTTTTTTGCAAGTGTGAAGTAGAAAAGCACTGGATTTCAGAGCCCGAAATGAAGGCCATGGAGCTTCATTGAATTTATGCCATTTTCAAGTTTAGTTTTCAAAAAAGTAAGTTAATTTTTTATTCATTGTTCAGTCAAGTTCAGTCAATTTCAAAATCCATTTTCTGTTATTTAGTTTTCTGTATTTAGTCTTGAATTTAAGTTTGAGTTGTTTTTTACTGTATTGGCCCAATGGTTAGGCACTTGCTCTACATTTTTCTTGACACCTTCAAGGAATTTTCATCCCTAATAAGTTCGATGTTAGTGTCAGAGTTTTCATTCTTCCATCAGTGATCAAAATCACTCTTTTCATATTCATATTAGGGTTTTATTCAAAATATTTTATCATTCCAGTAGGTCATGCAAAAATTTGGCCATTGATTAGGATTTTGAGCTCATTACTACTCCCTTCACCTCCATGGTCAATGGACATCATCATGGTCAGGTAATTCATTGTTGAAATATTCCCATAGTCACCATGGTCATTATTCAACTCATTCTTCCATGTTGTGCCATCAATGGGTCATAAGGTCAAAATCATGAAAATTGGTCATTTCACCATCGAATTCATCTTTTGAAGGAGTAGTAATAGTCAAAGGTCTTCAAAAATATCAGGTTCCAAACTATCATTTCCAAGTAAGTGGTTTTGTGTTTACCATATTTGTCTCTTAGTTGTGCTTGGAAACCTCATTTCCCTCTCCCATGGTTTTGAGGACATTTTTCTTGGTTTCATGACTTCCATGGTTAAATCATCAACATTAGCTGAATATTGATGCTCTTACACCTTCCCCTATCCTTAATATACCTTCCTAAACACTTCCCATCACTCATATCACTCAAAATCATCATTTTTCCATAAGCCCTAGCCTATTGCTACAATTTGACACTTTTCTAGACTAGGCCTGTGTTTTTCCCTTTTGGCCCCTTTCCCTCACTCGATCCTTAAATTCCACTTTCCCCTACTCTCTAACATCTATCCCTATCCCTAAAAATTTCCCCAATAATTTATACAGCCCCTAACCCCTTCATTCCCCTCCCTCTACAATGTAGTCCTAAATTCCCTGTTTGCCTACATGAAACCCTAATTTCCTCTCTGACTGAGGTAGGGTTTGCTATGGAATAAGAGACATCTAGTTTTGCTTCAAAGTATGTTTCTGACCAAACAGAGTTGAATTTGATAAAAGTGAGAGACAATTTTTTCCATCATAGGCCAAGGAAGAAAAAAATCCTTCCATTTTTACACATGTTTCATGGTTTTGGAGAAATGAAAAAATACAGTTGCTAAAAGAGGTTTGCTGCACTTCTGGAGTGACCTTGGATAAATCAATTTTTCTTCTAGATGGATTGTCCAAATGGCTTGCTTGATAAGTCAAATGATAACTAGACACACAAATATTTTCCATGAGCTATCATGAGCTCAATGTGGAATTGAGGAAGGCCTTAAAAATTTCCCTACAATATCACACTTCATTTTTGCATCCTCATTCTACACTTTTTGACCAGTCTTGGGAGAATCAAATTTTTATAGGTAAAATCGAGTCCATTCTGCAAAATAAAGGCATATTTGGAACTTAGACAAGATAATATTTCCAAAGATCTATCCTCGACCCAATTATGACATGGCGAAGGCCTCCAAAAGTGCTCGAAAAAATGCACTTTTCTGGGAGGGCGCAAATCCTTCTGTAAGGGTGCAAATGACACATCAAGGGCGCAAATGACAATTTGCTGATATTTTTCATTTTTTTACTGAAATTTTAACTTTACTTCATAAATTCATGTTTCTACCTATGTAATTGATGATGTTAAATTTAATTATGCTATGGATTAGTTACCTAGGGGTAGATTCATTTGGTAAAAGTTATCATTGAGTCAAATCAATCAGTTTGAATGTAATTAGGAATGAGTCACTAAACCCATCCTACACTTCAATTTTTAGTTCATTATTTTGTCTATCTCTTCCTCACTTCATGGATTCAACCCCTGAGGATGAATCAATGTTGTTTTGATGTCTATTTAGTCTGTTTCATCGCTCTTAGTAAGGTTTGGAATCAATTTGGATGCTTGCTTATTGATCAAGGAACTATTGTACTCAGTTTTGGCAAGTTAATAAGGAAGAGTTATAACTGTTTTTTGGGATACATGTGGTATGATGTTTTATCATTATTTTTAATTTAGTTTTATATGTTAGAATTTTTTTTATTCATGTTCATTACATCTGTATTCTATGATTTCTTTCAATTTGATAGGCATAACACATGCTTGCTCATGCTATTTTTAGGGAAAGTTATCATAATTTGTCCATTTTCCTCTGTTTAGGAAGAATACATCTCCCATGCTCTTCATAGATTCTCATCATTCTTAAAAACATCTCATCACAGTCATATTTAAATTGGTAAGCCTTAGGCCTACCTTGCCCCATTGAATCTCTGTAACCATATCTCATTTTCCCTGACCTAGCTCCCTTGACCTAATATCCTCATCCAGTGAAACTCGACTCAATAAAAAAAAAAACAACCTATGCATTCACATCTAGCCTAAAAACCTTAATTCATCTAGCCATCTTGGTTATGACCTTCTGGAGAGAGCCCTCTCCGACTTGGTAGGGCTAGCTACCAAGTTAGAAGTTTGGTCTTTGGTTACCTCTGTTGGGATTCCTTCTTTAGCCTTGGGAATCTGGAAGAGTTATAACACCTCCCAAACCATAACACCAGTTTAAAAACTGAAGAATATTTTTTCTTCCTTGGTCAATAATTAACAAAAACCTTTTTAATTTTTGTGAAATGCATCTCCATTTGGCCAGAAACATACTTTGAAGCAAAATTGGCCCTATGTGTAGCAAATGACTTGTCCCTTGGAATGACTTCTTGAAAAGCAATGGTGAAATGATTTTTATGGTTTGGAATGGCCTCATAATTCCTGATATGACCTCCTTATGTTGCCTCTACTCATATGTCTCTGATTCCATAGAAAACCCTAGCTCAATAGGAGAGGAAATTAGGGTTTAGTGTAGGCAAAACAGGGGATTAGGGTAATTTATAAGAATGAAGGGAAATAAAGGGTATAGGGGGATTCTAAATTATTAGGAATATTTTTGGATGTAGGGAGGGATGTTAGGAAGTATGGGAAAGTTTAATTTCAAGGATTTAGTGAGGGGAAGGGGTCCAAAAATGAAAAACACAATCCTAGTCTAGAAAAGTTCAAATTGTAGTGATAGGCTAGGGTTTGTGGAGAAATGATGATTTTTGAGGGATAGGAGTGATGAGAAGTGTTTATGAAGGTATATTAAGGATAGGGGAAGGTGTAATAGCATCGGGAGACAAGTTTTTTTGATGATTTAACAATGGAAGTCATGAAACCAAGTAAAATGCCCTTAAAACCCTAGGAGAGGGAAATGAGTTTTCCAAGCACAATTGAGAGACAAATATGGTAAACACAAAGCCACTTACTTGAAATGATAGTTTGGAACCTGAAAATTTTGAATCAACCTTCTGTAATGAGGATTTGGGTACCCTTTGGAAAACATAACTCCCTTTGGCAAAAGCCCAACACAAGAGGAAAAATTGTCCTTTGATGGAATGAAATGGCCTTTGTGAGAGTGGGAGTGAGTTTTCTTGGTAGAGAGAGGTCTCTTGAATGTGGAATGAGAAAATGAACTTGATTTTTAGTTTCGTTTTAGCTTCAAAATAAATTTTCTCCTTTGGTGGTGTAGTGGACGCACCATGTACTTTCACATTCTGATTTTAATTGGAGACTTTGAACTTATTTTCATATAATCCATCATAATTAAGATAAAAACATGCTTTTAAAACCTTTGTTGAAAACCTTTTACTATTAATACTCCTTTGAAAGAAGAATTTTATGGTGGAATGACCAATTTTCATGATTTTGACACTACGAACTAACGATGATACAACATGGCACTACAAGAAGAAACCACATTTGTGAGGGTCATGCTTGTGACGGACCTTTAAGGTCTGTCACCAATGTCACATATGGTGACGGTCCTTAAAAAAATGTCACTATAAATGTATATAGTGATGGTCCTTTATGGTCCGTCACCAAAGACATTTTCAATGACACTTTTGGAGAGGATCGTTAAAGGCCCATCACTAATTCTCTCTTTGGTGACACTTCTAGTGACGAACTTTTAATGACCCTCACTAATGCTCTTTTTGTTACTTTTGGTGACGGTCAAAAAATGTTCGTCATCATTGATAATTAAAAAACCGTCACTGTAAGTGTATATAGTGATGGTTCTTTATGGTTCATCACCAAAGAAATTTTCAATGACACTTTTGGTGAGGTTCGTTAAAGTCTCATCACTAATTCTCTCTTGGGTGAAACTTCTAGTGATGAACTTTTAATGACCCTCACCAATGCTCTTTTTGTTACTTTTGGTGACGGTCAAAAAATTTTCATCATCATTGATCATTCCAATGAGTTTTTGATGACGTTATGTGCCGATTAATATATTTTTTGTCAAAAGATAATGATTTAATGCCATTATTGTGGAGCATTTTTTATAATATGTCCAAGGCCATAGTGGTTAGGGTCAGTCAATTTTTTAAGAAGTAATTAGTGTGTATTATTTCCCTCAAGTAATGACTAGTCGAATAGAGATTTCCTATGAGTCAACACATGATTCATATCTATTATGTTTATTATCTATAAAATTCCCTTTAGATAAAGTTCCACTATTGTGTGTAGGAAATATATTATTTAATACATAATCGAGCTTTGAAAATTCTATTAATGAGAAATACCTAACACACCTCAACAATTTGGGAACACCTTAAATTAATGCTTTGGCACACACTAACATTTCTTAGCACCCCACATGTCTTGGAAAATCTCTGTACCTATAACATCTTGTGATGACACTGGCACCCAAGCACATGATGGCATGCACTAGCACAACATGGAACTCTCCTAGCATGTGTTGGCATGCTGCATATAGTCCCTAGCATGCCTTGGAACACCTTGGTTGAATGCATTGAAATACATTAGCACTTGGCACACAATGCCACTTGAAATATATTGGGACCTATTATTAGTGTGCCTAGCATGCCCCTTTTCAAAAAGATAAATTCCTAACTTATTAACCCTCTTATTGGTTCTTCCTTTTGTTGTCTTGACACATATTGACATACCCTGGCACCTTGCGCCACATCCTTAGCACCTAGCATGTATTGGCATATCTTGGCACTATTAATTGGCACATGATATAATTAGCACATCCTGGAACTCCCAAGCACACTTTGGGAATCTTGACATGCCTTGATATTCCCTAGCATGCATTACCAATGCTTAGCATACCTTGTCACTCCCTACTTGGCATGACAACTAACACTCATTAACACTAGTCTCTGGCACACGTTCCTCATATTAATTAACTTCCATGAATTTTTACCTAGTGCTCCCTTAATGTTTTTTCCTAGTACTCCTTAACACTCGTTGACATGCATTATCACTCTCTAGCACACCTTAGCACTTTTCAACATTCCCTTTCACTTCATAACATGCATAACACTCCCTGACACATATTGGCGCTTGGAAAGTATTAGCATGTATGGAATAGTTGAGATGCCTTTGGTATGATTTGGCATGGTTTAATATTAAATTTACTTGTGATGATCAATTGTTGGAAAGTAGATGAGAAGAAAAAAAGAAATTCTTGGCACGTAGAATGCACTAAGACTTTGCACTTGGCGCCTATTGCTACCTAGTGTTGGCGTGCCTAGCATGCCCCTCTTGGAAAAGGTAAATTGATGACTTATTAACCCTCTTATGTGTTCATTTCCTTGTATTTTAACTTTTTTCTCCCTTTTGTTGTCTTGACAGTCCCTGACACACATTGACACACCCTTGCACATCTTGGCATGCCTTATCACTTAGCACATCTTAGAATGTTTGACATGTATTCCCAATATCTGGCACATCAAGGGGGTGAAGAGAGATGTAGTCCTAAAGTAGGTTGAGTACGAGGGCCAAGTAAGGGTTTCTAAAGGGAGGTTATGATCATCCTCCAGGAGCAAAATCATCATGTGAGGGTTCAAAAGTATGTCGCATACATTAATGGTCAATATGATGACCATTAATTAAGTCATGACGACCGAGTTAGCTAAAGAAATTCGAGTTGAGGGTCCAAGATGAGGCATCTAGAGGATTCTAATATTTTTGGGGTCCAGTTGAAGTTGATGCATTAGTGGGGTGCAAGTGTAATTAACTCAATTAAATGATTTAAAATCAATTTAACTAGTTCTAATTGAGTGATGAGCTAGTGAGAGGTCCATTGAATTAAATTTGATTTAATTCACAATGAGTGATCAATCAGATAACTGATAATTCGTTATTAATAGTTGCATGTATGTCAGTTTCGAGGAATACCCAGTTGAGACAGAGGTTAAAGGGGACATAAATATCATTTTTATTAAGAGAAAACTGCCAATGTGCAATTATAAAGTCATTGGGATGCCATGATGGATTGCACAATCAAGGAAGAATGATTTTCATATTTAATAAGGAGTTAATTCCCTAGGAATTGCATGATCAAGACATGCTAAAGCAAGGATGAGAATTGGATAAGTACTAGAACGAGTTTGCTTAGACCAACGGGAGACAATTGACAGAGTGCTGGAGAATCTAGTGAGAGATTAAGCATTGTATTGTTTCATGATTCCTTGAATTTATACACAATAGAGATAGAGGGGTTTTGAGCAGTTGCTTTCCCCAAATACATCATGTTGTTGTGCGATTAATAATTTATGCCTCTTACTTATATGTGATTGTGCGATCGTGTTTTGTTTCCACAAATTGTATTAAGGATTCAGTATCTTGTTTTAGTATATTACAAGATTAGATTTAATTTCGTTGGTTAGATTTTCTACATGGTATCAAAGAAGGAATTTTTTGGGCGGAACGTTTGCAGAGAATATTTGAATATTTTGGTGTAAAATTTTTAAAAACAAGTAGAATATTTGGATTCCTTGCGAAAATATACCCAAATGGAAAAAAAAATCGGTCGAATCAGAGCTCGGATGAGGGAGATATCATCAATTTAAAATCAACTCTTTTTTAGAAAATTTTTGTAACGTTAGGGCAATTACACTGTGCATGAGTCAAGAACCTATATGCACTTGAGGTACTAGATGCATGCAAAGCTTTGAGGAGAAAGGTAGAAGTTATAGACTTTGTGGTTTATAGGGAGCATAAATTACCTCTCAACATGCATCCTCATGAGAAGCAGTCTCAGAAGGTTGTAGAGTAGCTGTCACAATTGGAGAAGTAGAGAGGATACCGAGTGGAAGCGTCCACTCAAGCAGAGACCTCCATGAGGGGGGAATTTCGAGCCAAATGGGAAGAGGGAGCAGCCATACCTCAAGGTGTAAGGTGGGGTGATGTGTAGACATAATCCCAAGATAAGAGATTTGGGCAAGGTTCCTCGGAGATATCTTTCTAACGAGGTATCATGTGTGTCAAACGAAGATCATATGACCAAGTTACGACCCTGGGAATTTGGCTGCCCAACTAACCCCAACGAGGCCATAAAATCTTGGTGTTACATCTCCTCAAGTTAGGGTCTTGGTTTTTTAGGGTTTTCTCTTATTTTAAATAATAAAAAGGCCCTTGATCTTTATTGTAACGCGGTTTAGAGGAACATAAATATCAATTGTATTTATAGAAAATTTCCCATGTGAAATTATAAAGTCATTAGGATGCCATGATGGTTTGCGCAATCAAGGAAGGTTGATTTTCCTAATTAATATAGAGATAATTCCATAGGAATTGCGTGAGCAAGGCAGGCTGAAGGAAGGCTGAGAATTGGCTAAGTACTAGACCGATTTTGCCTAGATTAGCAGGAGACAATTGGCAGAGTGTTGGAGAATATCAAGAGAGATTAATCATTGTATTGTTTCATGATTCCTTGACTTAATAAAAAATAGAGATAGAGGGTTTTGAAAAGTTGCTTCCCAAGATACATCTTGTGTTGTGTGATTGATAACTTGTTTCTCTTACTTATATGTGATTCATGTGTGATCGTGTTTTGTTTCCAAAAATTGTAGGAAGGATTCAGTATCTTGTTTTAGTACATTAAAAGATTAGATTGAATTCTGTTGGTTGGAATTTCTACATGAAATAGAAGAGAGGGTTGATAACATCTTGCCTTGTGGTGGTTAGTAGGCCACAAGGTCTATGATAAAGACCAACATAAATGGAGGAGGGCTTGCACTGTAATTTAGAGCCATAACAGAAGTCAACGCAAGCGTAATATTGACTGAGTTAACCCTAGTTTGAGGGTCGACATTGAAATCTAAAGTTCATGTCAATATTCAGTCAAATAAATGCCCATAATCTATGGATCCATATGAGCTAGGTCGAGTCCCTTATGGAGGAAAGAGTCGTTTTTTTTTAAGGGTGGATATGGTTTTTTCTATGAAAATTAGAAGTACATAAGTATAATGCCCTATTTAGGACAATTTCCTAGCATGTTTAGTTCATAAGGTATGCCCTTAAGGTTGTGACAAATTTGTGTAGAAGAAGACGGGTTATGACCCTTAGAGCGAGGTTTATTTCTGCAATATAGACCGCAAATCTGGAAGATGGTTTGCAAATTCCGTATGTGTGGAGAAAACAGATCCAAAGGAGGGTGGAACCTGAGCAGAATATTAAGCATGCAGAAGAAATGTGCCATATGAATAATGGATTGACATGCAGAGGACTTGATTTTGGTGGACTTTCCATAAAGTTTTAGACAGAGATCTGAAGGAACCTATAAAAAAGTATTCACTGGATTGTTAGTGGTTGATCTGTGACCCTAGTTTAGTCATCAACAGATTGTTAGAAGGATGATAATAGGAGTAGTTCATATTTTTTCATAGATTTGACAACAAAGATAAAATTATCGATACACAAGAACAATGATTTTGAGAGGACTCAAACCATTGTTATGTGGCAGATTTGAAGAGCCCTAGATGAAGACAATATTGTAGGCCCTAGATCAGTAAAAATAATTTATTGTGGTTGGGAAGATTGATGGTAGTCCAAGTACAGTTGGAGGGTTGTTAGGTGACTGTCACATAAGAGCCATAACTCTTGTTCTTGTGAAGGACAACAAGATTTGTAGAGGGGCAGGTGTGTGCTCCTTAGATCACCTATAACTCACTCACACTTCCTATCACAATCTCTTAATTTTTCATTTAAATGCATTATTTTCACCTAGTGCTCCCTTGTGTGTCCCTAGGACAACCTAACACTTCCTAGCATGTGTTGGCACACCATGGCACCTGGCACATCTTGCCACATTCCACTCTGGAACACAGGCATGAATTAACTCTACCTAGCATACAATGTCACTCCCTCAGCATACCTAGAGCTCGTTGACACTCCATGTCACACACTCTTATTCATTCATTTCCATGCATTTTTACGTAATGCTCCCTTGTGTTTCCCTGGAAATCGTTAACACTCAACACACATTGGCACTTGGCACATCTTGGTATGCTTCCCTGGCACTCTATAATTCCTTGGAAATATCTAACATATCTTTTTAGTCCCTCCTTAGCAAACTTGGAACTCCATATAATTCCCTATAACTCCCTGCACATATTGGCTCTTGGCACATAGTGGAACTTAAAAAATATTGGCATGTGTTTGGATTCCTTGGAATTCCTTGGCATGGTTTAAGATAAAATTTCTTTGAGATCAATTATTCACAATTAAGAGAGAAGTAATAGAGGATGATTTAGCACTTAATACAAGCTAAAATATGGCCCTTGGCATGTACTGGCACTAGTTTTGGTATGCCTATCATTCCCCTCTTGAAAAGGTAAGGTCTTGAATTACTAACCCTCATATGTGTTCACTTCTTTTCATTTCAACTTGGTATTCCCTTTTGTCGCCTGAAACTCCTTGACACATGTTTGCATACCCTAACACATGGCACATTTCGTCATGCCTTAACACATGACATGTCTTGGCATGCCTAGTATTCATTGACACTACCTGGCACATATTAGCACACCCTGGAACTTGTTTAAATCCCATAGAATTCCCTAGCATGCCTTGTCACTCCCCCCTTGGCACACTTGACATTCGCTGACACCCCCAACACACCCTCTTATTCATTCATTTCCATTCATTTTCACTCGATGATTTATGTTTGATGAGGTGCATGTCTAGAAAGAGTTCCTTTAGGAGAATAAAAAAATGAATGCACCATTACTGACATAATTAATTGCGAGATTCTACTTGAATGACATTAGGAAATTACACAAGATATTTTAAGAATGACATTTTTAGGGTTTTTTGTTATGGTGTGGGAATGGTAAGAAGTGAGTGGTAAATATGGTGTGTGAATTCTTGGAATACCTTCTCACTATTCCCTCCTTGGCATGACAACTAGCACTCATTTCCACTCCCTCACACACCCTCATATTCATTCACATCCACGCATTTTGACCTAGTGCTCCCTTGTGTTGTCCTAGTACTCCCTAACACTCCTCACCATGCATTGGCACTCTCTACTTAGGAATTTTCGACATGCCCTGCCACTTCATAGCATGCATAACACTCCTTGACACACATTGGCACTTGGAACATGTTAGCACTTGGAAAGTCTTGGCATGTCTGACATGCATTGAGATGAATTGGTATTCTTTGGCATGGTTTAATATTAAAGTTATTTGAGATCAATTATTGGAAAGTAGATGAGAAGCAATAGAGAAATATCTAGCACGCAGAATGCACTAACACTTGGTACTTGGCACCTATTCGCACCTAGTGTTGGTGTGCCTAGCATGTCCCTCACGGAAAAGGTAAATTGATGACTTATTAACCCTCTTATGTGTTCATCTCCTTGTAGTTTAACTTGTTTCTCCATTTTTTTCCTTGATCGTCCCCGACACCCATTGTCACACCCTTGCACATATTGGCATGTCTTAACACTTGGAACATCTTAACATGTTTGACATGCCTTCGCACTATCTATCACATATTAGCATTCCCAAGCACACCTTGGAACTCATTCCCTCACAACTAGCCTTACTTGGGAACCATACATTCCCTAGAACACCTTGGCACTCCGTAGTTGGCATACCCTCATAGATAGCCTTACTTTTTTTGCAACTTGGGAACCCAGCCAAGTCATTAGCAAAAAAATGTTGTGCCCAACCCAAAGTCTCCCTTTATCTGAAATTACTTTGTCTACAACTTATCACAACCACATGCTTCCCTCTTGCAAGTATTATTCTGAACTTCTACTAAAACGCTTCATCTTGGCACCTGGAAAACCTTGGCCGCATGCCACTCTGGCACACTAGCATGACTTAGCGCTTCCTAGAAAAAATGTCACTCCCTCCTTAACACACCTAGAAATCACTGACAGTCCATGTGTAATGTTCCTACTTTTTAGCTCCATCTAAAGGGAACATTATAGTTGGCACATTTTTATTTTGTTTAATAAAATGGGTAAGGAGACCCCTTAACCCCCTTGTGATGAAGAAATAACACTCCTTCTGTGAAAGGAGGACAAATAAGCAGCTGAAATAAACACCTAAGGGTGTGAACATGATGAGAATCACCTTGATTTGGCCATATTTTACCAAGTAAACATTGCTTCCTTAGAGGGGTGGCTTGCCTTACAAGCCAACGCAGGTTTTGGAGGGAAAGCATTCAAAAGTGAATGGAAAACCTAATTGTGGGACCTATGGTGAGAGAGAGCTCTTTTGCTTCCTAAAAGAGAAGATAGCAGCTCATTTGTTCAATTTTTGATTCAGACATTTCGTAGGGCTTGCTGAAGCTTGCACATCCGGGCTGTTTAGCAGGATTGTAGTGCTCTTGAGCACTAGGGGTGTTCCCGATCAGGAATCCCAACCTCTTCCATGGAGTAGCTCTTGGAAGAGAATTGTGCTACATTTTCCTCATTTTTACATTTGGGCCAAGCTCACTCCTTCAGTTGCAGCGTTAGTTCTGTAGCAGAACAATGCTGTGTTGCTGGGGTAGTAGCAGAGGAACTCTTAGAGCCTTCCTTGGCTTGATTTTTCCATGGAGGGATGATCTTTCTTTTGGAGGAGTAACAAAGAAGACTCTTGGGCTTTATTTCAGATTAGTGGCATCAGGACACACTCTCACCATCTCTCACAGTGCATTCCATGAGAGAAACTGTGTTATTTCATGGAGGCAGTGTTGAGGGAGATCCTTGTGCTCATTAGGAGGAGTGATTTTGAGTGAAGGGGATCATCCCCTTTTCCCTTGAGGGAATTATCAGAGGAGGGCATCATCATTTCAGATCAGCCACAACCTCATGTTCATTTTTTTCTAGTTGTAGTGACATTGTGTTTGTCACTTTGTATTTTATTCGGCATTTCTAGCAATCTCCCTGAGATTGGCTAGAAATTCCATATTGAGCCCATTTTCCACTCTGGGGCTATTTTCTTTGTATATTTCAGCAAAATTTCGATTTTATACATGTTTAGAAACTGCTTCAATCTTAGAGACTGCACAGTCATGGTATTCCGACATTCTGTGTAGTTGCAGCAACTCTGACATTTCATTGTCTATTCATTGGAGTATGGTTTTAGAGGTTTGAGAGGCTTTTCCCCTCAATAATTTCTTGTATATTAATGCTGAAATCATAATATAATTTTGGCTGTACCATTTCCCTCATTTGAATTATTCAGAATTGCATAGTTTTAGATTCATGTGTGCATATTGTTGTAGCTCTTTCTTTGAGCTGTTTTATGATGTACCTAGGATGGGGAGGTCTGTTTAACCCTCCTAGAACTATTTGTTTCAGCTCTCTTTCTGCATTTAGACTCCATATTACATGTATAAGAGGATACCATCACTATACAACGTTTTATTTGCATGTAATTCCTTATACAACGATTCCACTGGAGGATATGTAGTAATTCTCTGCTTCGGGTTATTAACCTTCAAAAATTTTCTATGGACAGAGTCTGTACATGGCCAGTTAACCTTTGGAGCTCATCCTTCTTTATGAAGGTGACATATCCAGAAAATTCCCCTACAGTCAATCTCTCGGTTAGTACAGTTGTTGATTGTTAATATTCCTGAAAAAGGAATATTATTTGCAGGGTTCATGAGCAGTTCCTGAAAAGGAACATTACAGTGGTATCATAGCATGATCTTGGCTTCGCCTGTGCTGAATATATTATGCTATCAGAAAGAGGAGATTCTCTCCGAGGAGAGGAGTTTTAAAAAGGAGACAAGGAAAGAGGAATGATGGAAGAAGAGGGTTCCCTTCTTCTTTTCTAGACCATGGAGGACATCATTGAAAATCTTGATGAAAGGGAACAGTGGGGAGATTTTCTGAAAAGTTTTGTGGATGGAGAAAACCCTATTTTTGTCATGATGGGTGTGAGCATTCAACGACACATGCAGATCCATAGCGCAGTAATTTTTCCACTTGCAAGGGGAATAGAGGAAGGAGATGAGACCAATGGAGGAGCAGCACTGCAACTCAAAGGTATGGCTCATGTTTGTTTGTTTGGAAGTTTCATTTTACATTGTCATGCAAATTCAAGAGCACATGAAGCATTCACTATGGTTTTATGGAAGAATTTGGTGAAACTCATTGTGACATAAACACAAACAATTTGCATGCATTGGAAAGAACCAGCAATGCTGTCACATTGGAAGGAGATCCATCACCACATGGAGATGAGAAGGGAGCTACTGCTTCCACTAGAGGAGCCCTTGTATATTTGTAGGGAGTTCCAAATATTTTTACATGTGGGAACAAAGGCATAATTCTGGAGCCCTAAGTAGCATTTGCTGGGGATTGTGAGATGGAGGAGGAAGAGAAGGATCAGCATGGATGGATGATGGGCATTCACCCATATCCATTTCAGAATATTTCTACACAATGGAAAGATACTGCAGTGTGCAGAGGAGAGAGGGACAAATCAGTCCACTCATACATGCAGTCTATTTCAGATCATGATGTCTCACTTTATGGAGGCATTCCACCTAGGAGGCCACTTGATTTGGAGTTGATGAGAGGCATAATTCCATTTGGTTCACCACTCATGGATTTTGGAGGGGTGGAGACATTAGAGTGATCCAACACAGAGCAGAGGGTTTGGGGTAAACTCAAAGAGGAGAGGTATCCCCTCTCATTTTCAGTATCACCCATCTTCATTAGTCTTACTGTGCTGATAAAGTTTGCTGCATGGATGGAGGATGGCTACTCCAAGGATTTGGAGGGATATATGATTCTTCCTTTGAAGAAGGACTCTTTCATGCATTGGAGTAGATGGAGGCCACTCATGCTTACATTGGCTAGGATCGAGAGATTCTTTGGAGGTGATAGTCTCTCATGGGAGGCTCATTTTCAGAGATCATCATTTATATTTGAGCATGAGCAGCTGCATGATGGGCATGGAAGCAACTTGGAGGATGAATCTGACATGGGATATGTCAAAGTAGTAGGCAGAAGTGTGAGGGGAGCACCATATTGCAAAACACCAGCGCTGTCTATGAGGAGGATAGATCAGGGCTTCCTAACTATGCACTTGGATGCATACTTTGCTTGGCTAGAGGAGTTCACATGGGAGGGAATTCATCATGAAATATATAAGCATATGGAGAGATGCATAGCCCACTTGAATATGGTGGAGAGAGCCTCATAGCCACTTCCCTACTCATTGGAAGTAAGGGGGAATTTTCAGTTGAGGCATTTCAGCTCAAGAGCTCAAGTACATGTTGAAGAAGGTATAATTTCACATTTTGTATTGTAATTTCCTTCTTTTTTTTAGCAGCATGTTGAGTCAAGAAGGGTTTTTCCTTCTTGCATAATGTACAAGGATGTATTTGCAACCTTTTGTAGCAGAGAAATGGACCGTTCTTATGGTGGTTTGTGGAGGAAGCCACATGCTCCTTGGTGTGCACCATTGGCACCAATTTGTATTTTCATGTTCCTATATTTTGAGATGTGTGTCGTAGCAAACAAGTGGTTGGGAAAGCACTTGTTATGTATATTTTTTATGTAGGCAAGAGGCTCACTGCGTTGGTCCCATGAGAGGAGCAGTGACCCACTCTATAGTTTTCTTGTGACAACTTGTTTTCATTGTATTATGCTACATTGTATTGCTGATGCTTATATATTCATAGGGAGCACTATTTCGAGAGTGACTTATATGTTGGGAAAACCCATTGGGAGTACTATTCTCCCAATTACACCTTTTCTATATTGCATGGGATACCATGGGAAAAACATGATTGCCATATTATTACTTTTCTCTTCTTGATGGGCAAACCACTTGGAGAATTTGAAGAGGCATTTCATGGCTGAATCTTTTGATGGGGTAGCTTGGGCCACTATTGGAGGTCATACCATTTCAGCCCAAGGATAGAGGCAGCCCCATGTGTACTCTAGTGGGAGAGGAGAGCTCCTTGAAATGAAGCAGAAAAACTCTCCATTCAGCCCCATTACATTGCACAAAACAGGGGGCAATATTTTCATTTGGATGATAGCATGGATGAGGGGATCATCAGTGGGATTATATTTTCCATGCATGTCATCACTCCTACCTTGATGAGGCCATGTTAAATCAAGGAATTTTCCACCTACACCTTCTCTCTTTTCAGGATGTGCACCATTCCGGCTTGCATGCTTGGGGGAGGCATTGGAGGACAGATTTGGTACAACATATCTTGAGCAGTAGTGGAGTCTATTGAGGAGGAGGCCACAAGCACAAAGGGGGGAGAAATTTTGTTCTCTCTATGCAGTTGCTTGAGGACAAGAAACATGTGGGAGGGGAGGACTGTAATGTTCCTAATTCTTAGCTCCATCTAAGGGGAACATTATATTTGTTACATTTTTATTTTGTTTAATAAAATGGGTAAGGAGACCCCTTAACCCCCTTGTGATGAAGAAATAACACTCCTTCTGTGAAAGGAGGACAAATAAGTAGCTGAAGTAAACACCTAAGGGTGTGAACATGGTGAGGATCACCTTGAGTTGGCCATCTTTGACCAAGTCAACAGCGCTGCCTTAGAGGGGTGGCTTGCCTTAGAAGCCAACACATTTTATGGATGGAAAGCATTCAAAAGTGAATGGAAACCCTAATTGTGGGACCTATGGTGAGAGAGAGTTCATTTGTTTCATAAAAGAGAAGATAGCAGCTCATTTGTTCAATTTTTGATTCAGAAATTTCATAGGGCTTGCTGAAGCTTGCACATCCGGGTTGTTTAGCAGGATTGTAGTGCTCTTGAGAACTGGGGGTGTTCCTGGTTGGGAATCCCCACCTCTTCCATGGAGTAGCTCTTGGAAGAGCATTGTGCTGCATTTTCCTCATTCTGAAATTTGGGCCAAGCTCACTCCTTCAGTTGCAACATTAGTTCTATAGCAGAACAATGCTATGTTGCTAGGGTAGTAGCAGAGGAACTCTTAGGGCCTTCCTTGGCTTGCTTTTTTAGTGGAGGGATGATCTTTCTTTTGGAGGAGTAGTAGAGAAGAATATTGGGATATATTTTAGATCAATGGCATCAGGCCACACTCTCACCATCTCTCACAACACAGTCCATGAGAGAAACTGCGTTATTTCATGGAGGCAATGTTGAGGGAGATCCTTTTGCTCATCAGGAGGAGTGCTTTCGAGTGAAGGGGATCAACCCCTTTTCCCTTGCGGGAATTATCAGAGGAGGGCATCAAAATTTCATATTAGCCACAACCTCATGTTCATTTTATTCTAGTTGCAGTGAAATTGTGTTTGTCACTTTGTATTTTATCCGGCATTTCTAGCAATCTCCCTGAGATTGGCTAGAAATTCCACATTGAGCCCATTTTCCACTCTGGGGCTATTTTATTTGTATATTTCAACCAAATTTCCATTTTTTACATGTTCAAAAACATCTTCACTCTTAGAGACTGCACATTCATGGTCTTCCGACATTCTGTGTAGCTGTAGCAACTCCGACATTTCATTGTCTATTCATTGGAGTATGGTTCTAGAGGTTTGAGAGGCTTATCCCCTCAATTATTTCTTGTATATTAATGCTGAAATAATAATATAATGTTGTTTGTACCATTTCTCTCTTTTGATATATTCATAATTGCAGAGTTTCTGATTCATGTTTGCATATTGCTGTAGCTCTCTCTTTGAGCTGTTTTATGATGTACCTAGGATGGGGAGGTCTATTTAACCCTCCTAGAACTATTTGTTTCAGCTCTATTTCTACATTTAGACTCCATATTACGTGTATAAGAGGATCCCATCACTATACAACATTTTATTTGCATTTAATTCCTTATACAACGTTTCCACTAGAGGATATGCAGTAATTCCCAATTTGGGGTTATTAACCTTCAAAAATGTTCTATGGATAGAGTCTGTACAGGGCCAGTTAGCCTCTGGAGCTCATCCTTCTTTATGAAGGTGACATATCTAGAAAATTCCCCTACAGTCAATCTCTGGGTTAGTACAGTTGTTGATTGTTAATATTTCTGAAAAAGGAATATTATTTGCAGGGTTCATGAGAAGTTCCTGAAAAGAAACATTACACCCTGTAACACACTCTTATTCATTCATTTCCATGCATTTTTACATAGTGCTCCCTTGTTTTTCCCTGTAACTAGCTAACACTCAACACACATTGGCACTTGGAACATCTTGGTATGCTTCCCTAACACTCTAACATGCCTTGGAACTATCTAGCATATCTTGTCACTCCCTCCTTAGAAAACCTAGAACTCCATATCATGCCCTATAAATCCCTAGCACGTATTGGCTCTTGGAACTTGGTGGCACTTCACAATTATTAGCATGTGTTTGGATGCCCTGGAATGCATTGGCATGGTTTAAGATAAAATATTTGAGATCAATAATCACAATTACGAGAGAAGTAATAAATGACGATTTGGTACTTAAGACACACTATAACTTGGCCCTTGGCATGTATTAGCACCAATTTTGGTATTCTTAGCATGCCCCTCTTGAAAAGGTAAGGTCCTAAATTATTAACCCTCATATGTGTTCATTTATTTTCATTTTAACTTGGTGTTCCATTTTATCGTCTGGCACTCCTTGACACGTGTTCACATACACCTGGCACATCTTGTCATGCTTTAACACATGGAATGTCTTGGCATGCATTGGCATGCCTTGGCACTATCTGGCACATGTTAGCACACCATGAAACTTATTAACATTCCATAATATTCCCCAACATGCCTTGTCACTTCCCCTGTAGCACGCCTGACACTCGATGACACTCCTCGACACACCCTATTCTTCATTTATTTCCATTCATTTTGAATCGATGATTTATGTTTGATGGGGTGCATTTATATAAAGAGTTGCTTTAAGAGAATAAAAAAATTATCGCACCATTACTGACCTAAGTAATTGTGATATTCTACTTGAATGACATTAGGAAAATACACAAGAGATTTTAAGAATGGAATTTTTAGAGTTGTTTTAATGGTGTGAGAATGGTAAGAAGTGAGTGGTAAATATTGTGATTTTATTTCTCATTAAAGTTCTTATCCTTATGAGAGGCTCATCTTGATATAATGACACCCTCGTTATGCTTACCTTCCAACTCCTAATATTCTCAAAATAAAGGCCAACTTGCATAGTGAGGGAAGGCATGTTGGTCTATGGTGTGATGAGTGACTGGGTGAGAGTGTTAATGTACCATGAGAGGGACTAAACTATTTAATTTTTGTCCTTTATGGATGAAATGATGTAGGTGTGTCATGGAACCATAGGGTCACTGGAAATATTGTGTAAGATATAACCCAACATAATCAATGTCTTTAGAGAAATCTGTGGAGAGGGATCAAAATAAATTATATTGGTGAGTCCACCAAAAAATATTTACTAGAGAGTAACACCATGGTGATCAATGCCACACACAGAGTCTTTTGAGCTAGGCATTTGTTTTCTAAAAGTTTGTTTGGAGTGTCACTAAATTGGTGGAATTCTAAAATTCATGACGTTGTAAATTATGTAGGTACATTGTTGCTTTTGTTATAGATGCTAAGGTTTGCAAGGAGAATATAGGGTTTGTAGGTCTTAGGGGAAAAGAAGCATCAATTTCTAGCTCTTTGATATACTAAAGAGTATGGATTATATGAGTACTTGATATGAATTATATGACATTGAATCCACCTTGAGATGGACAATGGCCACCCATTTTCTTCTTTAAGCATGAAACTTGAAATGCATCATGAATTAGACTTCTCTCTAGCAGATTCAAGGTGAAATCATCTCAGATAATCTTCTTATGAATTTGATATAATCCATAGAACTTTGGTGCCAATTTATTCTTTCACTAAAAGAATCCATTGAGTTTGTCAAGGTCAATTTTGAGGAAGCATAAAATGTATTTTTCTAGGGGTTAAGCAATGTGTTGGATTCATATGTCCTAGAGGTTCGTACATGATAAATAGGCTATGAATATATAAGAGGCATCTAGTAAAGCATGGAATGAGGGAAGTTTTCTGGTAGTCCTAGCATTTAAGCATAAAATTGATATTAAATTGAGTATAAAAGAGTCCTCTAATGAAGTGTGTATTGAAAATTAGTCAATGGAAGGTGTTGGAGTTTCATTCCTAGCCTATATAGTACTAAAAAATAAAATGTTTTTACATTTAATAAATATTGTAGATTTGTACAACTTGGTTTGAACATGATTTGTAGTTTGCTTACACAGGTGGCATTTTATAACATGAAAAATAAATGTTTCATTCAAAAGATTCATTGCTACCATAACCATTTCATCCGCCAAAATTAGGGTTTCCTCTCTCCTTTTCCTCTACAAAATACAATATCAAACCTTCATTCTAATAAATACAAACAAATAGTGTGCATATTCTTAGTCTCTAGCTCTCCCTCTCGCTCTCTCACTCCCTTCCTTTCTTTCCTTCTCCCTACCTCCCTCTTCATATCTCCCTCCACTTCTCCCTCTCTTCCCTCAATGGAAAAACCAAAATCCAAACCCAAATAATTGAATACCCATATATTTATGGCTTTCCATCCAACTACTAAACCCCCCAACCTTCCATTATCATCTAAGGAAATGAAACTCCACCCCTTTAGTAGAGATTCTAGACAACTGAAAATATAAACACCATCTCCTCGCAATTTTCACCAACGACTTGGAGGATGTTTTGCAGAGAGGAGTTGCACCATCTAGCTTTTCCTCGCCACCCAAAATCTCCAATCCAGAATCCTTTTCTAACCTAATATGTCCTTGCCTCTAGATGGATAGGCCTACGTAGAAAATGGAAGCTCATATTTTTTAGCAATGTGCCCATACCTATGGCCCTGCCTACGCCTAAAAGGTGTTCCTTCATAATCCAACATTTGAATACACTTCATCCCAATCCCAATATCCATTCATTCTATAAGGCCTTCTCTGAGGTCCATATTAAACAAAATATGGGTGTATGTCTGAATCACCATATCTACATATGTAGATTCACGGGCTAAATAATATCCCAATGAGTTACATATATATTTGAAAATTAAGGAGTCTCAATAGTTAGGAGGGAGACTTGGAAGATGATCCTAGATTGGAGCCATATCTAGTCTCTCCTACTTTGCATCAAAGAGGGGCATCTAGAAATTGAAAAATATAGGAGATGAATCAATTTTCTAAACCATTTGTTGTACCTTATAGGTGTTTGCTAAATATTTGAAGCACAAATGAATCCAACCTTAGGTTAACAATGACACCTTTGGAGGACATTTGACAATAGGAAATATTTCCTTTTCAGCCCACACTTTTAGGGTTGAAGACCTGAATTTTCAAC
This sequence comes from Pinus albicaulis, assembly GCA_034641835.2. Taxonomy (NCBI): domain Eukaryota; kingdom Viridiplantae; phylum Streptophyta; class Pinopsida; order Pinales; family Pinaceae; genus Pinus; species Pinus albicaulis. Next base: position 618,602,482 of record CM076570.1, on the reverse strand, counting down.
CCCTTACTTGCCCCACTAAGGATTTTTGGGACATTTCCTCAGTCTTTTGAATGGTGATGTTGACTCCCAAAAATAGATAAAGGAGGACCATGTTCTTCTCCTTGACACTACAATGGATTTTCCTCTTCCTTGCTTTCTCATACTCCTTTTGAATTGTAACTCCTTATTCATAAGAGTGTTTCTCCCTGAAAACCCCAAGACCATTCATGATGTTAGTTTGACCTTCTTCCTTCGCCAAGAAAAGGTTCTCCTTCACTAGTGCACCAGGCGACGTTGATGGAAATTGAGATGAAGGATATACGAGAAAAAAATTCTGAGAGGCTTCTAAGAGTGGAAAACCCCCACTATGTTCACAAAATTCTGAAAACCCTAAGGAAGCAGTAACACATTGTATGTCTTCGTCTAATATTTGGGACAATAGGGAAACTAAAATTAGAGCCAAAGACCCCAAGAAGAGTTCTTTAGCCCCTGACAAATGTCCTAAAGCGCCGGGTAGCCGAAACTAAAGGACCTGAATAGTGCATGGCTAAAGCAGGGGTTAGGGCCTTCGAACCGCTAGATTGCCTATTGAATTCTTAACTTTTGTTTCTAAAGATCTGGTAGATCCGGAAACCACGGTATGGTGACCTTCTAAGTTGACTTTGAAATGTGAATGGATAAAATCCTTGTGACTAGACCAAATTTGTTGAAAACCCCCCTCCTCTAGTTCATAATCCACCAAATCCTCCTCCTCCACGTGGGTCCAATAGTAAGAAATTGACATCTCATCTAAAAAGAATATTTGACGAGTAGTTGTGTGTCTTCAAAGGGTTTATCATGGCGACCATCTCTGTACAAAATATATATCATGTGATAAAAACTCATGGTTACCATTTAATCTTATTTTTCATTTTAACAAGGATACGAGAGCCTGTCATTGTCCAGAGCTTGTTCACTCTTTGTCAAATCTACGCCCTACTCTAGCCTGAAACTCCACGACCCTTTCTCTGCTTGCAATTTTTCTGTGGGCCTGTAGGGTTCTCCAATGTTGAATTCTTCTCCTATGGTAAAGATGTTGTAATGTCCTCTTTAACATTTTAGGTCCGTCAAAATAAAATAAAAATTAAAAACATAAAATTAATTATTAAACCAATCTAGATCTATCTTAACTCTAAATCTACCAAGGGCCGAGAAAGAGGAATCAAATCTCTTAAAGTGAAAACCTCTTTAGATTTGATCCATATAGACACTTATAGATTCAAAATTAAGATGAATCTAGATTAATAATATACAATGAAGAAAATAAAAAACATAAAAAGATAAAGTAATTCACAAACTCAACATAAGTTCCAACTTTCTTTTGAAAAATATTAAATAATATTTACAATATTTGAATAACTTCTAAGAAATTAAAATATTATATATATCTATATATATATATATATATATAATATGAAAGTTTTCGACCCTTCCCATTAAAATGCTTTGACTCGTAGGAAAATCATTTTCCCACTCCATTTAAATTTTAAGAGGGTATCATCATGGAGGATTGGCGGGCAAACAATCCCACTCTCAATATTGGCTACACCCTGCTGCAAGACAAAATGCAAACACTGTAATTCTAATCACATGCCTTATCACGATGCTTTCCTCAAATCATTTCTACTACATATATTTCATTCCTCTACTAGATTCGAAATCTCATTCATCCTTCAATCACCTGGAATGTTCGCCGAACATTTTCTTGGGAATTATCACAGTGTTTAGGAGGCCGAAAAGCTTTGAACATGCTGTTGAAATTAAGCTGGAGACGAAGGTTCCATGGCAAGTCTTTGAATCTCCCTTAGAATGTGGAGTGGAGAAATATTTGTAGAGGAGAGCTACAGCCCTTGCGAATCGATCTTGCAACTTATATTGGCAGATTTCAGGTATTCAGATACCCTAATATTTAAGATAATCATATATCTAAGCAGTGCATTTTATGCAAAAATAAGAATCCCAAACGAAGTTTTTCTGTTAATGGCAATCTCGGATGTTGTTCACAAGATTCAGCAAGAGGTGTCAATCGATAAATCTGCTCTGAAATTCAAGAAAGGTCATGGATAACCCAATTTAGAATCAATGCCAGTCACCTTTGGAGGAAATCTGGATGTCAAAGAAAGGAAATGGTATTTTAGTTATTCTGAAGAAATGGAATTGCCCTACTATTTTTTCAATCACCCAGCGGAGGAACATAGTTATTCTGAAAATATTAGATATCCCATTAAATATTATTCCATTAAATGTTGCTATAAACTATATATATTGACTACCGATGGATTGATCCACGAGGCGCAGGTTTGCAATTTTCCATGCCAAAGGAATCAATTTTGCCATAAACCACTGCTGCTGGCGTGGGGTGGCTTCGGCCTCGGCTCTTCGTCATCTACCAACTTCCGATCTCTCTGTTTGTCTATGTGGAAGGTGGGTTGTTTCGTTAAAAAGTATATCCTTTCAGCGATCCGTTTGCCTCTGTCGATGGTGGGTTCCTACTTGTCATGGAGAAACTCCCTTAAATGGCATTCTTATTAAAGATCTGGTCCACCAAAATGGAGGTTTTAAATTCAATAACCTATAACACTCTGTTTACCTGTTTGATAAAGGATACGACCACATTTCTGTTGTAAATAAACCTAATCTGATTCCGTAGGCATTAGCAGATTTTGCAATAAAAATTACCCCACAAACCTGCCTGTGATGGATTGCAATCTCTCCACTTCTAGAATTTTTTTTGCCTTAATTTTAGTGGAGACATTGAAACCCTATACCGGGATGATAAAAAAAGATGAGTCGAGATAGTAGAGTAGGGGGGCTGAAAATCTTCGTGTCACCAAGATTTTCACCAGTTAAAATTTGGTTCCCGGGAGGATTTCAATATCTTTGTACCCATATCTCATGTACCCTATGTTGATGATGTTTTCATCATTTATGATGTTACAGTATATCTTTTTTGAGAAATTATTATTTATGATGGTGTGTTCATTCTTTATGTTTATGATGTGATATGGGTTATGATGTTACAAGATATTATGGCCCAGAAAGAGGTGATGCAGTAAGCAGCATGGTGTATGAAGCAAGTGAAAGACTCAAAGATCATGTCCATGGTTGTGCAGGAGTAATTAATATCTCTGAAAAACAGTGGGCCGTGGAAGAGTTTCAATTCCAGTTGGATTCCACCAAAGAATAGCTTGTTAACATTAGTATGAAACATGCTAATCTGTTAAACCTGGTTACAAACTATCATGAAACTTTGGTGCCACAATTTTACGACACCTTACTGTAGGAGAGTGAAGAAACTTGCACAGTCCCGAATTATTTAGATGATGGCATTGATCCTATGCAGGTATGGTAGCCAGTCTAGGCATAAACACAAGAAATCTTATGATGTTTTTCACTGTTCCTTCTTTTATTCTACCTTGTTAGTGTGTCATGAAGTTAAAAACTATACGTCTTCCCTTCAATATAATTATCTTTCATGTATCACTTTAAATCTATGAAAATAATTATTGCAAAACATGAAATGAATTGCATATTCAGTCTACCCCTTACAATTTTAAGAAGGTTCAATAGAAACACTCAGTTTATACTCCAATTTTTATAAACAAATCTAAAGCAAAGAGTAACAAATACTGGTCTATATGTAATTTTGGCATCCAATGGCAGACTTCAAACCTTTGGGAGGTCGCATAAGCAACATAATTTCTCTACTTATATTCACCAAACACATAATTTCTCTACTGAATAATCAGCGTAATAGAAATAGAGATAAAGAGTTAGTCACACACAATTACACAATATTTTTCTAGGGAACCCAACAGGGAAAAACCTCTACTTTTCTATGGAATTTTATTAACATAAATTTTAGAAATTGATCTCTTTACAGGTCAACACTACTTCACTAGAGAATAAGCTTGTTCTCACTGCTAACACTTATATCAGTATTATTTCACCAAAGCTATAAGTTCCAGTGGGAAATTTGGAAAATAATGTCACCCAAAATGGTTTGGACTGCCCTTCTTCCAACATTAAAACTGAAGGTTTTATAGTTAGTGACACATCTGATGACATTGAGTTGGAAATTGTATATTTTTCTGTTTGTGATACATTGGTAACCCTTCTCAATATGGTCATTGATCCAATAAGATTTGATTCAGTTATGGATGGAGTTTTAATATTTGTTGGACACCCGATTTTGGGGCACATGTTGAATTGGTAATGTGTGCAAAAACATTCCTATCAAAACCTAAAACTAAATAGAGGAAACTTAGATAACATTCATAGCCTTCAAATCAATTTGTGGAGTAATTAGAATATGGTTAGATATAAAAAATAGACATATCTCTATAGAGAGGAATCATATATTTAAAAGTTTGGATAACCCCAAAAATAACCATGCCTGCATAAAAAATGAGGCCTGGATCAAGCGCGGCCTTAGGTTTCACTGCACCACTTCCACCATCGAAGGGTGTGGTAGAATAAGATTTATTGGACTATCTTCTCCAGATTGATTTTGTGCTTGCAAGGGCTTCCCCATGTGGTCAACAACTGCTAATGTTGTTTGTGATGCTAATTTGATGGCAGTAGGGCTCCAATCAGGATGTTTCTACTTCAACAAAGCTGCAATGCTAGATATATGTGGTGTCACCATGCTTGTCCCTGATATCATGGAAAATCCTTCTCCTGCTTGAAGAAAAGCAGAATCTTGAGACGATCAATGTGTGTGTCAAGGTGCCTTAAATTTTTAAATTTTTCCAAAACTTCTAAATTGATTTTATTCTCTCTATAAATGATATGTCCTCCAGTGGTTACCAAAAAAATCTTCAAATTTCAAAATTACAGAATCCTAGGCGAATAAGATTAGAAGATAGTAATCAAGCCTATCGCAAACTACAGGCATAAGCATAAAAAAATTTCATTGCAACCTAATTCTAAGACTGAAAAAAGTAGTACTATTTTACCTTGATAATTAACTTCATGGATGCCATTAGGAGACCATGCTACCCATATTAGATATCCACGAGCCAGAATATCTGGCTTTAAAACATCGGTGTCCTAAAAGTTGGAATCCTTGATATCTGGCCCTCTAGAGGATACAATGCTACCTGAGGAGTTGTACCTTGATATATAGGCTTCAACCCATTTCCAATGGAATCCTTAGCTCCAAACCTTGTGATTTGACCTAATGGATCCCTTATTGTTGATCTATTATAGTAATCTACAAGAATCTTTAACCACAAACAAAGAAACACTCAGAAATATATAAAAACATTCTTCTGCTGAAAAGCACTATTGGATCACCTATATGACCTAAAGAGGATATTTCCTTCAATCAAAGGAAAACTGCTAGAAAATGTTTTAGGGAGTCCAAAATACCATCATGTAACAATTCAACTCAAAAATGTTGATATTGTAAATTATACCTATGTTTTATCTACATCTTTTATAACAATTCCTTGGAGAAAAAATTTGAAGGAGTAAAACATCTAGGTTTATTATTATAGAGAAGTTACATCATATCTAAGAAAATATAAAGACACCCTCAATTGAAAGGTATCTATTCATATAAATCTATAATTAAAACCTTCCTTTGTTGGACCTTATGTTTCCGAGAATGAAAACCAATAATAAACAGTTCAACTACATTGTATCGTATGGTTGCTGAAATTTTGTTATTCTAGTCTTTCAGAATAGTTTTAAGAAATTGGCATGCATCTTATTCTAACGCTTGTTTTGAGTTGAGAAAACTCCAATAGTGAATGTAATTGAGAAACTATGTAGAATTTCCTTGAAAATTCCGCAACTACTATGATGAACAATCCAATACAACTTCTATTCACCAAAACACATAATTTCTCTACTAAATAAGAAACATAATAGAATTAGAGATAAAGAGCTAGTCACACACAATAACACAATATTTTTCTAGGGAACCCAAGTGGGAAAACCCTCTGCTTTGTTGTGGAATTTTATTAACAGAAATTTTAGCAATTGATCTCTTTACAGGGCAACACTACCTCACTGGAGAACAAGCTTGTTCTCACTGCTAACACTTAAGAATGAAACTCCCTTCAAACACACCTGATCTAGCTCCTTTTCCCTTGTGTAATTTTCTTCATATTTCCTAGTGCTGAAATCTCCTATTTAACTGATGTTTTGAAAAGTGTCATTGGATTTTCCTTACCTCTGTACCATTCATTCTCATTATAATTTCCTTTCTTAGTTACAAGAAAGTGAATATATTTCGAAATGATGCATGTTGGGTGCTTTATCATTGTTACAACTAATGAGATGCAGTGGAGAGAATCACATGATTTTGGAGCTGGAGAGTGTATGATGTCGTATGTTGCACGTGCATATATAATGCTAGTTGTTCTAGTGCACAATGAGGATCATATGCTTACATGGTTTGTAATGGTAGTTTCCCATACATGGGTTATGGACCAAGTCCTTTTGACATGCCATTTAATGGACAAATTATTCAAACGAATATGTATGGAACATAGGGATATATGCCAGGTTTTCCCCTCCTGTTCAGAGATAAGGTGTTTTGTTTATTGATATATGTAACCATGTATCAAATGAGAGTTTTGAATGTAGGATCATAATTACGATACCTAGCCAAGTCTTTTGAGTATCCCTGAGTTTGACTGGCCGAGTGAAGTGTAATGATCGGGAGATCTGGTCAGACTCACCATAACTTGGTTAGTTTGAAGGCATTGTCGAACTGGTCAAGCTCCTCTTAACTCTGCGAGTTTTACCAGTATTAGGCAGTCTTGGAAGACTTGGCCATACTTTGAGTTGTGAAATATTTAGTCAAGTTTGACCTATAAAATAAAAACCTATAAATGACCAAAACCAAGAACAAAAAACACATTCCTAAATTGATTTTTGAAGCCAAATTTTATACTGAGTTTGTTTGCTTAATATTTATGATTTTGAGTCAAAGTCTTACTGTTAACTTTGTGGAGTCATTCCAATTTTTTACTAACTAAGAAAATTAGAAAATTTCAGAGAATATATGGATTATGGTATGGGTAATTACAAATCTTCTCTAGTTTTGAGTAGAGAGGAGTTTGAAGTTATGCAAGTGGATCAGAGGAGAAGAGAGCTAGAATATGAGCAATGACACAGTAGCAAGAAACTTTTAACTTCTAGAATATAAATGAATATTTTAGGTGGTTTGAGGAACCTAATTTATGCAATTTATATTTTGTGTTTATCAGATTAAAGGAAATAGTTTTAGGGTTGACAATGGTTCAAAATTTTGTTCCCAAACTTTCCATCTAAGCAACATAATTGTGAAAATTGGATACAGATTTATCTCCTCAACCCTAACCTTACAAATACCAGAACCCTTCTTTAACTTAGCTCGTGCACGCAGAAAGCTTGATTTCCAAGATTCAATGAAGACACCTTCTGCAACATTTTTGTTAAATGTGTGCAAATGTTGAATTAAAATCTTGTTTTCCCAATGCTATAAAATCCAAATGCAGCGGATGGTAATATAAAATTAAGTAAATTTGTTAGACTTTCAAATACCTCAAACAAACAAAAAAATTTTTTGCTGTTGAGGAGAATGAAATTACATTTTATATTGTGGCAGGTGCTAGGCAATGAATGCTTGCTATTGCTTTAATTACTAGAAATTTTTCCTATCACCGAGGAATGGAAAATCTATTTTTATGTATCACCATTGAGTTGTAATTATAATCACAACAGAGTGATTTGGATAAATATTCCAGGTAAAAATCTTTAGTTTATTTGGGTTTCATCAATAATTCCATATAAATCCCTTTCTTTTTGGCTCAATACATTATACGTTATGGCTTGCTTGACTGCTTTTATTCTCCTTCTCTTGATCTTATCTTATGTCGATTTCTCTTGTTCTTATCTGATACTAATTAACAATATATATAGATAGATTGGAGGAAGGGGGTGGGGTAGTATGAAGATTTGAGCTGTTGACTAATAAATTAATCATTAAAGTTGGAGATATACTTAAAATTTGTTTGGTTTTACAATTTTAGAGTGGAAGATTATAATAACATTCAAAGATTTTCTGGTGTTTGGGCCATTTAAATTTTATACAATTCTTATGTACAAGGAATTGTCATTTGGATCTCCGATTACATATGGTGATTTAAAAAAAAATGAAATGGTGGTAGTGATCTCCCTTTCCTGGTTGGCCAATTGATTAGAAATAGAAATAACATAGAGGTGGAAATTTATTTAAAAACCTTTAGATGCAATTAGTAGTTTTAAATTAATGAACTTTTTAGGTCATGTTGGAAGAGAAATTTTTAGGTCATTTAAAGGGGGCTTAGATCATTTGAATGATAACGAAAATTGTGTATGAATGTGCTATATACTCCTATCTCGCTACTAACCTATAAATCCATGAGCCATGTGTTTCTTGCAAATATTCAATTGTTATTGTTGAAGAAACCCTTTAGTGGATGTAGAGCCCTTACATATAGATTATATACAAGGAGCTACTCTACTATAACACTATTCAGATATCACATATCCTATCAAGAAAATAAACCTTTGGATAAAAGCAACATGAAGGGTTCTAGTATCATTTTTTTATCAAGGATAGAAACTTAAAAATTCATTTCATTAGTCAAGAAACTTAAAAATTCCATCTTTCATCAAGTCAATTATCAAAAATTCAAAATTACTCACAAATTATGGAGGGATTTGCGACTCATGAGAATTTGGGCATGTGATTCCAGTAGTGTTTTTGTGTGAATTCCCCTTCACCACCTTTCTCATTCAAGTTTCACAATCGATTAGCTCCATCCAACTATCTTCTGTTACATAACGACAAAAACTAGCAACACCCAGGAGGAGGAAAGTCTTTGTCAACCAACTCTTTCTGAAAACCGTGGGATATGGGGCAATCAAAACGTTCTCCATTTCCATCAATATTTCTAATTGAAATTGGGCCAAAATTTTGATGGAAATCACAGTTCCACCAAATTTTGAGTTCTGTCCATAGATAACTCTGCCCCTAATTTCTTTGGCACTCCAAATTTACCCAAATCCTTAAAAACCTAAAAAAAGTGGATCAATCACAACCATGCTTGTGATATTTCACTGGATTCTAGCATAGGCTACAAGGAATGGTGCACTTTGAGTGCCCCTTGTCAAAGTTCATGAAACCCTTCATGAAACATGAGTTTATTGACACTCATCTATTGTATGATAACATATAGTGGTTGAAGTGACATGTTTATGAAATGAAAATTTTTTAGTATGGATGAAAGGAAATTTAGGTCATTAGAAATTCTAAAAGACAAATAGAATTAGATATAGATATGGCAATGAGTCAAATCTCGAATGAGTAGGTCCTGCCCTCTTTTAAAGACAGGCAGATTTTCATTGAGATATTTTATTGTTTATCCCCCTTCCTCCAGTGGTTCTCTAGAATCCTATTGAGGAATGTGATTTGGAAAGTACCCTGATTCACCAAGACTAGAATGATTGAAATTGAGTCTCGGTAGTTAGACTAAGGTGATAGAAAATTCATAAACAACAAGTCTGGGCCTCCTCAGACAACTATGAAAACATGGGTGACTATAAACATGGACCCTAAACCTCATCACATAAAAAATAATATGAGAAGTAAAACATTCTATTTGAAATGTCCAAATAATATGAGATGATTTTTTTTCTGAAATAATCTCAGACTTTTACGGGGCTAATAATATGATTACACATCCTAAATTATTTTGGACTGATTTTATGTATAGATAAATCTCTGCCCCTGCATTTACACAAAAAATTTGTTGCATCAGCCATTTTCACTATAAAGAAAAGGGAGGGCCATCATATAATCAAAGAAATCATCTATTGCATGACAACGTATAGTGGGTGAAGTAACATGTTTATAAGATTGAAAAAATTTTAGAATGAAAGGAGATTTGGGTCATTGGAAAACATTCTTTCTAAAAGAAAGATAGGATTAGATATAGATATGGCAATGAGTTGAAGCCCAAATGAGTAGGGCCTGCCTTCTTTTACTTTTCATACACCTATCATCCAGTGGCTTTCTTGAAGCCTTCTGGGGAAGGAAATTTGAAAGGACCTTGATTCAGCATGGACATTATGAATGAAATTGTAAATCTGATTAGCTAGACCATGGTGACAGAAAATTCATAAAAAAACCAATGTGGACCTCCTAGGCCAACTATGAAAATGTGGGTGCTTGTAAACATGAAATTAGCTTTGAAGAGTGCCCTGATTCACCAAAGCCACTGTGGGTGAAATTGAAGGCATACATTTACATCAATAAATTTTCTTTATAAGTGTAACACCAATTCATATACATGACTCTAAATTATATATATTTATGACAAGATGACAAACCCCTAAAATACATCAAGAAGAAGTCTTTAACCTATAATAAAAAAATCCTTTCTCATGAAACCCATGATGCGCAAGTATTACAAAATACATTTTATTATCTTTGTCTTCTTCATTACATAATCATAATTACAAGTCATTAAGAATAACGAACTTAGTTACATGTTTCAACATTCCCTCTTAACTAGGGAGGTATGCATAATGGTACATGGTCACTCTCAATCTGAAGAATCTCATAAGAAGAATTCGATTGGTAATCCATCTGTTATAGCATCTTATTAACCAGCATTGTCACAGTGCAAGGCCTTGATTAAAAAATCCATCTCTTCAAGAGACCATGAACTACAATGCTGGTGAGACCAATGATTATAGACATCTTCATCATTGTCTCCAAGGTACATACTCCACCTGCGTGTTCATCGAGTATGAACTCATAGGACTATTCTTTTGGGGATAGCTAATCCTGAAAAAATACCCGTCCTTTCATGACTACTCTTACCTTGGATACCCTAATACATCCCCAAAAGAGTATCAGATGCCAGATGATTATCCAATCCCACATTCTGTCTTCCAGGTGAATACCAGAATGATACGTCTATCTCTCCCTCTTAATTAGGGAGGACATACCCATTCCTATCAAGGAATGTTCTCAGGCTCCCTCTTATCCAATGAATTTTCAAGGCTCCCTCTTAGCCAAGGACTTGTCCAGGCTTCTAGGGACTTGCTTCCAAGTTTCTACCAGGTAAGAAACTTATTACCAGCCCCCCTCTTAATCAGGGACTTGTAGCAGCAATGATGAAAACATCGAGCTACTCATGAAGAACTACTTTCTTTGATGTCATGAATTTCTTTGTTGTTGAGGAGTCTTCATCTTTGGGATATCTTCATTAGGGCTCAAATCACCCATCACTTTTCATTTTTGTTCGAAAGTGATCCATCAATTTTTCATCTGGTCTACCTTCATATCATGCTGCTTTCCTTCGAACCATATTTCTTCCAAGGATCTTACATCCTACAATATGGTTATCAATCTGTGGAAGACATATAATTCCCTTTGGCTGCCCTGAATAAGCTCATTAGATATTATTCAATTATAAATATGAATACTTAAGTCAAAATTTACCTTAGTGATGATATTTCACCATGACATCCTTCTTATAGGCATTGCCATCCTTTTTTATCTCCTAAAGACATGTATTGTCAAGCGTCTATCTTTTCCAGACTTATATTACAGTCCACATATCTTCCCTCGAGATCTCCTAGTCAAGTCTTCTTGGCTTCCTTGGATGCTTATTGCTTATTTCCATGGTTTTACTTCCCATGATATCTTCCTTTTTCTTTCTCCACAGTTTTATTTCATTCTGTGCAGTTCCTTGATAATGTACAACCACCTCATATTCCATATGAGGACATATTATGTCGATTTCATCTAGTGTAGATCATGCTCTTTTGGCAACCTCTGCATCAGAAGAGTTTCTACTTTCTATTTTGATCATACTTCTAAAGATAGAAGTATACTACTTGCAACCACATGGCATGACTTCATAGCATCCAGTGTCAACATATATATATATACCTCATTCTTTTCCTTTTGAGTCATCCTGCAACATGTTTCCTTAGAATGAAAGAGTTTCATTTTCTTGATTTGCTTCATTAATATGTCATCATATTCTAATCCCAAAATTATGTAAGTTAGAATGATTGATGAATCCTTTTTCTTTATTCCTAACTAGTGAATCCAAAGAGGATTCCATTAGAAAATGTCAACACCTGTTTCCATATTGATTATTGAATGATGAACCTTGATCTAGATGACTGCCTTACATACATATTGTTTTCAGTGAGGTTCCTAGGAGCCACTTCTTTCATGGCACTCTTGTTAACTGCCGTGGTCTTATTCCTTGGAAGGTTTTATCAACACGATTGCCATGCAAGCTATTATACATTGTCTTGAAACTTCCCTATTTTTGTAGAGAAGTTAGCGTCATGCTAGTGATTAATTTGAAACTGTATTTTAGTGGAAAAATTCTCTGTTTTTTGGTGGAATAGTTCATAATTTTTTTTGATATTTGTTTGCAAGTGTGCTAGTCACGATGATAAATGTGTGGTTTACTTCAGAGGGTTCTCAGTTCTTTCTAGATATGATTTTCATCATTTTCTTTGAATACTTCTCTAGTGCTTTACCTTCATATTTTATCCTCTGCACAATTGCTCCTGAGGTCCATGTTGTTTTGTTTACTGGATATTTCTGTGGAAAATCTTTCCTAAGGTTCTGCAAGGTAAATCCAAATGCAAAAATTACTATTTTACATATTGATATTTGTTCAAGACATTATTGTGTGATACTTGAATTTCAAGAAAATATATATTTCTATTTCGTTATCTATATCAATATATAAGAACAGGCCCATGGATTTTTCATATTTCTCAAACTATGGAGTTGTTCCTTTTCTGTTGCATGTTCTTTTATATTTTTATGTTGTGATTCAAATTTGTAGTTGTGCTTTCCAATTATTCTCCTACGTAGTACATGCTTTGTTAGATTATATCAAAATTTATTCTTATTATCTTTTTATTATGTATATTGAAAATATTATTTCGAGCAACTTTTGATCTTCCTAGATTTTCTATTCCTTTAGTGTATCTTTGCACCTTTAGGGGAAACTGCTAGTTTAAAGTCTAATTCTTTAAAGGGTGCTAGCTCAATGGAAAAGAATTTGCTTTACAAGAAGGAGGTTGGTGGTTCAATTCCATCGTGCCCTGATATTAATAGGGAATTAGGACGTCAGTTTTTGGTGACAAATGATCTTTTGACCATCACCAATGAGCTTATGGTGACATTTTTCGACCCTCACCAAAATATGAAATGGTGACGGTCAATGAATGCCACCATATATACGCATCAATAGTGACGACCATTAAAGGTATGTCACCATAAATATTTGTTGTTGATATGAAATGGTGAGGGTCACTGTTTGTCATTATAGTCATTATTCGTGACGAGCCTTGATGTCACCAATGAGTTTATTTTGACGATTAATGAATGTTTCCATATATATGCACTAATAGTGACAGTCATTAAAATTCCATCACAAAAAATCATTGTTGTTCATATAAAATGGTGATGGTCACTATCTGTCATTATAATCAATATTCGTGATGGACCTTGAATGTCACCACAACACATACTTTTGGCGACGCCACCTTTGGTGATGTTCATTTTTTTGGTGATAGAGGCTATTGTCCATCACCTTTGCTCATATGAAATGGTGATAGTCACTATCCGTCACTATAAATCATTATTGGTGACAGACCTTGAATGTCACCACAACACCTATACTTTTGTCGATGCCACCTTTGGTGACGTTCAATTTTTGGTGACAAAAGCTCTTTTGACCCTCACTAATGAGCTTATGGTGACCATTTTCGCCCCTCACCAATGTCCTTTTTCCTTGTAGTGTGGAAGAATGAGTTGAATGATGACCATGATGAATATGGAACTCTTTCAATAATGAATGACTTGACCATGATGATTTTCATTGACCATGGAGGTGAAAGGACTAGTAATGATCTAAATACCCTAATCAGAGACCAAGTTTTTGCATGATGACCTAATGGAATGAAAAAAAATTCAGAATGGAACCCTAATATGATATGAAAAGATATTTTTTGATCACTGGTTGCTGGATTGAAATGCTGACAATAACACTGTCAATATGACACTAGTCACCTAGTGTTGGGGTTAGAAATTAAGGAACTTTTTGTTGTCAAAATACCCTTTTTGACCCCCTCCAAAATCTAATTTTTCATTCCTATAGTCCTATTTTTTACACAAGAATGGATTACCATGCTAAAAAAACACAAATAGAGGGTTATAACCTGAATTTATAGTTTATGTCAGTAATATATAGTTTGTATGCATTGTTAAATATTAATTATTATTATTATAGGGTTTACTAATGAAGGCTTTGTAGGTGCTGCAATCCTCAAAGGGTCCTGCAACCAAAGTCTAAATGTGGTTATGTATACAACCTCCAATATGAAAGTAACATATGGGTCTCTTGGAGCATAACATAAGTACACGTTTTCACATGTTAAAGTGGATTGCTGGTCAAAAATCATGTGCCTTCTTGGTTTCCTCATCTAGCAGTTTGTTTAGTACCAAAGTAAACAATTAAGGATCTCATGCTCAAATTTTTAACCAAATCACACCATTTCTTTCCTTTTTTAGATAGCCTTGCTATTGTTTTGGCGCAATATTGAGAGACCATTAATATATATCATGATTATTATTAGAATAGGATTTTAGCATGGATCACTTTAACATTGTTATGAACTGTATCTTTTATAAAATCCTAATTCTAGCTCTCAGCCATATTAGTGATCATATCATTACGTTTCATTTCTATTCTAAGTTTGAGTTACCTCTCACCAGAATGACCATTGGGTCAAAACTCTATGTATTGATGCTATGTAAAACTATGGAATTCCTAATATCAATTGTTGATGCTAAGGTTTCTTCATGTGTTGTGATAAATTTCATTACGATTTAGTCTTATGAGAGAGGAAATGTTGCTAGTTGGCTTGGGCCCACCAAGCCAACTCGTTACCCCCCTATGTTTCTTGTGCTTTAATTCTTAATTTTATGTGTGTGGTAATATCTTATAGGTATTTATCTATTTCAAGTATATTTTGTATATAAAATACATATTAGGAGTTAGATCATGTCATATATGTGTTACCTATACATAGATTGCTTCATGCTAATTTGAATTGTGGAATAATGTCGTTGTATGATTGAATATTGGAATCAAATTATACTTAAATTTTATCTTATATCTAACCTCGAAAACTTGTATTCTAAATTTATTTTTTTTCCTCCAATGATTTAATGTATGATCCGATTGTTTGAGAGGGAACATTCCTTGTGAATGGTTATGGATCACGACTTAAAATGCTTTATTACAATGCATTTTTACTAATGTATAATCTCTCTATATCTTGAATAATAGAACAATGTGGATATCCCTAAGATGTTTCACTTATGTTTTGTATTTATTCTTTGCAAAATAGATTAATATATAGGATTCACTATTGATGAAGGATCTTACTCAGTTTTGCACCTTAAATGATTATATACTTGTTGTATATCACAATTTAAAATGTTTATTTTTTATGTTTTGTGCATGCAAGGACTCAATTTGCAACTTTGTAATGTGTAATATATTTATGCCCTGCATATCTCAATATGGAGGATTTTTTGCTATTAGGAGATTTTGTGGAGCTTCTGTAGATTAGATCACCATATATGTAGTTGTTGTAGATTTACATTCAATCAAAAAGGGTTGTATGATATATATAGGTGCTATGTTTGGTTAATTTTTACATCTAAAGTTGAAACAATATTAATGTTTTGTTCCTTCCCTATAAAAACAAATTGTTTCATGATTTTTTCATGATTATTAGCTTATAGATATAATCAATGTTTTGTTGTTGTAAAATAGGATTTATAAAGAACTACACACTTGACTCTATCCACTTTACATTTAGATCATTAAATGAGTACATGGAACTTGTGTAACCTTAGGGGAAATTTAGGTACATTTGGCCTTTACTTTCAACTATTTGACAATAGTGTTATCTAGCTAATACAAGTTGTTATTATGCCTAATTTCCTTTCTTGAAGTGTGATTTTTGAACCATGATGAGTTCTTGAGTCTTGTTTCCACTTGAAGACTTGAGGGAATGAGATGTAAATCAGTCTAGGGGGATTTAGAACTAAGAACTCAATGGTACCTTAGATATGATTTATTTATTAATTTGTGTGAACCTGCCACTTAGGGTATTCAAATTGTTGTATTGTAGGAGATGACTCTCCAATCCAAACCGAAGGTGACACAATTTTTTTATGCTTTTCCTGTGTAGGAATTTCTTTATGCAATGATTTAGGTATTTATAATAGTAGATACTTGTGGTCTCAGTCTACTAAGGATAAATCTAATTTTTCTGAAATCCCCCTTTCTAATGTTGGATCAGTTGCATGTAAATTTTCCAAGAAAACCCAAACAATTGAAATTATAAGCTTGCACTTGGAGTTCAAAGATAAAATATTTGGAGTATATACACCCATAGTTAATAATAGCTTTGAAGTTTCCCCATGAAAAATTTTCAAGTGATGTATGTTTCAAATTAAAGGATAAGTAGAATTCATGCTATTTTTGATTTCATTATTACACACCAAAGTTCTCATGGATTAGCCTTTGCTTGGTTGTTCTAGTTAACTTCCAAATTTTTGTTTGTTGTAAGTTTTAAAGTTATAGTTTTTGAGTTTAATCAACAATAAAAATGATTTAAAACATGTTACACTTTGCATGATGCATGGTTTTATGCTTAAAGGTTTTACAATTAATTTCACAAATATATATAAATGTTGGTAAATTTGTAAAATTACAAAAATTACAAATTACAAAACATTGTGCATTTTGCATTCATGAATATTATAATGGTGTAGATGTCTAAAATAATCACATAAGTTAAAATTTCATTATAAAACATCTATGTTGTGAAACCAGCTCCAAAAATAGAAGAAAAGAGATATCAATACCTTATAAATAAGCCACTTCAAGGGGGCAACCTCCAATACATTCCATAAATGAACAATTCTTGGATGATTCAAATTACAAAACCTCCTTTCTCTATATAGGAGTCCATGGGGCCACAATGTAATCCTAGTGGGGCCACAATGTAATCCTAGCCGACCTAACAATAATAATTTAAGGGCACAATAACAATAATATGGGGGTTACAGGGTTACAATAAAAACAATAATGGGTTTACACTAACAAAAATAAGGGACTATACTAGTAGTATAGGGACCTATCATGCCCCTATCCTTCAAAAAAGTGTTGTCCTCAACGCTTGAGTAGCTCTGGGTGCTTCTATATAAAATTATCATCCTCCCATGTAGAATCTTCAGTAGGTAATTTCTTCCACTTGATGAGATACTCTGAAATTGATCGATTCCGTAGCTGTCGAGTTCTTGTTTCTATGACCGCTTCAGGTTCCAATATGATTTTTCCTTCCTCATCAAGTTCTGGAAATATTGTTTGAATTGGAATATTTTCAACTCTAACCTTCTTTAAGCATGAAACATGGAAAACTGGATGCACTCGTGAAGAAGCAGGAAGCTCCAATTTGTATGCCATAGTACCAATATTTTGCAACACCTTGTAAGGACCATAGTACTTTGGCGATAATTTAATTTGTTTGTATAGTTGTAGCCGTAAAAATACCCAGTCTCTTACATCAAAACTTCTCTCGCTGCGATGTTGATCTGCCTATTGTATATTTCAATTTTGTGCCAAATTCAGGTTATCCTTTAAGAGTTGGAAAACTTCTTGTTGATGCTCGATGTGATCTTCCACTGTTTGAACCTTAGAATTTTCTCTTAAAGATGATGTGATGGATGGTGGATGATATCCATAAAGTTCCATAAATGGGGTCATTTTTGCTGCAGTATGGAAGGAAGTGTTATACCACCATTCAGCCAGAGGTAACCACTTGACCCACTTTGTTTGTTTATCAGATACAAAACAATGAAGATATCCTTCCATACATTTATTTACTATCTCAGTTTGACCATCGGATTGAGGATGATAAGATAAGTTATGAGCTAATTGAGTACCCAAACAAGAAAAAACTCAGTCCAAAAATTTCCAGTAAAAATGGGATCTCTATCGCTCACAATAACCCTTGGGTTTCCATGTAGCTTTTGAATTGTGTCCATAAATGTAGTAGCAACTGTACTTGCTTTAAATTGATGAGATTATGCACAAAAGTGTGCATACATGGTAAGTCTATCAACTACCACCATGATGACACTCTTTCCTTCAAACTTAGGTAAACCTGTGATAAAATCCATTGAAATATCCTCCCAACATTGACTTGGAATGGATAAAGGTTGTAGAAGACCCGGGGTCTTAATTGTCTCAACTTTATTTTGTTGGCAAACCAAACATTCCGCCACAGAATTTTGAATATCAGATTTAAGTCCATCCCGAAAAAATTCTTTCTTCACCCTGCGGTAAGTTTTTTAAAATCCTGAGTGTCCTCCTAAAGGAGAAGTGTGCAATTCCAAAAGAATCTTTTTTTTTAGTTGGGAATTATTACAAAGATATAAGCAATCTTTGTACCATAAGGAATCATTTTTCCAACTAAATGTATCAGATGTACTAGGATCTTGCTGCAACTTTTGAATGAGTGTCCACACTTATTCGTCCTTCTTCCATTCATCTCTTGCTTCAGTTATCCAATCTGGTTGGATAATAGAAATGGCACAAAGCAATGCTTCCACCTCTTCATTATTTCTTGAGAGTGCATATGCAACAACATTAAGCTTTCCTTTTTTGTAGATTATTTCAAAGTCATAACCCAACATCTTTGTGACCCATTTTTGTTGCTCTTCTGAAGATAGTCTTTGTTCCAAAAAGTGTTTAAGACTATCATGATCAGTTTTTACTTTGAAGTGTCTTCCCATTAGGTAAGTTCGCCATTTCTTTAGTGCATGTAGTATTGCTAACATTTCCTTCTCATAAATAGGTTTCTGTAAATACTTTCCTTTGATTGGATGACTTTCAAATGCAATGGGTCTTCCTTCCTGCATTAAAACTGCACCAATTCCATTTCCTGAGGCATCACATTCCACAATAAAGGTTTTTGTGAAGTCTGGCATAGCTAAGACCGATGCTAGGCACATTGCCTCTTTAAGATGTTCAAAGGCCTTAGTTGCTTTAGGAGTCCATGAAAATGCATCTTTCTTCAATAATGTTGTTAGAGGTGCTTCTATTCTCCCATAATTCTTAACAAACTTGCGATAATACCCTGTTAACCCGAGAAATCCTCGCAACTTCTTTATGGTTGTGGGGACTTTCCATTCCTTAATAGCTTTAATTTTGTTAGGGTATACTTTAACACCCTCGTGAGATACAATATGACCCAGATATTCCACCTCTTGTACTCCAAAGAAACATTTGGATTTTTTTGCATATAATTGTTTCTCCTGCAATAGTTTGAGCACCCTGTCAACATGTTCAACATGATCCTTCCAAGACCTGTTGTAGTTTAGTATATCATCAAAAAATACTAGCACAAATTTTCTAAGGAAGGGTTTGAAAATGGAATTCATCAACCCTTGAAATGTAGAAGGTGCATTGGTAAGGCCAAAGGCATGACCAAAAATTCATAATGACCCTCATGAGTTCGAAATGCTGTTTTTGGAATATCTTCAGTCTTCATTCTAATTTGATGATATCCCGAACGAAGATCCAACTTGGTAAAATAAATTGCTCCATGTAATTCATCCAATAATTCATCAATCACAGGAATGGGAAATTTATCTTTAATGGTGAGCTTATTGAGCTCCCTATAATCCGGAAACATGCTCCATGATCCATCCTTCTTGTTTACCAATACTACAGGAGCAGAGAAAGAACTTTGACTAGGTTGAATTATACTCACCTGTTACACTGAAAATTGTCATCCTGACATTCTGCTATGTGTATGAGCTCATTATTACTCATACTTCTCCCTTTGCAAGTATAACATATCAGTTCCTCATGTCAAGCCTTTAAAATCAGAGAAAAGTTCCTTAAACTCTCGTAAACTTTGGTATCGCACTTTCTCGCTATCTTTCCTGCGGTCCCGCACCCAATGTTCAACTATCTTGCGTACCTGAACGCACTTCATCTCTGTTAAAATTGCGGACCCCTGTAAGATAAAAAAAGTGCAATTAATTTCCAAAAAGCTCAATAAAAGTGAATTCTAGAAGCTTCCAGAAAATATCTTGCGGTGATAGAACCACTCTTATGAGGTGCATGTATCCCTTACCTTATGGAGCTAACCCCTTGATGTGAGGAGCTTATCCCTTTGAAGGAGGATTCTATCTCTTCATATTTGGAACAGAAAACCTCATATATTCTACTATAAAAAGAGGCATTGGGTAGCCTCAAAGGGAGTTGAAGCTTTAGAATATTTGAAGTTAAGTGCTGTTGAGATTCAGACTCAGTTAATTAAGACTTTTGTGAGGAAATATTACATACCTTTATTCGTCTTGATTGGAGGAGTGCAGAACTTATCAAAGTAAAGGAGATTCCTGCTTCGGACCCCGGAAAGTCCTGTGCAACATCAAGGCTCAGGTTGTAAGGATTTTCTTCTTTTGAAATTAATACAACTATACTCATTTTTCTCAATAAGCTTTCAATCAATGGTTTATTTCATAGATTCCTTGATCACTATGATAAGAATGGTTTATGATGATTTATATACAGGTGCTATGTAACATTTTTCTTGTTTGTGATTGCAGGTTTACGAGGAAAACTCCTTCAAGCGCGCGAGGGACAAAAACGACTTCAAACAAGCACTGGACAAACGGTAAGTCCTTAACACCTCAATAGAGATTTTCATAGATCATATATGATTAGAGAAAGATTAGTTTATTTGGATGTTTGTTGCTAGATACTTTTAGTACTCGGGAGATCGGTCTTCTCCACAAGACAGATTAATCCTCCAACAAATTGGCGACTCCGCTGGGGAAAGAACTTGTTGTTCTTGGTTCTCTTTTATTTTGATTTGAGGAAATGTTTTCCTAGTTTTTGATTGATAGACATCTGCCTGGGTAGCTTAGGTTTTCTCTATTTTTGAAAATTTTGAGATCTTTTATGTTTTTCTCTAATTTTTCCTGGGACCGCACTTTGCCTTCTTTGAACAGTGCGGGCAGTTTCACATATTTGCGTTAGTAAACAGTGCGGTACCGCACCTGTTACTTCTGCAAGCCTGCAGACCCTGTTAAAATTTTGAAAAACCTTTGGGTTTCTTCCTTTATTTTATCTTTATTGTAATTTAGAGTTTTTGGTTTCTGCCCAGATTGATGATTGTTTCTGTCAAAATATTTCTGTGAATTAATCTTAGTAGTATGATGTTTTGATGATTTTCTAGAAGTTTTGCGTTTTGGATTGTTTTTCGCTTGGTCTTTGTAGCAATTCGAAGCATTGACTGTTGGAAGTACCTAAGATTACATTGGTCTTTTGTCTTTTGCTGAATCTGGCCTGATTGTGAAATCATCCTTTATTAAGAAATAGAGTTACCTGTTTCTTTGCAAATCTCCGACAAGAAACTTTGTTATTGGTTTTTGAATTTCATTTTTTATAAAAACATAATTGAGTGTTTTTTATCTGTTTGTTATTCTGAATGAATAGATCCTTAGTTTGCTGAATAGCTAAGTAAAACCTTCTTCAAAAAAAAAAAATTCTTAAAGCTTTAATTCAATTAGATTGTTAAAATTTGTAGATCTCAGAATTAGTTTGATAGTTTTGAGTGTTTTTTCATAGAATTTTGTAGATCTCTTTTGAAGAAAACTTGTTTTGTAGCTTCAAGTTTCTGAAAGTGAAAGGATTTTTCTTATGAGCTTTGATAGTTTTGTTTCATTTGGAGTTATTGCTGAAAAGACAAAAGTATTTTCTTTCAATTGTTCTTAATGTTTAAAGAAGGAATTGTTCATTAAAAGAATTGCATTCTCCAACTTTTCCTTAATTAGAATTTCATTGAAAGGAAACGATTTGATTATCATTTTAGGTGCATTTTTAGTGTTTTTTGGAAGTCAAGTCTTCACACCATCAGAGTTTCATTTCCGCACCCATTGAATTAAGAAACAACTCTTAAAAGTAACGCTTAATTAAAATTCATCTAGCAATCTTTTTATTTTCTAGGGCTCTTATCACCAACATAGCTTAGGCTAGTATCTTGGAGTAGGGAGTAATTAACTCTCCAAGGTAGTAAAAAAAACAAGTAGACAAATCTTGTGGTAGGAAATAAACCCAATCATAATTTGTATAATCTGGAAAGCTTCTCTTAAAGAAGTCAATCACGAGATCATGTCCGAACCTTTGAGACAATCAATTCTATTTCATTGGGGAAGATAGAAGATTTTGCGCGTATTACAAACGGTAAACCTCAGATTAACCATTGTCGAGGAGCTTGGGGTCACTTGTCGGTAAACCTTGGATTAACCATGTCGAGGAAACTTCAAGGGGATTGAGCTTTATTACTCTGCCCTTGCACGTGGGATCGGATCATAGACTGTTCCCCCAGTTATATTTGTTGCTATTGGTAACCTTAGTGTCCACAAACTTAAGATTATTTCCTAAGGTGACGGTGAAGGAAATATCTCACTGTACCTGGAGCAGACATCGACTAGACTCATTTGGACTCTCTGGGGGGTTCTCTTCACACGAGATGGTTTTGTGAGGAAACTTGTGCCAGTCTGTTTCATTAAGAAGGTTGTCAGGGTAACTGTTCCAATTGCCCTTTCTGTATTAAATTTCTACTAAGTTGGATTTCATCACCAACTAGTGTTTTTAATATGGGAAGTTACTATTTGTGTGTGGTTTGAACTCCTAGATTTTTAAGCGTGTGATTCAACTGTTTGTTTTTTATAGGCCTTAGGTGTTTTCATTGAAATTTTATTTGTTTGCATGTGATTAGTTAAATATTTAATCGTGGCGGAATTGCCAAGACAATCCCGGAGACTACAAGGGAAACCCCCTGAATATTCACCAAGTCAGCTTGAAGGGCTTCGTGCTCTGGTATCGTCTAGTAGCGGTGGGATTAAATCAACAGAAGTTGGAACTTCATCCATAGTGGTTCATCCTGATTATCAAACACCCATAATATAACACATTCAAGAGCCGATTTCAGTTTCTGAAGTTACTGGTATTATTTATCCTACTAGTGAATGGGCTGACGAACTTGAAATCTCTAAACCTGAAACTGAACCTTCTGTTTTGGAAACATCTTCGGGATTTATTTCACCAACTTCTAGCGATCTTGGTTCACCTAGGGTAAGAAATATTGTCACTGACGATCTTCCATCTGGACTAATTTCTATTTAAGAACTTACTAATCTAGATGAAGAGTTATCTCTTCCCAATTCCCCTTAGTCGTTAAATCTTATGGAGCGTGAATCAACTTTCTACAGCCCTATTCGAACTACTGCTCGGTATTTATCCTTAACGAATTTTTTAGAGGATCAGGGTCTTGATTTTTCTCCACCTCGAGTTCCATTTCATCCAACAACCAGAGGTTATTATCCGTCATCCATTATGGCATGAGAGTCATCCATGTTTTCCCAGACACCAGAATCATTTTTACATGGTGGTCCTTCTGTTCCTTCGGGATTTCAAGCTCTATCTGATACTTTCTCGGGGGCAGCTCCTCAACAGATTGAAACCGTGTTATCATATGGTTTGAGTGGAATTAAAACTGAAACGTCAAACGAAGGGCAAATTTTTATGATGTCTGGTAATATTCCGACTCCGTAGCCTCAAGGCAGTCAGGTACCACCTGGAGGGTAATCTCAGGGAAATTAGTTACTGCCTGGAGGGCAACCTTCAGGAAGTCAATTACCGCCTGGGGGTCAACCTCAAGGTAGATTTTTCCCAGGACAAACTGTGAAATCATATTATTTTGGGGGGAAACCCCAAGGATAGTACATACCTCAATGATATCAACCTTCAGGACAGTACACACCCCAGGGTCAAACCCAAGCTCAATATGCTCCTCAGGGTCCTTATCAACCCTAGCTTCAATACGTGCCTCAGGGTTATCAACCTCAAGGTTCCTTATCAACCCTAGCTTTAGTACATGTCTCAGGGTTATCAACCTCAAGGTTAGTACCCAATTCAAGGTTACCAACAGCCTTCTGGTCAGTCATCTCTTCAAGGAGCCGAAAATTTACCACTTACTTATCAACCCTACATTCAACCAGGTTATGGTCCTTATGTTCAACCTTCTGTGGGACAATAACCCAGAATGAATATGGTGTGGGATCCATCCCAATATCAACAAAATATGCAGCCTAATGTGCAGTTTCCTTTTCAACCTAGACCGCCTTTGGTTTCTGGTCCAACCTAGCAACCTGTCCAACCTATTATTCAAATTCCTGCACCTAGTTCTGTTCAGCAGTCTGCGCCTAGTACACCTCAAACTCCGCCTCAAACTGCTGCAACTGCTGTTGCGTTTGTCCAACCTGTAACACCTATTTTTGGAGTATCTGTAATGCTGAGTTCGTCTATCGCTACATCCGTGCAAATCCCTCAAGTCTCTGTACCCCAGTCAGGGCCTTTCGTTCAGACTTCGGTTCAGATGCCTGGAGGACAAGCCGGTACGAGTACAGTTGTCACAATTCAACTGCAATTCACGTATCAACCTTACCAGGGATATCCTCAATTCGGTCCCGGTTCACAAAATCCAAATTATCAGTATCAACCATACCTTGTCTACACTTATCAGTAGCCTCAACAACCCCAGTTTGGTCCGGTTAATCCTGGTTTTCCAAGGGGTTACACAATTCCTAATGCAAATCCAATTCCCAGTTATCTTGGGTATCCACCTCCTGGAACTGCTTTGGCTACTCAAGGTTTTCGTGACCCTAACCGTCAGTTACCATTTATTACAACTTTGGATTTACCTGATTTGACACGCCTTATGAATGATTCAATTTTCTATTATCCGTACTGGTCGCCAATGCAGTTGCCCAGTGATATATCGAAATTCAAAGGTAAGTCAGGAGAGGATCCATCAAATCACATCATGACTTATCACCTCTGGTGTGCGTCTAATTCAATTATTGACGATTCGATTCACTTACGTCTTTTCCAAAGAACTCTTATTGGTCTTG
Source organism: Pinus albicaulis (assembly GCA_034641835.2). Taxonomy (NCBI): domain Eukaryota; kingdom Viridiplantae; phylum Streptophyta; class Pinopsida; order Pinales; family Pinaceae; genus Pinus; species Pinus albicaulis. The sequence continues at coordinate 618,577,365 of CM076570.1, read as the reverse complement.
CAGCCAAATGGTACATTGAGTTACCACGAGGCTCGTTTCATAATTTCAGTCAGTTAGCGACTTCCTTCTTGAAACATTTTCAGTTGCTTGTCAAATACGGAAATGGCACGGAATTATTAACTTCACTTAAGCAATCTACGTCTACGTATATTTCTAATCATATTCATGAATGGCGACGTAGAAGGCGTTTGGTGAAATTTTACATTCTAGATCAAATTTTGGTAGAATGGTTTGTTAAATCATTGTTACCCAAGATTACTGAAGATGTAGCTAAGGCCGGTGTTGTTACTGAAGAGCAAGGGATTGCCCAAGCTCAGTACCTTGACCTCGTTTACACGCAGTTAGGTACTTTACATGAAAAAATCCCCAACCTTCCAAAACAAGGTCGGATAGCTGCTACTCCTTCAGGGTCTCATACTACTGATGGCATGATTGGTACAGTCAATATGAAAAGTAAGAAGAAATCTTCAAAGAAATATTCTCCTATTATAACTTTACTAGATTCCACGAAAGGAGAATATTCCCCTGAAATTTCTGCCGACATTCATGTCGTAGAGACATCTATGACTAAATCTAAATCCGGTGGTAAAAAGAAAGAGAAGAGTAAAAACAAGAAAAATTCGAAAGAGAAAACTGATAAAAATGAATCCAATGACAAAAAGCGCAAACCTCATTACCCTTGTTACATTTGTGATGAGGATCACTTCACTAAGGAATGCCCACATTGTGCAGAGGTTGCAAAATTTGTTAAAGGTTCACAACAACCTGCTGTCTTCAAGGATCCTTTTCCGACTCAAGATAGCAAGATGGTTGGTTCCCCTTCAACTGCTTCAGAAGAACCAATTTTGATGATGTCTCATGTAAGGATTGCGACACGATCGCAAGATTATGGTACTAAGAATCCTGTTGATGATAAAGAAACAGAATCTTCTAATGAAAATGCATCAACTACACCTCCTCATGTTTCTGGTCTGCTACAGATTGAGAAACAAAATCGAGACTTAATAATCAAACCACCTGCTAAAGGTATTATTCGTAAATCAACTTTCAATCCACATGCGAGAGATGCTCAGAATTACAACATTATTGAAGACTTAGTTTTTTCCCCTTCAGCAATGTCCGCTTTGGAAGTGCTGCAATCATGCCCAGCACAGTGTAAATTTATTTTGTCTGCTATAGGAGCAGTAGATGTTCAGGATTCTAATCTTATAATCTTCGATTTAGAAAATAGTACACCTCGTCTACCTCATCAAATGGCTTTCCAGATACCAGTGTTAGTAAAAAACAAACCAATCTATCAGATTGTAATTGATGAGGGGGCTTCAATGTGTATTATTTCGATTCAGTGTTGGAAATCGCTTGGTTCTCCTACACTTAACCAATCTCCAATGATTCTTAAGGCTTTTGATGGTCAAGGTTTCCACCCTTTTGGTATTTTGCAGGATTTACCCATAGGGGTTGAAGGTAAAACCATAAATATAAATGTGGAAGTGGTTGATGCCCCTCTAGATTACAACCTTCTTCTAGGTCGCAGTTGGTCTTATGCGATGACTGTTGTTGTTTCTTCGGTCTTTCGACTCATAAAATTTCCATACCAAGGAAAGATCATCATGATAGATCAGTTAACTTATTTCTCTTCCGACCTAGCCTCTACAGAAACAATCCAGCACATTGGTAAAGCGGCTATCCCTTATAAGGATGTTGGAGTAGGATTAGTTAAAGATTCTGCTTTACTAGGAACTTTTTCCTTTCCTCCTCCTAATGTATCGCCTGCTGTTGCAACTATTCACATGATTTCATCCGACACTATTATGTTTGATGATCCTTGGATCATACTTTTCGACTCCGAGTTAGATTCAATTGATGGCATGATGCCTTTGAGTCCATTTGAATTTTCATACCAGGTCGTACAGTCACTTTCCGACACCTCTTCAACCGGAATTGATCCAATGAATGGGATCCCTAAGGAATCACTTTCTATATCCGGTTCAGCCACAATGACATTTCCGGATGTTGTTCATACTGATGAGCAGATTCGTGAATTTTTGTCTGTTGATTATTTACCATGGGAAGATCTGCATCACCAATCTTCGTTTTTACCTGAACCAGATCATTTTGAAGATGATTTCGCTTCAATTTTTACTGATGAATATGTCAAAGAACCCCAGAATCCATTGCAAAATCCTGATTCTGAGTTAAATTTGGAAAATATTTCTCGAACGGTTCCAATTGACATTTCGTTAAAACTAGGAATAATTGAAAACATTCATATAGGTGCTTGTTGTACTGAAGATGAAATTAAAGCTTATAAAGCCCTATTTCAAGAATTCCATGATGTATTTGCCTGGTATTATGAAGAAATGCTAGGAATTGATCCGTCAATCGTCATACATGAAATCAAGACTTACCCGGATGCCAAACCTGTTCGTCAACGTTTACATCAAATACATCCTAGAAAAGTTGCTGCTATCAAAGCAGAAGTTGAAAAATTACTTCGTGCAGGTTTTATTTATCCAATTCCTTTAACGGATTAGGTATCAAATATTGTTCCTGTGACTAAAAAAAAAGGAAAAATACGAGTATGTATCGATTATAGGGATATTAATCGAGCTTGTCCCAAAGACAATTATCCAACTCCCTATATCGATCAGATAATCGACGATTGTGCCGGTAGTGAAATGTTTTCCTTTATGGATGGATTTTTCGGATATAATCAAACAAACATACTCCCTGCTAATCAGCCAAAAACAACTTTTATTTTTCCATGGGGGACGTTTTATTATCGCAAACTACCTTTTGGTTTGAGGAACGCTGGAGAAACTTTTCAAAGGGCAATGTATTACGCGTTTCATGACATTAAGCACATTGTGCAGCCATATCTTGATGATTTACCTGCTCATTCATGACGTAGGGCCGATCATATCACACACTTACGAGCTATCTTTATGAGATGTCGGCATTATAAAATTAGGCTGAATCCACATAAATGTGTTTTTTGTGTAGAATCGGGTCGTTTACTGGGATTTGTTGTTTCGAAATGAGGCATTCGCGTCGATCTGTTGAAGGTCAAAGCTATTGTTAAATTACCTCCTCCTTTGACTTTACGCCAACTCCAAAGTTTTTAGGGGAAAGCGAACTTTTTACGTCGGTTCATTCCTAACTATGCCGAGCTCACAAAAGGTTTTACCTGGTTGCTAAAACAGAACATTTCGCTCTTTTGGGACGAGATCGTTGATCGATCTTTTGATGCACTTAAACACGCATTGACCCATGCACCGTTATTGCATCCTCCCAAATACAACCAGGATTACATTTTGTACCTCGCTACTTCTCATTCCACCATTGGGATGGTGTTAGTTCAGGAACATGAACCTCACACTAAACATGTGATTTACTATCTTAGCCGAAATCTGTATCCGACTGAGATCAAATACACACATGTGGAGAAATTGGCATTGGCAGCTGTCTAAGCTATCCAAAGATTTAGGCACTACATCTTATTACGTAAAACCACGGTAATTTCTGATTGCAACCCTATGATGTATATTTTGACCAAACAATTGCTAGGGGGCAAGTATTCCAAATGGATAGTTATCCTACAGGAATTTGACTTGGAGTTTGAGAAATCCAAGGCAAAGAAATCTTTGGTATTTGCGGAACTGATGTGTGATTTTCCCTCTACTGATACTGAAACTGTGGCAGAAGAGCCCATTGCGGATGAATCTCTATTTCTTATCAGTACTCTAGATCCATGGTATGGAGATATTATTGTTTATCTCCAAACCGAATCTTTTCGGCCTAAAATCTCACAATATCAACAACGGAAAATACACTTCCAATCCCAACAGTATAATATTATTGGTGAAACACTCTATCGTCGTGGAGTGTATTATGTTTTCAGACGTTGTCTTGTTATGAAGAAGTTGAAAATGTGTTAAATGATTGCCATTCTAGAGCATGTGGTGGTCATATGTCTGGGCATGCCACAACCCAAAATATATTGCGTGCTGGTTATTTCTAGCCATCATTATTCAAAGATTGCATTTATGCAGTACGGAAATGCCACAATTGTCAAATTTTTGATCGTAAGATGCGCGCGCCACCCGCTCCTCTTCATCCCATAATTGCTGTTGGTCCTTTCGCGAAATGGGGTATCGATTTTATTACATGTAACCCTCACTCGACCGGGGGGCATGCATATATTATCTTAGCAGTAGATTATTTTACTAAGTGGGCCGAGGTGATGCCTACATTTTCGGCTGACGGCAAGACTACTGCAACTTTCATATTTAATCACATAATTGCTAGGTTCAGTGTTCCTCAAGCCATTATTACAGATCATGGAAGTCATTTTCGCAATGTCATGATGACTGAACTGATAGATCAACTTGGCCTACGTCACGATAGTTCTACTCCGTATTATCCACAAGCCAATGGTCTGGTTGAAGCCGTAAATAAATTTTTAGTCACTATGATTAGATGAATTATTGGTATTCACAAAACGAATTGGAATTCCATGTTATTTTCAGCACTTTGGGCATATTGAACCTCAGTAAAAACATCAACTGGTTTCACTCCCTTTCAACTCGTTTATGGTTTGGAAGTTGTGTTTTCGATTTAATGCGAAATTCCGTCATTGAAATTAGCCATAGAATTACTCCCAGCTACGTCTAAGGAGGAGAAATGTTTCCTGTACTTAGCTAAGCTGGATGAGAATCGACGAAATGTCGTAATAGCAAACGGGGCTCATGTTAAATGAATAAAAGCTAAGTACGATAGAAGTGCTACCCCTCGAAATTTTTCAGAAGGAGACCTAGTCTTAATTTATGATCAAGCCAACAATAAGCTAGGAGCTGGGAAATTCATGCCCATGTGGCATGGCCCTTTTATTGCCAAGCGAAAGCTAGCTAAAGGGGCCTATGAGCTGATAGATTTTGACGGTGTCCCTTTAGATAAACCCAGAAATGGACTTTATCTAAAGCGATATTATGCTTAACTTGGTGTGGAGATTTTTTTTATTAGATTATATTTCTTTACTGCTTGTGTGTTTTAGATTAGAAAAGCGTGCTTAGTTTAGAAGTGTGTTTTTATCACTATTCCTGCTTATCTGAGTTTTACTCTTGATATTGCAGATGTCGACGTCTCTTCAAACCTACATTGGTTTTGCTGATGGTGCTTGTCGTAGTACACGGAACATTTCTTCCGCATCTTGGGTTATTTATTCACCCTCTGATGAGTTAGTATCCATGCATGGGGTAAGCCTTGGTCAAACAACGAATAACATTGCCGAGTATAGTGCAGTGATTGAATTATTATTCGAATCCATATCGTTTGGAATTCGGAGTTTGATTTTTAGGTTGGATTATGAACTTGTTGTATTACAATTGAACCGAGTTTATGCCATTAGAAATCCAATGTTATTACAGTTATTTTTAAGAGTTCGTCTCTTGGAACGTGATTTCGATTACATTGAATATTAGCATATTCCAAGACATTTAAATACGTTAGCAGACGCAGTTGCTTCTAATATGATAAATCGAAATTTGCAATGATCAAAGTAGTAGAACAAACAACATCCATAATATGTATACAGATAGCCGGTAAATAGTGATATATCATAGTATAAAAAGTTTTCAAAAAAATATACATCGTCTTCGATCATAGGTTGGAAACACCTTATGATCGGCAAAATGGTAACACAAAAAGTCAAAAATATGAGTCTACAACACGATCATCCCATCACTGATGGTGATCATGATAAGAAACCACTGCCCAAGCCACCCTACACAGGAACCTTCTAAAAGGTCCTGGAACACCAATCATGTATCTCTGCAATCTGAGTGGGATCTCATCTATGTCCATCTCTGGAATATCTAGAATCAGACGCTCTAGATGATGCTCTAAATCAGACAAAATTTCCGCTGATTGGCCTACTGGGGTTGGTACAGCTACAACTGGTTGTCTTCTGTCATAAGGCTGGAGATGGGCTGGTCACTGTGGACCCCCATCTGCATTCATAAAAAACTTTTTGGTTATTAATTGATAAGACGATCAAAAAATAAAAAATTAGAATTTAGAATTCGTTGAATTTTTTTTTACCTGATTCATCCCACTGTTCCCCTGCTGGGAGAGTCATCTCCCAGTTGCCGCGGAAGTCTATCCCGACATACGGAAAGTCCTCAATGAAAAAAAGTTGGCGGTCCAGCCAACGAAAATATGAAGGAGGAAATCGAACAATCTCAACGCCCTCAATACCGTGACGGGCCATCAATGCAACCCAACAAACCATCCTAGGTTCTCGGGGTCGACCAACATCAACAGGAATACTTTGCGGAGCTAGCATGGGTACCCTCTCTAGAGAAAAAGTGACCATGATGGATCCATATCCAAAGTTATTTAGTTTTCCATTTTTCGATCTAGTCAGTTGACCTTTTACATTGGCCAACACAGCTTCGCACCAGTTGAAAATGGTGCCTCGGAAACAGTATACAACAAACGCATCTTGGAACCGGTAGCCACATGCAGTGCGACACTCCCACATAGTCTGGTAACAGTAAATGCAATCACTTTCAGCTCGGGACGGATGATGGTTTTTATACCAATCCGTTTGTCCCTGGGGTCTGCTTCATCATTACAAAACTCTTGTCGAAGACTAGCAACAGTTTGGCCACCTGGCCTAGTCCCAAAAAAGGAAAGTTGTTCGCTCCTCTTGGACAAACCAGTCAGAAAATAAATATCCTCCAGCTCAATTTCGAGCCGGTGGCCGCCAATAATGAAACATTGGTCCTGCACATTCCACCTGTTTACCAGCCATGTGAGGAGGTCTACCTATGCCCTCATGCCCTGAATGGCCCAAAATTTATACAAACCACACGCTATTAAAGCTTGCATTTTGGGAAAATGGAGCATCGTGGCATCATCCACATCCTCATGATCACGTTCTCTCCAAATCAACATCTTTCTAATCCTACAATGCATAAAAAGATAAGTTAGAAAAATCTAATTTGAAAATTTTTGGGCGGGAAATGGAAAATTTGATTTTGAAATTCAATTGCGCGGGGACCGCACTTTTCTTTCATACACAGTGGATAGGAACGCATGTGTTCTATATTAAAAGTGCGGACCCACGACCTTTTCCTACATAGAAAAAGGTCGGGGTCCGCAGGTCATGTGTGTTGTGCTTGCGGACCCCCGTGAGTAATTTCTTAAACATATTTTTCCCTTAAAAAATGAAAACTAAAGCCTAAAAAGAATTGTAAATGGACGAAAAGAAAGATTAAGAGGTCGTGGATTACCTAGGACTGATGGTTCTTGATTTCGTCGGACGGATCTTCCGAAATCTTCACAGGAACTTTTTTACCCAAAAGCTTCTACTTTTCACTTTGAACTTGAACGGTAAAAATGAAGTTGAAAGAGTCCTTTTTATAAGTTTTTTTGAATAGATGAATTTTTAATTTATTTATTTTTCACTTTAAAAAGGGCATTTTGAAAGCATTTTTACTTATTTTAAACAGGTATGTGTAATGTTTCAAGTTTTTGTGCAGTAATTGGATTTATCAGGAGAATTGACCATTTTTCAACAAAGAGCATACTTTTATCACTTTTTCAGACTCTTTCAAAATTTTACGAAAAAGAGAAACATTGGAGTTATGTTTTAAGCCCTTTTCAGACTCTCTAAACATGAAAATATTGCCGAGTACTTGATTTTTCAAACTCGTTAAAGTAAATGAATAATCGTCCCTTCAGTATAAGTTTACCCCTTTTACGGACTGAAATGGACTATTTACAAAAAAGGTATACATTGACTAATTACGGTCAATAGAGTTCTCTCCCGCATTATTTTATCCTTTTTTGGGCTCGAGATACTAAATTTACGAAAAAGTACACCCATCGAGTTTTCTTAAGTTTTTTCGTCTGACTCCCTAAAATTGAAAAACATCGAGTTTCTCCTATACTGGAATCGTTAAAATTTAACAGTAAAGGACCTATTTAATTTTCAACAGGAACGGACCACTCCTTCTTAGGGTTCGAATCTTAAAATAAGTTGGACTCATCTGAAGGATGAGCTTATAAACAAGCAAATGTTATCCTCCTCAAGCTTGTCAAAAATAAGGAGGTACTTGCTAGAAATGGTGGGGGAAAAGAGAGAAAAATGACTTGTTTATGGTATTTTGATTTTTCTAAAATCTAGTTAACCACTCTTGAACCCGACACTTTCAATCACCTGGGTTGGGAAATCCTTTGCCTAACAGTTAATCGAACCTCATTTGAAAGTCTACATCTGATTTCTGGGTATTAGCCTTGGGTCAATTGCTACCAAACCATCTGCAGTGTCGTTATGTGTTCAAGAGGACAGTTTAAATAAACCATTCATATGCAAAATATCTGTCATCCATTTTATGACCATCCCTGAGTCAGTCCTTGCCGATATATTTTCAAAACTTGATCTATGATTTCATGTTGTGGGCTTGCCTATGACAGATCACTTTCTATTGACGACAGCTCATTATCTAGGAAGTTGATCCAGAAATTGTCAGTACCTTGAAATTTGCATGCCTCAATGGCAGGTTTCTCGCCTTCGATGACAGGTTGCATCATTGACCTTCGATCGAATGATTCCATGACATGTTCGACTTCAGCTCATTCATTCACATTTCAGGGATTGTACTGAGTAATTTGAGAGCCATTGACATTAATGGTGGTTACTCTCACACTTGCTAACAGTTTACATCATTGACTGGTAATCAAGTGGTTTCTACCATGTTCTACTTCGAAACATTTATTCACATGGACAGAATCGTACTAGTTCGAGATATGGAAATCAAGACCCTGGATCTAGTTTCTACCATCCAGGATGCGAGGAATTTTGTTATCATTTATACAGTAGACTATTTACAAACAGATGGCTGCATCCATACTGTGTGTACACATGTCTATACTGTGATGTACTCAAAATCATTCCTGTATCAGAACAGTTTGAATTAGTCTCTAGTTAGTTTTGATCTGAGTATGGGAATTCCTACCTCAGCGATGATATATATATAATTTTGCATTGAATGTTTTTACAAGTTCTGATAGGGGTGACCACAAGATGATCCTTGAAATGATAAAGTACTGCACTCTTCATATATGACAGACTTCAACATCATCTATTCCAGACTTTGCACTTTAGGGGGCAATCTATTACACTGAAAATTGTCATCTTGACATTCTGCTATGTGTATGAGCTCATTATTACTCATACTTATCCCTTTGCAAGTCTAACATATCAGTTCCTCATGTCAAGCCTTGAAAATCAGAGAAAAGTTCCTTAAAGTCTCCTAAACTTTGGTATCGCACTTTCTCGCTATCTTGCCTGTGGTTCCGCACCCAATGTTCAGCTATCCTGCGTACCTGAACGCACTTCATCTGTGTTAAAAGTGCGGACCCCTGTAAGTAAAAAAGGTGCAAGTAATTTCCAAAAAGCTCAATAAAATTGAATTCTAGAAGCTTCCAAAAAATATCTTGCGGTGATAGAACCGCTCTTATGAGGTGCATGTATCCCTTACCTTATGGAGCTAACCCCTTGATGTGAGGAGCTTATCCCTTTGAAGGAGGATTCTATCCCTTCATAGTTGGAACAGAAAACCTCCTCTATTCTACTATAAAAAGAGGCATTGGGTAGCCTCAAAGGGAGTTGAAGCTTTAGAATATTTGAAGTTAAGTGCTGTTGAGATTCAGACTCAGTTAATTAAGACTTTTGTGAGGAAATATTACATACCTCTATTCGTCTTGATTGGAGGAGTGCAAATCTTATCAAAGTAAAGGAGATTCCTGCTTCGGACCCTGGAAAATCCTGTGCAACATCAAGGCTCAGGTTGTAAGGATTTTCTTCTTTTGAAATTAATACAAATATACTCATTTTTCTCAATAAGCTTTCAATCAATGGTTTATTTCATAGATTCCTTGATCACTATGATAAGCATGGTTTATGATGATTTCTATACAGGTGCTATGTAACATTTTTCTGGTTTGTGACTGCAAGTTTATGGGGAAAACTCCTTCAAGCGCGCGAGGGACAACAACGACTTCAAACAAGCACTAGACAAATGGTAATTCCTTAACACCTCAATAGAGATTTTCATAGATCATGTATGCTTAGAGAAAGATTAGTTTATTTGGCTATTTGTTGCTACATACTTTTAGTACTAGGGAGATCGGTCTAATCCACAAGATGGATTAATCCTCCAACATCGCCTCTAACATTTCTGCAATCATACGTTTAATTCCACTCTTTTGTACATAAGGATATATATAAGGCCTGATGTTTGGAGGAACACTTCCTGGAATCAAATGAATAGCATGGTAATGATCACGAATATGCGGGAGTCCTTTGGGAGTTTCAAACACCTTGGAATGATTGTCCAAGACTTTTTGGATATTTGCATAAATATATGATTTTGATGTTGGAACTTCTAGTGAGCATAATTTTGCAATTACGCCTTGTTGTTCTTTCTTTAGAAGTTTTTTCATAACATTAGAGCTTATTATCTTTCCCGGCTTCCCTGAAATACCTCATAATTTGACTTCCTTTCCTTCTGAAAAAATTTTCAAGAAAATTTCTTGAGAATTAAAAGCTATCGTCCCCAAAGATTGTAACCATTGTACTCCTAGTACAACACCAACACCTCCCATAGGAATGGAAAGCATTGGACTATTCAATACATATTCCCCCATGTTTAGCTTGATATTATGACATTTTCTAGAGAAATTTTTAGTTCCTCCATTTGCAACCAGCACTTGACATTCTTGTGCTAGGTATAGGAAACAATTCAATTCCTTGGCTACCTTACAATGAACAAAATTATGGGTACTACCTGAATCAATCAACACTATTAAATTTTTCTTCTTCATATGTCCTTCTATCTTGAGAGCTTTAGGAGTGGTAATTCTTTCCAATGCATTACACGATATGGTCAACTCATTTCTTCCTCTTCTAGGGTTGGTTCCTGGTGTATATCCTCTTCTTGTTCATTTTCTTCCCCTTCACAATCTATGTAAAATAATTTCTTCTCAGCACACTTATGACCTTTAGTGTATTTTCTATCACAACTATAGCAAAGCCATTTTGCTCTTTTTTCTTGAAATTGTTGTGGTGTCAACCTTGTAGGTTGTCGAAATCTAGGCATAGCAACACTTCCTTCTTTATAGAAGTGAGTGGTAGGCTTCCTTGTTGCCATAATTTTACATTCAATTTTTCTTGCCAACCTGAATGCCTTCTCCAATGAATGAGGTTCCAAAATGTGAACTTCATGTTGGATGTCATCCTTTAAAGTACCTATGAAGAGATCAATCCCGTGTTCCTCTGGAATATCCATTACCCTTATATTCAATTTTTGGAAGTTCTCAATGTGCTCCCCCACTAAACCCTTTTGTTTGAGATTTATCAATTGGCTAAAGAAGGTGTTGCTCTTTGTATCTTCATAATGTGCTATCATTTCCTCCGTAAAAATTTACCAAGTGACAATTTTTTAATGGGAGCAAAGCCATTGATACCATACAAATGTATTTTGTTCTAAATGTAAAGTTGTTATACGCACCATTTGTGTGTTTTGCACATTATGGAGATCAAAATATTGCTCCATCTGTAGTATCCATGTTACAGGATCCTTTCCATCAAACTTCCTCATATCCATTTTTGGAATATGATGGTTCTTCCCGCCAACATTAGAGTTTATGAAATCATGATTAACATTTATTTTGTTCTCATCATGAGTTTCCTCTACTATATTTTCACCATTAGGAAACATTTCTTGTATCAACTTTGTCAAACCTTCCATGTCTACTTTTAGAGCATTCTTCATGCTTTCAATTTTTTCATCGATCTTAGCTTCCATGCCAACTTCCATGCCATCTATCTTAGGTTCCATGCCTTTCTTCAAACCATCCATCTTATTTTCCACACTTTTCTTCAAAACTTTTGTTGCTCTTTGCGAGAGCGAATTTGTTCTACTTGCTCTTGTAATTTTGATATGTCATGTTTCCATTCTTCATCTTCATGAGTCATAGTAGAGCCTTATAAAGGTTTAATGGGTGTTGAATTCTTTTTAGGGGCCATTTTAGAAACCAATACTGATATCTATTCTACAATATGCCCTTGGAATCAATTCAAATTGGTTCTTCAAACAAGACTTATGCAAGTCAGAAACAAATACACACCTTTTACTTGATTTTTCAGAGCTCTATATTGAATTTGAATTATATTTATAATTGAAGATCCTTAATATCTAAAATTTGGCCCTGTAGTATTCCTATGAAGCTTCTTTCAAATGCCACAGGTTTCACATGATTTGGATTCTTCACGACAACGTTATGTCCAATGTCCCACAATGACTTAATTATGGACTGGTTTAGCATAGCAAACTTGTACGACTTGCCACGTGTCACTGTTTACTTATTTGGTTCTGAAATTTATAGATAGGAAACTATAGTCCATGTACTTTTAGCCACATTTTACAGAATTCCAATATGATGCTCAGAGAGAGAGTTATGAATATTTTCCCACGATCACCTCTTTGAGATGAAACTATGGAGCTTGAAAGATACCTAACTTCCACAGATCATATCTCCACAAATATTGCAAACCAAACTCTAAAATGTTGCAATGATGTTCCTCTTGATCTCGGCTTCATGCTCTAAAAAATTCAGATTCTGAACCTTCGTAGAAAAACCGTTATAGCGAAAATGGCGCGATGGCCTGTTTAAGTGAAATTCAGAAGCCTACAAAAGCCCTACCTTCCATAGATCATATCTCCAAAAATATTGCGAACGAAGCTCTAAAATTTTGTGACGATTTTCCTCAGGATTTCTGCTTCGCACCCTAAAAATTTCAGCTTCTGAAACTTCGTATAAAAAACGTTATAGCGAAAATTCCACAATGACTTGTTTGGAGTAGCGAAACCCTAGTATCCAAAGATCTAATACCAAATGTTGTGAATCCAGCTCCAAAAATAGAAGAAAAGAGATATCAATGCCTTAGAAATAAGCCACTTCGAGGGGGAAACCTCCAATACATTCTATAAATGAACAATTCTTGGATGATTCAAATTGAAAAACCTCCTTTCTATATATAGGAGTCCATGGGGCCACAATGTAATCCTAGTGGGGCCACAATGTAATCCTATCCGACCTAACAATAATAATTTAAGGGCACAATAATAACAATATGGGGGTTACAGGGTTACAATAATAACAATAAGGGGTTTACACTAACAACAATAAGGGACTATACTAGTAACATAGGGACCTATAAATCTAGCACATGTACACATTTTTATTTCATTAATAGATCATAATATTGTGTAGAAGGGCTATTAATAGTTAACATTTAATATAAATTTTCTCAAAGGAAACATACTGTAGTAAATTTTCATTAAGTTGGTACTTTGTATGGCTCACACATGTAGATTTTTATAAACCAAATTTTGATACCGTTTGTAATAGTTACAGTTTCCCCATACTAAATTTTCAAGTGATGCTATGTTTCAAGTTAAATGATAAGGAAAATACATGCCATTTAGGATTTCATTATCACCCACCAAAGTTCTCATGGATCAACCTTTTCTTATTTGTTCTAGTTAAATTACAACTCTTTCTTTGACATAATGTTTCAATTTATAGTTTGCTAGTTTAATCAACCATAAAAATTATATAAAACATGTTACATTTTTCATGATGCATGGTTTGATTCCTACAGGTTTTACATATAAGTTCATGAATATGAAGCAATGTTTGTAAATTTCAATATAGTAGGTAAAATTTTCATTATGATTCTTATAATTTTAGTAGAAGATAATAATGATTTGGGTTGATTCTTAGGTTTTGTGAACTTGTTTTGTGAAGTTGTTTAATGAATAGTAAAATTGAAAATTTCAAAACATGGTACATTTTACATTCATGAACCTTAAAAAGGTGCAGATGTTTAAAACAATCATATAACTTAAAATTGCACATTATAAAGCATGGTACATCTACAAATTTTTCATTCATGAATAGATCATCATCTTGTATAGAATAACTACTAGGGATGTGGTTTGATACTTAAATTTTAATATAAAGTTGTTTAATGCAAACATACTATAAAATTGCATTATAAAACATACATTGTAAATTACCTTCTTTGTCTTAAAGTCTAATTTCAGATAAGAAATTGTATTTTTCATGAAATTTGAGAAATCTTAGAGATTGAGAATTAAAAATTGCAATGATAAATCAACTCAAGTTTAATTAATCTCAAAATTTGCATTAATGTAAATGATATTTTAAAATATCAAATACTATATGTGGAGCATGCATTGTTAGTTTTAAAAGGTTTTTTATGCATTGCATGTAGAGGACAAACACAATAAAATGAAAATTTTTAATATTTTTTTTAATAATGAATTTTTTAAGGTAACACAACTTTAATAAAGTAAATAATGTTACTAATATAGCAATAATAACATTTGAAAATCTAAAATGATGGTCCATAAAAAAAAAAAACGCAGTGAAAACATGATAGGTGTACAATTAACAAAAAACAAGAAAATTGTGATATGCTACATCCTTATATTATAGAAGTATTTGGGATCTTTTAATTTATTTTTAACTTAACAAAAAAGGCAACATATTAATGAAAACAAATTTTTAATACTTAGTAATAGCTAGAATGGACAACTTAAGAGTGCACAAAACGAAAAGCTAACAATCTACTTGAACTCTTTCTCAAAGAAAAGTACAAGGTGAAGATATTGTTAGGAAGTTCAATTAAAAAAATTCTAATGGAATGCCATCCTAAATGATATTTTCATGGTCAAATTTTGATATTCTCCATTTCTTAACTTTTGATTTTTTTCTTCATTGAACTTCTATCAACTTTATGCACGCTAAACACACCAATTGACTATATTGATAATTTATGGCATCAAGTTGATAGTCTTGAAAATAAACATGACTCTTGCTTTGCTGAGTTTCTTGGAAAAAATAACCTTCCAGTATAATAGACCCTCTTTCATATATACAATTGTTATCATCACAATCCTCCAATAACTTCATTGTTCATTTAATGCACCACATAAACTAATACTTTACATTTTATATGTTTTTAATAGGTGTAACTACATCAAAAAATATTCTACAAAATAAAATAAAAATGTTTAAATTCATATCATAATTAACAAGAAATTAGTTATCAACATGTACTTGATTTTATTATCTATTTAGAACTATATTTTAACTATTATCTACATACTTATACATAATGATTTTAAAAACATAAAGTATATATATCGTTTGAAATCAATTGACATGTTACTTTCTCTAATAAGAGAAAAAAATCCATCACCTTCAGATGACACTATAGTCTCCTCTTATTCCATCTCTTTGAAGTTTTCAAGTGACATCCCCTTTGTATTAAGTTTTGCATGTTGCCAAGCTTTTACATACATATTGTTTTCACAAACATCATTGAATTGTGTGTCCTCTATGCAAACAAGATAAAACAAAAGATTCTATTATTTTATCAAATGAAAACCATTTCAACACTCTTTTGTTCTAATTGAATGTAATTTTGAGTCCCTTTTACTATTTCAGTTTGACATGTAATCGATCTATCTAGATATTGGACTCCAATATTCCAAAAAAATCTTATAGTAAATTAAAACAAGAATTTGAATAAGTTATTTAAAATACAATTTATATACCAAATATAATCATCGATAAGTTATTTAAATTATATAATTTTAAAATGTTTAAAATTAGAAAATTAATAAAACTTCTCATATATTAAAAATATATACAAGTTAATGTATATGTACATACCTGCATACCTCTCTTGATGGGTTATTATCATGGGTTAGTGAAATAATGCACCATTGAACACATTTTTCATCTAAGAAAATTTGGTTTCCAGTGTGCTCCATTTGATATATTTGAAGTGCTCATTTTATACATGCCCCTGCACCATCATGTTCTCCTTTTCCACGACTAGTTTCAAAGAAATTCCAACAAGGTTTAGTGTTGATTTTCATATGAGGATGACAAAACCAAAATAATGACAGTGAATAGTTGAATTGACCTGCGCATCCATATGAACATATCCAATTTTAATTAAATTTTATTCCACGATCTTTAAATGAGTCATAAATCATATCAAAGCAATGTTGTACAAAATGTGTATCATGTGTACGATCATCGTTGATAAAAATATGACATTATTTAATAAAATGCCGATTCTCACTGGTGCTTTATATATGATCAATATTTGTTCAACATGTCTATATAGAACTTAAAAAAGCACAGAGACTTGGTCAGAATGATAATATTCACTCTGTATTTAATTTTGTGAAACAAATGGTCAATTTTCTGCAAAAATAAACTATTGACAAAATGGTTCTCGATGGAAAATTTTCATGGGATTTTTTGAATCGTAGGTCCTTCCATCGAGCTCTATCAAAATTCTTGGTGTATTTATACATTTATGTCTCCAAATTCTTCAAAAAATCTATCAAAAAAAATTATTCTTCATGTAAATAAATCCTTATAGTACTTGTACTAACACTTGAACCAATCAATGTATGGATACATTCATATCGCTTCCACTTCACTTTTATGTTGGAAAATGATTGATCATTCATATCCATAGGAGATTTTTTTGTGAAATAAAGTCAAATTTCCACAATGATCAATTTTTTTACCACCAACACATTTATTTTGGTAAAATAATTCATCATTTTCTCTTCCACATATAATTTCGGATATGAAATCATCAATAGTAGAAGGAGGAGGTGATTTTTTCCAAAATATTTTACCAAAATTAAGGAAGGTGTCATAATATAATTGAAATTCCACATGATAACAACAACAAAAAGTGTCACATATAGTGATAGGTTTAACATACCATAATTTATGTTGCACACAAACACTAATTGAGAAATTAATTACACGATTATCTTTTATGAAATTATCGAACAACTCTAGCTAGGTGGGTTCCAATATTTGTTTTGCATGTTCTTCATACTAATTTTGTGTTATTCATTGTTGCATAACATCTGTTACTTTTGGTGAGACATGTGAATTTTTCATCCAATATTCATATATTATTATTTTTTTACATCTTCTCCAAGTCTATCTTTGTATGGTTTCCTAGAAATAACTATCCAAGAAACAAGCTCATCATTTACATCTATTTGCAATCTAAATTTCCAATACTTGGGCGTTATTTTTCATGAGGTCCGTAATGTTTTACCATAGATTTTACCCCAACTATTTTCCTTATTACTTGATGAAACCACTACCATTTATATTGCTCTACATGCATCTAGATCTCTTTCTTTTTTCTATATATTCCAACTGATTTTAGAGCATTATTTATATTTTGAATCACATTCTCCTTCACATTTTTATCTTTCGTAATTGAATTTTGAATACCCAATAGTGTTGTAGCTTTTTTTTTAATTTCTTTGATGTTAAGATACCTCTCAAAATTTGAGATTGAACTATCACATTTTCATCTTTGAAGGACTTATCAATAATGAGCATAACATGATATAATATAACATGGTTAGCTTTTCTATCTCCATATGTGCCAATGTCAAAATTTTCTAAGATATCATCATCGATATTGATTTCATCTATACATATGGGAATTTAATGTAAATTAGTATAAATATATATATGAAATAATTAAATTAAAAAATAGAGTTAATGAAATTGAAACTAATAAATACATAGAATTTCAATAATACATGACACACACATATATATGTGTGTGTGTGTGTGTGTCATGTATTATTGAAATTCTATATATATATGTGTGTGTGTGTGTGTGGGAAATTCAAATTTATCACTTGAATATCTTTCAACATCCTCAGCAACATCATCAATCGTTGGTTCATTTTCTTTTTCACGTTTTCATTCAATATTTTCAATCTCATCATCAATGTTATGAGGAAAATCTCTCTCTTTACATTGCAAAATATTTTTCAAATTAGTCCATCAAATAAAAATTAAATTCCACAATAAACTATTAAATTTAAATATAATTTATAATATTTACATTTACATATATGGTCCAACTTCTTTTTGAGATTGATTTTCCCTTTCAATATTTAAGCTTCATTCCTTCTTTCTTTTGTGATAGTTTTTCAAGTATTCTTTATGAGCGTCAACGTCTCTTATTTGGTCATATTTTCTCTCGCAATTTATTTTATTTCCCATGATAATTCGATCTATGCATATTTTTAAAATCAAACCCAAAAGTGTCAATTCCAAAATCCACCCAAGAAAACTTATTTTCAAAATCGAGCAAAAAAAATTCACTTTCCATATTCAGCCTTAAAAACTCAGTTTCAAAATTCAGCCCAAACGAGTCACTTTAAAAATTTAGCCCAAAAGACTTACTTTCAAAATCCAGCCCAAAAGACTTTGTTTCAAAATTAAGCCTAAAGAAGTCACTTTAAAAATCCAAACAATTTTTTTTTTCCAAAAAATAGATGCAAATTAGTTTGGAATTCAAAATTTGCACATGATGAATGTGATTGCAAAAATAACGTTTCAACTGAGTTTATGTATAGCATTCAACTGAAACAATTATATCAGAGGGTCGCATCATTTAAATTTTATGGCTAATGAAAAATATGGATAGGTTTTTTTGCCAAACTTTTAGAATAGTTCGGACAAACCTTAAAAAAAATTCGACAGAATTTTCTTTATGTTGATTATAACGACTGTTCGTAGAAAAATGACATTTAACCGAAAATTAATTTTTTTTTCAGCTGAAAACCTACAACTCTGCAGCAACTCGGCTCTCATCACCTTTCTCCAAATTTAGAATGGCTAAACTCCATCAAATATGGTGAATTTTCTTTGAGAACCAATACCAACATTTGTAGAATCGAATCTACTTTCAATAGATATAAATTTTATGGAATTTCATAGATATTTGTTAATTTTAACCAATGTTTTAGAAAAATGTGTCCAAATTTTTTCTCAAGGTCATTATCATTCAGTGAAATCAAAATCTTGTATTTTCCAAAATTCATTGTGAAAAAATATTGAAAATTTATGGTGCATTACATTGATCTAGATTCTTTAATGGGAAACTTTTATATTTTAGTTTTTAACTAATATGTTGAGAAATGCGGTGCTATGTTAACCATCTTCAAAACCTAAAGTTTTTTAATATTGGTTCAATTCAAAAAATAATAGTAATTAAGATGTGCATCTCTTGGTTCCATAAATAAAGTGATATCAAAGTAGAGTCTCTCTAGATTGTTGCAACAATTTTTTTTTTAATGCAAGGTTAAAAAAGAATAAAATGGTACGAAAAAACATGAATTTTTATGAATCCGTTAATTTTTAAAGAACTCACAATCAAACAATTTCTAATTTGGCATATAAAATGTGATTAAAAAATTTATAAAAATAAGAAATATAAAGCTCGTAAAATTTCTGACAAGCTTTTTTTTTACTATAAAATGAAATCCTAAATAGAAAATTTTATTTAGCTTGCTGAAAATTGGAAAACTTCTAAAAACTATTTTCTTTTTTCAAAAATTGGAAAAAAGGAACAAATATTTAGGAGATGCTTGAAAACTTTAAGATGTAGTAAACATAGCGGATAGAAATATGTCCCTTACTAATTGCACTTTTGTATATTTCCCCAAGTTAAAGGCTTGCTTTGCATGAGTTGACATAGAAAAAGGAAAATTTTAGGCCAACAGTATTGTTTCAATATTTTGGACCAAATTTCTTATGTCGATAGAAACTAGTACCTTACTTCAAGGTGGCCTCAATGTAACTTATTTGGAAAGAGTGAGAAGTGAATGCACCTGCTATGAAGGTTTCTTTACAATTTTCCTGAGTGTTTGAGATTGGTTTTGGTTTCCATACCGCTCTGGGAGCCATTGATGCCATCATGAACTAGGATTTGATTGAGTCAAATAGTTAGACAACTTGGTCCTCCATTAAGCGGTCATCGATATTATCAACCTGTAAAGGTGCTACTAGTCACCTAGTGTTGGGGTTTGAAATTGAGGAACTTTTTGTTGTCAAAATACTCTTTTTGACCCCCTCCAAAATCTATGTTTGTATTCCTATAGTCCTATTTTTTACAAAACAAGGGATTACCATGATAAAATAACACAACTAGAGGGTTATAACATAAATTTATAGTTTATGACAATAATATGTAGTTTGGATGCATTGTTAAGGGTTAATTATTATTATAGTGTTTCCTATTGAAGGTTGTGTAGGTGTTGCAACCCTGAAAGGGTCCTGCAACCAAAGTCTAAATGTGATTATGTATACAACCTCCAATGTAAAAGTGGCATATGGGTCTCTTAGAGCACAACATAAGTACAATTTTTCATATATCAAAGTGGATTGTTGGTCAGACATCATGTGCCTTCTTGGTTTCCTCATCCAACAAATTTGTTTAGTACCAAAGCCAGAAAATAAGGATCTCCTGCTCAAATATTTTACCAAATCACACCATTTCTTTCCTTTTATAGATAACCTTGATATTGTGTTGGCCCAATATTGGGAGAACATTTAGATATCTCATGATTCTTATTAGAATAGTATTTGAGCATGGCTCACTTTAACATTGTCATGAACTATATCTTTTATAAAAGCCTAATTCTGGCTTTGAGCCATATTAGAGGTCAAATCATTAGGTTTCATTTCTATTCTAATTTTGAGTTACCTCTCACCAACGTGACCACTAAGTGAGACCTCTATGTACTGATGCTATGTAAGACTATGGAGTTTCTAATATCAATTGTTGATGGTCAAGTTTCTTCAATTTCTGTGATACATTTCATTACGATTTAGAATTATTAGAGAGGAAATCTTACTAGTTGGCCTGGGCCCACCAAGCCAACTCGTTAACACCCTATGTTTCATGTGATTTAATTCTTGATTTATGTGTGTGGTAAGATATTACAGGTATTTATATATTTCAATTAGATTGTTTATATAAAATTCATATCATGAGTTAGATCATGTCATATATATGTTACCTATACATAGGTTGCTTCATGCTAATTTGAATCATGGAATAATGTGGTTGTATGATTGCAGATTGGAATCAAAGTATACTTAAATCTTATTTTAGATATAACCTCGAATATTTGTATTCTAAATTTTTCTTTTACCTACAACGATTTAATGTATGATCTAATGGTTTTAGAGGGCACATTCCTTGTGAATGGTTGTCGATCGCGGCTTAAGATCCTTTATTACAATGCATTCTGAATAATGTGTCATCTCTCTATCTTTTGAATAAGATAAAAATGTGGATATCCCTAAGTTGTTTCTCTTATGTTTTCTATTTATTCTTTGAAAAATAGATTAATATATATGATTCACTATTGATGAAGGATCTTGCTTAGTTTTGGGTGAAATCGCGAAGTTGGGAAACACTTTTTGGCGGACGGCTAGAATATGGGAGAAATTTTTAATTTCTCGTCCGAGAAAATAGTCAACTCTATTTCTCGACCGAGAGTTTTAAAAACTCTCGTCCAAGAGTTTTATTGGGTTTAACCATAGTTAAAAATCTCTCGGACGAGAGTTATGCATTTTCTCGTCCGAGAGTTTTATTGACGGAAACTCTCGGGAATACTTTCGGACGAGAGTTTTGAAAACTCTCGGATGAGAGTTTTGAAAACTCTCGTATGAGAGTTTTGAAAACTCTCGTATGAGAGTTTTGAAAACTCTCGTATGAGAGTTTTCAAAACTCTCGTATGAGAGTTTTCAAAACTCTCATCCGAGAGTTTTATTCCTATAATAAAACACAAAAAATTAAAAGTTTTTAGAATTGGTATGTTATATAATTTAAATAGTACTTTATTAAAATTAAAAAATGATATAAAATAATAAAATTATAATTTTATTTTAAATTATTTTATTATTATTAATGATAAAAACTACATGAAGATTTAATTAAATAAAATTTGTTACAATATTTTGTAATATCAATGTTATATAAAAAACTAAAAATATTTTTATATAAAACTAATTGATATATTAATATAAATAAAATAAAATTCTAAAACATAAATCAAAATAAAAACAACTATATATAATTTATATAACATTTTTTTTGAAATTAATGAATAAATTTAAATTTAAAAAACAATTGACTAAATGGAATGAGGTGATAAAGGAGACAATGCATAGCACCTTAATATCGTTATAAATTCTTGGAAATATCGAGAAATTTTTGAAGTGAGATGGGCTTCTTGGAGTGGGTCACTTTATCTTCCACTTCAGTTTCACACAATTAACTTGAAAGGAAGTCTATTTTCCTAGGTATGGATGTAAGGGAATGAACAATATTATTTGAACATTGAGTGAGATGCCCTTCTTGGAATGGGTCCTCCTATATTTCACTTTAGTTTCACAAGATTAAATTGAAATGAAGTTTATTTTCCTAGCTATGGATGTAAGGGGATAAAGAATATTATCCGAAAAGGAAATGAATGTTAAGTGTGACATTCCAAGCAGAAGTGTATGGGATTGGAGAATTATGTTATTGCAGAAAACTAACCCTTGACCCCTTAACCCTTGACCCCTTAAACCCTAATTCCTAACCCACAAACCTTAAACCTCTAAACCCTTAACCCCTAACCCATTTACCCCCACTAAACCTCTAAATCCCTAACCCATTTAACCCCTACCCCTAACACGTTAACCCCTAACCCATTTAAGCACCTAAACCCAAAAACCCCTAACTCCTAACCCCTAAAATACTTAACTGCTAACTCCCCTAACCCCCTAAACCTCTAAACCAATCCTAACCCATTTAACCCCCTAAACCTCAAAACCCCTAACCCCTTAAACCCTAATTCCCAACCCATAACCCTTGACCCCTTAAACCCTATTTCCTAACCCTTAAACCCTTAACCCCTAACCCCTTAAACCCTAATTCCCAACCCCTAACCAATTCAACACCCTAAACCCCTAAAAACCTAACCCATTTAAGTGTGGATTCCATTTAACCCCCAAAACCCTAAACCCTAACCCCTAAAATCCTTCACTGCTAAATCCCCTAACCCCCTAAACCTCTAAACCTGTAACCCATTTAACCCCCTAAACCCTAAACCTCTAAACCCTTAACCCCTAACCCCTTAAACCCTAATTCCCAACCCCTAACCAATTCAACACCCTAAACCTTGAAAAACCTAACCCATTTAACCCCATTAACCCCTAACTTCTAACCCCTAAAATCCTTAAATGCTAAATCCCCTAACCCCCTAAACCTCTAAACCAACCCTAACCCATTTAACCCCTTAAACCCTAAAACCTATAACTTAAACCCTAATTCCCAAACTTCATAACCTATTCAAATCTCTTAAACATCTAAATCTAACCCATTAATTTTCGACTTAAATCATTACTCTCTACTTAACCTACTTACCCCTTAGCCCCTAAATCCTCTAAACTTAACCCCAACCCATTTACCCCCACTAAAACCTCTAAACCCCCTAACCCATTTAACCCCTAAACGCTAAACCTTCAAACCCTTCAAACCTTAACCCCTAACCCCAACTCAATCCCCAACCCATCAGGGTTCCTTAAACCCTTAAAACTCCCTAACTCCCCTAAAACCCCACCCCCAACCCATAACCCTCACCCCTTAAACCCTACTTCTTAACCCCCTAAACCCTTAACCCCTAACCCCTTAAACCCTAATTCCCAACCCCTAACCAATTCAACACCCTAAACCCGTAAAAACCTAACCCATTTAAGTGTTTACTCCATTTAACCCCTAAAACCCTAACCCCTAACCCCTAAAATCCTTCACTGCTAAATCCCCTAAACCTCTAAACCTATAACCCATTTAACCCCCTAAACCCTAAACCTCTAAACCCTTAACCCCTAACCCCTTAAACCCTAATTCCCAACCCCTAACAAATTCAACACCCTAAACCCCTAAAAACCTAACCCATTTAACCCCATAAACCCTAACCCTTTAAAATCCTTAAATGCTAAATCCCCTAACCCCCTAAACCTCTAAACCGGCCCTAACCCATTTAACCCTAACCCCAAACCCATACCCCCCAACTTAATTCAACCCATAACCCATTCGACCCTAAACACCTAAACCCTCTAACCCATTAACCCTCGACCCTTTAAACACTAATTCTAACCTCAACCCATTTAACCCCCTAAACCCCTAAACTCTAAACCCTTAACCCATTTAACCCCCTAAACCCTAAACCTCTAAACCCTAACCACTAAATCTACTTACTCCCCCACTAAATTTAACTCTAACCCATTTAACCCCTAAACGCTAAACCTCTAAACCCTAACCCCACCTAATCCTCGCTAACCCCTAACCCATTTAAGTTCTTTAACCCCCTAAAACCCCTAACCCCTTAAACCCTAATTCCCAACCCATAACCCCTCACCCCCAAAGCATTATTTCTTAACTCCCAAATCCCTTAACCCTAACCCCCTTAAACCATACCCCAACCCCTAACCAATTCAACACCCTAAACCCCTAAAAACCCAACCCATTTAAGTGTTTATTCCATTTAACCCCCAAAACCCTAACCCCTAACCCCTAAAATCCTTCACTGCTAAATCCCCTAAACCTCTAAACCTATAACCCATTTAACCTCCTAAACCCTAAACCTCTAAACCCTTAACCCCTAACCCCTTAAACCCTAATTCCCAACCCCTAACCAATTCAACACCCTAAACCCCTAAAAACCTAACCCATTTAACCCCATTAACCCCT
Organism: Pinus albicaulis; assembly: GCA_034641835.2. Lineage (NCBI taxonomy): Eukaryota > Viridiplantae > Streptophyta > Pinopsida > Pinales > Pinaceae > Pinus > Pinus albicaulis. Next base: position 618,552,602 of record CM076570.1, on the reverse strand, counting down.
AACTTCTAATCCCCTAAATCATAAAATTTTAACTTCTTAATCCTCTAAATTGTACTTGACGATTTAACCCCTAAACCCTAAACCTATAACCCCTTAAACCCTAATTCCCAACCCATAACCCATTCAACCCCTTAAACACCTAAACCTCTAACCCATTAACCCTTGATCCCTTAAACACTAATTCCTAACCCCTAACCCATTTAACCCCCTAAACCCTAAACTTCTAAACCCTTAACCCTTAACCCATTTACCCCCATTAAACCTCTAAACCCCTAACCCATTTAACCCCTAAACGCTAAACCTATAAACCCTTAACCAAAATCGCTAACTCGTTAACCCCTAACCCATTTAAGCCCCTAAAACCCAAAACCCCTAACCCCTTAAACCCTAATTCCCAACCAATAAACCTTGACCGCTTAAACCCTAATTCCTAACCCCTAACCGCTTAAACCCTAATTCCCAACCCCTAACCAATTCAACATCATAAACCCCTAAAAACCTAACCCATTTAAGTGTGGATTCCATTTAACCCCAAAAACCCTAACCCCTAACCCCTAAAATACTTCACTGCTACATCCCCTAACCCCCTAAACCTCTAAACCTGTAACCCATTTAACCGCCTAAACCCTAAACCTCTAAACCCTTAACCCCTAACCCCTAAAACCCTAATTCCCAACCCCTAACCAATTAGACACCCTAAACCCCTAAAAACCACCCCCATTTAACCCCGTTAACCCCTAACTTCTAACCCCTAAAATCCTTAACTGCTAAATCCCCTAACCCCCTAAACCTCTAAACCAACCCTATCCCATTTAACCCCCTAAACCCTAAACCTATAACCCCTTAAACCCTAATTCCCAACCCATAACCCATTCAACCCCTTAAACACCTAAACCTCTAACCCCTTAACCCTTGACCCCTTAAACCCTAATTCCTAACCCTTAACCCATTTAACCCCCTAAACCCTAAACCTCTAAACCCTTAACCCCCTAACTCATTTACCCCCATTTAATGGGTTAGGGGTTAAGGGTTTAGAGGTTTGGGTTTAGGGGGTTAAATGGGTTAAGGGTTAGGAATTAGGGTTTAAGGGGTCAAGGGTTAAGGGGTTAGAGGTTTAGGTGTTTAAGGGGTTGAATGGGTTATGGGTTGGGAATTAGGGTTTAAGGGGTTATAGGTTTAGTGTTTAGGTGGTTAAATGGGTTAGGGTTGGTTTAGAGGTTTAGGGGGTTAGGGGATTTAGCAGTTAAAGATTTTAGGGGTTAGAAGTTAGTGGTTAATGGGGTTAAATGGGTTAGGCTTTTAGGGGTTTAGGGTGTCTAATTGGTTAGGGGTTGGGAATTAGGGTTTTAGGGGTCAGGGGTTAAGGGTTTAGAGGTTTAGGGTTTAGGGGGTTAAATGGGTTACAGGTTTAGAGGTTTAGGGGGTTAGGAGATTTAGCAGTGAAGGATTTTAGGGTTAGGGGTTAGGGTGTTGGGGGTTAAATGGAATCCACACTTAAATGGGTTAGGTTTTTAGGGGTTTACCGTGTTGAATTGGTTAGGGGTTGGGAATTAGGGTTTAAGGGGTTATGGGTGGTGTTGGTGTCGAGGTTTAGGGTTATGGGTTAAATGGGTTAGTGGGTTTAGAGGTTTAGTGGGGGTACGGGTTAGGGGTTAAGGGTTTAGAGGTTTAGTGGTTTGATGGGGTTAAGGGTTTAGGTTAGAATTATATTTAAGGTGTTTATGTTGTGGGTTTGGAATCAGTGGGTTTACAAGTTAGGGGTTAGGCATGGCAGGTTTAGGGTTTAGGGGGTTATATGGGTTACAGGTTTAGAGGTTTAGGGGGTTAGGGGATTTAGCAGTGAAGGATTTTAGGGGTTAGGGGTTAGGGTTTTGGGGGTTAAATGGAATCCACACTTAAATGGGTTAGGTTTTGAGGGGTTTACGGTGTTGAATTGGTTAGGGGTTGGGAATTAGGGGCTTAAATGTGTTAGGGGTAGGGGTTAAGGGTTTAGAGGTTTAGGGTTTAAGGGTTAAATGGGTTAGGGGTTTAGAGGTTTAGTGGGGGTAATGGGTTAGGGGTTAAGGGTTTAGAGGTTTAGTGTTTAGGGGGTTAAGGGTTTAGGGGTTAGGAATTATGGTTTAAGGTGTCAAGGGTTATGGGTTTGGAATTAGGGTTTAAGGGGTTAGGGGTTAAGGGTTTACAGGTTTAGGGTTTAGGGGGTTATATGGGTTACAGGTTTAGAGGTTTAGGGGGTTAGGGGATTTAGCAGTGAAGGATTTTAGGGGTTGGGTGTTAGGGTTTTTGGGGTTAAATGGAATCCACACTTAAATGGGTTAGGTTTTTAAGGGTTTAGGGTGTTGAATTGGTTAGGGGTTTTGGAATTTAGGGGCTTAAATAGGTTAGGGGTTAACGTGTTAGGGGTAGGGGTGAAGGGTTCAGAGGTTTAGGGTTTAGCGGTTAAATGGGTTAGGGGTTTAGAGGTTTAGTGGGGGTAAATGGATTAGGGGTTAAGGGTTTAGAGGTTTATGGTTTAGGAGGTTAAATGGGTTAGGGGTTAGGAATTAGGGTTTAAGGGGTCAAGGGTTAAGGGGTTAGAGGTTTAGGTGTTTAAGGGGTTGAATGGGCTATGGGTTGGGAATTAGGGTTTAAGGGGTTATAGGTTTAGGGTTTAGGGGGTTAAATGGGTTAGGGTTGGTTTTTAGGTTTAGGGGGTTGGGGGATTTAGCAGTTAAGGATTTTAGGGGATAGAAGTTAGGGGTTAACGGGTTAGGGGTAGGGGTTAAGGGTTTATAGGTTTAAGGTTTAGGGCGTTAAATGGGTTAGGGGTTAAGAGTTAGGGTTTAAGGGGTCAAGGGTTAAGGGGTTAGAGGTTTAAGTGTTTAAGGGGTTGAATGGGTTATGGGTTGGGAATTAGGGTTTAAGGGGTTATAGGTTTAGGGGGTTAGGGGATTTAGCAGTTAAGGATTTTAGAGGTTAGAAGTTAGGGGTTAATGGAGTTAAATGGGTTAGGTTTTTAGGGGTTTGGGGTGTTGAATTGGTTAGGGGTTCAGAACTAGGGTTTTAGGGGTTAGGGGTTAAGGGTTTAGAGGTTTAGGGTTTAGGAGGTTAAAAATGGGTTAGGGGTTAGGAATTAGTGTTTAAGGGGTCAACGGTTAAGGGGTTAGAGGTTTAGGTGTTTAAGGGGTTGAATGGGCTATGGGTTGGGAATTAGGGTTTAATGGGTTATAGGTTTAGGGTTTAGGGGGTTAAATTGGTTAGGGTTGGTTTATAGGTTTAGGGGGTTTAAGGATTTTAGGGGTTAGAAGTTAGGGGTTAATGGGTTAGGGGTAGGGGTTAAGGGTTTAGAGGTTTAAGGTCTAGGGCGTTAAATGGGTTAGGGGTTAGTAATTAGGGTTTAAGGGGTCAAGGGTTAAGGGGTTAGAGGTTTAGGTGTTTAAGGGGTTGAATGGGTTATGGGTTGGGAATTAGGGTTTAAGGGGTTATAGGTTTAGGGGGTTAGGGGATTTAGCAGTTAAGAATTTTAGAGGTTAGAAGTTAGGGGTTAATGGAGTTAAATGGGTTAGGTTTTTAGGGGTTTACGGTTTTGAATTGGTTAGGGGTTCAGAATTAGGGTTTTAGGGGTTAGGGGTTAAGGGTTTAGAGGTTTAGGGTTTAGGGGGTTAAATGGGTTACAGGTTTAGAGGTTTAGGGGTTTAGGGGATTTAGCAGTGAATGATTTTAGGGTTAGGGGTTAGGGTTTTGGGGGTTAAATTGAATCCACACTTAAATGGGTTAGGTTTTTAGGGGTTTAGGGTGTTGAATTGGTTAGGGGTTGGGAATTAGGGTTTAAGGGTTTAGGGGTTAGGAATTAGGGTTTAAGGGGTCAAGGGTTATGGGTTGGGAATTAGGGTTTAAGGGGTTAGGGGTTTTGGGGTTTAGGGGCTTAAATGGGTTAAGGGTTAACGGGTTAGGGGTGGGGGTTAAGGTTTTAGAGGTTTAGGGTTTAGGGGTTAAATGGGTTAGGGGTTTAGAGGTTTAGTAGGGGTAAATGGTTTGGGGGTTAAGGGTTTAGATGTTTAGGGTTTAGGGGCTAGGAATTAGGGTTTAAGGGGTCAAGGGTTATGGGTTGGGAATTATGGTTTAAGGGGTTAGGGGTTAAGGGTTTAGAAGTTTAGGGTTTAGGGGGTTGAATGGGGTATAGGTTTAGCGGTTTCGGGGGTTACAAGATTTAGCAGCGAAGGATTTTAGGGGTTAGCGGTTAGGGTTTTGGGGGTTAAATGGAATCCACACTTAAATGTGTTTTGTTTAGGGGGTTAAATGGGTTAACTCGGTTAGGAATTAGGGTTTAAGGGGTCAAGGGTTAAGGGGTTAGAGGTTTAGGTGTTTAAGGGGTTGAATGGGTTATGGGTTGGGAATTAGGGTTTAAGGGGTTATAGCTTTTGGGTTTAGGGGGTTAAATGGGTTAGGGTTGGTTTAGAGGTTTAGGGGGTTATGGGATTTAGCAGTTAAGGATTTTAGGGGTTAGAAGTTAGTGGTTAATGGGGTTAAATGGGTTAGGTTTTTAGGGGTTTAGGGTGTCTAATTGGTTAGGGGTTGCGAATTAGGGTTTTAGGGGTTAGGGGTTAAGGGTTTTGAGGTTTAGGGTTTAGGGGGTCAAATGGGTTACAGGTTTAGAGGTTTAGGGGGTTAGGGGATTTAGCAGTGAAGGATTTTAGGGGTTAGGGGTTAGGTTTTTGGGGGTTGAATGGAATCCACACTTAAATGGGTTAGGTTTTTAGGGGTTTACGGTGTTGAATTGGTTAGGGGTTGGAATTAGGGTTTAAGGGGTTAGGGGTTAGGAATTAGGGTTTAAGGGGTCAAGGGTTATGGGTTGGGAATTAGGGTTTAAGGGGTTAGGGGTTTTGGGGTTTAGGGGCTTAAATGGGTTAGGGGTAGTGGTTAAGGGTTTGGGAGGGTGATTGAAGGGGCTAGGTTAAATTACTTACCGGTTTAGAGGTTTAGGTGGGGGTATATGGGTTAGGGTTAAGGGTTTAGAGGTTTAGGTTTAGGGGGTTAAATGGGTTAAGGGTTAGGAATTAGTGTTTAAGGGTCAAGGGTTAATGGGTTAGAGGTTTAGGTGTTTAAGGGGTCAAGGGTTATGGGTTGGGAATTATGGTTTAAGGGGTTATAGGTTTAGGGGTTTAGGGTTTAGGGTGTTGAATTGGTTAGGGGTTGGGAATTAGGGTTTAAGGGGTTAGGGGTTAAGGGTTTAGAGGTTTAGGGTTTAGGGGTTTAAATGGGTTATAGGTTTAGAGGTTTAGGGGATTTAACAGTGAAGGATTTTAGGGGTTAGGGGTTAGGGTTTTGGGGGTTAAATGGAATAAACACTTAAATGGGTTAGGTTTTTTAGGGGTTTAGGGTGTTGAATTGGTTAGGGGTTGGGAATTAGGGTTTAAGGGGTTAGGGGTTAAGGGTTTAGGGGTTAGGAAATAGTGTTTAAGGGGTCAAGGGTTATGGGTTGGGAATTAGGGTTTAAGGGGTTAGGGGTTTTGAGGTTTAGGGGGTTAAATGGGTTAAGGGTTAACGGTTAGGGGTAGGGGTTAAGGGTTTAGAGATTTAGGGATTAGGGGTTAAATGGGTTAGGGGTTTAGAGGTTTAGTAGGGGTAAATGGGTTAGGGGTTTAGGGGTTTAGGGGGTTAAGGGTTTAGGGGTTGGGAATTAGGGTTTAAGGGGTCAAGGGTTATGGGTTGGGAATTATGGTTTAAGGGGTTAGGGGTTAAGGGTTTAGAATTTTAGGGTTTAAGGGGTTGAATGGGGTATAGGTTTAGAGGTTTAGGGGGTTACAAGATTTAGCAGCGAAGGATTTTAGGGGTTAAGGGTTAGGGTTTTGGGGGTTAAATGGAATCCACACTTAAATGGGTTCTGTTTAGGGGGTTAAATGGGTTAGCCTAGTTAGGAATTAGGGTTTAAGGGGTCAAGGGTTAAGCGGTTAGAGGTTTAGGTGTTTAAGGGGTTGAATGGGTTATGGCTTGGGAATTAGGGTTTAAGGGGTTATAGGTTTTGGGTTTAGGGGGTTAAATGGGTTAGGGTTGGTTTAGAGGTTTAGGGGGTTAGGGGATTTAGTAGTTAAGGATTTTAGGGGTTAGAAGTTAGTGGTTAATGGGGTTAAATGGGTTAGGTTTTTAGGGTTTAAAGTTGTCTAATTGGTTAGGGGTTGGGAATTAGGGTTTAAGGGGTTAGGGGTTAAGGGTTTAGAGGTTTAGGGTTTAGGGGGTTAAATGGGTTACAAGTTTAGAGGTTTAGGGGGTTAGGGGATTTAACAGTGAAGGATTTTAGGGGTTAGGGGTTAGGGTTTTGGGGGTTAAATGGAATCCACACTTAAATGGGTTAGGTTTTTAGGAGTTTACGGTGTTGAATTGGTTAGGGGTTGGGAATTAGGGCTTAAGGGTTTAGGGGTTAGGAATTAGGGTTTAAGGGGTCAAAGGTTATGGGTTGGGAATTAGGGTTTAAGGGGTTAGGGGTTTTGGGGTTTAAGGGCTTAAATGGGTTAGGGGTTAACGAGTTAGGGGTAGGGGTTAAGGGTTTAAAGGTTTATCGTTTAGGGGTTAAATGGGTTAGGGGTTTAGAGGTTTAGTGGGGGTAAATGGGTTAGGGTTTAAGGGTTTAGAGGTTTAGGGTTTAGGGTTTTAAATGGGTTAAGGGTTAGGAATTAGTGTTTAAGGGGTCAAGGGTTAATGGGTTAGAGGTTTAGGTGTTTAAGGGGTTGAATGGGTTATGGGTTGGTAATTAGGGTTTAAGGGGTTATAGGTTTAAGATTTAGGGGGTTAAATGTGTTAGGATTGGTTTAGAGGTTTAGGGGGTTAGGGGATTTAGTAGTTAAGTATTTTAGGGGTTAGAAGTCAGGGGTTAATGGGGTTAAATGGGTTAGGTTTTTAGGGGTTTAGGGTGTTGAATTGGTTAGGGGTTGGGAATTAGGTTTTAAGGGGTTAGGGGTTAAGGGTTTAGAGGTTTAAGGTTTAGGAGATTAAATGGGTTACAGGTTTAGAGGTTTATGGGGTTAGGGGATTTAGCAGTGAAGGACTTTAGGGGTTAGGGGTTAGGGATTTGGGGGTTAAATGGAATAAACACTTAAATGGGTTAGGTTTTTAGGGGTTTAGGGTGTTGAATTGGTTAGGGTTGGGAATCGAGGTTTAAGGGGTTAGGGGTTAGGAAATAGGGTTTAAGGGGTCAAGGGTTATGGGTTGGGAATTAGGGTTTAAGGGGTTTAAGGGCTTAAATCGGTTAGGGGTTAACGAGTTAGGGGTAGGGGTTAAGGGTTTAGAGGTTTAGCTTTTAGGGGTTAAATGGGTTAGAGGTTTAGAGGTTTAGTGGGTGTAAATGGGTTAGGGGTTAAGGGTTTAGAGGTTTAGGGTTTAGGGGGTTAAATGGGTTAAGGGTTAGGAATTAGTGTTTAAGGGGTCAAGGGTTAATGTGTTAGAGGTTTAGGTGTTTAAGGGGTTGAATGGGTTATGGGTTTGGAATTAGGGTTTAAGGGGTTATAGGTTTAGGTTTTAGGGGGTTAAATGGGTTAGGGTTGGTTTAGAGGTTTAGGGGGTTAGGGGATTTAGCAGTTAAGGATTTTAGGGGTTAGAAGTTAGGGGTTAATGGGGTTAAATGGGTTAGGTTTTTAGGGGTTTAGGTGTTGAATTGGTTAGGGGTTGGGAATTAGGGTTTAAGGGGTTAGGGGTTAAGGGTTTAGAGGTTTAGGGTTTAGGGGGTTAAATGGGTTATAGGTTTAGAGGTTTAGGGGATTTAGCAGTGAAGGATTTTAGGGGTTATGGGTTAGGGTTTTGGGGGTTAAATGGAGTAAACACTTAAATGGGTTAGGTTTTTAGGGGTTTAGGGTGTTGAATTGGTTAGGGGTTGGGAATTAGGGTTTAAGGGGTTAGGGGTTAAGGGTTTAGGGGTTAGGAATTAGGGTTTAAGGGGTCAAGGGTTATGGGTTGGGAATTAGGGTTTAAGGGGTTAGGGGTTTTGGGGTTTTGGGGCTTAAATGGGTTAAGGGTTAACGGGTTAGGGGTAGGGGTTAAGGGTTTAGAGGTTTAGGGTTTAGGGGTTAAATGGGTTAGGGGTTTAGAGGTTTAGTAGAGGTAAATGGGTTAGGGGTTAAGGGTTTAGAGGTTTAGGGTTTAGGGGGTTAAGGGTTTAGGGGTTAGGAATTAGGGTTTAAGGGGTCAAGGGTTATGGGTTGGGAATTATGGTTTAAGGGGTTAGGGGTTAAGGGTTTAGAAGTTTAGGTTTTAGGGGGTTACAAGATTTAGCAGCGAAGGATTTTAGGGGTTAGCGGTTAGGGTTTTGGGGGTTAAATGGAATCCACACTTAAATGGGTTTTGTTTAGGGGGTTAAATGGGTTAGCCCGGTTAGAAATTAGGGTTTAAGGGGTCAAGGGTTAAGGGGTTAGATTTTTAGGTGTTTAAGGGGTTGAATGGGTTATGGGTTGGGAATTAGGGTTTAAGGGGTTATAGGTTTTGGGTTTAGGGGGTTAAATGGGTTAGGGTTGGTTTAGAGGTTTAGGGGGTTAGGGGATTTAGCAGTTTAGGATTGTAGGGGTAAGAAGTTAGTGGTTAATGGGGTTAAATGGGTTAGGTTTTTAGGGGTTTAGGGTGTCTAATTGGTTAGGGGTTGGGAATTAGGGTTTTAGGGGTTAGGGGTTAAGGGTTTAGAGGTTTAGGGTTTAGGGGGTTAAATGGGTTACAAGTTTATAGGTTTAGGGGGTTAGGGGATTTAGCTGTGAAGGATTTTAGGGGTTAGGGTTTTGGGGGTTAAATGGAATCCACACTTAAATGGGTTAGGTTTTTAGGGGTTTACGGTGTTGAATTGGTTAGGGGTTAAGGGTTTAGGGGTTAGGAATTAGGGTTTAAGGGGTCAAGGGTTATGGGTTGGGAATTAGGGTTTAAGGGGTTAGGGGTTTTGGGTTTTAGGGGCTTAAATAGGTTAGGGGTTAACGAGTTAGGGGTAGGGGTTAAGGGTTTAGAGGTTTAGCGTTTAGGGGGTTAAATGGGTTAGGGGTTAGGAATTAGTGTTTAAGGGGTCAAGGGTTAATGGGTTAGAGGTTTAGGTGTTTAAGGGGTTGAATGGGTTATGGGTTGGGAATTAGGGTTTAAGGGGTTATAGGTTTAGGGTTTAGGGGGTTAAATCGGTTAGGGTTGGTTTAGAGGTTTAGGGGGTTAGGGGATTTAGCAGTTAATGATTTTAGGGGTTAGAAGTTAGGGGTTAATGGGGTTAAATGGGTTAGGTTTTTAGGGGTTTAGGGTGTTGAATTGGTTAGGGGTTGGGAATTAGGGTTTAAGGGGTTAGGGGTTAAGGGTTTAGAGGTTTAGGGTTTAGGGGGTTAAATGGGTTATAGGTTTAGAGGTTTAGGGGATTTAGCAGTGAAGGATTTTAGGTGTTAGGGGTTAGGGTTTTGGGGGTTAAATGGAATAAATACTTAAATGGGTTAGGTTTTTAGGGGTTTAGGGTGTTGAATTGGTTAGGGGTTTGGAATTAAGGTTTAAGGGGTTAGGGGTTAGGAAATAGGGTTTAAGGGGTCAAGGGTTATGGGTTGGGAATTAGGGTTTAAGGGGTTAGGGGTTTTGAGGTTTAGGGGGTTAAATGGGTTAGAATTGGTTTAGAGGTTTAGGGGTTTAGGGGATTTAGCAGTTAAGTATTTTAGGGGTTAAGAGTTAGGGGTTTTGGGGTTTAGGTGCTTAAATGGGTTAGGGGTTAACGTGTTAGGGGTAGGGGTTAAATGGGTTAGGGATTTAGAGGTTTAGTGGGGGTAAATGGATTAGGGGTTAAGGGTTTAGAGGTTTAAGGTTTAGGGGGTTAAGGGTTTAGGGGTTAGGAATTAGGGTTTAAGGGGTCAAGGGTTATGGGTCAAGGGTTAAGGGGTCAAGGGTTAGTTTTATGCAATAACATAATTCTCCAATTCCATACACTTCTGCTTGGAATGTCACACTTAACATTCATTTCCTTTTTGGATAATATTCTTTATCCCCTTACATCCATACCTAGGAAAATAAACTTCATTTCAATTTAATCTTGTCAAACTAAAGTGGAATATAAGAGGACCCATTCCAAGAAGGGCATCTCACTCAATGTTCAAATAATATTGTTCATTCCCTTACATCCATACATAGGAAAATAGACTTCCTTTCAAGTTAATTGTGTGAAACTGAAGTGGAAGATAAAGTGACCCATTCCAAGAAGCTCATCTCACTTCAAAAATTTCTCGAGATTTCCAAGAATTGATAACGATATTAAGGTGCTATGCATTGTCTCCTTTATCACCTCATTGCATTTAGTCAATTGTTTTTTAAATTTAAATTTATTCATTAATTTCAAAAAAAATATTATATAAATTATATATAGTTGTTTTTATTTTGATTTATGTTTTAGAATTTTATTTTATTTATATTAATATATCAATTAGTTTTATATAAAAATATTTTTAGTTTTTTATATAACATTGATATTACAAAATATTGTAACAAATTTTATTTAATTAAATCTTCATGTATTTTTTATCATTAATAATAATAAAATAATTTAAAATAAAATTATAATTTTATTATTTTATATCATTTTTTAATTTTAATAAAGTACTATTTAAATTATATAACGTATCAATTCTAAAAACTTAAAATTTTTTGTGTTTTATTATAGGAATAAAACTCTCGGATGAGAGTTTTCAAAACTCTCATACGAGAGTTTTCAAAACTCTCATACGAGAGTTTTCTAAACTCTCGGCCGAGAGTTTTGTAAACTCTCATACGAGAGTTTTCAAAACTCTCATACGAGAGTTTTCTAAACTCTCGGCCGAGAGTTTCATCGAGTAAACTCTCGGGCGCAAACTCTCGTCCGAGAGTTTTTAAAACTTTCGGCCGAGAGTTTGGCCGTGAGTTTAAATGTAACTTTAGGCGGGTTAAACTCTCGGTCGAGAGTTTTATAAATTTCTCGTCCGAGACATTATCTCGGCCGAGAGTTTCTGGTCAACGAAAAACACAAAAAATTCTGCAGTTTTCAGGAACCTGCAACTTCTGAGGGGCAGAACACCTACAAAAACATAATGTTATATGTCGGACAAAGTACCATTAGATTCATCTCTGAATCTAGTTTCTGATGATATGAGATTTGTGGAGTTTCATTAAAAAATTCATTTTTTTATTAATTTTTTACTAAACTGTGTCACTGTGGAATTTCATTGTTCGAAAAATTGCACTGAATGAAAATTCAATAACTTTCAAATGAGCACACCAAAAAATTCAAAAAAATCATACTGCACTTCCTCTCCCTGTCTACTTCAAAAGGGTACTCTCATTTTTCTTATTGATGATCACATTGAAAAGAAAATCAAAGGATAATAAAATGTACTGAAACATCACTGTTTTTTTGTCTTCGTCCATTTCAAAAAATAATAAAAAATAGTGATTTAATCCGAAAATTACCAAAAAATAGTCTGTGCACTAGTGCAATATATGCAGATTATGATGCTATGGTTTTTTCCAAAAAATGAATAACCTTCCCTAAAAAAAGTAAAGGATGATAAAGTGACTATTTATGTTTGCCTGAAAATTTCAAGTATATGCAATTAGTAAACAAGAAATTTACCCCTCTATATGTCAATATTTTTTTTTTTTAAATATGGGTATGGAGGTAAGACAATTCTCTACAATTCTTGTTTTTATGTCAAAGCATAATTTGCAATAAAAATATGAGTTTAGTGGAGTTGAAGTTGAAAATCATAGAAAATTACAATTTTCAACGTCAAAAAAGGGCAAAAAGTGTTTCCCAACTTCACATTTTCACCCAAAGGCGAGAAGGATATTGTTATATGGAGTTCGAGATCATATTGTCTCGAGTATCCATAGGAAGGTGACTCTATATGCTATGTGGAAGGCCTTGATAGATCTGTATCAGAATAGAAGTGACCACAGGAAGTTGGCACTAAAATAGAAGCTCAGGAAGATCAAAATGGAGAAGGTAGACATGATCCAAAAATACTTGACAAATTTCACTCAGTGTCGAGATGAGTTTGGAAGTGTTGGGATAACTATTTCCTTGGATGAATTGGTGAGCCTGGCTCTTCTAGGCCTTCCCAAGAGTTGGCATAGCTACCAAGACTCTCTAAATGGGATGGAGAAGCTACCAGATTAGGAGCGACTATGGTCTGATCTCGCAAAGACTGATGATGAGGAGAATTGTGCCTTGGCTAGAAAGGCAAAGAAATGAAAAGGGAAGGCGTCCCATTACAAATTTGAGTCCATAAAGGAAGGCAAGAAGAGAGACTTGACAAAGGTAAAATGTTTCAACTATCATGAGCATGGAAACTATGCCACAAATTGTCCACAAAAGAGGAACAACAACAAGCATTAGGGGAATTTTGAGGTCTAAAATGGGCCTCCTAAGGAAACTATAAAATAATAGTGGAAATAATAAAATAAGATTTGATTACATCATCAAATTTTAGAGGGAAAAAAGAAAAAACTACATTTTCAACTCGTATTTTAAACTTATATTCCTAAGGTTTAACTCAAATTTCAAGCAGGAATACTAGTTGGATGTAAAATTTAATTCTCCATCCAAGGAGTACCCATGTTGCATTATTTTGATCGACCCTGCTACATGAAAAATGTGATTGCAATCACGTTTTTTATGTATTTCTCATTTTTCGTGTACCAGGGTCCATCAAAAGTATGCAACATGGGTGACCCTTGGATGGGGAATTAAATTGTGCATCCAATGAGTACTCCCGCTCGAAATTTGAGTAAAACCTTAGGGAGATAAGTTGAAAAAGTAGTTTTATTATTTTATTGTTTTTCAATATTTTTCTTTTTGACTCCAAAAATGGTGAATCATCCCTCTTGGCTGATATCATCTTCTTGAATCCTATTGGTTCTCATAAAGTTTATTTTGGTTGCACATTTTTCTTAGGAGGCTCGTTTTAGACCTCAAAATTCCCCTAATGGCCTCAGGAGAAGCAGCAGGTGAAGCATTGGCTTCACAGTAACCCTTTGGACTTCACCCTCATCACATGCATGGTGTCACCTGTGATGGGATCTGTGTGGTACTTGGATAGTGGAGCTTCATTACATATAACCGACAACAAAGAAATCTTCAATATCTTGAAGAATAAGGATATCCGTATGCACATTGAGATGGGTGATGAAGAGAGGTATAACACTACCAGTGTAGGTATAATTATGTTTCAGAGGGATTCAGTTAATCCACTCACACTAAAAGATGTCATGTATGTTCCTAATTTAAAGAAGAATTTGGTTTATGTTGCTATGTTGGAAGATCGTGGCTATGATGTGATATTAAGTGAAGGAAAGGTGTTCCTTCATCACAAAGCCATGGGACAGGTGTAAAATATTGGGATTCGAGTAAAGAATCTCTACAAATTGGATGTGGAATACTACGCAGCACTAAGCACTAAAGCAAAGAATGTGGAGAGCCAAGACATCGGTGAGTTATGGCACAGGAGGTTGGGTCATCTACACCACAACGCTTTGAATATCATGCAATAGGATTCTACATGACTTCCAAAGGGTGCACTTACACAGAGAGATACATGCAAAGGGTGTACATTTGGAAAGTATACCAAATCCACCTTTTATGATAAGGAAAGTCGATCCAAGGCGATCCTTTAGGTAGTTCACTTACATGTGTGTGGACCATTCTCGCCAGCTTCCACGACAAAGCTTAGGTATTATGTGAGTTTTGTTGATGATTTTTCAAGAAAGTGTTGGATTGTATTCATGTAGAAGAAAGATCAGATATTCTCCAAGTTTTGTGAGTTCATGGCACTTGTCGAGAAAGATACAGGGAAGAAGGTGAAGGCCTTGAGGAGCGACAATGGTGGAAATTGCATCTCTAACGAATTCAAGAACTTCTGTGCCTAAGAAGGAATTTGAGGAGAATTTATTGCACCTCATAACCCATAGTAGAATGGAGTTGCAAAGAGAATGAACATAACTATTGTGGGAGAAGCACGAGCCATGTTGCATGATCAGGGCCTATCATTGCATATGTGTGCAGAGCATGCAATACAACCGTATTTGTGTAGAACAGAAGTCCTCGTCGAATACTTGGGATGAGTATACCAAAGGAGGATTTTTCATGTAAGAGACCGGATATGTCGTACTTTAAAAATTTTGGCTCATCTATTTATTTCCATTTAACCAAAGATTCCAAGAAGAAGCGAGAGTCAACAATAGATTTTGGGATATTTCTGGGTACACTGATACACCTCACAACTATCGGGTGTACTTGCCAGCACACAAGATGATAGTGGTCAGAAGAGATGTGAAATTTTATGAAGACAAAGCCATGTGATTTTCCCTTGAGTGAAAGCTCTAGTTGCATGCAATTGAGGAGCTCTTGGCTCCAAAGGATGAACCTCAAGACACAAAGCAACCATAAGCAGAGGAATAGAGAGTGGTAGAAACCACTCAATTAGAGCCATCTATTAGCCACCCATAAATCCTGATATACCAAATGGTGGCTAAGTTTGTTTTCAAGCCTTCAAGAGATTTATTTTCCCCTGAAAATCCATCATCTTTGAAGTCTTATGATGATTATTTGTCCCTTTGGATTAATCTCCACTGCTGTTTCTACAAGGGCATGCCCAAAACCCCGCCAGATTTATGAAAGAAACTATTTTCCAAAGGCCTCTGAAACTGCCCATTTTGACTCATTTCCCCTCATTTTCATAAAGCCTCCTTTTCCTCTTTAAGACCCCCATTTCCTCCTGAAAAGCCTTCAAAATCCCTTTGAACCTCTAAAAATCCCATTTTTACAGGTTTAAACAAACTTTTCCCCTTTACCGAAAGCCAAGAAAATCCCTAAAAATCCCTATTTTTTGGCCTAAAAACTCATTTATGCACTAAGGCCTTAAGCCCCTTTCGGACAGCCCCCTTAACCACTTCCCCCACATGCCCCGCGCCCAGAACCAAGCGCTTAAGGCCTGTGGTGCTAATCGCAATTGGAACATTCATACGGGCGCGTTTATTTGTTAAACCAAAAACCTCTGATGTGATAGTGTTACTGTTCTCTCCGCCCCACTGTGATCCGAGTCGTTGATCTATATAGATCTGACGGCCCAGCGCTAATCGCATCGCGCCAACCCATGCGTCCCCTCCTTCTTTATTCCCCGATCACAATCCTTCGATCCAATCGTGGCCATCGATCTCTCAAGATTCGACGCCCCCGATCTCATCGCTCCAGTCCTCCTCCCCGCCGATTCGATCTCCGCCGTCGATCTTGATCCGGATCGGACAGCTCGCGCTCAATCGCACCGTCGCCAATCGGAAATTTAAAATGTGTCAAACCCGCTGCCTCCCCCGATTGTGATCCGCCAATCCAATCGTGACCGTTCGTTCAACCCAGATCCAATGGCTCACATGTAATCACCCTCCGCCATGACTGGGTCCCACCACCTAAGGTCCATTTCATATGTTTTCCATTGCATTTTCCCATTTCCTTTCTATTCGCCCAAACATTAAAATTTTATGTTTTAACACTAAAAGTCTTTTCCCATGCTAATTCATCTCTAAACCTCGGTTTCATGGTGTTGCGCCATGTAACCCTTCTCTGCCGCGCACGTTTCCTCTGCAATCGCTCCTCCACCTCCGCCAAAACCTTTCTGAAGCAGTTTTAAGCCCCGCGCAGGATTTCATAACAGGTTTCTCGTGTTTTGCAGGTTTAAAAGCATTTTGTTTTTTATTGAGGATCAGGGTTATTGACCCCGACATGAATCCTCCAGTGCCCTTTTCAGCCTGTGTATTCACACAAACAGGTCCGCAGAAGTCTAAAGTGTATCAGGAAAATATTAAAGGGTTGAAAGGAATAATATTGAAATATTAACACAGCCTTTGAAGACATCAGTGCTAAAAACAGTTCGAGCGATCAGCGAAGTCAAAGCATAAATAGAGCTAATGCAGTTTTAAGTACAAAAGAGACAGAGCAGCTAGTGATGCAGAACGATGACTGACACAGACCTGACCTTTACCCATGCACACAAGTATGCCAAGCAGTTATCGCACCAGGGAAGCTACTACAAATTGTCAGAGGCAGTTATTTAGAAGTATGGGAGTCCTCATAGCCCATTCCTCACTTAACTCACATCGAGAAGATAATAGTACCTCTCCGGATGATTTTCTTCTCAAGGACACCCTGTGGGTGATTTCTGTCATATCAAAATGGCCTCAAACAAGCCACAAAGTTATTGATCCTATCTAGAATTCAATGAAATGTTTAAGGCACATAATGGAGCATTCAAAATACCTCCTCCTATCAATGATGATCATTAAAAATTTCCTCACCTATTTTCCTCATTTTCCCTATAAAGACTCTTCGAAGTCTCATTGTAAAGGTTTGGAATTTTGTGATTTCTAAAGTAATACATATTGTTGCTTTGAAGAAGCTTTGGCGTTCTGAAAGAGTGTGAAGATCTGTGTTTTTCTGTTGATGAAGGAGGCAGGACCATTGGATCCCTGAGACTAGTTTGGTGAAGTACTTCTTATAGTCAATGTTATTTCCTGTGTTTCCACTTTGTTCCATCATGCTTTGCCTACAGTAGGATAAAAATTTTAGGCAGAGAAATGTATCTTAGAAGCACCTCTGACCTGTTTATCCTTCACTGTTTATATGTTTTCTGCTACTGAATGTGACACGGTAGTCTAATAGCTCTCTTTATATTCAGTTTGTTTTACTTCAGAAATGGTTAGTTCGGCTGTGTTAATGATCCAGGTGGATATTGGTGTTCACCCACCTATTCCATTTGGGGCTCCACCATTTTCTCTTTCAGTTTTTCAGTTTCGGCACAGTTTACTATTTTTAGCAGTTTTTCGGGTCCTGAACTTCCGGAGCCGTTTTGAGGCCCTAAACGACGTTTTTTGGGAAAACGGAGAGCAGCATGGGTCCATGGACCAATTTTTATTGTTCCAAATTTGTATTCCTCGGATAGATCTTTCTAACGAAGTATGGTACGCGTCAAACAGAGATCGTATGCCAAAGTTACGCCCTTGGGAAGTTGAAACACCAATTTACCCAAACGGGGCCCATAGTTTTGGTGCTTCATCTCCTAGGGTTAGAGTTTTGGCTGTTTGGGATTTCCCATTGTTTCTAAATAATAAATAGGCCCTTGAGCCTCATTGTAACTCAGTTCGGAGGCCTGTAGCCGCCACATCTCTTCTCAGAGATAGCTACCAGCACCCTAGCTAGTTTTATTTCCATTCTGTCTGTAAGAAAATTTTAGTTCTTTGATATTAATGAAATGAAGTGTTATTTCCACTGCATCTCTGTATTTATGGTTATATATTTATTTTGTTATGTTCCTGCATAAATCCGGATCAGTGGTATCAGAGTGGTCTGCTTTTTCTCTATCCTTCTTTGCATGTCCCCAACGAGGCCGGGGTATAAGGAGCTAGGGCTCGATCTGGTGGAACCTTTGCAAGATCAGCCTTGCAAACCTCGACGGACACCCATGGGGGAGGAAAAGAAAGATGAGTGAGTAGGAGATCCTATCAAAATATTTCTCGAGGAGGCCCTCGAAAAACAAAGGAACGCGATGATGGATAACTTTGCTCAGATCCTTCAACGACTACCCACCGGCGGCGCATCTGCATCCAACAGCCACTCTGGAGGCGCAACTCCTTTTAAGGTACAAGTAAATTTTGACATTCCCATATTTGAGGGTCAAATAGACGCAGATTCCATAGATAGATGGTTGAATCTATTAGAAGGATATTTCTCGGTTCATGACTTTTCGTACGGAGAAGATTATTTTTGCACTCCTCTAAGCTACCCCCCATGTTAAGGACTGGTGGGAAACCTACTGTGAGAACAAGGACCAGACAGAACCCTCTCTGTTCTCAGTTGTACCAACTTGGAATTATTTCTGAGATGCCATCAAGGAACAATACTATCTCGTGGGGAGCTATGAGGACAAGTACATACAATGGACCACGCCGCGACAACAAAGGGATCAAGATGTGCATGAGCTAATGAATCTGTTCCATACCCTACGCACAAATTTGGGTATCAAAGATTCAGAGAAAAATTTGGTGCTAAAGTATCGCAGCTGTCTGCACAGATACATTTAGGAGGAAATTGAGTTCCTCGACATCTCCTCGCTTGGTACGGCATACCGGTATCCTACCAATATTGAGAAGAAATTAAAACAGAAGAAGCGAGACTTTGGATCTGCGAATCAAAAGCAAGGGAAACGTACTTCCAAACTGTAGAACAAAGGACAGTGCCAAGGCATGGTGGCTAAAGGCAACTCATCAAAGCCACAAGAAAATAATAGCATCGCAAATTCGAAGAAGGACACGGGAATGTGGTGTGAGTTCCATAAGAGCTCCACTCACAACACAAGGGAGTGTCGGGCCAAGCAGTCGCTAGTGGCCGAGATGAGGGCTTTTGAGTCAGATGCATGCTCCGACTCTGATTCAGAACCTGAAAAGGGGAATGAAAAAGGGAAACAGATTATTAATGCGGAGCCCAATGCCACTGTTTCCACTACAAAGATCCAAAAGGAGGAACTGGAAGATCTAGAGGAGGAGGAACGTCTCTTCCACTCCCAGATTTGGGTAAAGGGCTCCCCTGTACAGTTCATTGTCGATAATGGGAGCCAAAAGAACCTCATTTCAGCAAATTTCGTGAAGCGGTTGGGCTTGTCGACCACAACTCACCCACATCCATACACCATCGGGTGGCTTCACCAAGGAAGAGATCTCCACGTTAGCCAGCAGTGCCGCCTTCCCTATAGCATCAAGCCCTTCACGGATGAGGTATTATGTGACGTTTCTCTTATTGATGTTTCTGATGTATTATTAGGATGACCATACTTGTGGAAGTGTCATGTTGTGTATGAGTCTCGGCCTCTCACTGTTATTGTTACTTTGAGAAATAAGTTGTACAGGATACCAGAGGTACCACCTCCTACCGCTATCTGTTTGGTTACTACAAAACAATGCAGTAAGCTCATTTCCCAAACCAGGAAATTCGTTTTCCTGATGATCCGCCCCCAGGGAAAGAAGAAGATTGTGGCCACGACCTCTAGACAAGGCTCCTCTTCACGACAACAACAAATGGATAAGGTTGTGGAGGAGTATGGGGACATCTTCACCTCACCCACAGGGGTTCCTCTGCACTGTCAAGTCAAGCACCCGATTGATCCGACCCTAGGTGCGCCGCTACCCAATGGACCGATCTATCGGTGCTCTGTTCTGGAGAACAATGAAATCAAGAGGCAGATTCAGGAGCTGCTGCAGAAAGGTCACATCCGACCAAGTTCATCGCCCTGTGGGAGCCCGATCGTGTTGGTACAGAAGAAGGATGGGACGGGAGACTTGTATTGATTATCTAGCGCCGAACAAGATCACCGTCTGCATTAGGTACCCAATCCCATGGATTGATGACCTTCTCGACCAACTCAAAGGTGAAAAATATTTCTAAAGAAGATCGACCAAGTCCGGGTATCACCATGTACCACCGAACCTCCATGTGGAAGACTCGCTCAAAGCCAAGGAAGGCCTTTTTGAATGGCTGGTCATGCCTTTCAGGTTGACGAATGCTCTCGCAACCTTCATGAGGATGATGGACGACATATTGCGACCATTCACCAACTCATTTGTAGTGGTGTACTTGGATGACATTCTGATCTTCCGCAAGACTTGGGAAGAGTACCTTCACCACATCCGACAAGTCCTCCAAACACTGCGGCAACACAATTTGTGTGCCAGTTTGGATAAGTGCACGTTTGGCATGACCCAGGTTCAATATCTGGGATACATTATTGATGAAAGAGGGGTGCATGTGGATCCAACCAAGATCCAAGTCATTCGGGATTGGCTAGCCCCAACCACTATAACAGAGCTTCGCAGCTTTCCGTGTCTTGCTAATTTATACCGTAGGTTTGTGTTGGGATTCTCTCATATCACTTGGCCCTTGAGTCAAGTCACCAAGGGAGGAGCGAGAGAAAAATTCTTTTGGTCAGAACCTCAACAGAAGGCATTCACAGAATTGAAAAATCGCCTCTGTTCTGCCCTAGTTCTCACTTTACCAGACTTGCAATAGCCATTTGAGATCAAGACCGATGCGTCCGACTATGCTATTGGGGCAGTTCTTACTCAACAGGGACATCCAGCGGCATATCATAGTGAGACATTGTCTGACACAGTTCGCAAGTATCCCACTTATGACAAAGAAATGTATTCCATTGTGCAAGCTTTTCGACAATGGAAGCATTACATTTTGGGAAAGGAAACAATCATCCACATAGACCACCGGCCCCTGCAGTTCATACAAACACAAGGGAAGTTGCAGAATGATCGCCATCAGAAGTGGTCCACATATCTGCAACTGTTTCATTTGAACATCAAGTACAAGAAGGGTAGCACCAATAATGTTGCAAGATCGCCTCAGCCGACCACCACCGATCGTGGATCGATCATGGTTCTAACACCGTGCTCAACTCTCTCAAATCTTGTGGACACGAGACTTTTGATTGGCTGCTTCTCTACGAGAGCGACCCAGAATTCGGCCACACTTACAAGGCACTCTTTGGGGGTACACAAGTTCCAAATTTTCACCTCCAAGATACACTTTTATGTCACCTGGGACACCTTTGTGTTCCTTCAAGCGAGCGTTCCAAGATGATATGGGAAGCACACTACAATCGAGTCGCTGGGCATTTCGGGGTTGAGAAAACAGTAGCAGTACTACAAAATTATTTCTATTGGCCGAACCTTCGAAAGGATGTCGGCAAGAACATCAGATCCGGTACTACTTGTGCCATTGCCAAACCGACCATCAAGAAGCAAGGCCTATATACTCCAGTACCTACCCCTAGTTGACCTTGGGAATCCATCTCCATGGATTACATGTTCGGGGCCCGCCTTCTACTGTGGAAATGACTCTGTTTTCGTGGTCACTCGACGTATTCCCAAAGACGGCCATTATGGTAGCCCGTAAGAAGAATATCACAAACAGGCTTTCATCGCTAAACTCTTCTTTGAATGAGTGTGGGTGCACTTTGGGATCCCACAGTCTATCATATCAGATTGGGATAGCAAGTTCCTCAACACATTTTGGTCTAGCATCTGGTCGATGCTGGACACCAAGCTCACCAAGTCCACAGCTTTCCATCCCCAAACAAATGGCCAGACAGAGGTCATCAACAGGATGACTGTACACATTCTGCGCATGTTCATTTCAAAGCATCAACGCACATGGGATGAGAGCCTCCCCTATGTACAACACAGTTATAACTGGGCTCTCCACAGCTCAACTGGCCACATCCACTTTCAGGTGGGCTTGGGATTCTAGCCATTATGTCACATTGAAGTAGCCATGCCATTTGCAGCTGCTCAGGCCGATTCAGCTCATGTCCAGTCTGAAGTTGACAAAGGAAGTAGCTTCATCGAGTGCATTCAACATATCTGCCAATAGGTTCATGATATATTGGACAGAGCCAATGCCAAGTACAAGCAATGCCATGATCAACACCGGGTGCCACATAACTTCCAGGTGGGCGAAAAAGTATGGCCACATTTGCAGAAGGAGCGCCTCACTGGACCCCACCTCAAGCTTCACCCGCTCCGATACGAGCCGTACACCATCACCAAGGCTATAGGGAACAATGCCTTCGAGCTCAGTATTCCACCATTCCTTGGTCTGCACCCAGTCTTCAATGTGGATCGCCTTCATCCTTACTTCCCACCTCTACTGGACACCTAGGACATTGCAGAACAACTCACACCAACATATTTAAACCCAGAATGCATGGAACAAGCCACCACAGATTGTATCATGGACATGAAAATCAAGAACACTCACCAACAGAAGATCCAACTGTATCGAGTTGTCAAAGCTGGCCAACTCCTGCACCAAGAAAAGTGGTTCACCAGGGACCAAGTTCAGCAGAAATTTCCTCATCTCATGGAGGAACTTAACGCAATGGGGACCATTGCTTGCTAAGGGGGGAGGAATGATCCAGGTGGATATTGGTGGTCACCCACCTATTCCATTTGGGGCTCCACCATTTTCTATTTCATCTTTTCAGTTTCGGCACAGTTTACTATTTTTAGCAGTTTTTCGGGTCCTAAAATTCTGGAGCCGTTTTGAGGCCCTAAACGACATTTTTTGGGAAACGGAGAGCAACATGGGTCCATGGACCCGATGTTTCTCACTCCAAATTTTTAGTCCCTTGACAGATTCTTCTAACGAGGCATGGTACGTGTCAAACAGAGATAGTATGCCAAAGTTACGTCCCTGGGAAGTTGAAACACCAATTTACCCAAAGGGGGCCCATAGTTTTGGCGCTTCATCTCCTAGGGTTAGGTTTTTGGATGTTTAGGGTTCTCCATTGTTTCTCAATAATAAATAGGCCCTTGAGCCTCATTTTAACTCAGTTTAGAGGTCTGTAGCTGCCACATCTCTCCTTAGAGATAGCTACCACCGCCCTAGCTAGTTTTATTTCCATTCTGTCTGTAAGAAAATTTCAGTTATTTGATATTAATGAAATGAAGTGTTATTTCCGTTGCATCTCTGTATTTATGGTTATATGTTTATTTTGTTGTGTTCGCATAAATCCGGATCGGCTTAAAGACTGTTTAAGCGTTCCCTCTTTCTTTACCACTGAATATTGTATCTGGAATCTACCTTTGATTATTAATGCTGGAAGTTTGACAGTGAGGTTTTGTCTCAATCATGCCCTTTGTTCCTTATTGTTATCATTGTGTTGAAGGCCCCTATAATTGTAGTCCTAGATGTCTAAGGCATTTCCTCTTCTTTGAATGCAATTGTATGTTTTTTTTGGTTAAACTCTCAAAGGTGAACTTGTAGGAGGAAATAGGGCGTTCCCCAAATCCTATAATTCATTTAGAAGGTTTAATCTACTTTTCTCCTTTCTTTGAGTGTTTATATTGATTAAGTCCAAAGAAGTGAGCTTATTGGAGGAAATAGGGTGTTCCCCGAATCCTTTAAGTCATTGTGAAAGGGTTTAGTTTGTTGTTCAGTCTTAGTCCTTAATGTCCATCCCATTTCACCTATATTATTCAATAGATCCTCGACCAAGTTATATTTTCCCTTTGGTTGCCCTTCCTTCTTAGTCAAAACTATTTGGACTTCACATGACTCCATTGCCCAATGGCTTGTAGATTCCCATGCTCTATCTATACCACATGAAACATATTTTTCCAACCAAACAAAAACAAACAACCTTGAACCTCATAACTAGCCTAAAATCAATTTCTAAACCTTTCAAGACACATCTTTATAAACATATTGAGAGATCCCTCTCTGAGACTAGGAGGGCTAGATCGTAGAGCTCTAAAGTTTGGTTTGTATGTTGCCTTGTCTTTTGGTAAGCCAATCTATCAAAACACAGGACCCCAACACCATCTACCAGAGATGGAATGTAATATTCCTAATTAGCAGTGGCTAATTGGAATATTCAATTTTACTCAATTTTTTCGTCTATAGTTTATTAATAAATAAAAAGGTGAGTAGAGAGGGTTTAACTCACTTTTTAGAATAAAACCCACTCCCTAGTAGCAAAACATTGTGACTTAAAGGGAGCCAAGGGAGGCCAAGAACCACGTAGAGAGGAGGCCCACGTATGCACTAGGAGAGACTACGCAGATGAGGAGGAGCACGTGGCAAGAGGGAGGCTACGTTGAGGAGATGGGCCTTAGGGTTTGGAGGAAGGCCAACGTTATAAAAGAGGGAGGAGCCTCCTCATTTCATTCATTCCTTTTTGATGATATTGAGCTGGTCGTTTTAACTTCTTGAGCATGCTGGCTATTTAGCCTGTCTACAGCACTGTTTAGTGCGTTGAGTGTTTCCGGTCGGAGATCTCGCCCTTAGCCCCGGGGGACTTCGAGTGCCTACTCGGGTAAGGTAGTTTCTTCAACATTTTGCGGGAGGATTGGTGTTTGGTTTTTGTTTTGGAGCCATGCATTCAGAGAGACTGTGCAGTCATTGAGAGGGAGGACGCAGTCCATCCAAGAGGAGCTCCGGATTGGGATTCTTGCAGGGGTTTTGAGCCAGGAGATTGAGCAAAGGATCAGCCTTTGCCTTTGGGAGGATTTTGGGGGATTTTGAGGCCGTATTTCATTCATTCCTATTTAGCCTCTGTGCAGAGCCTTGGAGGCCAGCGTAATTCCCCAAGGGGGTGTTTTTTTGGGGTCAGCCATTTCTGATATGATTTCTAGATTTTGCCGAGATTGGTGAGTAGAGGTGGATTCCAGATTTTCAGCTCATTCCGGCGAGAGGATCAGCCCCAAGTCATCAGTTCATTTCAGCAGTAGCAGCTACACGACAGTTTTCCAACAGCTGGGACATAGTTAAGAGAGCAGCCATTTCTTGGATATTTTGAGAGTATTTCTTCACTTGCCTTGAGCAAGTCTAGGTGCCATCACTTTGATCACCTATTGTACTTCATTATATTTCTCAGTCTAATAAAATGGCTTAGATTTCTCTCTCTATATTTTTGGATGATTTGTCGTACTTTCTTTCTATGCTATTGTATGTTTGTTGTACTGTTATCTTTATATATTTTCGGGCATTCTAGTTCTATACCACTTGGTGTGTTTATCTCATACTCTTAGACAGAGTCTGGAAAGGGCCAGGTAGCCTCCAGATCTCACCCTCTTCTAAAAGGTGAAATATCTGGTAAACGCCCTCCCATTCCATCTCTGGTTAGAGTTTGCCGTGTTTTAGAGATATCCCCAAAACGAGATATTACAGTGGTATCAGATCATAGTTCTGGCTCAGCCTGTGGAGCTAGTTGTCTATGACACTGGGGAAAAGGCCCTACATTTTTTACAAAGGAAAAAACTACAGAGATCGTGAGCATAGGTTGGAGAACACCTACAGAGAGGGAGACTGTGTTTGGGTGGTGGACACAGAACAGGAGGAGCTTGTGATAGACGCAGAGCATGAGGAGCCTGTGTTAGATTCAGAGTAGAGAGAGCCGATGGCAGATGATACTGAGGCCAAACAGTTTGGGGAGGGACTCCTCAAATCGGTGCAGGATCTATCGAGACAGATTGAGGTGATGGGTCAGAGATTCAGTGCCGTATAGGCTAGACAGCGTGAGACCCCATGGGTATTCCAGGTAGGTGAGGGATCAGGTACATCCCACCATTTTCCAGAGCATGGTGCTGCTCAGCATGATACTACTCAGCCGATGGCTTCACATGCACCTACACGCTCTACCATGCCCAATTTCTTGGGAGAAGACACAGGGGCAGGAGCCCAACAGGAGGTGGAGCCCAGACATATGGGTGATTATTTTTCAGAGTATCAGGCCTATGGGCAGGAGTTCAGGGATTCTCTCTCGTTCAGAGATTTTGTTCAACTCCAGCGGGACAGTAGACCCTACGACCATCACAGAGGGCACCGGAATTATCATGATGGAGATACCCGCCGCACATCTAGCAGATTCCATTTTCCTACATTTGATGGTTCATCAAACAGTTCGACAAAGTCTTGGGTCGAGAAGCTCAACATCTATTTCCAGCTTAACCAGATGTCGGAGACGGAGGCCATCAAGGTGGCAACATTACATTTGGATGGTGAGGCCTAGGACTGGTGGTTTCATGGGATGGTTATACTCGTACATTCTACAGTGACGACATATGCCGAGTTTACTAGGAGGTTGATAAATCGATTTGACCGAAGGGATCTGGAACAACACTTTTTTGAGCTGACGAGGCTCAAGCAGACCAGGAGCCCAGAGACATACATTGCCGACTTCTTGAGGGTTTCAGTGATGGTGCCAGATCTATCCACGGCACGAATGATATATATGTTTGTGGAGGGGTTAGCAGAGCCACTTCGAGGTCTAGTTAGGTCCACTAGACCAGCCACACTCTAGGATGCTATTAGCAGGACCCGGGATTTAGAGGATGCATTTCCTAGGACTCGGACACCTTACCCCCAGAGACAGGGCTTCCAGCCCAAGGAGAAGGATGTTAGGATTCCACCTCTAAAGGGGAATCCAGGATGGGCACAGACAGATGATGATGCCAGGAGAGAGCTGAAGAAGAAGCAGTTGTGCTTTACTTGTCAGGAGCCATGGGCACCAAGGCATAGGTGTGTTGCTGGAAAAGCACACTTCATTGAGGTCTTATTCGAGGATAGTGGGGAAGAGGATGAGGAGGATGATGAGGAGGTAGAAGACACTCAGACAGCCTAGGATCAGTTGCCACCTCCACCTCCAGGAACAAGAGGTGCAGCTTTTGCACCCACAGGAGGGACCCTTGCAGCATTGCGAGGAGTTCCCAAGTATTTGACACTGCGCATACGAGGGACAGTGCGTGGCCAGTGAGTATCAGTTTTGGTTGAAAATGGGGCAACCCACAACTTCATCAATGCATAGATGGTCGAGCAGAGATGTATACCGACCGAGAGCTTCGACGGATTTTCAATGTTGGTCCCAGGAACCCAGACGATGTAGTGTGCCCGGTATGTTCCAAAGTTAGCAGTGATGATGGGTACCTACACCGTGACCGACCACTTTTTCATGGTCAACATACTGGATACCAATGTGGTACTAGGTGTTCAGTGGTTGATTACTCTGGGGAAGGTCACCATAGATTGGGAGGCCTTAGAGATGGATTGGGAGCATAAGAAGACCAAGAAGCATGGGAATATCAATGGGATGCACACTTACCCACCTCAGACTATTTCGGCTCACCGGATGGAGGCAAATTTTTGGAAGGGGGACATAGAATGGGCGGTTGATTTGCGGGCATCAGAGGCAGGGACCACCGGTCAGGCAGTTCATCCTGATATATAGGCCATCCTTGACAAGTATGATACAGTGTTTGGGGATATACCACCAAGTCGGCCACCGGACCGAGGATTTGAGCACACCATTGAGCTTGAGCAGGGCATTCAGGCAGTGATTACTACTCCCTATAGGCATCCCAAAGCCTATCGGGATGAGATTGAGCGGGCCATCCAGGAGTTGCTGGCTCTTGGGCACATCAGACCGAGCACAAGTCCGTTTGCTTCTTCCGTGGTGTTGGTGAAGAAGAAGGATGACAACTTGAGGATGTGTATTGACTACAGGGCCTTGAACAAGAAGACCCTGAAGAACAGGTATCCTATACCCAGGATTGATGATTTGATGGATGAGCTGAGAGGAGCCAAGTTCTTCTCAAAGATTTATTTGAGATTAGGGTACCATAAGATTCGCGTGAGGGAATAGGACATTCCCAAGATCGCCTTCAGGTGTCATTATGGGCACTTTGAGTTTTTAGTTATGCCTTTCAGGCTAACCAATCCCCCAGCTACTTTTCAGTCTTGCATGAACCATATCTTCCGCAGTCATTTGAGGAAGTTTGTATTGGTCTTTTTCGATGACATACTTATATACGACGGGACTTGGGAGGAGCATATCCAGCATATAGAGGCAGTACTACATATCTTGGAAGAGCGAGAGTTCTATGCTAAGCTCGCCAAGTGTGAGTTTAGGATGACGGAGATGTTGTATTTGGGTCACATTATTGGAGTGGACGGAGTGAGAGTCCACGAGGAGAAGATTAGGGCCATCAGAGATTGGCCGAAGCCAAGGAACATGATGGAACTTCAAGGATTCATTGGCATATGTACTTATTACAGGAAGTTTGTCAAGAGTTTCTCACAGCTTGCTACGCCTCTTACAGATTTGATGAAGAAGGGGGCATTCAGTTGGTCGGATACAGTGCAGCGAGCCTTTGACAGGCTCAAGGAGGTGATGAGTAGCTGCACAGTGCTTGCATTGCTGGATTTTACGCAGCCATCTGTTTTGGAGTGTGATGCGTCGAGAGAGGGGATCGGCGCAATATTGATGCAAGGAGGACACCCTATAGCCTTTGAGAGCCGGAAGCTCCTTCCACACAAGAGATTGTATTCTATATACGACAAGGAGATGTTGGCCATTATGCATGCATTAGCCAAATTCCGATAGTATTTGGTGGGGAACATGTTCAGGGTGAGGAATGATCACAACAGCCTCAGGTTGTTTTTGGAGTAGAAGCAGCTACAAGAGAGGCAGCAGAAGTGGATCAGTAAGATCTAAGCATATGACTTTGACATTGAGTATGTCAAGGGTAAGAACAACGTGGTAGCAGATGCCCTTTCATGTAGACCAGCCACGTTGTCTCTTATGAGCTTGGATAGAGATTGGAGGGCTCGACTCTTAGTTGAGTACTCCAAGGACAGATTTGCATGTGAGGTTCTGGATGGACAGGTGGCGGATGACAGGTATAGGGTGGTCGATGAGATCATCTACTACAGGGACCGGATCTTCTTGACTGAGGGATCTCAACTCAAGAATAAGATACTTCAAGCCACATGATTCACCTTTGGCCGGCCATCAGGGGTTTACCAAAACCTACAGGGCCATTAGAGAGAGGTTCTCATGGAAGGGCCTCAAGGAGGACGTACTCCATCACATCAGGGAGTGTGATGTTTGCCAGAGGAATAAGGGGGAGATGAGCCATCCCGCAGGGTTATTGCAGCCTCTTCCCATTCCGGAGGGGAAATGGGAGAGTATTTTGATGGACTTCATCACAGGGTTGCCCATGGTGCAGGGCAAGGATTGTATCTTTGTCGTCATTGATTGACTGAAAAATTATGCACATTTTTTCGCCATATCCGCGCACTACACAACAGCACAGGTGGCCGAGCTGTTCTTCAGAGAGGTTTTTAGGCTACATGGTCTTCCTAAGACCATCATCAGTGACAGGGACAACTGCTTCATGGGCGGATTTTGGCAGGAGATTTTCCGGTTGGTGGGGACGGAGTTGACACTGAGTACCAGCTATCACCCACAAACGGATGGAAAGACAGAGATAGTTAACAAGTGGCTGGAGGGCTACTTGCGTAACTACGTTAGTGGGCAGCAGCAAGCATGGCTGAAGTGGTTGCATTTGGGGGAGTACTGCTACAACACTACTCATCACATGTCCATTGGTATGTCACCATTTTATGCTTTGTATGGGTATCATTCTTTATCTTTTGCTGATGTGATGTTCGGTGCTAGCAAGGCTCCTAGAGCCAAGATTTGGATCCAAGAGAGTCAGGACATTCTCTGAGCTCTTAAGGACAATATGGCTACAGCACAAAACCAGCTGAATTTGTACGCTGAAAGAGTTCGGGTGGAGAGATAGTTTGAGGTAGGGGACTTGGTCTACCTACGATTACAACCATACCGATAGTCATCACTAAAGCATAAAGGAGTTGAGAAGCTCAAGCCCCGCTTTTACGGACCATACAGGGTGATACACACAATTAGGCAGGTTGCATATGAGTTGGAGCTCCCCCAAGGCAACAAAATTCATAATGTTTTTCATGTATCATGCCTGAAAAAAGGCACTGGGGCAGCAGGTGACAGTGACAGATGAGCTACCACCCACAGATGAAGAGGGGCATTTGGTGTTGCAGCCAGAGTATATTATTGATACCAGGGAGAGGCAGCTACGGAGCAGGACAGTCCGGGAATTCTTGGTGAGGTGGAAGAAATTTCCGAATGAGGATGCCACTTGGGAGAATGAGAAAATTTTGCAGCATCCATCACTTCAGTTGCTTGAGGACAAGCAACATTTTTCCGGGGGAGACTGTAATATTCCTAATTAGCAGTGGCTAATTGGAATATTCGATTTTTCTCAATTGTTCCATCTATAGTTTATTAATAAATAAAAATGTGAGTAGAGAGGTTCTAACTCACTTTTTAGAATAAAACCCACTCCCTAGTAGCACAACATTGTGACTTAAAGGGAGCCAAGGGGGGCCAAGCACCACGTAGAGAGGGGGCCCACGTATGCACTAGGAGAGACTCCGCAGATGAGGAGGAGCACGTGGCAAGATGGATGCTACGTTGAGGAGATGGGCCTTATGGTTTGGAGGAAAGCCAAAATTATAAAAGAGGGAGGAGCCTCCTCATTTCATTCATTCGTTTTTGATGATATTGAGCTGGTTGTTTTGACTTCTTGAGCACGCTGGTTGTTTAGCTTGTCTGTAGCACTGTTTAGTGCATTGAGTGTCTCCGGTAGGAGATCTCGCCCTTAGCCCCGAGGGACTTCGAGTGCCTGCTCGGGCAAGGCAGTTTCTTCAGCATTTTGCGGGAGGATTGGTGTTTGGTTTTTTTTGCGGAGCCGTGCATTCAGAGAGACTGCGCAGTCATTGAGAGGGAGGACGTAGTCCATCTAGGAGGAGCTCTGGATTGGGATTATTGCAGGGGTTTTGAGCTGGGAGATTGAGCAGAGGATTAGCCTTTGCCTTTGGGAGGATTTTGGGGGAGTTTGAGGCCGTATTTCATTCATTCCTATTCAGCCTCTGCGCAGAGCCTTAGAGGCCAGCGCAGTTCCCCAAGGGGGTGTTTTTCGGGGGTCAACCATTTCTGATATGATTTCTGGGTTTTTCCTAGATTGGTGATTAGAGGTGGATTTCATATTTTTAGCTCATTCCAGTGAGGGAATCAGCCCCAAGTCATCATTTCATTTCAGCATTAACAGTTACACGACAATTTTCTAGCAACTGGGACATAGTTCAGAGAGCAGCCATTTCTTGGATATTCTGAGAGTATTTCTTCACTTGCCTTGACCAAGTCTAGGTGCCATCACTCTAATCACCTATTTTACTTCATTATATTTCTCAGTCTAATAAAATGGCTTAGCGTTCTCTCTCTATATTTCTGGATGATTTGTCGTACATTCTTTCTATGCTATTATATGTCTGTTGTAATGTTATCTTTATATATTTTCGGGCATTCTAGTTCTATACCACTTGGTGTGTTTATCTCATACTCTTAGACAGAGTCTGGAAAGGGCTAGGTCGCCTCTAGATCTCACCCTCTTCTCAGAGGTGAAATATCTGGTAAACGCCCTCCCAGTCCATCTCTGGTTAGAGTTTGTTGTGTTTTAGAGATATCCCCGAAACGGGATATTACATGGAAGGAAGCGCACCAGAGAGACTGATAGATTATTGTTGGATGTGAGAGATAATGTGGGAGCACTCAGGAGGGGATTGACTATGATGAGACCTTTGCACCAGTAGCAAGGTACTCATCTATTATATCCATCCTTTCACTCTCAACATAGATGGGATGGAAGATACATCGGATGGCTGTAATGACATGCTTTCTCAATGGAGTTATTAATGAAGAAGTGTACATTGAGAAGCCAGAAGGTTTTTATACCTTAGACAGTGAGTCACATGTGTGTAGACTCAAGAGAGCACTGTATGGGCTAAAGCAAGCACCTCATGCTTGGTACACCATGATCGAAAACTATTTCACCGGGTGGGGCTTCACCAAGAGTGAAGTGGATGTGAACCTATATCATATTGTGGTTGATGGTAAGCATTTGATTATTATACTTGATGTCGATGATCTGATACAGACAGGTGATGAGCAATTCATAAAGTATTGTAAATAGGATCTTGAAAAATAATTTGAGATGAAGGACATGGGGCTCTTGCACTATTACCTTGGATTGGAAATATGACAAAGAGATGGGGATCTATTTGTATCTCAGGGAAAGTATTCCAAGGAGATTCTGAGGAAGTTCCACATGGAGGGTAATTAACCCATGGAGACTCCTCTAGCAGGAATCTGGAGGAAAGAGGATGCTACTTTAGGTGAAGTAGTGGATGCTATTGTTTACAGGCAACTTGTGGGTTCACTCATGTATTTGGTGAACACATGACCTTACATATGCTACGCAATTAACTAGTTGAGCCAAGCTATGGTTAAGCCTACCAAGCTCTTTTGGAAGGTAGGCAAGCATGTGTTGAGATATCTCAGAGGCACTACAGAGTATGGATTTGGTACAAATGGATAGAGAGAGTGAAGCTTCAAGGCTTCACTGATGTAGATTGGGCGGAGTCCTTCCAATAGGAAGATCACATCAGGAGGCATCTTCAGCATAGGATCAACAACATTTTCTTGGTACAACAGGAAACAGAGATTAGTTGCACTTAGTTCAGCAAAGGAAAAGTACATGGCGACTAGTCATGCAGCATGTGAGGCCATTTGGATGAGGAAGGTACTTGTTGGTTTGTTTGGTCAATAGATGGATCCGACGATGATACATTGTGATAACCAGAGTTACATCACACTCTAGGTTAATCTAATATTCCATGACAATTCCATGCATATTTCTATCAAGTATCACCATCTCAAAGATTGTGTTCAGAGGTGGATTATGTTATTAGAGCACATTCCCACGGAGGAGCAAGATACAAACATCTTGACCAAGGCATTGGAAAAAATGAAATTTGAATTCCACAAAGACAGGATCGGGGTAGCAGATAATCCCTTTCTTGTTTAGAGGGAGTGTTGAAATGGCACCCAAGGGGGGCTTCTGATTTAATTTTCCCTTAATTAAATTGGAAGAGAAATTGTAATTTCATCTCATGACAACTTGTATTAGTTAATTAAGTTAGAATGATTGAGTTAGATTAGGAAATTCAAGTTGAGGGTCAGAGAGGGGCCATGTAGAGTTCTCCCATGATTTTAGGGGTCCAGTTATAGTTATTTGTGAGTTGTAATTAGTTAACTCAATTAATTGAGTTAAAATCAATTTAACTAGTACCAACTCAGAGATGAGCTAGTGAGAGGTCCACTGAATTAAATATGATTTAATTCACAAGTAGTGATCAATCAATTATCTAATAATTCACTATAAATAGTTGTTTCATGTCATTTCTAAGGAAGGCCAAGTTGAGACTGTGGTTAAAGCGATGATAACTATCAGTTGTATAATTAGAAAATTTTGCAGGTCAGTTATAGAGTCATGTGGAGGCCAAGGATGCATTTCACAATAAATTCAAGGGAATTTCCTATTTTATAGGGTGACAATTCCACCAAGAATGTGTGAGAAAGGCAGGTTGAATAGAGGCTGAAATTGGTGAAGTAATTGACTATTTTTCCTAGATCAGAGTGAGACAGTTGGCAAAGTGCAAGAGTTTCTCGGTGAGAGAAAAGCATTGTATTGTTTCATGGTCTTGAATTTATACAATATATAGATAGTGAGGCTTTGAGAAGTTTCTTTCCCTAGATACATCTTATGTTGTGCAATTGATAATTATTTATCTTACTTGTTATGTGCTTGTGCGATCGTTTTTTGTTTCCACAAATTGTAGAAGGATTCAGTATTTTGTTTTAGTAAATTACAAGATCAATTTGAATCCCATTGTTAGATTTTCTACAAAGTTTTGCAATGAGTTGTGTAGAAATTTTAATACAATTATGTATTGCCTGGATTCTCTTGATCTAAAAATTATATGCCACTGTTAGATACATAATCCTTCTACTAAAATCTTTTCGAAAATTTAATCGCCAATTGTAAACACATGAAGAAATATCAATCACACATAACACAACGTTTTTAATGGGAAATCATAAAGCTAAAAACCCCACTATCATATATTATGTATATATCATGGATCATGAAACAATCTCATACAAAACTCTACTCCAAGAGATCTTAGTACAATATACAGTCGTCTCACATTGTCATACAAAAATTGGCAAATACATGCACCAATTTACTGGCTCCTGACAGCCTGCCTCCATTGCGCAATCCCTATTGATCACAATCCTGAATGAATGAGATATTGCCTTGCCTTGACTGCACAATCCTCATTGGCATCTCCAATGTGTGTGTGGTTACATGAGTGCACCCACTAATGTCACAACATATAGTCAAATTGTCCCTTTCACATATCTCTCAACTAGGTCTCCACTGGATCTGAAATGCATGTAGTTAATAGTAGTAAATCTTCATTTGCATGTGATATCACTCCATGTGAGTTAATTTAATATTTAATTCACTGATCTCTCACTAGTGCATCTTTAGTTACAACTAACACAATTTATTTTAACTCACTTAATTGAGTTAAACTACTTTACAACTCACATAATGACACATCCAACTCTGTTACAACTTCAAATCACTCAGTTACAACTAAGTCCACTCGCATGTCCCACCAACCAACCTTAGAACTCGAAATTCCTTCAACTAACTAGTTTCCCACTTCAGTTAACTGAAATCAAGTGCTTCAAGAGAATAGATTAATATTTATTGTCAAATTATTATTAAGAGATAATAATAACCGACATGCATTCTATTTTTAGACATGCAATCTATAAATAGACTTCACACGTGCATTTAAAAATAGAACCTCATCTATAAATAGAATTTTCTCACCATTCTAAAAATAGACTCCCACTATAAATAGAATTTTCTCAACATTCTAAAAATAGAAATACACCTAAAAATAGCCTATGGGCCCAACCTAGTGTAGGTGCTTAATTTTCACTAGGATCATCATCTTGTTGAATCTCAACACTCCCTCTCAATAAGAAATGGATTATCCTTCACCTCGATCTTGTCTCTATGGTATTCAAATTTTCTCCTAGTGAGCGCCTTCGTCAGAATATTTGCATCCTGATCCTCCATAGGAATGTACTGAAGCAATATGATCTTCCGCTTCACACAATCTTTGATATGATGATACCAGATATCTATATGCTTAGATCTATCATGAAACACATGATTAATCGAGAGTTTAATGCAACTCTGATTATCACAATGAATCATTGTAGGATCTAAATGAGAATCCAAAAAAACCAACCAGGATATTTCTCATCCAGATAGCCTCACATGAAGCTTGAGTTGCTACCATGTATTCCACTTCCGCTGAACTGAGTGCCATGAATCTTTGTTTCCTGTTTTACCAAGAAACATCTGTAGATCCAATATTGAAGACCCCTCCTGATGTGCTCTTTCTATCCATTAGGCTTCCCGCCTAATCTGCATCCGTGAAGCCATGCAACTTCACCTCATCCATCTGTCTGTACCATAAGCCATACTCAAATGTGCCCCTGAGATATCTCAAGACATGCTTTCCCGTCTTCCAAAAGAGCTTGGTAGGCTTAACCATCGCTTGACTGAGCTAGTTCACCGAGTAGAATATGTCCAATATTGTATTTACTAAATACATTAGTGAACCCACTAACTATCGCTAGACAGTAGCATCCACTACCTCTCCAGATGTAGCTTCCTATTTCCTCCAGTTTCCTAGAAGAGTAGTATCCATGGGTTTGCAGCCATCCATGTGGAACTTACCCAGTATCTCCCTTGCATACTTGCTGTGAGACACAAAAGGTTCACCATCTCGCTGCCATATTTCCAATCCAAGGAAATAATGAAAGAGCCCCATATCCTTCATCTCTAACTCCTTTGCAAGGTCCTCCTTGCATGAGTGTATCATTTTCTCATCACCAGTCAGTATTAAATCATCAACATAAAGAACAATGATTAAAATCTTACCCTCCACCACAATTTGGTATAATTTTGCATCTGCCTCACTCTTGTTGAAGCCAAGTCAAGTGAAATAGTTATCAATCCGAGTGTACCAAGAACGGGGTGCTTTCTTCAGCCAATACACACATGCGACTTGTTGTAGAAGATCTCAAATCCTTCAGGCAGCTTAATGTACACTTCTTCCTTAATGATCCCATTAAGGAACGTAGTCTTCACATCCATATAATGAATGTGCCAACCCATCTGCACTAAGAGAGCAAGGATGGTCCTCATGGAAGAATACCGTACGACAGGTGCAAAGTTTTCTTCATAATCAATCCCCTCGATCTGTGAGAAGCCCCGGGCCACAAATCTGGCCTTGTATTTCTCAATACTCCCATCAACAACTTGCTTTACCTTGTAGATCCATCTTGAACCTACCACTGATTTATCAACCAGCCTTGGAACAATTTCCCAAGCACTATTTTTGACAATGGAGTCATACTCCTCCACCATTGCATCTACCCATGTGGGCTCCTACACTATTTCCTAAAAGGAATATGGCTCAGTCACAATACATTTTCTCATGAGAGCCATGTATCCAGTGAATCGGTTAGGAGACTGTCTTTGTCTGCACTGTGAAGTAGGGATTCCTACATTCTGTGCCGCATCAAGCTTCAGCCTCTCAGCTTCTGTGGTACGCCTTCTACCAGTTCTAATGTTTGGCTCTGCGTGAGTGGACTCCTCCACTCCATGAACCTCCTCCTGTGGCCGATCCACATCTAAAAACTTATCTTTGGGAACCAAAAGTTCCTCCTCCACATGTAAGTCTAGATCCCTCTCAAGCGACAACTTCATGGCTTTATCCTCATTGAATTTTATATCCCATCGCACCACAATCATTCGACTATTTGGAAAGTACACACGATAATTATGGGGTGTTTCTGTGTACCCCAAAAATATCCCAACTTTAGCATTCAGCTCCAGCTTCTTCCTGGCATTCTTGGTCACATGCACATAAACAGATGAGCCAAAAATCTTAAAGTGAGAAACATCTGGTTTTTTACCAGTAAAAGCTTCTTTAGGTGTACTCATGCCAAGTACTCTATGTGGACAACGATTTTTCACATAAACCGCAATGTTGCATGCTTTCGCACACAAGTGCATTGGTAGGCCCTGATCATGCAACATTTCTCGTGCAGTACCCACGATCATTCTATTCTTCCTCTCCACGACCCCATTTTGTTGTGGGTTATGAGGCGTTATGAGTTCTCTTCGAATTCCCTCTTTGCTACATAATTCTTTGAATTCATTCGAGATTTATTCTCCACCGTTATTGCTCCACAGAGACTTCACTTGCTTCCCCGACTCTTTCTCAACCAATGCCTTAAACTCACAGAAATTTGAGAATTTTTTATCCTTCTTCTACATAAATAATATCCAACATTCACGAGAAAAGTCATCAACAAAAATAACATAATACCTATGTTCTGTTGTTGAAGAAACCGAGAATGGTCCACATACATCTGTGTGAACTCTCTCCAGGATCACCGAAGCATAGTTCTCCTTTTCATGAAAGGTGGAGTTTACATACTTCCCCATGGTGCAACCCTTGCACTGATCTGACTAAGAAAGTGTTCCCATTGGAAGTCCAGTAGATATTTGTTGCATGATTTTCAAACCTCCATGATGAAGATGGCCCAATCACCTGTGCCATAATTCGTCCTCATCCGGACTCACCACTTTTTCTGCCTTTCCCATCATGGCAGCGTAGCCTTCTACCTCCAACTTGTAGATATTCTTGACTAGAATACTTATCCTCTTGGCTTGACCCATTGTTTTATGTCACAGGAAATCTTTTCCATCACTGAAAACAACATCATAGCCTCTGTCCTCCAACATCGTGACTAAGACCAAGTTTTTCTTTAGACTTGGAACATGCATAACATATTTCAATTGAAATGGTTTACCTGACTCCCTTTAAAAGGTAATAGTACCAATTATGGTCGCACTGTATCATCCATCATCACCCATCTCTATATGCATCTAGAGATATTTCTCCTCCAAGTCACTGAAAATCTCCTTATCTCCCGTCATGTGGAAGGAAGCAACACTATCAAGATACCACATCGATTCAGCTACAACTCCAGTAGCCTTCTTGTTCTTCTTCTTCTGTGGGAAGTTAGTGGCGAGATGCGCATGTTCGTGACAGTGAAAACACTTCACCTCGGACATATCCAGCTTCTTGCCTTTAGACTCGAATTTCGAGTGGAATTTATTCCCCTTCCCTTCCCTTTCCTTGGCAGCCAAAGCATAATCCTCTTCATCATCATGCTTTGATGAAGATCCATCTCCGGTGTTCTGCAAATCCTCCTGCACTAAATCTGATCACAGTCGTTCCCAATCCGGCAGTTTTTCTCGTCCGTTGACAGAGTCTTGATAACTGTGCCAACTCTTAGGAAGTCCCAATAGATCCAAGCTCACCAAATCATCATCAACAACCATGATTCCCACACTCCCCAGTTCATCCCAACAATGGACAAACTTTGTGAGATACTTAGGAATATTGTCGCCCTTCTCCATCTTGATCTTTCTGAGTTTATCCTTCAGCGCCAATTTCCTATGTTCGCTGCTGCTTTGGAAAAGATCCTTCAAAGCCTTCCACATAGCATATGGAGTGGCTTTCCCATGAAGGCTTGAGACAATGTGGTCTCGTACACCTTCCAACGAAATCCTTCTCATCTTTGCTACTTTCTTTTGCCATGCGTCAAGTAATGCAGCATCCGTCAAAGTGGGCTTAGGAAAATCACTGTCGATGAATTCCTTCAAGCCATTGTCTTCAAGCACCGCCTCCATCATGTCCTTCCATGAAATGTAGTTCGAGCTGCCCTCAAGTGCATACTCTAGCCGAAAACTATTGAAATCCATTTCGATGCTTACTCAATTATCGCAGCAAGAAATTCTTGCAACAAATTCGAATTGTTTCCACCAACAAACTCAGCTACTGCTTCAAAATTGCAATATTCTTTGTTCTGATATCATGTATAAATTTTAATAAAATTATGTATTTCTTGGATTCTCCTGATCTAAAAATTATATGCCACTATTAAATACAGAGTCCTTCTACTAAAATCTCTGTGGAAATTTAATCGCCAATTGCAAACACATGAAGAAAGATCAATCACACGTAACACATATGTTTTTACCGGGAAAGTATAAAGCTAAAAACCCCACTATCATATATTATGTATATATCATGGATCATGAAACAATCTCATACAAAACTCTACTCCAAGAGCTCTCAGTACAATATACAATCGTCTCATGTTGTCATACAAAAATTGGAAAATACATGCCCCAATTTACCGCCTCCTGACATCCTGCCTCCACTGCGCAATCCATGTTGATCACAATCCTAAATGAATGAGATATTTCCTTGCCATGAATGTGTAATCCTCATTGGCATCTCCAATGTGTGTGTGGTTGCATGATTGCACCCACTAATGTCACAACAGATAGTCAAACTGTCACTTTCACCTATCTCTCAACTAGGTCTCCACTGGATCTGACATGCATGTAGTTAATAGTAGTAAATATTCAGTTGCATGTGAGATCACCCCATGTGAATTAATTTAATATTTAATTCACTGATCTCTAACTAGTATATATTTAGTTACAACTAGCACAACTGTGTTTAACTCACTTAACTGAGTTAAACTACTTTAGAACTCGCATAACTACACATCCATCTATGTTACAACTTCGAATCACTCAATTACAACTAATTCCACATGCATGTCCCATAAACCAACCTTAGAACTCGAAATTCCTTCAGCTAACTGGTCTGCCACTTTAGTTAAGTAAAATCAAGTGCTTCAGGAGAACAGATTAATATTTATTGTCCAATTATTATTAAGAGATAATAATAACCGACATGCATTCTATTTTTAGACATGCGATCTATAAATAGACTTCGCACAGGCATCTAAAAATAGAACCTCATCTATAAATATAATTTTCTCACCATTCTAAAAATAGACTCCTGCTATAAATAGAATTCGCTCAACATTATAAAAATAGACATACACCTAAAAATAGCCTATGGGCCCCACCTAGTGTAGGTGCTTAATTTTCACTAGGATCATCATCTTGTTGAATCTCAACACTCCCTCTCAACAAGAAAGGGATTATCTTTCACCCTGATCTTGTCTCTATGGTATTCAAATTTTCTCCTGGTGAGCGCCTTCATTAGTATATCTACATCCCGATCTTACGTAGGAATGTACTCAAGCAACATGATCTTCCGCTGCACACACTCTCTGATATGATGATACCAGATATCTATATTCTTAGATCTATCATGAAACACAGGATGACTCGAGAGTTTAATGCAAATCTGATTATCAGAATGAATCACTGTAGGATCTAAATTAGAACAAAACAAACCAATCAAGATCCTTCTCGTCTAGATAGCCTCACATGCAGCTTGAATTTATGCCATGTATTTTGATTCCACTGAACTGAGTGCCACGAATCTTTGCTTCCTATTGTACCAAGGAACAATTGTAGATCTGATACTCAAGAACCCTCCTGATGTGCTCTTTCTGTCTGTTGGGCTGCTCGCCCAATATGCATCCATGAAGCCATGCAACTTCACCTCATATGTCTGTCTGTACCATAAGCCATACTCAGATGTGCCCCTGAGATATCTCAGGAGATGCTTACCCGCCTTCCAAAAGAGCTTGGTAGGCTTAACCATCGCTTGACTAAGTTGGTTCACTGCATAGCATATGTCTAGTCTTGTATTTACTAAATACATTATCGAACCCACTCACTGTTGATAAACAGTAGCATCCACTACCTCTCCATATGTAGCGTCATATTTCCTCCAGTTTCCTGGAAGAGGAGTATCCATGGTTTTGCAGCCCTCCATGTGAAATTACCCTGTATCTCCCTTGCATACTTGCCTTGAGACACAAAAATTTCACCATCTCGGTGCCATATTTCCAATCCAAGGAAATAATGAAGGAGGCCCATATCCTTCATCTCGAACTCTTTTGCAAGGTCCTCCTTGAATGAGTGTATCAGCTGCTCATCACGAGTCAGTATTAAATCATCAACATAAAGAACAATGATTAAAAGCTTACAATCCACCACAATTTGGTATAGGTTTTAATCCACCTCACTCTTGGTGAAGCCAAGTCTAGTGAAATAGCTGTCGATCCAAGTGTAGCAAGCACAGGGTGCTTGCTTCAGCCCATACAACGCTCTTTTGAGTTTGCACACATGCAACTCGCTATAAAAGATCTCAAATCTTTTAGGTTGCTCAATGTACACTTATTCCTCAATGATCCCATTAAGGAACACAGTCTTCACATCCATCTAATGAATGTGTCAACCCATCTGTGCTAAAAGAGAAAGGATGGTCCTTATGGAAGAATATCGTGTGACAGGTGCAAAGGTTTCTTCATAATCAATCTCCTCGATCTGTGAGAAGCCCCGGGCCACAAATATGGCCTTGTATTTCTCAACACTCCCATCAGCAGCTTGCTTTACCTTGTAGATCCATCTTGAACCTACCATCGATTTATCAACCGGCCTTGGAAAATTTTCCCAAGCATTGTTTCTGATAATGGAGTCATACTCCTCCACCATTGCATCTACCCATGCGGGCTCCTGCACTGCTTCCTAAAAGGAAGATGGCTCATTCATAATACATTTGCTCATGAGAGCCATGTATCCAGTGAAATGGTCAGGAGACTGTCTCTGTCTGCGCTGTGAAGTAGGGACTCCTGCATTCTGTGCTGCATCAAGCTTCAGTCTCTCAGCTTCTATGGTACGCCTTCTGCCAGTTCTGATGTTTGGCTCTGCATGAGTGGACTCCCCCACTCCATGAAATTTCTCGTGTGGCTGATCCACATCTAGAGACTCATCTTTGGGAACCAAAAGTTCCTCCTCCACATGTAAGTCTAGCTCCCTCTCAAGCGAAAAATTCATGGCTTTCTCCTCATTGAATTTTATATCTCGTCACACCACAGTCATTCGACTATTTAGAAAATACACACAATAATTATGGGGTGTTTCTGTGTACCCCACAAATATCCCAACCTCAGCAGTTGGCTCCAGCTTCTTCCTGGCATTCTTGGTCACATGCACATAAACAGATGAGCCAAAAATCTTATAGTGAGAAACATCTGATTTCTTACCAGGAAAAGCTTCTTCAGGTGTACTCATAACAAGTACTCTATGAGGACAACGGTTTTGCACATAAATCGAAGTGTTGCATGCTTCTGCCCACAAGTGCATTGGTGGGCCCTGATCATGCAACATTGCTCGTGCAACACCCATGATCGTTCTATTATTCCTCTTCACAACCCCATTTTGTTGTGTGTTATGAGGCACTATGAGTTCTCTTCGAATTCCTTCTTTGCCACAGAAGTATTTGAATTTGTTCAAGATGTATTCTCCACCATTATCGCTTCATAGAGCCTTCACTTGCTTCCCCGAATCTTTCTCAACCAATGCCTTAAACTCACAGAACTTTGAGAATGTTTGATCCTTCTTCTGCATGAAGAAGATCCAACATTTACGAGAAAGTCATCAATAAAAATAACATAATACTTATGTTTTTTTGTTGAAGCAACCGAGAATGTTCCACACATGTCTGTGTGAACTCTCTCCAGGATCACCGAAGCACGATTCTCCTTTTCATGAAAGGTGGACTTTACATACTTCCCCTAGTGCAACCCTTGCACTAATCTAACTGAGCAAGTGTTCCTATTGGAAGTCCAGTAGATATTTGTTGCATGACTTTCAAAGTTCCATGATGAAGATGGCCCAATCACCTATGCCATAAATTACCCTCATCCCGGCTCACCAATTTTTTCGTCTTGCCCATCATGGCAGCGAAACCTTCTACCTCCAGCTTGTAGAGATTCTTGACTCGAATCCTTATCCTATTGGCTTGAACCCTTGTTTTATGTCGCAGGAAATCTTTTCCATCGCTGAAAACAACATCATAGCCTCTGTCCTCCAACATCGCGATTGAGACCAAGTTTTTCTTCAGACCTGGAACATGCATAACATCTTTCAATTGAAATGGCTTACCTGACTCCCTCTCAAAGGTAATGGTACCAATGTCGGTCGCAATGTATCGTCCATCGTTGCCCATATCTATATGCATATGGAGACATTAGGGGAATTTTGAGGTCTAAAATGGGCCTCCTTAGGAAATTATAAAATAATAGTGGAAATAATAAAATAATATTTGATTACATCATGAAATTTTAGAAGGAAAAAAGGAAAAACTTTTTTTTCAACTCGTATTTTCAACTTATCTGCCTGTGGGTTTACTCAAATTTTGAGAAGAAACACTCGTTGGATGCATAATTTGATTCCTCATCCAAGGAGTAACCATGTTGCATACTTTTGATGGACCCTACTACATGAAAAATTAGAAATACATGAAAAAACATGATTGTAATCACAATTTTAATGTATTTCTCATTTTTCGTGAAGCAGATTCCATCGAAAGTATGCAACATGGGTACTCCTTGGATGAGGAATTAAATTTTGCATCCAATGCGTACTCGTGCTCAAAATTTGAGTAAAAAATTATGGATATAAGTTTAAAATGAGAGTTGAAAAAGTAGTTTTATTATTTTATTATTTTTTATTATTTTTCGTTTTTTTCTCCAAAAATGGTGAATCATCCCCCATGGTTGACATTGTCATCTTGAATCCTATTGGTTCTTATAAAGTTTATTTTGGTTTTACATTTTTC
The DNA here is from genome assembly GCA_034641835.2 of Pinus albicaulis. Taxonomy (NCBI): domain Eukaryota; kingdom Viridiplantae; phylum Streptophyta; class Pinopsida; order Pinales; family Pinaceae; genus Pinus; species Pinus albicaulis. Next base: position 618,509,548 of record CM076570.1, on the reverse strand, counting down.
TTAGGAGGCCCATTTTAGACCTCAAAATTCCCCTAATGTATTTCTCCTCCAAGTCACTTAAAAGCTCCTTATCTCCCGTAATGTGGAAGGAAGCACCACTATCAAGATACCACACCGATCTCATTGCGTTCGATACCAAGCATGCGATCAAAGAGAAATCAAGTTCAAATTGCAAGGCAAGGGCCTCACCAGCTGCAGCTCCAAGAACCTTCTTGTTCTTCTTCTTCTGTGGGCAGTTAGTGGTGAGATGCCCATGTTCGTGACAGTGAAAACACTTCACATTGGACAAATCCAACTTCTTGCCTTTAGACTCAGATTTTGATTGGAATTTCTTCCCCTTCCTTTTCCTTTCTTTGGAAGCCAAAGAAAAATCCTATTCATCATCATGCTTTGATGAAGAGCCATCTCTGGTGTTGCGCTTGAACTCCTCCTGCACTAGATCTGACCATAGTCATTCCCAATCCGACAGTTTTTCCCATCCGTTGACAGAGTGTTGATAAATATACCAACTCTTAGGAAGTCCCAAGAGAGCTAATCTCACCAAATCATCATCAGCAACCATGATTCCCATACTCCCCAGTTCATCTCGACATTGGACAAACTTTGTGAGATACTTAGGAATATTGTCGCCCTTCTCTATCTTGATCTCTCTGAGTTTATCCTTCAACACCAATTTCCTATGGTCGCTGCTGCTTTGGAAAAGATCCGTCAAAGCCTTCCACATAGAAAATGAAGTGGCTTTCCCATGAAGGCTTGAGACAATGTGGTCTCGTACACCTTCTAACATAATCCTTCTCGTCTTCGCTACTTTCTTTTGCCATGCGTCAAGTAATGCAACATTCGTCGAAGTGGGCTTAGGAACATCACTATTGATGAATTCCTTCAAGCCATTGTCTTCAAGCACCGCCTCCATCTTGTCCTTCCATGCAATGTAGTTCGAGCTGCCCTCGAGTGCATACTCTAGCCGCAAGCCATTGAAATCCATTTCAATGTTTACTCAATTGTCACACCAACAAACTCAAGTATTGCTTCAAAATTGCAATCTTCTTTGCTCTGATACCATGTAGAAATTTTAATACAATTATGTATTGCCTAGATTCTCTCAATCTAACAATTATATGCCACTGTTAAATACAGAATCCTTCTACTAAAATCCTTGCGGAAATTTAATCACCAATTGAAAACACATGAAGAAAGATCAATCACACATAACACAGATTTTTTTATAGGGAAAGCATAAAGCTAAAAACCCCACTATCATATATTACGTATATATCATGGATCATGAAAAAATCTCATACAAAACTCTACTCTAAGAGCTCTCAGTACAATATAAAATCATCTCACACTTTCATACAAAATTTGGAAAATACATGCACCAATTTACTGCCTCCTGACATCCTGCCTCCACTGCGCAATCCCTATTGATCACAATCCTGAATGAATGATATACTGCCTTGCCTTGACTGCACAATCCTCATTGGCATCTCCAATGTGTGTGTGGTTGCATGAGGTCACCCACTAATGTCACAATAGATAGTCAAACTGTCCCTTTCACCTATCTCTCAACTAGGTCTCCACTGGATCTGACATGCATGTAGTTACAGTAGTAAATCTTCAATTGCATGTGAGATCACTCCATGTGAATTAATTTAATATTTAATTCACCGATCTCTCACTTATGTATTTTTAGTTACAACTAGTTACAACTAGCACAACTGAGTTAAACTACTTTACAACTCACATAACTACACATCCAACTCAGTTACAACTTTGAATCACTTAGTTACAACTTTGAATCACTTAGTTACAACTAAGTCCACTCGCATGTCCCACCAACCAACCTTAGAACTCAAAATTCCTTCAACTAACTGGTTTGCCAGTTCAATTAACTGAAATCAAGTGCTTCAAGAGAATAGAATAATATTTATTGTCCAATTATTATTAAGAGATAATAAACCGACATGCATTCTATTTTTAGACATGCGATCTATAAATAGACTTCGCACATGCATATAAAAATAGAACCTCATCTATAAATAGGATTTGCTCACCATTCTAAAAATAGACTCCCGCTATAAATAGAATTTGCTCAACATTTTAAAAATAAACATACACCTAAAAATAGCCTACACGCCCCACCTAGTGTAGGTGCTTAATTTTCACTAGGATCATCGTCTTGTTGAATCTCAACAAGTTGGAGGTTGATATAATGTTTGAGCACCATTTTAAATACTATAGAAGGGTAGGAGTGGGACTGTGTGAAACCCTTTTTATCGCCTACCACTTGCTACTTGTCACCGAGGTATTTTGCACGATACACCATGAGTGCGTCGGCCGACGCTAGCCAACTTGATTGAAGTTCCAAGTTGGAACCTCGAGGTTGCCTCACCACTCACTGCCCACCACCACCCTCTCCTTGTTTGATGTCCAATGCTGCAAACAATGATATTTTAGTGGCATGACATGGGCCTGATGTTTGGACCCACCAATTTGACCTGTCGGACTGCGTGGAGGTCAGAGGGGCACCATGTACGTTGGCATGACCCCTTCTAGTGGGTCGAACTTAAAACAAGTGTAACTTTTGATCCAGGAATTGGAACAAGGTAAAATTTGTATCGTGAGAAAGCTCTTGACAAGTTGAATGCAACGATGATATCATAAGTTAATTTCACAAACTTGAAAAAACAAGAGTTTTTTCTAACCCCGTTTTCTTAACCGACCTTGGTGATCAAGTTAAACAAAAAGTAACACCTCCTACAACCTAAGAAAGTACAAAAGAATAAAAACTAGCATTTTCACCAAGAGGTGCAAAGTAACGCCGGGGAGTGGGTATACATCTTCCATGCAAGATTATTTTTCTTTTGTACACACCTTTATTTGTTAATGTAATCAAATATTCTCGTTGCATTCTATCTTTCCCTAGTTTATCACGAATGATGACCAAAAATATACTGCAATTTGCTTGCTCTCTAGCCAAACAAATTTTCGTTGTCTTTCTTTTTCTTTTTTAACAACTCTGTTGCATCCTCCAGTGCTTTCTGCTTTTTCAATTCAAAGTCACCTGCACAAACAGTAATTTCTATTGCAAATAGATAGATGGAATTTGCCGCTTTGGTCCTGGGGTGACATAGGGCTAGAGAGAAAGGGTCCATGGTTTGCACGTTTAGATGTGTCATGTTGTGTATCATTCAACCCATGAGTTTGAACAATATTTTATACTTAGCGGAAATGATTTATACCTTCCAAACAAGTTCGCTTTGTTTATCCTATTGGGGTTAAAAGAGAAGCACAAGGAAGCTTTGCTACTAGCGACAACAGTAGATGATTTTTATTTTAGTTAACGCATAATGATTTCACATACCCCGGCGAAGAGAGTACATAGGAACCCTAAACAAAATTGTTGGAACTGATATTGAGCCAAATTACAAGCTACAAATTAACCAACATACAAAACCCAATTCCCCGAAATTTTCACATCTAAAGATACAATGTCATTTTTCATGTTAATTTGTTTAATTGGTCGTTACTTTTCACCCACTCTGGCGGTTACAAAAAATTTGCTAATTAAAGTTCCTCCCTTGTGTCTACTACTACATCTATGGAGACCACGTATTTACCTTGAGAGCATAAGGGAGTTGAAAAGGCGTCATCTGTAATGATGAAGATCTTCTCAATCTTTCAATGTGTGAACCTATGTGGTTGTCTTTGGTATTTGTTTACATTACCATCATCATGATCATCATTATTTCATTGCAAGTTTAGGTAAAGTGCAATCTAACCACTCTATACAAAATATAACATTTGATTTTGTAATAATGAAATCTGAACTTTATAATAGAAAAGGGGTAAATTTATGTTGCTTAATTATTGTTTGCAGACCAGAAGATAGTAAAAAAAAAGGATTCTAATAGAATGACAAGGTATAGTGTATAACATCATATAAAACATTATTTAGCTTTAAGAATCCACAAAACATAACACAAATAATAAAGGTTTAGATGGTATTACAACTTGAATTAATTAGTCACAATTTAATTAAAGGAAAGACTGCTTAGTAATTCGAATTTCGAAGCCTGAAGGTACATTAAAGGAGGGCGTAAAAGCAAAAGGAGGAAAAATAGAAAGGACCACATATATAAGTCTCAGGTATGATTTAATTTGGTTGTTGAGTTTATAATTGACTTTGAATACACAAATTTTATGAAAGTTTTCATATGCAGAAATATCTTCGTCCCGTCCAGGGAGTCATAGAAAGAGTATGATAATATGCCCTTTAGCCAAGAGTAGTATGACTTGAGTATGAAAGCAAATCTTGTTTATTCCACCTCGATATGTACATTCTGCGTAGGCTCACGATATCTTTCAGTGATAACAGCACATCGGGAACGCCTCTGCTCATCTCCTGTGAACTTTGTCGGAACCAACCGAGTCCACTATTTTGACTGCGCAATCCATTCCCTTTGTGAACGCCGCTGCCTGATCACACAGCAAAATCAATGGTCAGGACAATTAATTATGAAAATTTCTATTTGTATCAAATAGAAATGAACATTTTTTCTGCAACTGCCGAACAGGTTAAAGAGAAGCAAAATATCAACAATAATGGTGAATTGCAGAAGCAAAGAAAACGAGGAATTTGGTTGGGCACCAGAATCGACCTGCTCTCCTTCATCCAGGCGCGGCCTTGAAAACAGTGGAGCTGCGGGAGGCGATAGCCCATATAGAAATTATTTTTAAATTTTGAAATTATAGACAAAAATGCCCGCGAAACTGACTGCAGGTCAACCAAGGGCGAGCATTACGCAACCTTTCTTGAAATAACCCTTTTTCCCATGTTGGATTCAACTTGATTGTTGTTTCGGCATCAGCAAGTCCTTTACTAAGCTTGACAAGATTCAGAAATGATGCAGATCTATTGTTGTAAAGAGTTGCGTTGGAAGGATCAACCTTCATAGCTTGAGTGTAAACAGTTGCTGCTTTAAGATAATTACCGGCTTTGAAATGAGCATTACCTTGATCCTTCATAGAATTACCTTTTACATTATTAAAATAAAAATAAAAATTGAATTTAAATACAATTTCCAATAAAATTATGATTTTTTATTAATATTCAAATAAATAATTTCAATATTTTATATAACTTTTGCAAATATACCCAACATTGAAGGAATCAATAACAAAATGTAAAAGAGTTATTTAAGACATCTTCAAATCATTTTGTAATTGATTAATTCTATATATAAATCCAAACCCTAAGGATTTTGAAGGTGGCTAAAACAATTTGTGCGATTTTGAATTGGATTTTCAATGGTTACATGATTTGTGAGGGATGTGACTCTCCTGGGAGACCAATGGGAAGAAGGCCTCCATTATGTTGCCCCAATTTTGTTCTCCCCTAATAAATCCATTTAGAGTAGGTATCAGTTGATCATGGCATGGCTCTTTATAGAGAGTTGAGGGTTGAATTCTCAATGCTAGAGGAGGATTCATGGGCTAGTAATAAACAATTTGCTCTTTAAGGTAGAGTTGAATGTTGAAGGCTCTATGTTAGTGAGGGATTCATGGGCTATCAATGAACAATTTGCACTTAGGGTTGGCAATTGTCCTGAGCTGTTGAGGCGATGCCAATCCTTCATCTTCGTTTTCATTTTCATCGTAAAATGGCTAATGTTGCCATTGCTAGTTCCCCCAAAATACAAGTACAATTGCAAGACAACCCCATCAGAAACAGTATTAATTCCCCTTTCGTTCTCATTGAGTGTGCAGAGTCATGTACATATTATCATCTGTTGCAGGGTTGCATCAAGCAGAAATCCTTAGCAGATGGCAAATTAATTCATGCCCACATCAACTTGACTGGATTTGAGCCAGACAGGTATTTACAGAATGTACTTGTCAACATGTATGTGAAGTGCGGAAGTCTGCTGGACGCTCGCAGAGTTTTCGATCAAATGGGTAGTGATGGGCAAGATTCTTCTTCATGGACCGTGATGATTACAGGGTATTCAAGGCACGGGTTTCCTCACAGGGCATTGGCACTATTTGGGCAAATGCAAGCAATGGGTTGCGTCCATTCGAGTGAATTCACATTTTCCAGTGTTATCTCGGCATGTGGGAAGTTGGCACTGCTGGAATTGGGTATGGAGATCCATGGACAGGTCGTAACAAGTGGCGTGGAGTCTCATGTATCAGTTGTTAATGCACTTATAAACATGTACGCAAAATGTGGGAAAATTAGGGATGCGCGCCAAGTGTTTGACAAAATGTGTGAACAGGAGAGGGATATTGTTTCATGGACTGTGATAGTTGCAGCCTATGCAAGGTATGGCCCTGCTGTGGAGGCCTTGAAATTGTTTCACCGTATGGATACAGCGGGCGTTGAACCCAATCAGTTCGTTTTTTCTGGTGTTGTTTCGGCGTGTGCCAAATTGGGGACTGTGGAACAGGGTATGAGGATCCATGAAGGAATAATAAGAAGAGGGTTTGAGTGCCATCTCTCTGTAGCCAATGCCCTGATAGACATGTACGTAAAATTTGGAAGGCTGGAGAAGGCTCGTGAATTGTTTGATAAAATGCTACAACGAGATGTTGTTTCATGGACTGTGATGCTTGCAGCTTATGCAAAGCACGGAGCTGCCGATGAGGTATTGCAGCTGTTTCATCAAATGCAACAAACAGGATGCCAACCCAATCATCTCACCTTAGCCAGTGTTCTGTCAGCATGTACTAATTCGGGATCGTTCGAACTTGGCATGGAAATCCATGACGAGGTAATAAGAAGTGGGTTCCAGAATCATGTCTCTGTGGCTAATACCCTTATAAATATGTACTCAAACTTTGGGAGGATAGACAAGGCATATGACATATTTGATAAAATGCGTCGGCGAGATTTGGTTTCATGGAATTCGATGATTACTGGCTTTGCAAATAGTGGATTGGTTGAAGAAGCTTTGAAACTCTTTCAGCGAATGCCACAACGTGATATAATAGCATGGAATGCAATGATTGCTGGATATGTGCAGAATGGGTTGGTTGATGATGCCATTGAACTCTATAAAGAAATGCCAGAACAAACAATGTTCTCATGGACAACAATGATTGCAGGTTACGCTCAAACGGGAAATGTTAGTCAAGCTCTGAAGCTCTTCAGGGAAATGCCTCTACGGGACACGGTGTCATGGAATGCAATCATTGCAGGGCTTACACATAATGAGCATGAGGAGGAAGCCCTTCAGCTTTTCCGAGAAATGCAATTGGCAGGCTTAAAGCTGGATTCACAGACGTTTGCCAGTACTCTTCCAGCATGTGCTAGTTTGGCAGCTTTGGAATATGGTATACAAATCCACGGAGAGATACTTAGAAGTGGATTTCAGCACGATATCATTGCGGCTAATGCTCTGATAGATATGTACGCAAAATGTGGAAGTATACAGAAGGCAAGTGAATTATTTGTCAAAATGCTTCAACGAGATACTATCTCCTGGTCATCAATGATAAGAGCATATGCCACGCATGGCTTTGGTAAGGAGGCCCTCAAACTCTTTGAACAAATGGAATTTTCTGGCCTGACACCAGACCATATTACCTTAGTTAGTGTTTTGTCTGCATGCAGCCATGCAGGTCTAGTGGATGAGGGCTATAAATACTTCAATTGCATGCATGAATATTATCACATCACTCCTAGAACGGAGCACTATCAGTGCATGGTTGACCTTCTTGGCCGAGCTGGGCGTCTAGATGAAGTTCTGGACTTCATCTACAAAATGCCAATAAAACCGGATGCTTCTGTTTGGAATTGTTTGCTGGGTTCCTGTAGAATACATAACAATGTCCAGCTAGCAGAATATGCAGCAGAACGTGTTTTTGAGCTGGACCCTAAAAACGCTGCAACATATGTGCTTCTTTCAAACATCTACGTCGCAGCTGGTAGGTGGGACGACATAGAGAAGGTAAGGAAAATGATGAAAGAGAACGGTGCAAAAAAGGCACCAGGTTGCAGTTGGATTGAGCTCGATAAACAGGTACATGTTTTCCTTATGGGAGATGATATGTCACATCCAAATAATGTATGCAAATCTGAAGAGCTTCTCTGGGCCGTTGAAGGTAGCAGGTCTATTTCCATACAAGGTGTTTGCTGAATGCTCTGAAGAGAGAAAATGACTGAACTTTGCCACTGTACTAAATATTATGGAATCTCACTGTTCGTCCGAAACCTAAAAATGCTGCACCTTATGTTTTTCTTTCTGATGTCTATGCCACAGCTGGCAGGCAGGACAATGTAAAGAAGGTACCCAAAATGATGAAAGACAGATGCTTTCTAGGTCTCAGCACCATTGTGTGCTTCTAGGTTTGACTCATGCGTCATTGGCATTGTCATAATGTTCTATACCTTTCTTGGGCTTATTATGTCAAAGAAAGAAAAAATATTCCATGTAATTTGGTCATGTAAACCTCCTCCACCAAGTGGCCCTGTTCTCTCTTCATGTAGGCCTCATTTAGTTGTGCAGGCCTCATTTAGTTGTGCATTCGACCTATTGTGAGGCTATCCAAGGAAGATATTCGATCTGCAATATCTAAGTGAAGAAAGAAGTGTGAAGGGCCTAGAAAGGAAGGTCTTAACATTGCAAGAAGGAAGGAGTCCAAGCAAAGAAGAGAGGGACCAAAAATCTGCTCTTATTCTGCCACACGTGCTAAGATATCTGAGATAGAAGAACAAAATTGCAAGGCCAAAGATGCAGGCCAAATTTCAGAGTTGCAGAGAGTGTTGAGACCCTTGCTGACTTGTTTTGAGGAGCTGACTTTTATTGACTTTTGAAGAAATTGGATAGAGTTTGACTAATCCTCTTGGAAGGCTGACTTGGTGGATTGAAGGAGGTCTTTGTTTTGGTCAAAGGATCTTGGTTATCTCATTTGATTTGGTTCTTGAAGAAGAGGAGAATTTTGGGATTTTGCCTTGGCTGAGAGCCTACATCTTGTGTCTTTGTTGTTTTGATCTTTATGCATTTATGTTTTGGTAGTTGCTTGATGATAAGAAGATAAAAAGACATAAAAGAAGATAACAAGAATACTAAGATATCATAACTAAGTTTCAAGATAAGAAAATATTTCTGTCTTTGTGATTTTCTAACACCATCATCTTTATTTAAGTATGGCAATGTTGATATGACAATTATGAGCAGAAAATTCAAATTTTCCAATGTTCTGTTTTGGGATTGTTTATTGGAATCTTGTCAAACTCCTTTCCATATCTCTGGAATGGTGAAATCCGGTGATCCAAAATCTTTTGTTTGAGATGTATAAAAGAATTAACATGTGAAAATTGTAGCTTTTAAAACAAGAAACTTTAAAGGCATAAGCGGAAAAAGAGAGAAGCAATTAACGTCATGCACGAAGACACAAGAGTTGATATCGGAGTTCGTCCAGGAGGGACTACGTCTCCGGGCCCTGCTCTAATAGTGGGGAGGCCCTGCTTTCATTAAATGGCAAAATGAAAGTACAAGTACAAAATGAGGAATTACACCCTTATACCTGCCCAATCTGGAAATGGCCGAAAATTGCAGACCTCTGCTGACAAAATGGGCAGCACCGTTGGATTTGTGGCGTCGAGTAGTGCTGAATCCATATAAAACTTGCCCCAATCGGAGAAAGTGAAAATCTGGCCCCTCTGGAAAAATGGCTCAGATCATGGTTCCGCCCCCCTCTGCACACTGCTCAAGGTTCCACTACCTTGTTTTCCGTGCCCGCTCCTGTCCGTCCTTGGGCACACAAATGAATGAAGGTTTATATAATGAAATGCGGGCGGACTCTCCAAAGCCACCGTTAGCTGAAATGGTTGAGATCCACATTGTTTGGGCGGAGGTCGGGTGGTCAAATCCCGACCCCGCCATAAAAAGGCCGACTGTATTTATTTGTTGAAACCGCGTTCCATTTAAAAAAAACTCGCATTACATTTTTAACTAAACGTTGGAACCGTTTGATATTTTTAAACCGCATTACCATAAAAAAACAACGTTTGAACGTTGATGTGATGTGGATATGGGGGGTCGGACCCATGTTGGGCGGCCCGCCCCATATGGTAACGCGCCACGTATACATGTGGCAGCGGCGCCCGTATCATTGCATAACGGGCGTATAATGTGGACCGCGGGGGTGGCGGGGTTGACCACCCGCCCCCCAACAACATTATATTTTTAATATCATATGGTTATGCGGATGGGGTGGCGGGGTTGGTGGCCCGCCACCCTTATTACATATTTTTTTTGTTTTATTTTGTTATAAAACAAACTATTGCTTTTTAAACCTTCGAATTTTTGACCGAAGGAGTGAATTTAACGGTCCCACAAATTCTCCCGGAATCTGGCCAGGTTTGCCGGAATCCGGTGGCCGGGTTTCAGCAAAATTGTTGCCTCCTTAGTCTGCCACATCACCAAGTCAACCCCTGAACTTTGACTGCTCCTAACTCCTTCATTCGGACTCGGAATTGAGTGTCGTCTGCGCCGTTGGATTCAGAATTTCGAGATCTACAACTTGAACTTGGTTCAAAGGATTTTCGAACACTTTGATTTCTGAGCCTTGTACTTAAGCCATTTGTACCTGTACCTGTGTAATCCACCTGGATCATTCCTCCCCACTAAGAGCTTTTGGACCCCAAAAGCCTCATCAATCAACAGGCAAGTGAGGGAATTGCTCCCTCACCTTCTCCTTTTCAAGCCATTTGGCTTTACTTGGGTGCATCCCCTTGAAACCAACATGGAGATACTCCACATCTCCTCGTCGCGAAGTCCTGGTCCTTCGATCGAGAATGATGTCCTCTGGCAGTTCATCGAGATATTCTGGTGCAAAGTCATCCACTGTAGGAACTGATCCTACCTCCTCAGTGTCCATGATCAATGGGGGTTCATAAAGTTTTAGATTTTCAACATTCACAACTGAGTACATCTGCATGTATACCGGCAAGTCGAGTCGGAAAGCATTATTCCCAATCTTTTCCAATATGGTAAAGGGACCATACCGGATTGGTCGCAATTTCTTACCTTCTCCCTTCATTCGATCCTTGCTGATGTGGAACCACACTTTGTCGCCAACTTGAAATTGATGGTCAACTCGGTGCTTATCATGTCGGGCCTTATATCGGGCCCGACTCTTCTCCAACTGCTCTTGCACTACTTGGTGAATCGTCTGAATCCGCTGAATGAACCGCTGTGCTTTATCCCTGTCATCACGCCCACTGGCATCTTCATCCCTTCCATAGATCATGTTGAAAGGGTCCTTTGGTAAGTAACCAAAGCATGTCTCAAAAGGTGAACGCTGCGTAGAGGAGTGCACTGCTCGGTTGTAAGCGTGCTGCACATATGGAAGGTGTTCATCCCACAACTTGGGATGTTTGTTGCAATAGCCCCGCAACAAGTGTACCACGGTACGATTAACGACCTCTGTCTGTCCGTCGGTTTGTGGATGGAATGCCGTGCTTCTCTTCAACTTGGTATCCATCATGCGCCACAAGTTGGTCCAAAACTCTCCAAGGAAACGAGAGTCTCGATCTGACACAATCGACGTGGGCAACCCAAAGTGGACCCAAACATACTGAAAGAAAAGACAAGCAGTCTGCTCAGCAGTGACCTGCTTTTTACAAGGCATCAATATGCACATTTTGCTAAAGCGGTCGATGACAACATACAAATAGTCGTGACCCTTTCTTGACATAGGCAAACCTCCTACAAATCCATCGACACACTTTCCCATGAACGACCCGGAATAGGGAGTGGTGTGTAGAGCCCAAGTTTTCTATTAGAGGGCTTTGAAACAGAACACATCACACATCCCTTTACAAAACGGGTTACAATGTTTTTCATATGGGGCCAAAAACAAAACCTTTGCAAATGACATAAGGTTTTTTCAACACCAAAGTGACCAGACACAAGAGAGGTATGCGCCTCTCGAATTACATGTACCCTTTCTACTGTGGGTATGCACAATTTACCAAGGTGATACAACAGCTTCCCCTGCAAATGATAGTTGTCCACCTGTGAACCATGAGTTAGTTTTGCATAAACTTTTTTAAAGTCATCATCATTAGTGTACTGTTCAACATAACTTTCAAAAGATAATGACGCATTATGCAAAATAATAGAAGCAGCGATAGGAGGGCGAGAGAGCATGTCTGCTACTTTGTTACTAGTGCCCTTCTTATACTTTATTACCAGATGAAATTGCTGTAGGAACCCCATCCACCTGAAATGACGAGATTGTTGTAGCTTGGTCTATGACTAAAGGTACTGCAAGGGCTGATGATCCATATGGATGATGGTCTCCTTGCCGATCAGGTAGTGTTTCCACTTTTTCACACTTTGGAACAAGGCATACAATTCCTTGTCGTAAGTGGGGTAATTTATTACAGCCTGGGAGAACTTCTCCGAATGGTAACAAATCGGCTTCTTCTGCTGCAAAAGTATAACTCCCATGGCGTACCCACTGGCATCGGTTTCGATCTCAAAAGGCTGCTGGAGATCGGGTAAAGCCAGGACTGGTGCAGTGCTGATTTTCTCTTTCAGTGCTTCGAAGGCCTTCTGCTATTTTCCTCCCCACTGAAAGGCTTGTTTAATACTGGTCAGAGTGTGTAAGGGTGATGCAATAACGGAGAAGTTGGCAATGAACCTCCTCCAGTACTGTACTGCACCTAAAAAACTACGGACCTCTGTTACATTGGTAGGCTTAGGCCAATTTACAATCACCTCAACTTTTGAGGGGTCTATTTTTAATTGACCATTACCGACAATATGACCAAGGTAAACCAAAGAGGTTTTCCCAAACTCACACTTTGACAACTTTACATACAATTGTTCCTTCTTTAAAACATCAAGCACTTTGATTACATGGCATACATGTTCCTCCTAAGTCCTACTAAATACAAGAATATCATCTAAATACACAAGGACAAACTCATCAATGAAAGGCCTAAAAAGATCATTCATGACCCTCATGAATGTGGCTGGAGCGTTGAAAAGTCCGAATGGCATCACCATCCATTCGAACAACCCCTGTTTGGTCTTGAAGGCGGTTTTCCACACATCCTGCTCTGCAATTCTGACCTGGTGATAACCACTACGCAAATCCAATTTGGTGAAATAAACAACATTTTTTAATTGATCTAATAAATCATCAATGCGAGGGAGAGGTATCGATTTTTCACCGTGATTTTGTTTAGTGCCCGATAATCCACGCACATCCTCCATGTGCCATCTTTCTTGTGCACTAACACGATCGGCGAGCCACAAGGAGAAGTACTTGGCCGAATGACCCCTTGGTTCAATAGTTCCTGTACCTGCTTTTTGATTTCCTCCATTTTGATGGATGACATCCTGTACATACCAATGTTTGGTAATGGAGCATCATGTTGCAAATGGATCTCATGTTGGATCCCTCGTTTTGGAGGCAAACCTTTGGGTTCCTGAAACAACTCACCATAGTTAGAAATAACATCACATAATTCCTATTTATGAGCCGGATCACATCCCTGGAAAGCATCGGTTATTTCTTCATCCTTTGCTCTCACAACCATGAGCAAACACCCCTTGCTGGAATTTACCAGTCTCTTCATCTGTCCTGCACTTACAAGGCTGGCACTGACTTTGGTTTGATGAGCTCTCACAATGTATTCTACCCCATCTTTAGTGATTTGGTATTTATTTTCATGGCGAAAGAAAACTGCTTTCCTATCATAAAGATAGGGACTCCCCAACACAATGCCACAGATATCCAATGGTATTACATCCAATTCTACTTCATCTACCAGCTTAGAAGCAATAACAAATTTTACCTTACACTGCTTGGTTACATTTAGTTTTACTTTATCATGTATCCATCCAAGTGGATAAGGTTTTGGATGAGGCTTAACTTCCAAGCCTAACTTTTTAACCAAGGATTCTGAAATAAGGTTTGCTTGAGAGCCTGAATCAAATAGAGTTTCTACTTTTGCATGGTTTATAACAACTCTAATATGAAACAACTCAATTCTCTTACGTTCATTAGAAAGAGGCTCATTTGATGAACTAGTGCTTTCCTGTGATTCAGAATCATGAAGAGAATGAGTACCTTTTGTCTCTGCTGCTGTGATCAATGCCTCATCGCCTGAGTCGGATCCAAGGTCCTGCTGTGCGGTTGCTACCGTCTTCTGCTTACCCTTTCCTCCATATCTCTTCGGCTTATTTTCTGGATAAAGTTTCCAACAATGATCGTCGTCATGGCCTTCCTTTTTGCAGTGAGTGAAATAAGGCTTTTCTCCTTCATCCTTCTTTGTTGACGCCGTCTTCTTTTCCTTTCCCTTTCCTTTCCCTTTGAATTTGCCATTTGAAGGTTTGGAAAGCGGTTTCTTTGAATGATCGTCCTTATCATTTATGCCCCTGTTCTCAAGATGAATGGCCTTCACACTGGCCGAGTCAATGGTAGTAGGTTCAAACATTAACAATGAATGTCTAATGTAACTATGCAATGAACCAATGTACTTAGTTACAACTTCAGGAGAATCTAACGAGATGCCCAAACTTAATGCCTGTTTTCGAAATTCTTCAGTAAAGGTTTGCACATTTTGTCCTTTACCTTGCCTTAGGTACTGCCACTCCATTAAGGCTTTCCGCTTGTAACCTAAGGGATAGAATTGATTTTTAATTGCAGTAATAAAATCTGACCAGGAAGAAAGAAGGTTACCCAAGTTACTGCTGCTTCGAAGTTTGCTCTCCCACCAGATGAGAGTTGTGCCACTCAATCGAAGAGAAGCCAAATGGATTTTCGCCTCGTCCTCCATAATCTGTTGGATCCTACAATAGAGTTCAAGCTGCCTAATCCAATTGTTAAGCTTCTCAGCATTACTTTCACCATTATATACTGGTAGATCAAACTTAACATCTAACTTAAAGAAAGGCTTGTTAGATGCATTTCCAGACTTTTTATTATGATGGTTAGAAGAGGAGGAAGGACTTTCATTTCCTGAAGGGGGTGGATTTCCTCCACCATCTCCATGCGCTGAACCTTGCCCTTCTAAAGAATGATCTCATGTTTTCTCTAACCTTTCAAGTCTAGAGAATAGTCTCTCTACTCGATCTGCCATGGTATAGAAAGTTTTGTGGAAATTGAGCTCCTCTTCATTCCGATCTTCGTCTCCCATGTTCCTTCTCTGACGTGCACGTCCTGCTTCGGGATCAAAAGCCTGTAGCGTCCCTTCTCCTCTTCTTAGCCTGCTTCTTGTTAGCATACAAACATGTAATTCACATCTACAAACACCCGCTCTAATACCACTTGATCCAAAATATTTTGTTTGAGATGTATAAAAGAATTAACATGTGAAAATTGTAGCTTTTAAAACAAGAAACTTTAAAGGCATACGCGGAAAAAGAGAGAAGCAATTAACATCATGCACGAAGACACAAGAGTTGATATCGGAGTTCGTCCAGGAGGGACTACGTCTCCAGGCCCTGCTCTAATAGTGGGGAGGCCCTGCTTTCATTAAATGGAAAAATGAAAGTACAAGTACAAAATGAGGAATTACACCCTTATACCTGCCCAATCTGGAAATGGCCGAAAATTGCAGACCTCTGTTGACAAAATGGGCAGCACCGTTGGATTTGTGGTGTCGAGTAGTGCTGAATCCATATAACCTTGCCCCAATCGGACAAAGTGAAAATTTGGCCCCTCTGGAAAAATGGCTCAGATCATGGTTCCGCCCCCTCCTGCACACTGCTCAAGGTTCCACTGCCTCGTTTTCCGTGCCCGCTCCTGTCCATCCTTGGGCACACAAATGAATGAAGGTTTATATAATGAAAAGTTGGTGGACTTTCCAAACTCACCGTTGGACGAGTTGGTTACGGATCCGCATTTGTTGGGCGGAGGTCGGGTGGTCAAATCCCGACCCCGCCATAAAAAGGCCGACTGTGTTTATTTGTTGAAACCGCGTTCCATTTAAAAAAAACCCGCATTACATTTTTAACTAAACGTTGGAACCGTTTGATATTTTTAAACCGCATTACCATAAAAAAACAGCGTTTGAACATTGATGTGATGTGGATATGGGGGGCCGGACCCATGTTGGGCGGCCCGCCCCATATGGTAACGCGCCACGTATACATGTGGCAGCGGCGCCCGTATCATTGCATAACGGGCGTATAATGTGGACCGCGGGGGTGGCGGGGTTGACCACCCGCCCCCCAACAACATTATATTTTTAATATCATATGGTTATGCGGATGGGGTGGCGGGGTTGGTGGCCCGCCACCCTTATTACATATTTTTTTTGTTTTATTTTGTTCTAAAACAAACTATTGCTTTTTAAACCTTCGGATTTTTGACCGAAGGAGTGAATTTAACGGTCCCACAAATTCGCCCGGAATCTGGCCAGGTTTGCCGGAATCCGGTGGCTGGGTTTCAGCAAAATTGTTGCCTCCCTAGTCTGCCACATCACCAAGTCAACCCCTGAACTTTGACTGCTCCTAACTCCTTCATTCGGACTCGGAATTGAGTGACGTCTGCGCCGTTGGATTCAGAATTTCGAGATCTACAACTTGAACTTGGTTCGAAATATTTTCGAACACTTTGATTTCTGAGCCTTGTACTTGTACCTATACCTGTTTAATCCACCTGGATCATCCGGTAATTAAATTTGTGTATTTTTTATACCTTGGATTATTGATGCTTTTGAATCGATATGTGGCATCAACAACTAGGAAAGAGACATTTAGTTTGTAATTTCCTCTTCTAATTAATTGCCCAAGGGAGGTGAAGTAGCCTATCCAACCTTGTAGGCTATAGTCAATTATAAAGGGGGAAACCCATTATTCAATGCTTTGGGATAACATTGGGTAAAATGGGGTAATTGGAGGAAAACTTGTGGAAGAAGCCAAAGTTGGGGCTAAGCATAGGGAAATTTATCAGCCCCTCAAATTAAATTTAGGAATGGAGTCCCATAGGAAATCTATAAATAAGAGAGAGGAGAATCATTTTATCATCATGGTTGTTGTTTTTCGAACAAAGGCTCTTGAGGGTTTTAAGGCCCCTTTTATTTATGATTAGTTTCGGTGGTGAAAGATCCCACCCTAGCCAATCCTTTCTCTTAATCGGTTTAGCATAACTTTTGAGGCAACATCCAATCTATTTGTGGAAGTCAAGGTTTTTTTAAGGCTAAGTTCCGCGACATCTAGGGCATGCGACATTCTCTTGGAGAAGCGAATTACCACCCAAATTGTTAGAAATGTAACTAGTGTTGGTCTTCATAATGTAATTCAAATGTAGTATTGATGTATTTATTATATTCATTTTATATCTAAATATGTTCTTCATGCTTTTAGGGTCAATTGAGTCAAAATAAAATTTATCATGAGCCAATGAAATGTAATTGAGTCAGAGTTTTATTTGGACTTCTTGTAAAAGAAAAAATATATATTTTTCAAGTCAAAGAGTCAAAAATGTCAACACAAAGACCAAGTCAGCTCTCCTAGGCAAGTTGGCCTAAGGAGGCAGCCATTCGACCTCATGGACATGTATAAATACAAGATAGTTCAACCTCATTTGATCATCCATCCATCACTTCAATTTATGTGAAAGAAGAAGGAATATTTCTGCGAATGTCAAAGGAGAGAATTTATGTTTTCTACCTTAGTTTTTGTTCACTCGTGTGCTACTACAGGTCCAAAATTTCAGAAGATGACCAGATTGTGAGATTTGACCAATGTTGACTTTTGTTGACTATGACTTCTTGCAGATGGATTGGAGGAGGGTTGACCTAGGTCTTTGTGGCAGTCTTGGTCTTGGTCTTGGGTCTTGGATATCTCACTTTGATTTGATTCTATAAGAAGATGATTTTCTTGGGTTCCCCCCCTGTGGGGTTTTTCCTTGGATTGGAACCTAATTTCTTGTGACCTTCACCTTTTTTACATGATTTTAGTAATTGCTTGATGAAAGAGAATATAAATTTAATAAAAAACCAACAAACATTCACAAGTAACTATCAAGTTAAGAGAAATCTGCCCTAGTCTACAAGTATCATGATTTCTCAACATGATATCAGAGATAAGTTGAAGGAAGGGCAACTTGAAGATCACTTTTTGAAAACACCTCTATAATAGTTATCTCCTTCTCAAGACACTCTTGTAACAAATAGACTTGAAGATCATCTTCTCTGTAGTAGCCATCATTCAAAGACGTTATTGGAAGCCAAATCAATACTCTTGATAGATTCTCTTTCCTTTTACAAGTAAGCTATCCTCTATGCTCTATGTCTGCAATCTAAAAGTCTATATCCTAATTTGAGACTATGGTCTGAAGCATTTGTCCAAAAGTTCTGTAGGTCGAATCCTAAAGGAATCTAGGACCAAGACTGAAAGAATAAATCCTACATCTCTTTGAAGCTAATCTCTCGACCAAGTTACAAAAACAAGCACTTATGATGACACCAAACAGTTACACGTGACTATACATGACATTCGATACAATATTCTTTGTGATTTATGGAAGAAGATGAAAGAATATCCAATGAAGTTTGAAACCTCTTAACCATTTATTCTAACTCGCTCTTGCTTAAGATCGAAGGTCAAGTTTATGATAATCATTTTTACAAAAGGACAAATATATTATGGGCAAATGAAGGTAGAAAATGAAGCAGAACAGAATTTGGAAGAGTACCTTATATATGTGACATGTGATCTGGAGTATTTTTTTTTTAAATAAGACTAATTCTATTAAAAAAAAACATATAGTACAATCAGAGCTTGCAAGCAAGCGAAGCTGAAAAGCAGGGGAGCCGGAAGTGATAGACTATCATCCTCGTTCCCAAATAACAGCCATGGAATGAGCAAAAAGATAACAAGGATAGCAAAAAATAGAGAGCTGGACAAAGGTATCTACCCGGAATGGGTCGACACTGCCAAACGACATTTTTTCCCTTTTTTCTTACTGACTTTGACCCAGCCATTGGTACTTGGTTGGGCAGGAACCAATTGTAGACTATTCTGTGCTGAGGGAGGATTCTCCTTATCTGAATCGAAGGAAGAAGACACATGAGTGCGTTTCTGAGAGATCGGAGGGGCAAAGGGATCCTCAGGGCTGGCTGAGGGTGTGTCCTTCAAAGTCTCAACATTCTCCCCATCTGCTTCAATTTCCTCCTCATTCGAGCTGGAGGAATCAGTGTCATCCATGGGGGGGGAATCACAAGGTTTCCAGCTCTTGGATTTGGGTTTGCGATTGAGATTCTTCTTTTTGTCGAGGAACTTGGCACATGTGTTTTGGAGATGCCCCATTTGATGACAATGGCGACATCGGAAGGCAGTATTCTCATAGTCCAAGGTTTGTGTCCAATGGAAGTCCCCAATTTTGAGGTTGATATGATCTGACAACGCTTTGCTAATGTCTATTTCCGCACACATTCTACCTAAGGTGTGGATTCCTTTCTCCCTTCTTGAGGTATCTATAGCAAGGAAACAACCTAAGGTATCCCCAATCCCTAGGAAAATAGAGTAGTGTCATAGATGCGCCGGAAGGTTCGGGAGCCTGACCCAAATGGGAAGCTTGGTGATGACAGCTGTAGAGGGGTCGAAGTTTGGAAACCAAGGGGTGAGGAAAAGCCCAGCCGATCCCCAGAACCAAGAGCCTCCCGTTAAGGCTTTCTGGTAGTCTTCATTGAAGGCAAAAGCCACAATGAAGAAGCCTTTCGAGCATAAGACGACCTTGTTGTTATTAGTCTAGTTGGAGTGAATCCACTGGTATAGATCTGTTGTTCGAGGCCATAGGCCGTTAAATCTGCAGATGATCGTGGTTTCTGCAAATGTCTGGTATTAATCGTCAAGAGTTGGATGAGAGATTTCGATAGAAGGGATCTCCTCCATTTTATCCACCAAAAACGGCCTGGGAGCCGCAGTTGGTTGAGCAGATTTTGTAGAAGGCTGTGCATGGACTGCATCTTTGTAAGAGAACGCAGGAGCAGAGGAGGTCTGCTCCAATGCCCCTCCTCTTAGACGTAGGGTAAACACAATAGAAGCATCTCTTTGAATACAATAAAAGGAGAGGGGAAGAGGGTCCTCTAGTTGTTTACCTTTATACAACAATCTATGGAGAGAGGAGGGAATCCCCAGCCGGAGTTAAAGGTTGCACGAAAGATCCTGCACTAGATCCGTTGCACGCACCCATTGCAGCATCGTTTTGCCTGAGAGGAGTGAGATTTGGATCTGAAATTCAGAGGGAAAGTGATCTGAAATTCCCCGCTCCCCCAATCTGGATTGTAATTGAAATGTGCTTAAGCTTTGTATATCCATATTCGCCAGTCTTTGGGCACTGATCGACGCTAGATGAAGAGCACAGTCGCAGTCGTTGTATTCTTCCGGCTTTGGTACCTCTGCAGACTGATCTGGCAGGTCCGAGAAGCAGATCTGCTGCTTGCTTGCGACAAAGGTAGAGTCTGTGGGATCACCTGAGTGGATCTCATTTTCCTTGTGGGCGTGTTTTTCTGATAGGAGAAAAGTGCCCCTTGTACAGATGCTAGTCGCCTCTTTGCTGTGGAGTAGGGCATTAACTTGAGCGGTCTCCGTCGCGGCTAAAGCACTAGTGATTTCCACCGATTCCTTGCCCTTATCATTGTCGGCGACTGCCCAGAGAGGAGGAGAATGGCACCAGAATTGGGCCTCATCTGAAACTCTTGTGGCAACTGTGATGGCGGCAGCTGCAGAGCCGTCTAAAGAAGTTGCAGGAAATGCAGCTGCACAGTCGGCATCAGCCTCTTTGCCGGGGAAAAACCTTAAGAATCGCAAAAGGAATAAGCTGTCTCGAGCCAAGATCCAACCCAGTTCCTCGCCACTGTCATTGCAAATTTGGATAAGGAGGAGCTCATACCATTGCCGAATCTTACTACCCTGCAGTATCAGTTCTGCAACCAGGTTCTTGAACGGAAGGCGACCAACTCTCTGAGCCATTTTTAGGGTTCCTTGAATTCAATACCCATGATCTGGAGTATTAAAGATCATATGACAATAAATTTGTTGAAGCATCTAATCTCAAAAGATTGGGAGAATTGTTTACAATATAAAAACACAAGAAGCATTCACGATAGATCTGAACCTATGACTTCTTTGGTGGCATCTGAATCTTTTATGGCATTATAGTGTACTAAATTTTTGTGACACTTTGACATACAAGTTTTGAAATCTTTGTGGCACTATGCCTATGCGGTAGTTGAGTTCTATGACATATCTCTCTCTTTATATGATTCTTTGTGGCCTAATTCATTGTGTTAAAATAAATGTCAGAAGGTACATAATGATGCAAATTTTAGAGACACATTTCCAATAACACAAAAGTAGCCCTCGCTCAAGTAAAACCCTATTATTTGAAGATACATGAAGAATGAAGTATTGTGTGGAGGTTTGAAGTATACTCTTTCTCCAAGTTCTATAACCCTAAATTAGTACTCAATGCATCGCCATCTCAGATCTAGTTCTAGACCAAGAAATAGAAGGATAATTTAAGCATCCAAGAGTTTGTTTTTACTCTTTACATTCTGAAGCTAATCTCCAGGCTAAGCTTTAGAGGGAAAATATAAGTACTTCACTATGTGATCCAAGATATATTTACTAATGCAAAGTCCTAAGGATTAATCCAAGTTCAATCAAAGCTTTGTGGGTTCAGTTCAAGATGTGAAGGACGAAATATAATTTATAACAAGAGTTTGTCATACCCATGCAATGGACAAAGCTTATATACGAAGGACAAAGTTAAGACATGTCACCTTGTTGTGATATGTAGTAGATCATCTTTGAAGTTATACACCGAGACATTGAGGAACCAAACTTATCAATGTAAGGGGCAGCGTTATATCTTCCTGAAGCAAGGACCGTGATATATGAAGTTCGTCTCTATAATACAAATATGTGAAGCAACCACATTACCAAGACTCCTTTCCTATACATAATAGAAGAACAAATGACACTAAGAAGTCGACCTATCTAACATTGAATCTCGAAAGAAAAGTACATAAGACATCTCTCTTAGAGACTGAATCGTTCTAGGATTTATCTATGTGGGTTGTAGTCTAACTTGAAGGACAAAGGACTGAGATAAAATGTTCACCTCTTGAAAACCATATGAGACCTGGTTGCAAAAGTGTATCGAAAGATTTGAATGAGAAGTTTGAATTGAGCGTAAGAATGTCTCTTTTAAGCAACCTTTACTAGTTACAAAACAGTACCATACAGAAAAAAGTGGAAAATAGGTAAACTTAAAAAGGTATGTATAATCCTTGTTCATTTGTGACTAACAAATTATAGGAATGCTAAGATGGCGATCTAATACTCTTGAAGGCTAATAGTTCATTATATAAAGGATATGTGTGGATATATTTCAAAGAGAATTGACTTGATTAGCATTTGAAGTCTTTCCGTGCATATAAGACTAGGTTTCTAAAACCAAGGAATGAAATGAATTCCATCTCACACATAGAAAGCTTGCATTTCTATGATTTTCATGCTTGTAGAATTTTCAATTCTTAACATGCATGACAAATCTTGACGACCTTGAAGAAACTAGGATTTTTCAACTAACTCTCTAATGTGGTTGTAGAAATTTGCACTTTTTAATTGGCGGGTTTTGAAGACTTTGTCATCTAGGGTTTGTAAACCTTAGCATAGTTTGGACTAAGAAGAATTTTAGGAACACAACCCTATCAAATTGCTTCCACTATAAGAGGTAGATCTAACCCTTGAATCATGTTAATGTGAAAACAAGGTTGGTAAAAAGGTCATAAATTAAGAGGGAGCTAACCCTTTTCAAAAGATAAGTACTTTGCATCTTCTTGATTACGACTATTACTGTTATCTTTGTATTTTGCCTATTTTTGTTCTTTCATAGTCTTCTAACAAAGGTTGCAAGTCAAAAGAAGAATTATCTAAGATTGAATAATAGTTAGAAGAACTAGAAGAACGTGACAAAACATGAAGATCAAGAGGGAAGAAGAAAAAATTGATTAGATGTTCACCTACCTCAATTGAAAAGAGGGAGCTATAAGATCTTGGATAGATACAATATTAATTGAAGGTTGATAGAAAAATCAAAGATGTTTGCGAACAAAAAAAGAAGATCATTAGGGCAATATCTTGTAGCAAGAAGTTGAAGAGTTATGATATCGTTGTACCAATAGTTGATTAGTTCGATCCAGGAACGCTTTGATTGGATCGATAGTATTGATACTAACAAAAATACTAATAATGATTGGAAGTTGATATAATTTCTTAGAAGAAAGCATAACTTTGTTACGGAGAAGGATGTGAAGTCGTGAAGAAGTTTGGCTCCATAAGATGTTTGATGAACTACTTGATGACATGTTGGATTCAAAGTTGCATGAATATTGTCAGAGAACCGGGAAGGTCAAACCTCGTTATGATGTGATGCAGATAGGAGCCAAGAAGCTAAATCATATCTCCACAGAAGAACAAGTAGTCGATGCATTGATTGAGACAAGCTTAGGCTTGTAGTTATTCCTCCCTGTTTGAGAGGGAGTGAGGATCTCCTCCTTGATTGAGATGGAGTGAGGGTGGACATTGTATTCTCCATGTGTCATGCACTATGGCCAGGAAAAATAGTTGTAAGCATGGTGAAGTAACTAGTAAGGAGAATGGTTGATTAGATAAGCATCTGGGACCAATATTCTTTGAGGATTTGAATCCAAGATAAGAATAGTCCCAAGGACTAATATTATTTGAGGATTGGTATCTAAGATAAGAATATTCATGTGAGGACATACCTAGTGAACATCTATATGGGGTATGTGCCTAAAGAGGTGGTGGTGATTAGGTGCTCAAAATTATACTCAAAAATGAAATTTGTCGAAATGGTGTGGAACTTGAATCACTGCGTAGATCTCGTCGTTCTGAATCTGTCACAACTCATTTCGCAGAAAACCGACACCGTATGCTCCCAAAAACACATTCTGTTCGTTTTCCCAAATAGGTAAATTTTTCAAAAATGACAGGGCAAAAATGTGTGTCAGTGGCAGGCTACCACGTGGCCTCTTCTGGTTGGTCAAAAGTTAATTTATTTTAGGCCAATAAGTCCTCGTCACTTGTCCTCTTCTGATTGGTTCATTCGTGGTTGAATTCCATTGGTTGGTAGATGGCCAACCACATGTTGCCACGTGGCCCAACCGGAGGCTACCACCTGGCAGCACAGGGAGGCCACCAAAAATTTGTGTAAGGGCTGAGCGGACCGAGCGGGGTTCGAACACGATACCTCTGTCCAACTAACAACCACATACCAATGGGCCATCGTTATTCCTTATTAAATGTTATGGTGCAAACCTTAATTGAAGTTTATACAATGGAAGGTTCGGGGTAGGGGCCAGGGCTTAACACCGACCCCGCCATATAATGTTGCATACGACCCAATGCCAGAGACGAAGGGTGTGGAGGACTGGTCGTTGCCCTAACTTCTAGGTTAATGCCCATGTGATCACCGCCACCGTGACCGCCGATGGTTATGGTAACCGTTGAGATTTTTTTATTAAAAAAAATATTTCGGCACCATATTGCAATGGTTTAATTTTTTGATTTTAGGTGTTAGTGGACAAATTAAGTGTCCAACAATTTCGCCCAAAATTGCATGAAATTGTCACTTGATTAGCCAAAATCAGGGCGAAATTGTAGGACTAGTCCGGATTTTGGGGAAATTGTGGTGTAGTTAGCAACAAAACTAGGGAGGCTCATAACTTCTTCAGTTTTTGACCAATTTCGGATCAGAAAGAGGCTAGACAGACATTTTTGGGTCTTCTGAAACTGACGGAACAAGTTTTGAAGCCATTTGAGCATTGTAAATGTATGTAATGACCATTTTGAGCATAATAAAATAGGGTCAAGCCATTGGAAGCTAGACCAAGGAGACGTAACCCGGGAGGGGTGAACTCCTTCATCATTTGTTGTGTTGTGTTTATTTTTATGGTGTATTTGTCTATTGTTTTTGTATATTTCATAGTTTATTTTCATTTTTTATGTGTTTAAAAATTATCATAAAGCTCTCAAAAACTTAGTTTTAAACACTTGTAATTTACAAACCCTCAAGCACATTTACATTAAGGTCTCATAAAATTCAAGTTTGGTATCAAAGCTTAGGTTTTATTGTTGTTGTGAGGTTTAATTGTTTGCAAGTGTTTCTGATGCTTACAAGGTTGAAGTTCAAGAGAGGAGAATGAAAGCTTGTGGTTGCAAGTCTTCAAGTTAGGTCAATGACAAGGAGAGCAAATTTGCCACAATCTCCACCACAAATTCTTCCTCAAATTTCAGTTGAAGCTTCGACAAGTATGTCACATGAAGGAGAGACTGGAAATATGTCAGAGGATGAAAAATTATTCAGGAAAGCATTCTTTGATATGACAATAATGGTGAAAGTTTTGTATGAGGAGAGAAGCACAAGGATGCAAGGTGAATCTCCAATATTCCAAAGGGAGATAAGCCTTCAAAAGGAGATGAAGGAGATGGAGACAAGCCTCCAAATGGTAAGTGTTGAGATTCAACAAGATGATGAGCTTAGTGAAAAGAGTCGCCTTCACTAAGTGGGCCCTCGGGCTATTTTGGCGCAATTCTATTTTTAGACATGTCGATCATATTTCAGAAGTTGCAGGATGCTATTTTTGGATGGTTGATCAAGTTGGAAAAATAGATGAAATTATAGTTTTAGAATATTGGGCGAAGTCTATTTATATATCGTCAATCTAAAAATAGATGCATGTCGATTATTATTAGCTCTTAATAATAATTAGACTTTAAACAATAACTTATTCTCTTGTAGCACTTCAGTTCAGTCCACAGATGTGGCACAACTGCTGTCAGAAGGAATTACGCTATTTATGAGGGTCTACTGAAGCTATTGCATGGAGGACTCAGTTAGAACTCAAGTGGCAGAGTTATGACACAGTTGGAAGAAGTAGTTATGGAGTTGTATTCAGTTTAACTCAGTTAGACTCAGTTGAGCTAGTTGTATCTAGTCTAACTGATTAATACACTAGTGAGAGTGGAGTGAATTAATTAGTTAATTAATTCACAAATAATAAATCATTAATCAACTGAACAATACAACAGTTAACTACAGTGCATGGAAGTTTCAGTGGAGACCAGTGGAGAGATAGGTGAAAGGGAAAGATAGACTATCTGTTGTGACTATAGTGATGCATTGATTGCATCACACACTTATTGAAGATGCCAATGAGGATTGCGTAGTGCAAGCAAGGGTAATTCAAATTCATTCAGAGCTATTCTTCAGCAGAGATTGTGCAGTGGAGGCAGGCTAGCAGGCAGCAAAGATCGGTGCATGGATTTGCAAGATTAGACCTGATTAGTGTATGACGATTATACTGTACTGAGAGCTTGTGATAAACTTTGTATGTTTGTATGAGATTGTCATATGATATCTAAGTTACATAATATATAGTTGGGGGTTTCAGCTTCAGTCTTTCCCAGTTAAAAACTTTGTTATGTGCGATTGAATATTTTTGTTTATGCTTCACATGTGTGTGCATTTAAATTTTCCGCAAAATATTAACAAGTGGAATAGATTCAGTATCTTGCATAAAGTTAAATAGTGTGAGATCAGGTGGATCTTGGACATATTCATGCATAGTGCATATAATTTCTACATGGTATCAGAGTATTGTTGATTGAAGATTGAAATTGTGAAGTGAGTTTGTGTTGGTGGACAATTCGAATTTGCTACAAAAGATTCTTGGTGCATAAATCAAGTATACATTGAAATGTCTTTCAACGAGTTGAGATTGGAGTATGCCCTTGATGGGAGCTCGAATTACATAGCCTGGAAGGACAGGATGGAGGCGGTGCTGGAGGATAATGGGCTGAAGGAGTTCATCGATAGCGATGTTCCTAAGCTGGGATCTAGCGATGCTGCATTACTTGATGCATGGAAAAAGAAGACTGCAAAGGCGAGGAGGATTCTGTTGGAAGGTGTGAAGGACCATATTGTGTCCAGCCTTCACGGGAAAGCCACTCCATTCTTAATGTGGAAGGCTTTGACAGACTTGTTCCAAAGCAAAAGTGACCAGAGGAAGTTGGTGCTTAAAGACAAGCTCAGAAAAATAAAAATGGAGAAAGGCGATAGTATTCCAAAATACCTCACAAAGTTTGTCCACTGCAAGGATGAGCTGGGAAGTATGGGGGTTACTGTTGATGAAGAAGACTTGGTGAGCTTGGCTCTCCTTGGGCTTCTGAAGAGTTGGCATAGCTACGAAGACTCTGTCAATGGACGGGAGACACTGCCGGGATGGGAGCGACTTTGGTCGGATCTTGTGCAGGAGGAGATAAGGCGAGGTACTAGGGATGGATCTTCATCGAAGAATGAAGATGAAGAGAATTGCGCTTTGGCTGCCAAAGCAAGGAATGGGAAGGGGAAGAAAAATCCTTCTAAATCCGGTGCGAAAGGCAAGAAGCAGGACTTGTCCAAAGTGAAGTGTTTTCACTGTCACGAGCATGGACATTTCGCCACTAACTATCCACAGAAGAAGAAGAATAAGCAAGCTATTGGATCTGTAGCTGGAGAGGCCTTAGTCTCGCAATTTGAGCTGGATTTTTCCTTGATCGCATGCTTGGTTTCAAGTTGCATGGGATCGGTGTGGTATCTTGACAGTGGTGCGTCTTTCCATATGACGGGAGACAAAGAGTTGTTCAGTGACTTGGAGGAGAAGGATCTCCAGATGCATATAGAGATGAGAAATGATGGTCAGTACAGTGCGACTGGCATTGGGACCATTAGCTTTGAGAGGGAGTCCGGTAATCCGTTATTGTTGAAGAATGTCATGCATGTTCCAGGTCTGAAGAAGAACTTGGTCTCGGTCGCAATGCTGGAAGACAGAGGTTATGATGTTGTTTTCAGTGAGGGAAAAGCCTTCCTTTGACATAAAACAACGGGTCAAACCAAGAATATAGGGGTTCGAATTAATAATCTCTACAAGCTGGAGGTAGATGGTTGTGCTGCAATGGTGGGCAAAGCAGAAGAAGTGGTGAGCCGGGATGAGGGCGAATTATGGCACAGGATATTGGGCCATCTTCACCATGGCACTTTGAAGATTTTGCAAAAAATTTCTACTAGACTTCCCAAGGGTACTCTTGCGCATTCAGATCAGTGCAAAGGATGTACAATGGGTAAGTTTGTGAAGACCACCTTTCATGAGAAGGAGAACCGTGCTTCGGTGATCCTGGAGAGAATTCACACAGACGTGTGTGGACCATTCTTGGTTTCTTCAATAGAAAAACACAAGTATTATGTGATATTTGTTGATGACTTTTCTCATAGATGTTGGATCTTCTTCATGTAGAAGAAGAGTGAAACATTCTTAAAGTTCTGTGAGTTCAAGGCATTGGTGGAGAAGGAGTCCGGGAAGCAGGTGAAAAATCTACGGAGCGATAATGGTGGTGAATACATCTCGGGCGAATTCAAATACTTCTGTAGCAAAGAAGGAATTTGAAGAGAACTCATAGCGCCTCATAACCCACAACAGAATGGGGTCGCGAAGAGAAAGAACAGAACGATCGTGGGTGCTGCACGAGCGATGCTACATGACCAATGCACTTGTGGGTGAAAGCATGCAACACTGCGGTTTATGTGCAAAACCGTTTTCCTCATAGAGTACTTGGCATGAGTACACCCGAGGAAGTTTTTTCCGGTAAGAAGCCTGATATTTCTCATTTGAATATTTTTGGCTCACCTGTTTACATTCATGTGACGAAGGATGCCAGGAAGATGCTGGAGCCAACTGTAGAAGTTGGGATATTTGTGGGGTACACAGAAACACCCCATAACTATCGTGTGTATTTTCCAAACAGTCGGATGACTGTTATGCGGCGGGATATAAAATTCAATGAGGTGAAAACCATGAAGTTGTCACTTGAGAGGGAGCTACACTTGCATGTGGAAGAGGAACTTCTTGTTTCCAAAGATGAGCCTCTAGATGTGGATCAATCACAGGAGGAGATTCATGGAGTGGAGGAGTCCACTCATGCAGAATCAAACATCAGACAAGGCAGGAAGCCTACCATAGAAGCTGAGAGACTGAAGGTGGATGCAGAACAGAATGTAGGAGTTCCTACATCACAGCACAGAGAGAGACAGTCACCTGACTGATATACTGGATACATGGCTCTTATGAGCAAGTGTATTGTGACAGAGCCATCTTCTTTTGAAGAAGCAGTGCAAGAGCCGACATGGGTAGATGCCATGGTGGAGGAGTATGACTCCATTGTCAGAAACAGTGCTTGGGAGATTGTTCCAAGGCCAGTGGGAGAATCAGTTGTAGGATCAAGATGGATCTACAAGGTAAAACAAGCTGCTGATGTGAGTGTTGAGAAGTATAAGGCAAGATTTGTTGCTCGGGGATTCTCACAGATTGAGGGGATTGACTATGAAGAAACCTTTGCACCTGTCGCATGGTATTTTTCCATACGGACCATCCTTTCTCTCTCAGCGCAGATGGGTTGGCACATTCATCAGATGGATGTGAAGACTGCATTCCTTAATGGGATCATTGAGGAAGAGGTGTACATTGAGCATCCTGAAGGATTTGAGATATTCAGCAGTGAGTCGCATGTGTGCAGGCTCAAAAGAGCGCTGTATGGGCTGAAACAAGCACCCCGTGCTTGGTACACTCGGATCGAAAGCTATTTCACTGGACTTGGCTTCACCAAGAGTGAGGCGGATGCAAACCTATACCAGATTGTGGTTGAGGGTAAGATTTTAATCATTGTACTTTATGTTGATGATTTAATACTAACAGGTGATGAGTAGTTGATACACTCATGCAAGGCTAATCTTGCAAAAGAGTTTGAGATAAAGGATTTGGGCGTCCTTCATTATTTCCTTGGATTGGAAATATGGCAGAAGGAAGGTGAACTGTTTGTGTCTCAAGGCAAGTATGCCCGGGAGATACTGGAAAAGTTTCACATGCAAGGCTGCAAGCCTATCGACTCTCATCTTCCAGGAAATTGGAATAAAGAGGATGCTACATTGGTAGAGGTAGTGGATGCCACTGTTTATCGACAGTTGGTGGGTTCGCTCATGTATTTAGTCAATTCAAGACCAGGCATACACTATGCAGTGAACCAACTTTCACAAGTGATGGTTAAGCCTACCAAGCTCTTTTGGAAGGTGGGCAAGCATGTCCTAAGATATATCAGGGGCACATCTGAGTATGGTTTATGGTACAGACAAATGGATGAGGTGAAGTTGCATGGCTTCACAGATGCAGATTGGGCAGGAAGCCCAACATACAGAAAGAGCACATCAGGAGGGATTTTCAATATCGGATCTACGACAGTTTCTTGGTAGAGCAGGAAACAAAGATCTGTGGCACTCAGTTCAGCGGAAGCAGAATACATGGCAGCAAGTTTAGCTGCATGTGAGGCTATCTGGATGAGGCAGAGTTTGGTTGGTTTGTTCGGTTCACATTTAGATCCCACGGTGATTCATTGTGATAATCAGAGTTGCATTAAACTCTCGGTTAATCCTATGTTTCATGATAGATCTAAACATATTGATATCCGGTATCATCATATTAGAGATTGTGTGCAGTGGAAGATCATGTTGCTTCAGTACATTCCCACGGAGGATCAGGATGCAGATATTCTAACGAAGGCACTCACCAGGAGAAAATTCGAATACCATAGAAGCAGGATCAGGGTGAAGGATAATCCCTATCTTTTTGAGAGGGAGTGTTGAGATTCAACAAGATGATGAGCTTAGTGAAAAGAGTTGCCTTCACTAAGTGGGCCCGCAGGCTAATTTTGGCGCAAGTCTATTTTTAAACATGTCGATCATATTTCAGAAGTTGCAGGATGCTATTTGTGGATGGTTGATCAAGTTGGAAAAATAGATGAAATTATGTTTTTAGAATATTGGACGAATTCTATTTATAGTTCGTCAATCTAAAAATAGATGCATGTCCATTATTATTAGCTCTTAATAATAATCAGACTCTAAATAACAACTTATTCTCTTGGAGCACTTCAATTCAGTGCACAGATGTGGCACAACATATGACAGAAAAAATTACGCTATTCCTGAGGGTTTATTGGAGCTATTGCATGGAGGACTCAGTTAGAACTCAAGTGGCAGAGTTATGACACAGCTAGAAGAAGTAGTTATGGAGTTGTATTCAGTTTAACTCAGTTAGACTCAATTGAGCTAGTTGTATCTAGTTTAACTGATTGATACACTAGTGAGAGTGGAGTGAATTAATTAGTTAATTAATTCATAAATAATAACTCATTAATCAACTGAACAATACAACAGTTAACTACAGTGCATGGCAATTTTAGTGGAGACCAGTGGAGAGATAGGTGAAAGGGCAAGATAGACTATATGCTGTGTCTATAGTGATGCATTTATTGCATCACACACTTATTAGAGATGCCAATGAGGATTGCGTAGTGCAAGCAAGGGTAATTCGAATTCATTTAGAGCTATTCTTCAGCAGAGATTGCACAGTGGAGGCAGGCTAGCAGGTGGCAAAGATCGGTGCATGGATTTGCAAGATTAGTCCTGATTAGTGTATGACAATTGTACTGTACTGAGAGCTTGTGATAAACTTTGTATGTTTGTATGAGATTGTCATATGATCTCCATGTTACATAATATATAGTTGGGGTTTTCAGCTTCAGGCTTTCTCGGTTAAAAACAGTGTTATGTGCGATTGAATATTTTTGTTTATGCTTCACATGTGTGTGCAATTAAATTTTCCACAAAAGATTAACAAGTGGAATAGATTCAGTATGTTGCATAAATTTAAATAGTGTGAGATCAGGTGGATCTTGGACATATGCATGCATAGTGCATATAATTTCTACAGTAAGTTCGTGAATGGTGACAAACCACCTTTGACACCACCATTCTCCTCACCACCATCCTCACCATCATATTCTTCCACCTCAAGCCCTTCACAAACACCTCCACAATCTCCAAAAAGTCATGGTAAAACTACATTTTTAAATCTTGACATTAAGTTTAATTTGCCTATGTATGATGGAGAGGTAGATGCTGAAAGATTATACAATTGGGTACGTCAACTTGAAGTGTATTGCAGGATACAAAGAATCAAGGATGATGACACCAAGATTCAGCTTGCTTCACTAAGATTGGAAAGTGTAGCTCTTATTGGGTGGGAAGCAAAGACTCAAGAGGACATATTGAAGAAACATGGTAAGGTCTTAACCTCTTTGAATGATTTTTTTGTTGCCTTGAGGAGACAATTTTATCCATTAGCATACATGCAAAAGGATATAATGGACTGGAAAAACTTTAGGCATGGTAAAGGACAAATTGTACAAAGCTATACTTAAGAATTTAGGAGAAGAGAACTAATTTAGGGTGTAGATTTGACATCTCAATAAAATTTTCTAAAGTACATTGGAGGTTTTCATAGTTACCTAAGACATACTATCTTCATGTTTAATCCTTCAAATTTAGATGAAGTGTGTGTATAGGCCACACATCTAGAGGCAAGAGGTAAACATGTTTCAGAGGAGACAAGTGATGATACCTTTGAGTCTAAAGAGAAAGGAAAGGGTAAGTTCAAGGGTAAAGGTAATAAGAATGCATCTATAAAGATGGAAAAAGAAAAACTGACATGCAAACATTGTTCCAAATATGGGCATGATGAAGATCATTGCTGGAAAATCCATCCAGAGATGAGACCCAACAAGCTTAAAAACAAGGAGAAGGACAAGACAACTGCAACAATAACACATGATTTAGGTTCTGATTCTGGAGATGAAAAAAAGATAATCGCAACGGGTTTGAAAAGTAAGGACATTACAAGAACTAGTTCTTCAAGTTTTCAAAATAGTACTCAAGATGATGCAACAAGAATTGAACTTTTCCATGTTAGAGTTATTTCAAAGCATATCAAGATTAACACCCTATTTGATAATGGTTCACAAGAAACCTTTATTTTAGAAGACTTTGTTAGGAATTTGAATTTAGAAGCCATTTCTCATCCAAGACCTTAAAATTTAGGTTGGATATGTAAGAATGAAAATTTGCAGGTGATGAGGAAGCGCATACTTAAATTTGAAATCACTGCAAACTTTCTTAATGAAGTTGAACTTGATGTTGTTCTGCTTGATATTTCTGGTATTGTATTGGGTAGCCCATACCTTTATGATAGGAGAGCAATCTTTCATCGCCGTGAGAATAAGTATCACTTATTCAAGAATGGGATTGATTAAATTGTTAGAGTGCATAGTAAGAAGAAAAGTTTGTCTCTTATGCACGTTGGACAATTGAAGAGAATTATGAATGCTAGTCAAAAGTTTGTTTTGTTAATGTTCAAGCATCAAGATGTTGTGAATGTGGCCTTTCAAGGAAATGCATCGAATGAAATTTTTTATTTCATTGAGGTTGATAATTGTTGTGATAAGATGTTTTGGGAGTCTAACATGTTGCCTTCAAAAATGAGACAACAAGATGTGATAAATTTACAGAAGCATGCATCATTGTTGAGCAATGATGTGAACAAGATTTCGGTGCAAGAGAGTGCAAAGATCAAAGAGAAAGCACCAAAGAGATTTGACAAAGAGGGCATTGGGTTCAAAAGTTATTCTTGTGGGTTTGTAATGTATTTTCTTTGAAATGGGATGTTGCATGGCGATGGCGATCACATTTGGTCAAGAGCCGAGCCAAGCACAAGGAAAGACAAGTTAAACATAGTCATGTCGACAATGTTCAACGTGAGAAGAAATTCAAGTTATTTAAGTTTCCTTTGATTGACGACCGAGGAGGGAACATGTTTTTTTCTTCAAGGAAGTTTGTTGTTCTGCAAATTCTGGGAAATTGTAGCAATATGGTATCTACAACAACAAGACAGGGTTTCTAGAATCAAGGAAAAATATCAGTTTTCATGAAAAGCTCAAATTGTTGAAATCAGGAAAATTATAGTGGATCGAGACTGGAAGGGTGAGGGGCTTGTACCCTCATCCAAATGTTCAGTAATGAAATTTATTTTGGACCAGTGGGGAGGTGTGATCAGGAGTTCAAAATTATGCTAAACAATGAAAGTTTTTGGAATGGTGTGGAACCTGAACGACTACGTAGATCTCCTCGTTATGAATCCGACAAAACTTGTTTTGCGGAAAACTGACATCGTATTCTCTCACAAACGTGTTTTGTTCATTTTACCAAACAACTAAATGTTTCAAAAATTATCGCTGACAGGGAAAAAAATTGGGCCAGTGGAAGGTTGCCATGTGGCCTCTTCTAGTTGGTCGAAAGTTTTTTTTTTAGGCCAATAAGGCCTCACCACTTGTCCTATTCTGATTGGTTCATTCATAGTTGAATTCCATTGGTTTGTTGATGGCCAACCACATGCTTCCATGTGGCCCAACCAGAGGTCGCCACGTGACAGCACGCGAGGCCACCTAAAAATTGTGTAATGGTCGAGCGGACCAGGTGGGGGTCGAACACTAGACCTCCATCCAACTAACAACACCGCATACCAATGGACCATTTTATTCCTTATTAAATGTTATGGCACAAACCTTAATTGAAGTTTATACGATGGAAGGTTCAGAGTAGGGGCCAAGGCTTAGCCCCGAACCCCCCATATAATGTTGCATACGACCCAATGCCAGAGACTGAGGGCGCGTAGGACTGGTCATCGCCCTAACCGCCAGGTTAATGCCCATGTTACCTCTATCACCATGACTGCGAACGATTACGGTAACTGTTGATATTTTTATATAAAAAAAAAAAAAATTGATGCCATATTGCAATGGTTTAATTTTTGGATTTTAGGCGTGAGTGGAAAAATTAAGTGTCCAACAATTTCTCCCGAAATTGCTCGAAATTGTTGCTCAATTAGCTGAAATTGGGGTGAAATTGTAGGACCGGTCCAGATTTTGGGGAAATTTTGGTGTGGTTAGCAAAAAAACTAGGGAGGCTCATAACTTCTTCATTTTTTTACCAATTTCATATTAGAAATATGCTAGACATGCATTTTTGGGTCTTCTGACGCTGATGGAACAAGTTTTGAAGCCATTTGAGCAATATAAATGTATGTAATCACCATTTTGAGCATAATGAAAGAGGGTCAAGCCATAGGAATCTGGACCAAGGAGATGTAGCTCAGGAGGGGTGAACTCCTTCATCATTTGTTGTGTTGTGGTTATTTTTATGGTGTATTTGTCTATTGTTTCTGTATATTTCAGAGTTTATTTTCATGTTTTATGTGTTAAAAATTTAACATAAAGCTCTCAAAAACTCAACTTTAATCACTTGTAATTTACAAACCCTCAATCACATTTACATTAACATCTCATACAAATCATCGTGTTCAAATTTGTGCCTCCCAACATTATGCTCTGATCTAGTGGAGAGATATAGCTTGTTAGTCAAGGCCTTGGTAATTTTGACAACGTTGGTTATGTTGATACTTATCAATCCAAATCCCTTCTTATGAGAATATTTCAATTTGAGAGTATCATGTTGTGTCATTATAAATACCTCCCTAGTTAAGAGGGAGTGTTGGAAATGTAATTAGTGTCGGTCTTCGTAATGTAATTCAAATATACTAATGATGTATATATTATATTCATTTTATTTCTAGTCAAAGCATGTTCTTCATGCTTTTAGGGCCAATTGAGTCAATTTTTTTTTTTTTTATCATGATTCAATGAAATGTAATTAAGTCAAAGTCCCATTTGGACTTCTTGTAAAAGAAAAAGAAAAATTATTTTTCAAATCAAAGAGTCAAAAATGTCACCACAAATGCCAAGTTGGCCTGAAGACTAGGCATCCATTCGACCTCTTGGACATGTATAAATACCACACAGTTCAACCTCATTTGATCATCCATCCATCACTTCGATTTTTGTGCAAGAAGGAGAATTTCAGTGAAAGTCAAAGGAGAGAATTTTTTGTTTTCCGCTCTAGTTTTTGTTCACTTGTGCGAGTTTTTTGAGTAATTTCTTGTGCTACTATAGGGTTGAAATTTCAGGAGATGACCAAATTTATGAGATTTGACCAACATTGGCTTTTGTTGACTATGAATTGTTGGAGATGGATTGGAGGAGGGATGACTTGGGTCTTGGTGGAAGTCTTGGTCTTGGTCTTGGGTTTTGGATATCTCACTTTGATTTCATTTTGTATGAAGAGGATTTTCTTGGGTTTCCCCCCTATGGGGTTTTTCCCTAGCTTGGAACCTAATTTCTTGTGTTCTTTGTCTCTTGTGATTTTCACATTTTGTACATTTTGGTAATTGTTTGATGAAGAGAATATACATTTAATAAGAAGCCAACAAACATTCACAAGTAATTATCAAGTTACGAGAAATATACCCTGATCTACAAGTATCATGATTTGTCAACATAGACATTGTTAGTATCCTATAAATCATAGGCTCTCAAGGTGATTGAGTATTTCATGAGTTGCAATTTCATATTGAGTATGATTTTTAATATTCAAATGATTTCCAAAAATATGTAAAAAGAAAAGAAAGAGGATATATTAAAAAAAAGAGAGGAAAAACAAAAAAATAAAAAGAAAGAAAAACCCCAAAAATAATAATACTGAAAGTGTTGCAAATCAAAATTCCACTACTGATTAGATTAGCTTGTTCAATCATACAGTTTAAGCACGATTGTACAATTTTAAATTTTTGTTGATAGGTTAGAAAATAAGGATTTTCCAAACTGTTTAAACTTGGCATATCAGTAGTTAGGTAGAAATAAAATTGTCTCAACAGTTTAATCCGAGTCAATGGAAGAAATAAGGATAGATGTAGGTTAGAGTTTTAAAGAAAAAGTGATTTGGGGTTTGCAAGTCCAAATGCACCCTGCAAAAGAACAAAAAATGTTAGATTAGTGACATGGGTAGGTAGGGATGAAAAGAAGAAAGAATGGAGGAAACATTAAATTTACTCAAAAGTTATCCTAAAGGTTTCATGTGTTCCTGATTAAAAAGGAAAAAATCAAATGACATAGGTGTTATTGATTCTAAAGTTCGGGAATTAAACTTTCATCGAAAATACCTTTGACATATTTTTGTCA
The DNA here is from genome assembly GCA_034641835.2 of Pinus albicaulis. Taxonomy (NCBI): domain Eukaryota; kingdom Viridiplantae; phylum Streptophyta; class Pinopsida; order Pinales; family Pinaceae; genus Pinus; species Pinus albicaulis. Next base: position 618,472,490 of record CM076570.1, on the reverse strand, counting down.
TAATTCCTATATCCTAAGTCTTGAACTATACCCTCGCCAGTCATTAACTTACCCGACCCCACCATCCACTCATGTCACATCACCACTAAACACCCCCCATCTCCCGTCCCATCTCCACGCCCTTCACTTCATCCGATGGCTCACTAAGGTTTCACCCCCCCCCCCATCCTCCGAACGTTAACATCAAGGGGGTGGGGGGGCCTGAAATAGATGGTATTCCAAACCACCCTGCCTGCTACGTGTTGCTCGCAAATAATTTCGCACCCCCCCATGCCTTACTGCTTACCTGTCGTGCCCCCCTGCGAAAATTTGTTTTCACTGTGCCAAAGCCACCGCGCCTCTGACCGTTTCACAATTGTTGCGACATTACCATTGCACCACAAAAAATTCTTCCTGTCCCCTCCATCCAATCAACTACACTCCTGCCATAGGCTCATTGGACATTTAAAGGCTTAGGCCATTACCCAACGAGCCCACGCCATGTCAATGGTTACACAATCCCTTTATAAAACCAATTTCCCGCACCTATGGAAACGTTTACTACTGTTTTTACATTCTATTTGTTACAAGTGATAATTTTAAGGATTTACAGAGAAAAGAAAAACGCATAAAATCTTTTAGTTCTCAAACATATTTCTTCTGCAATCCCCTTTCTTCCTTTCATTCCCCATTCTGATCTGCAGAAGATCCCCTTCTTTATTCCCTTCTTCATCCCTTTCTGTACAATTTCAATCAGGTTATTTATAGTGGACAACAAGTCCTCCAAAGAAGGATCAGAAACCATTTAATACAATTTTTTACCCCAAGGTAGACCTGGATCATGTGGCTATGGCTGACAGAGACAACAAAATACACGAGACAAAGTCATATTTTGATTTATGCGATGTCTATTGTTGGCTAGAGGATAAGCTAATTGATGAAGTTGATGATATAGGGTTATGGGAGACCAAATTACCTTATTTTATATTCCCAAAGACCCACAGCTGCCCCAAATTTGTGAGGAAATGTCATGCATGCTATGATATCAATCAAAGAGTTATATTTTCCCCCATAGGAGAAGTCCTTTTTACTATTAGTGCCCAGTCAATCCAGCAAATGATGCAGGCTCCTACTGTTGAAGAGACCATTCCATTTTCCTATGAGGCCCTTAGAGAACTGTACCAAAAGATATATTTTTCTAATAGAGCCAAAACATTAGAACTATTCATGACTACTGATGCCCCACTGCCCAAAAATGATCCTCCATATGCCTCATCCACTTTCCCTGATAGAACCCAACATACTGTCACTGTCCTTTCATATTTACTAGGGTATCATTCATACCAGTGGGTAGATGAGGCCATGATAGGTTTCCTGTCTATTCTTTCATCATATTCTAAGCCTTCAATCATGTTCAACTTTAGCCAATTCTTAGTTGATGCCATCCATGATCAATTTCTAAAGTTTCACACAGAGGAAGTGTTCAAATACACTTCAGTTTTGGTCTATATGTTTGTCTATTTTCAGGCCAGCAGATTCTGGTTTACAATGAGGAAGGTTAATGATGACTGTCAGCTTCATGTTGAAGATTGCAACAAGAAACAATGAAAGTGGCATCTAGAAACATCATTCCTTGATCCTAGTGAATCATAATCACCTAAACTAGGTGGGGCCCACACAGGCTATTTTTAGGTGTATGTCTATTTTTACAATGGTGAGCTCATTCTAAAATTAGCAAGAGGCTGATTCTAGATGGTTGAGAAAATTATATCTTTAGATGAGTTTCTATTTTTAGAAGATGGGCGAAGTCTATTTATAGATCACAAATCTAAAAATAGAATGCATGTCAATTATTATTAGCCCTTAATAATAATCAAATAATAAATAGTAACTTATTCTCTTAGAGCACTTTATTTCAGTGAAAAGATGTGGCACACCAGTGGGTTGAAGGAATTACGCAATTCCTAAGGTGGTTGGTGACTCATGCATGGAGGACTTCGTTATAACTGATAGTGGCAAGTTGTAACAGAGTTGGAAGAGTAGTTATGTGAGTTGTTATTTAGTTTAACTCAGTTTAGTGAGTTAAAATCAGTTGTGCTAGTTGTAACTGAACATACACTAGTGATAGATGAGTGAATTAATTATTTAATTAATTCACAAGTAGTGTCTTACTTGCAACTAAAGAAATACAACAGTTAACTACTTGCATGTCAGATCCAGTGGAGACCTAGTGGAGAGATAGGCGAAAGGGTGAGATGGACTATCAATTGTGACTATAGTGATGCATTCAATGCATCTACACACACATTGGATATGCTTATGAGGATTGCCTAGTCAAGGCAAGGCAAGGTCGAATTCATTCAGGGTTCTTCTTCAGCAACGATTGCGCAATGGAGGCAGGCTGTCAGGAGGCAAAAAATTGGTGCATAGATATGCAAATTTCTGCATGAAAGTGTGTGACGATTGTATATTTTAATGAGAGCTATATGAGCTGAGCTTTGTATGAGATTTTTACATGTTCTATTGATATACATAATATATGATAGTTGGGGTTTTTATATTTAAGCTTTCCTAGTAAAACATCTTGTTATGTGCGATTGATTAGTTGCTTCATATGCGTTTTGCAATTGACAATTTAATTTCCGCAAAGAATTACGTGGAAGGATTCTGTATTTAACATAGGATTAATTTGTTAGATCAAGAGAATCCAGAAATGAATTATTGTGTTTATAAATTTATACATGGTATCAGAGCAATGTTAATCACTGGAGATTGTAATATTGAAGCGATGCTGAGTTTTGTGTTGTTGGACAATTCGAATTTGCTGCAAGAATTTCTTGGTGTGACAATTGAGTATACATTGAAATGGATTTCAATGGGTTGCGGTTGGAGTATGCACTCGAGGGAAGCTAGAGCTACATAGCCTGGAATGACATGATGGAGGTGGTGCTTGAAGACAATGGTTTGAAGGAATTCATCGAGAGAGATGTTCCTAAGCCCACTTCGACGGATGCTGCAGTACTTGACGCATGGCAAAAGAAAGTAGCAAGGGCGAGGAGGATTCTGTTGGAAGGTGTGAAAGACCATATTGTGTCAAGATTTAATGGAAAATCCACTCCATTTGCAATGTGGAACTCTTTTACAGATCTTTTCCAAAGCAGCAGTGACCATAGGAAATTGGCGCTGAAGGATAAACTCAGAAAAATCAAGATGGAGAAGAAAGACACTATTCCGATATACTTGAAAAAGTTTGTCCAATGTAGGGATGAGTTTGGGAGTGTAGGAGTAAGTGTTCCTGATGATGAATTGGTGAGATTGGCTCTCCTTGGGCTTCCTAAGAGTTGGCACAGTTATCAGGACTATGTCAATGGACGGGAAAAACTTCCAGATTGGGAACTACTGTGATTAGATCTAGTGCAGGAGGAGTTCGGGCAGAACACCAGGGATGGCTCTTAATCAATGCATGATGATGAAAATGATTGTGCTTTGGCTACCATGGAGAAGAAGAATAAGGGGAAGAAATTCCATTCTAGATATGAGGCTGGTGAAGATGGCAAGGAGCACAACATGTCTAAAGTGAAGTGTTTTCACTATCACGAGTTTGGACATATTGCCACAAATTTCCCACATAAGAAGAAGAACAAGATGGTTGCTGGTGCTGCAGCTGGTGAGGCTCTTGCCTTGCAATTTGAGCTTTAATTCTCATTGATCAGATGCATGGTGTCTAATACATTGGGATCGGGGTGGTACTTTGATAGTGGTGCTTCCTTTCGCATGACGGTAGATGAGAAATTGTTCAGTGACTTGCTGGAGAAAGATCTCCAGATGCATGTTGAGTTGGGCGACGATGGACGATACAGTGTGACCGACATTGGTACCATTACCTTTCAGAGGGCGTCAGGTAAACTCTTTCATTTAAAATATGTTTTGCATGTTCCAGGTTTAAAGAAGAATTTAATCTCAGTCGCAATGTTAGAGGATAGAGACTATGATGTTGTCTTTAGTGAAGGAAAAGTTTTCCTGCGACATAAAGAAATAGGTCAAGCCAAGAAGTTTTGGATTCGAGTTAAGAATCTCTATAGACTTGAAGTAGATGGGATTTCTATGGAGCTTCCTACTATTGGGAAGTGCGAGAAATCCATGCAATTGAAGCTTGAGAGGGAGCAGGATTTGCATGCAGGTAAGAGTGAACCTCGAGTTGTGGAGCAACCACAAGATGAGGATCATGGAGTGGGAGCAACCACTCATGCAGAGAAATCTAGTGCCAGATGGGAAGAGGAGTGCATGCAGCTATACCACCAGGTAAGAGGTGGGGCGACATGCATGAGTAATCCCAAGAAGAGATTTTTGGGCATGATTCATTGAGATGGTGTGGATCTCATGAATTGAACCTGGCTACGAGGCACCCACAGAGTAGCAATAGCATGATCAATTAGATTTATGTAGTTAGATCAAAGTGGCAATGTCAGATACCGGAGCGCGGATCAGAGTTGACAGCAAGTGTAGAGTGCATGGGTGCAGAGTTCAACAACGAAATGGTTCCAGAAGACATGTGCAGTTGGTACCAACAGAAGTCAAAAGAATTTGATGACAGATGCATTATAATGATTCAGTTGTTTGGAGGCTATTTAGTTTCGGAAGTGTTGCATGCAAGTATTGCAGGGCAATGCATGGAGTTTCATATTGCATGCAAAGACAATCCTTTCTTGTTGAGAGGGATTGTTGAAGATTGCAGTAAGAAATAGTGAAAGTTGTAGAAATTATATGCACTAAGCATGCATATGTCCTAGATCCACCTGATCTCACACTATTTAACTTTATGAAAGATACTGAATCATTCCACTTGTTAATATTTTGCAGAAAATTAATTGCACACACATGTAAAGCATAAATAAAAATAATCGCACATAACACAGTTGTTTTTAGCCAGGAAATCCTGAAGTTGAAAACCCCAACTATATATTATGTATCATGGAATCATATGACAATCCTCATACAAAGCTTATCAAGCTCTTAGTACAGTACAATCGTCATACACTAATCAGGAACAATCTTGCAAATCCATGCACCGATCTTTGCCCTCCTGCTAGTCTGCCTCCACTGTGCAATCCCTGCTGAAGAATATCTCTGAATGAATTAGAATTACTCTTTCCTTGACTACGCAATCCTCATTGGAAACTCCAATGTGTGTGTGATGCAATCAATGCATCACTATAGTCACAACAGATAGTCTATCTTTCCCTTTCACCTATCTCTCCACTGGGTCTCCACAGAAACTGCCATGCACTGTAGTTAACTGCTGTATTGTTGAGTTGATTAATGAGTTATTATTTGTGAATTAATTAACTAATTAATTCACTCCACTCTCACTAGTGTATCAATTAGTTAGACTAGATACAACTAGCTCAACTGAGTCTAACTGAGTTAAACTCAATACAACTCCATAACCACTTCTTCCAACTGTGTCATAACTCTGACACTTGAGTTCTAACTGAGTCCTCCATGCATTAGCTCTAGTAAACCCTTGGGAATTGCGTAATTCCCTCAGTCCACTGATGTGCCACATCTGTGCACTGGAACAAAGTGCTCTAAGAGAATAAGTTGTTGTTTAGTGTCTGATTATTATTAAGATCTAATAACAATTGACATGCATCTATTTTTAGATCAGCAATCTATAAATAGACTTCGCCCAATATTCTAAAAATAGAATTTCATATATTTTTCCAACTTGATCAACCATCTACAAATAGCATACTGCAACTTCTGAAATATGATCATCATGTCTAAAAATAAACATAGTCTAAAAATAGACTTGCGCCAAAAATACTCCGCGGGCCCACTTAATGAAGGCGACTCTTTTCACTAAGCTCATCATCTTGTTGAATCTCAACACTCCCTCTCAACAAGATAGGGATTATATTTCACCCTGATCGTGCCTTTATGGTATTCGAATTTTCTCATGGTGATCGCCTTGGTCAGAATATCTGCATCCTGATCCTCCGTAGGAATGTACTGAAGCAACATGATCTTCTGCTGCACACAATCTTTGATATGATGATACCAGATATCAATATTTTTAGATCTATCATGAAACACAGGATTAATCGAGAGTTTAATGCAACTCTGATTATCACAATGTATCACTGTGGGATCTAAATGTGAACCGAACAAACCAACCAGGATCTTCCTCATCCAAATAGCCTCACATGCAGCTTTACTTGTTGCCATGTATTCCGCTTCTACTGAATTGAGTTCCATGGATCTTTGTTTCCTGTTGTACCAAGAAACTGTCGTAGATCCGATATTGAAAATCCCTCCTGATGTGCTCTTTCTATCTTTTGGGCTTCCTGCCCAATCTGCATCCGTGAAGCCATGCAACTTCACCTCATCCTTCTGTCTGTATCATAAACCATACTTAGATGTGCCCCTGAGATATCTCAGGACATTCTTGCCTGCCTTCCAAAAGAGCTTGGTAGCCTTAACCATCGTTTGTGAAAGCTGGTTCACTGCATAGCATATTTCTGGTCTTGTATTGTCTAAATACATGAGCGAACCCACCAAATGTTGATAAACAGTGGCATCCACTACCTCTACCGATGTAGCATCCTCTTTCTTCCAATTTCCTAGAAGAGGAGTGTCGATAGGCTTGCAGCCTTGCATGTGAAACTTCTCCAGTATCTCTCGGGCATACTTGCCTTGAGACACAAACAGTTCACCTTCTCGTTGCCATATTTCCAATCCAAGGAAATAATGAAGGAGGCCCAAATCCTTCATCTCAAACTCCTTTGCAATATTTGCCTTGCATGAGTGTATCAACTGCTCATCACCTGTTAGTATTAAATCATCAACATAAAGCAAAATGATTAAAAGCTTTCCCTCCACCACAATCTGGTATAGGTTTGCATCCGCCTCACTCTTGGTGAAGCCAAGTCCAGTGAAATAGCTGTCGATTCGAGTGTACCAAGCACGTGGTGCTTGTTTCAGCCCATACATCGCTCTTTTGAGCTTGCACACATGCGACTCGCTGCTGAAGATCTCAAATCCTTTAGGCTGCTCAATGTACACCTCTTCCTCAATGATCCCATTAAGGAACATAGTCTTCACATCCATCTGATGAATGTGCCAACCCATCTACACTGAGAGAGCAAGGATGGTTCGTATGGAAGAATACCATGCGACAGGTGCAAAGGTTTCTTCATAGTCAATCCCTCATTCGCGAAGCCTTGGGAAAATGCTTGCACCTGCGCCTCGACACTCCCATCAGCAGCTTGCTTTACCTTGTAGATCCATCTTGATCCTACAACTGATTTTCCCACCGGCCTTGGAACAATCTCCTAAGCACTGTTTCTGACAATGGAGTCATACTCCTCCACCATGGCATCTACCCATGTGGGCTCATGCACTGCTTCTTCAAAAGAAGATGGCTCTATCACGATACACTTGATCATAAGAGCCATGTATCCAGTAAATTGGTCAGGTAACTATCTTTGTTTGTGTTGTGATGTAGGGACTCCTACATTCTGTGCCACATCAAGCTTTAGTCTCTCAGCTTCTGTGGTACGCTTTCTGCCTTGTCTGATGTTTGGTTCTGCATGAGTGGACTCCTCCACTCCATGAATCTCCTCCTGTGGCTAATCCACATCCAGAGGCTCATCTTTGGGAACAAGAAGTCCCTCCTTCACATGCAAGTGTAGCTCCCTCTCAAGTGACAACTTCATGGCTTTCACCTCATTGAATTTTATATCCCGTCGCACAACAGTCATCCGACTGTCTGGAAAATACACACGATAGTTATGGGGTGTTTACGTGTACCCCACAAATATTCCAACTTCTGCAGTCGGCTCCAACTTCTTCTTGGCATCCTTTATCACATGAATGTAAACAAGTGAGCCAAAAATCTTCAAATGAGAAATATCGGGCTTCTTACCAGTAAAAGCTTCTTCGGGTGTACTCATGCCAAGTACTCTATGAGGACAACGGTTTTTCACATAAATCGCAGTGTTGCATGCTTCCTCCCACAAGTGCATCGGTAGGCCCTGGTCATGCAACATCGTTCATGCAGCACCCACGATCGTTCTGTTCTTTCTCTCCAAGACCCCATTCTGCTGTGGGTTATGAGGCGATATGAGTTCTCTTCAAATTCCTTCTTTGCTAGAGAAGTATTTGAATTCGCCTGAGATGTATTCACCACCATTATCACTCCGTAGAGCTTTCACTTGCTTCCCCAACTCCTTCTCCACCAATGCCTTGAACTCACAGAACTTTGAGAACGTTTCACTCTTCTTCTGCATGAAGAAGATCCAGCATCTACGAGAATAGTCATCAAAAAATATAACATAATACCTGTGTTTTGCTGTTGAAGCAAACGAGAAAGGTCCACACACGTCTGTGTGAATTCTCTCCAGGATCACTGAAGCACGATTCTCCTTCTCATGAAAGGTGGTCTTCACAAACTTACCCATAGTACATCCCTTGCACTGATCTGACTGCGCAAGAGTACCCTTGGGAAGTCCAGTAGAAATTTGCTGCAAAATATTCAAAGCGCCATGGTGAAGATGGCCCAATCTCCTATGCCATAATTCGCCCTTGTCTCGTCTCACCAATTCTTCTGCTTTGCCCACCATTGCAGCGCAACCATCTACCTCTAGCTTGTATATATTCTTAATTCAAACCCCTATCTTCTTGGTTTGACCCATTTTTTATGTTGAAGGAAGGCTTTTATTTCACTGAAAACAACATCATAACCCTTGTCTTCTAGCATTGCGACTGAGACCAAGTTCTTCTTCAGACCTGGAACATGCATAACATTCTTCAAAAAGAATGGATTATCGGACTCCCTCTCAAAGGTAATGGTCCCAATGCCATTCACACTATACCCACCATCGTCACCCATCTCTATATGCATTTGGAGGTCCTTCTCCTTCAAGTCACTAAATAACTCTTTGTCTCCCGTCATATGGAAAGACACACCACTATCAAGATACCACACCTATCCCATACAGATTGAAAACAAACATGCGATCAAGGAGAAATCAAGTACAAATTGTGAGGCTAAGGCCTCTCCAGCTGCAGATCCAACAACCTTCTTGTTCTTCTTCTTTTGTGGACAGTTAGTGGCGAAATGTCCATGTTCGTGATAGTGAAAACACTTCACTTTGGACAAATCCTACTTCTTGCCTTTAGCTTTATATTTTGAAGGATGTTTCTTCCCCTTCCCTTTCTTTTCTTTGGCAGCCAAAGCGCAATTCTCTTCATCTTCATTCTTCGATGAAGATCCATCCCTAGTACCTCGCCTTATCTCCTCCTGCACAAGATCCGACCAAAGTCGCTCCCATCTTGGTAGTTTCTCCCGTCCATTGACAAAGTCTTCGTATCTATGCCAACTCTTCGAAATCCCAAGGAGAGCCAAGCTCACCAAGTATTCTTCATCAACAACAACCCCCACACTTCCTAGTTCATCCTTGAAGTGGACAAACTTCGTGAGGTATTTTGGAATACTGTCGCCTTTCTCCATTTTTATTTTTCTGAGTTTGTCTTTAAGCGCCAACTTCCTCTTGTCACTTCTGCTTTGGAACAAGTCTGCCAAAGCCTTCCAAATTAAGAATGGAGTGGCTTTCCCGTGAAGGCTGGACACAATATGGTTCTTCACACCTTCCAACAGAGTCCTTCTCGTCTTTACTGTCTTCTTTTTCCATGCGTCAAGTAATGCAACATCGCTAGATCCTGGCTTAGGAACATCGCTATCGATGAACTCCTTCAGTCCATTATCCTCCAGCACTGCCTCCATCCTGTCCTTCCAGACTATGTAATTTGAGCTCCCATTAAGGGCATACTCCTGTTGCAACCCATTGAAAGACATTTCAATGTATACTCAACTTCTGCACCAATAATCTTCTTTAGCAAATTCGAATTGTCCACTAGTACAAACTCACTTTACAATTGCAATTTTCAATTAACAATGCTCCGATACCATGTAGAAATTATATGCACTAAGCATGCATATGTCCTAGATCCACTTGATCTCACACTATTTAACTTTATGCAAGATACTGAATCATTCCACTTGTTAATATTTTGCGGAAAATTAATTGCACACACATGTAAAGCATAAATAAAAATAATCGCACATAACATAGTAGTTTTTAATCGGGAAAGCCTGAAGCTGAAAACCCCAACTATATATTATGTAACATGGAATCATATGACAATCCTCATACAAAGCTTATCAAGCTCTCAGTATAGTATAATCGTCAGACACTAATCAGAAACAATCTTGCAAATCCATGCACCGATCTTTTCCCTCCTACTAGCCTGCCTCCATTACACAATCCCTGCTGAAGAATAGCTCTGAACGAATTAGAATTACTCTTTCCTTGACTGCGAAATCCTCATTGGCAACTCCAATGTGTGTGTGATGCAATCAATGCATCACTATAGTCACAACAGATAGTCTATCTTGCCCTTTCACCTATCTCTCCACTGGGTCTCCATTGAAACTGCCATGCACTGTAGTTAATTGCTGTATTGTTGAGTTGATTAATGAGTTATTATTTGTGAATTAATTAACTAATTAATTCACTCCACTCTCACTAGTGCATCAATCAGTTAGACTAGATACAACTAGCTCAACTAAGTCTAACTGAGTTAAACTGAATACAACTCCATAACCACTTCTTCCAATTGTGTCATAAATCTACCACTTGAGTTCTAACTGAGTCCTCCATGCATTAGCTCCTGTAAACCCTTGGGAATTGCATAATTCCCTCAGTCCACTGATGTGCCACATCTGTGCACTGAAACAAAGTTCTCCAAGAGAATAAGTCGTTGTTTAGTGTCTGATTATTATTAAGAGCTAATAATAATTGACATGCATCTATTTTTAGATCAACGATCTATAAATAGACTTCACCCAATATTCTAAAAATATAATTTCATCTATTTTTCCAACTTGATCAACCATCCAAAAATAGCATCTTGCAACTTCTGAAATATGATCATCATGTCTAAAAATAGACATAGTCTAAAAATAGATTTGCGCCAAAAATAGCTTGCGGGCCCACTTAGTGAAGGTGACTCTTTTCACTAAGCTCATCATCTTGTTGAATCTCAACAAAAGTGGCATCCGAAAACATCATTCCTTGATCCTAGTGAAAAATAATCACCTAAACTAGGTGGGGCCCGCATAGGCTATTTTTAGATGTATGTCTATTTTTAGAATGGTGAACATATTCTAAAATTATCAGGAGGTTGATTCTAGATGGTTGAGAAAATTCTATCTTTAGATGAGTTTTTATTTTTAGAAGATGGGTGAAGTCTATTTGTAGAGCACAAATATAAAAATAGAATGCATGTTGATTATTATTAGCCCTTAATAATAATCTGACAATAAATAGTAACTTATTCTCTTGGATCACTTTATTTCAGTGAACAGATGTGGCACATCAGTGGGCTAAAGTAATTACACAATTCATAGGGTGGTTGGTGACTCATGCATGGAGGACTTCATTATAACTAATAGTGGCAAGTTGTAACAGAGTTGGAAGAGTAGTTATGTGAGTTGTTATTAAGTTTAACTCAATTCAGTGAGTTAAACTCAGTTTTACTAGTTGTAAATGAACATACACTAGTGATAGATGAGTGAATTAATTATTTAATTAATTCAAATCTTGTGTCTTACTTGCAACTGAAGAAATACAATAGTTAACTACTTGCATGTCAGATCCAGTGGAGACCCAGTGGAGAGATAGGAGAAAGGGTGAGATGGACTATCAGTTGTGACTATAGTGATGCATTCAATGCATCTACATACACATTAGAGATGATTATGAGGATTGTGTAGTCAAGGCAAGGCAAGGTCAAATTCATTCAGGGTTCTTCTTCAGCAGGGATTGTGCAGTGGAGGCAGGCTGTCAGGAGGCAAGAAATTGGTGCATAGATATGAAAATTTCTGCATGACAGTGTGTGACGATTGTATATTGTACTGAGAGCTCTATGAGCTGAGCTTTTTATGAGATTTTTACATGTTCCATTGATATACATAATATATGATAGTTGGGGTTTTTTAGCTTTAAGATTTCCTGGTAAAACATCTTGTTATGTTCGATTGATTTTGCTTCATATGTGTTTTGCAATTAGTGATTTAATTTCTGTAAAGAATTAAGTGGAAGGATTCAGTATTTAACATAAGATTAAGTTGTTAGATCAGGAGAATCTGGAAATACATTATTGTGTTTATAAATTTCTACACCTCAATCAGTCATATTTTGGACAACCATGTTAATGAAAGAGCAGAAAGACTACACATACAAGAGGTTTTTTTATTCATTTGTGCATCCAACAATGAATATACTCAGCAGTACAGTGGAACCAAGGATCAATGAGTAAATTAAGAAAATCATGCAGTTATCAGACCAAATTAGAACTAGAGATTGGTACTTGTACCAAAACTATACTGAGATCATAATTTATGGGTGTGAGTTGGCCCCTTACAAACTTCCAAAGTTACTCCCATTGAGGATCTTTGCCCTAGAATGCATCAGGCAGATGATCAATGCAGATGAAGTGCACTTTGTATCTGCCAAAAAGAAATCTAAATTTAGGATCAAGTCCCAAATTGGTCATTTTATTGGCAATAGTAAGGCAACAGGAGAAGAGGCTGATAAGATGTTGAGGGAGATGAAATTTAATCACAACTTCACTTGGTCATATGACCCACTAGGTATTATTTCCAAGAAAAGGGTGGAGAACAAATAAACCCCTTATATCCACACCCATAGGCCTGAAATTGAACAATTTATGAATCAAGCAGAATGGTTAGCAAATATGCTACAGGAGGCTAAAGAACAGGTGATCTCAACCTCAATCATTCAAACCCCTACTCCACAAGAAAAGCAGACTATAAAAGGAAAAGAGGACAAGGGAAACGAGATAGAGAAAGAGACAACATGGAAGAGGCCAAGAGATGATCAGTCTGCTATGGAGACTGATACATCTAGCAAAGAATTCAAAATGAAGTATAGAAAGAGATATAGAGTCCACATGGACATTGATCAAAGCAGTGAAAAAGAGCAGCAAACAATCATCACAATTATGGATTCTCTTGGTTCTTCTCCAAAAGCTGAACATAACATATTCTCTACATCTTTAGCCACAATTCCATTCCAGCAACAGAAATTACAAACTCCCACATCTAATGCTACTAAAAGGGGAAAGGAGGAAAACATCTAAGACACATTCAGGGAAATCAAAAGGAAGAATGAAATCCTAAAAGCCAACACCTACAACTAATTTTGGAAGCATACCATTAGTTCACAGAGCAGGCTTTTATCAGCCTTTGATTCAGAGAAAGGAAAAATGAGGATGGTTTTCCTAGAAGCACAGATCTCTCAACCTAAATCACTTACAGACGTCAAGCACACTGCTTTTGAATTTGATGTTAAGAATATCCATCCAATAGACCAGGTGGAGATGCAGAAGCAGATTGGAGAGATGATTTCCTCCACATTGACAAGAACTGCAATGAGTTTATCTAAATGTAATATCCCGGAAGGGAAATAGACAGCAATACAAGTATACGATAATGTGGAAAATGCCAGAAATAGAACATAAAGCAAATACACATAAAAAATGCCGGGAATGCTAAGCCATTTTATTAATCTGAGAATATAATGAAATACAATGGATAATCAGAATGATAGCACCTATTCTTGCTCAAGGCAAGTGAAGAACTCTCTCAGACAGATAGGAAATGGCTGCCACAAGAAACTGCGTCCCAGCTACTAGGAAACTGCTGTAAAGCTGCTGCTGCTGGAATGGACTGAAACTAGGGGCTGATCCCCTTGTCGGAATGAGCTGAAAATCTGAAGATCACCTGTACTCACCACCCCGAGCAAAACCCAGAAACCATATCAGAAATGGTCAGCCTCCGAAAAACACCACAAAAACCCTCCTCAAGGAATTACGCTGCCCCTGCCAGGCTCAGCGCAGAGGCCAAATGGTAATAGCTGTAATAGTGCCACAATCTCCTCAGGAAACCTCCTCCTGGCAAAGACTGATCCTCCACACTGGGTATCCACTGAACTCCTGCAGAAATCCCCGCAACGGAACACCTCCAACTAAAACTGCGTCCTCTCTCCCAAAGACTGCGCAGTCACAAGAGAAGCCCAGCTCCTCAGCCAAACAACCAACCAAATCTCCGCTAAAGACTGAAGGAAAAACCTTGCCCGAGCATGCACTCGAAGTCCCCCGAGGCTAAGGGCGAGATCTCCGACCGGAGACACTCAACGCACTAAACAGTGCTGCAGACAAGCTAAACAGCCAGCATGCTCAAGAAAACAAAAGTCTAGCTCAAATATCATCAACAACAAGAATGCCAAGTGAGATGGCTCTCCCACCTTTTATAACGCTGGCCCTTCTCCAAAACCCTAACGTGGTCTCCCCCTCCTCCACGTGCTCCTCATCAAACTGCGCAAAAGCTCCTAGAGGCTACGTGGGCCCCCTCCTCTGTGTGGTGTTGGACCCCCATGGCTCCCCATAAGTTATAACGTTGTGCTGCTAGGGAAACACTTTATTTTATTTAAGTGAGTTAGACCCCTCCTCTCACTTTTTATTTATTAATAAACTATAGTCGGCAAAACTATACAAAATCGAATATTCCAATTAGCTGTGGCTAATTAGGAATATTACAGTCTCCCCCGGAAAAACGTTGCTTGTCCTCAAGCAACTGAAGTGATGGATGTTGCAATATCTTCTCATTCTCCCAAGTGGCATCCTCATCCGGTAAATTCTTCCACCTCACCAAGAATTCCTAGACCGTCCTGCTCCGCAACTGCCTCTCCTTGGTATCGATAATAGCCTTTGGCTGCAACACCAGATGCCCCTCATCATCTGTGGGTGGTAGCTCATCCGTGACTGTCACTTGCTGTCCCAATGCCTTTTTCAGGCATGATACGTGAAAAATGTTATGAATCTTGCTGCCTTGGGGCAGCTCTAACTCATATGCAACCTGACCAATCCTGTGTATCACCCTGTACGGCCCATAAAAGCGGGGCTTCAGCTTCTCAACCCCCTTCTGTTTAAGTGACGACTGCAGATATGGCTGTAATCGTAGGTAGACTAAGTCTCCTACCTCAAATTGTCTCTCTATCCGATGTCTATCAACATACAGCTTCTGCTGATTTTGCGTTGTGGCCATGTTATCCTTGAGAGCTCAGAGGATGTCCTGACTCTCTTGGATCCAAATCTTGGCTCTCGGAGCCCTGCTAACACCAAACATCACGTCCGCAAAAGATAAAGGATGATACCCATACAATGCATAGAATGGTGACATACCAATGGTCATGTGATGCGTCGTGTTGTAGCAATACTCTCCCAGATGCAGCCACTTCATCCATGCTCACTGCTGCCCACTGACATAGTTACACAAGTAGCCTTCCAGCCACTTGTTAACTATCTCTGTCTGTCCATCCGTCTGTGGGTGATAACTAGTGCTCGGTGTCAACTCTGTCCCCACTAGCCAGAAAAGCTCCTGCCATAATCTGCCCATGAAGCGGCTGTCCCTGTCACTGATAATGGTCTTAGGTAGACCATGCAGCCTGAAAATCTCCCTGAAGAACAACTCGGTCACCTGTGCTACTGTGTAGTGCGCGGATATGGCGAAAAAATGCGCATACTTCGTCAATCGATCAACGACGACAAAGATGCAGTCCTTGCCCTGTACCATGGGCAACCCTGTGATGAAGTCCATCGATATGCTCTCCCATTTCCCCTCTGGAATGGGAAGAGGCTGCAACAACCCTGCGGGATGGCTCATCTCTCCCTTGTTCCTCTGACAAACATCGCACTCCCTGACATGCTGGAGTACGTCCTCCTTGAGGCCCTTCCATGAGAACCTCTCTCTAATGGCCTTGTAGGTTTTGGTAAACCCCTGATGGCCAGTCAATGGAGAATCATGAGATGCATGGAGTATCTTCTTCTTAAGTTGAGACCCCTCAGTCAAGAAGATTCTGTCCCTATAGTAGATAATCTCATCAACCACCCTATACCTGTCCGTCCAACACCTCACATGCAAACCTGTCCTTGGAGTACTCCACCAACAGTCGAGCCCTCCAATCTATATCCAAGCTCATAAGTGATAACGTGGCCGGTCTACGTGAAAGGGCATCTGCTACCACGTTATTCTTGCCTTTGACGTACTCAATGTCAAAGTCATATGCTTGGATCTTACTGATCCACTTCTACTGCCTCTCCTGCAATTGCTTCTGCTCCAGAAAGAACTTGAGGCTGTTGTGATCGGATCTCACCCTGAATCTGCTGCCCACTAAATACTGCCGGTATTTGGCCAATGCATGCATAATGGCCAACATCTCCTTGTCATATATGGAATACAACCTCTCATGCGGAAGGAGCTTCTGGCTCTCAAAATCTATAGGGTGACCACCCTGCATCAACACTGCACCAATCCCCTCTCTTGACGCATCGCACTCCAAGACAAATGGCCGTGTGAAATCTGGCAATGCTAGCATGGGGCAGCTACTCATCACCTCCTTGAGCCTATCAAAGGCTCGATGTGCTGTATCTGTCCAACTGAATGCCCCCTTCTTTGTCAAATCTGTGAGGGGTGCCGCGAGTTGTGAGAAACCCTTGACGAACTTCCTGTAGTAAGTGCAAATGCTAATAAACCCCTGAAGCTCAGCCACGTTCCTCGGCTCTGGACAATTTCTGATGGCCCTGATCTTCTCCTTGTGGACTCTCACTCCATCCACTCCTATGATATGCCCCAAGTACAACATCTCCGTCAACCCAAACTCACATTTGGAGAGCTTGGCATAGAACTGCTGCTCCTCCAAGATGCGTAACACTGCCTCAATATGTTGGAGATGCTCCTCCCATGTCCTGTTGTATATGAGTATGTCATCAAAGAAAATCAATACAAAATTCCTCAGATGACTGCAGAAGATATGGTTCATGCATGACTGAAAGGTGGCAGGTGCATTGGTCAGCCCGAAAGGCATAACCAGAAACTTGAAGTGCCCATAATGACACCTGAAGGCGGTCTTGGGAATATCATGTTCCCTCACGCGAATCTGATGGTACCTAGATCTCAAATCAATCTTTGAGAAGAACTGTGCTCCCCTCAACTCGTCCATCAACTCATCGATCCTGGGAATGGGGTACCTATTATTCAGGGTCTTCTTGTTCAGAGCCCTGTAATCAATGCACATCCGCAATGTGCCGTCCTTCTTCTTCACCAACACCACAGAAGAAGCAAAAGGACTCGTGCTCGGCCGAATGTGCCCAAGGGCCAGCAACTCCTGAATAGCTCACTCAATCTCATCCCGATAGGCCTTGGGATGCCTATAAGGTGTGGTGATCACTGCCTGTATACCCTGCTCAAGCTCAATGGTATGCTCAAACCCCCGATCCAGTGGCTGCCCTGGCGGAATATCCCCGAATACTATGGTGTACCTGTCAAGGATGGTCTGTATCTCTGGGTGCACTGCCTGTCCTGTAGTCGATGCCTTTGATGCCCGCAGCTCTACTGCCCACTCTATATCTCCCTTACGGAAGGTTTCCTCCATCCAATGAGCCGAAACAGTCTGGGGCATATATGTGTGCTGTCCTCGTATCTTCTCATGCCTCCCTGTCTTGGAATCATCCCACTCCATCTCTAGGGCCTTCCAATCCGTTGTGACCTTCCCTAGAGTGATAAGCCACTGAACATCCAGTATCATGTTGGTGTCCGGAATATCGACCACAAAAAAGTGATCCGTCAACGTATAGGTGCCCATCGTCACTGATAACTCGGGAACATATCAATCACACACCATGGTTTGATCTCCTGGGACCAAAACTGAAAATCCATCAAAGCCCTCAGTCTGTATACCTCTCCGCTCAACCATCTGTGCATCGATGAAGTTGTGGGTCGCCCCACTATCGACCAAAACTGAGACTCGCTGGCCACGCACTGTCCCCCGTACGCGCAGCGTCAAGTACTTGGGAACTCCCCGCAATGCTGCTAGAGCTCCTCCAGTAGGTGCAAACGACGCACCACCTGCTGGTGGTGGTGGAGGTGGTAAGGTATCCTGCACTGCATGACAATCTCCTGCCTCCACATCATCCTCCTCATCCTCTTCCCCGCTGCTCTCGGAGAAAACCTCAATGAAATGTGCTTTCCCAGCAGCACATCTATGTCTTGGTGCCCATGGATCCTGGCAGGTGAAGCACAACCGCTTCTTCTTCATCTCCCTCCTGGCCTCATCATCAACCTGCACCCATCTGGGATTCCCCTTGGGAGGCGGAATCCTCACGTCCTTCCCCTTAGGCTGGAAAGCCTGTCTCTGGGGATAAGGCGTCCGAGTCCTGGGTAAGACATCCTGTAAGTCTCGAGTCCTGCTGATAGCATCCTGGAGCGTAGCTGGTCTAGTCGACCTAACTAGGCCACGAAGTGGCTCTGCTAATCCCTCCACAAACATGTAGATCATCCGGGCTGCGGATAGATCTGGCACCATCACTGAAACCCTCAAGAAATCTGAAATGTAAGTCTCTGGGCTCCCAGTCTGCTTGAGCCTCGTCAGCTCAACAAAGTGCTATTCCGGATCCCTCCGGTCAAAACGCTCTATCACCCTCCTGGTGAACTCAGCGTAAGTCGTCACTGTAGAATGCCCGAGTTTCGTCATCCCATGAAACCACCAGTCCTGGGCCTCACCATCCAAATGTAATGTTTCCACCTTAATGGCCTCTGTCTGCGACATCTGATTAAGCTGGAAATAGATGTCCAGCTTTTCCACCCAAGATTTTTCCGAACTGCTTGATGAACCATCAAACGTGGGAAAATGAAATCTGCTAGCTATGCGGTGGTGGTCTCCATCATGATGATGCCGGTGTCCTCTGTGATGATCGCGGGGCCTATCCTGCTGGAGTTGAACATAGTCTCTGAATGAGATAGCATCTCTGAACTCCTGCCCGTATGCCTAGTACTCTGCAAAATAATCACCCATGTGGCCCGGTTCTGGCTCCTACCCCTGTGTCCTCTCCTAGGAAGGTAGGCATAGTGGATCGCGTGGGTGCATGCGATGCCATAAGGGGGGTAGCCTCACGCTCTAGCATATGGTGAGATGTGCCCAATCCCTCACCAGTCTGAAAACCCCTTGGGGTTTCACGCTGCCTAACCTCTATCGTAGCGATCCTCTGCCCCATCGTCTCCATCTGTCTCGACAGATCCTGTACTGTTTTGAGGAGTGTTTCGCTATATCTCCTCGCATCCTCATCGTCTGCCATAGGACCCTGCTGCTCTGCGTCCACCACAGGCTGCTCCTGCTTGGTATCTGTCACAGGCTGCTCCTGATCCGTGTCCACCACACGAACACAGTCTCCATCTTCGTAGGTGTTCTCCAACCTACACTCAGTGTCTATGTATTTCCTACCTCTGTAACAGATGTAGGGTTTATCCCTCTGTGTCATAGACCGCTAGCTCCACAGGCTGAGCCGAATCTATGCTCTGATACCACTGTAATATCCCGGAAGGGAAATAGACAACAATACAAGTATACGACAATGTGGAAAATGCCAGAAATAGAACATAAAGCAAATACACATAAAAAATGCCGGGAATGCTAAGCCATTTTATTAATCTGAGAATATAATGAAATACAATGGATAATCAGAGTGATAGCACCTATTCTTGCTCAAGGAAAGTGAAGAACTCTCTCAGACAGATAGGAAATGGCTGCCACAAGAAACTATGTCCCAACTGCTAGGAAACTTCCGTAAAACTGCTGCTGCTGGAATGGACTGAAACTAGGGGCTGATCCTTTTGCCGGAATGAGATGAAAATCTGAAGATCACCTGTACTCACCACCCCGGGCAAAACCCAAAAACCATATCAGAAATGGTCAGCCTCCGAAAAACGCCACAAAAACCCTCCTCAAGGAATTACACTGCCCCTGCCAGGCTCAACGCAGATGCCAAATGGTAATATTTGTAATAGTGCCACAATCTCCTCAGGAAACCTCCTCCTGGAAAAGACTGATTGTCCACACCGGATATCAACTGAAACCCCTGCAGAAATTCCCGCAACGGAACACCTCCAACTAGAACTGCGTCCTCTCTCCCAAAGACTGCGCAGTCACAAGAGAAGCCCGGCTCCTTAGCCAAACAACCAACCAAATCTCCCACTAAAGACTGAAGGAAAAACCTTGCCCGTGCAGGCACTCGAAGTCCCCCGGGGCCAAGGGCGAGATCTCCGACCGGAGACACTCAACGCACTAAACAGTTCTGCAGACAAGCTAAACAGCCAGCGTGCTCAAGAAGAAAAAATGTCTAGCTCCAATATCATCAACAACAAGAATGCCAAATGAGATGGCTTTCCCACCTTTTATAACGCTGGCCCTTCTCCAAAACCCTAACGTGGTCTCCCCCTCCTCCACGTGCTCCTCATCAAACTGCGCAGAAGCTCTTAGAGGCTACGTGGGCCCCCTCCTCTGCGTGGTGTTGGACCCCCATGGCTCCCCATAAGTTATAACACTGTGCTACTAGGGAAACACTTTATTTTATTTAAGTGAGTTAGACCCCTCCTCTCACTTTTTATTTATTAATAAACTATAGTCGGAAAAAATATGCAAAATCGAATATTCCAATTAGCTGTGGCTAATTAGGAATATTACACTAAACTGCAAGTATCATTGGCCAATTTTCAATATCAGCTAAAAATGGAGAAGATCTCTTCTCTGGGAAAAGATACAAGAATCAAATCTCTGGAGGACTTAGTGGTAAATATTGGGTATGACCCAACAAATGTAGAAGCAGTGGAAGAGATATTGAAAAAGAAGAATGCCGAAATAGCAGCCCTTAGAAAACAACTCCAAATGTCAACAACTGAATACCCTTTAACAAAGGAAATTGAGGAGAATGAAGCATAGAAAGCTAAAATGATGAAGCTAATCATGGAGCGGTCAACACAACTAAAGAAGATGGAGAAAGAGATGGAAATTTTGGTTAAAGAAAAGGAGAAAGCAGCAGAAATGGCCATTTTTCCTTTGCAGGCTGTTCCTATTGCATACATCCCTACAGCTACATCAACCACTGCAGGCACATCAAGTGGTGCAGAACAGTTGGCCAAAGCTATGGAGAACATGACCATAAAAACAACAGAGATAAAAAAATATAGAAGCAAAAATCAACACCCCGAAGGATTTGAAGAAAAGGTCAGACAATGCTCATGAAATTGAGATACAGAGAGCTCAAAAATAGATTGAAAATTTGATAAAGGCAAAGAGTGAGGCTTCTATTGGAAAAAATATTGGCTAAGAAAAATATATTATTTGGACACGCATTGTTGATTGCATGAATGAAATATGGCCTTCTATTCAAATAATATTTGAACAGAGAGATATGATTGGACTAGTGAATGATTCCATAGACAAAGCAAACAGAGACCTGACAGGGATGCCTGAAACAACAAATAATATTGTCAAATTATTGAATTCCAAGAACAGGTTTG
This sequence comes from Pinus albicaulis, assembly GCA_034641835.2. Lineage (NCBI taxonomy): Eukaryota > Viridiplantae > Streptophyta > Pinopsida > Pinales > Pinaceae > Pinus > Pinus albicaulis. Next base: position 618,451,012 of record CM076570.1, on the reverse strand, counting down.
AAATGGAAGCATTAGGAGTTGAGGACAGAACAACGACCATCCTAGAATACAAGAAGGTAGTCGATAAAAAGAGTTTGGTCACATAGTTAGAAGAAAAGTGTTATCAGTTACAAATTGGTGTCAACATATTCTTTAATAGAATCGAACCACTGACCAAAAGAGGATTTCCATCTCTTTTTTTGATAAATGATAAGCTCATGCATATGCTAGATTATGTAAAGAAGTTGAAAGAGTTGCCAAAGACAACAAAGTTTGCTGGAATAAACAGATCAATGATTGGAAGAGCCTTTCTAGAGGCTATGGATAATGATTTATACATACAACATGAAATCAAGGATATCTTTCAGTTAAGGAAAAATTTTATGAAGTTCACAGAGACCAATGAGATTTATAGGAAGTTAATCAGGATCAAGATCCCGAATGCACAACAGTGGGAGAAATTGTGCAATTATCAGGAAGGGTGACAACTCAGCGCATCAGCAGGACAACCAACTCAGCAAATCAATTATTTTTGGAAATCAACATATCATCACAGAATATCAACATGAGATTATCTAAATCTGCCATCACAACTACAAGATTAAAGCATACAGTAACGACCTTCTGGAGATTAGGGCCACTTGTCACAGTTACTCTATCATTCCCACTTTGTGGTCACATTTGTCAATTTTTAGTCATCATTGTAATAAATAGCAGATTTCCATGTAGAAACGAAAATCACTAGGAATTAGTTAAATACTGCATTTCTTTTCAATATCAGGGCTTGGACCCTAGATTGTAAGCTTTTCTATTGGAGCATTGTAATTTTGGAGCTGGCGCATCAATAATAAAAGACCATTTTGCAAGATTATTGAGCTATAGTTATCTGGTGATGTCTTTTCTTTACTGTATTTAATGTTTTCCATTGTTATTTATTTTAGTGCATCCTTTAATTCTAATTATAAAACATAAATATGAAGAATGAGATTTGTGGCTAGAGCTCCTTAATTCTGGCTGTATTTACAATATAAGTGTTTTTCTTCTGAAGTTTGGCTAAAAAATACTTAACTACTTTTTGACCACTACTGAATTCACTCTTTTTTTCATCTCATAATTCATAATGTTTTAAAGATCTAGTAACTATAGTTAGCTTGCCTTTCAAATGCTTTGGAAAAATTGATGCAACAACCCAGCCTGTTATGACTCCATAGACCAATGGAAATAGTTTAAACAGATTCCTTTATCCAACCAAAACTATCAATAAAAAACAACCTTCACAATCATTTTAACTAGCCTAATATCATAAATTATTAAAAACAAAGCTAAATCTTAAAGAGAAATCCCTCTCTGAGTCTAGGAGGGCTAGATCTTAGGCTCCAAAGTGGTTTTGATGTTGTCATTTTATGATTATCATTGCCAATCTTAAAATTATAGAACGATAACATACATCATATGTGGTAGTGAATTATTACTTGGGACAACGAGGGTCTTGTGATTTTAATCTGAGGTTTTTTCCCATATGAATGGCATCTCCTTATAGTTCTACAAGCCGAGGAAATATTATTTTGTGCCAACATATGGATCTGAGACATTCTTGAGGTGGTGAAAATGTTTGAAGGACTATATTGAATGACATCACATTGGTTATGTGTATATTCCAACCCATATTTTAAATATAATACATGGTTTAATTTCCCCACATGTGATATATCCTGATCCCACTTATTATTACCCCGACTATTATAAAGTTCCACCTTCCTTAAACCTATTGGTTTGTTATTGAACCCTATTTTATATAGCAAACCCCGACCATATATATAACTCCAACACATAGTGTAAAGCCACGGGTCCCATGTCTTCAGATCCCGTGACTCCATCGCATCATCCCATTCGTCAGATCATCACTGACCAGATCTAATGGCCAGCAAGCCTTGTCGCACATTTCATTGCTCAATCTTTAATCACACCCCAACCTTGCGATAACCATGGTTTTTGGAGCTTCGCTCCAAGCTATGTGGCGCCATTTCATTTGATCACATCGCTAGAAAAAATACTGCCAACCACCTTTTGCTAATGTAAACACTGCTCAGCGGTTTCTCTTTCACATTGCAATAAACAACCTATCCGCTCTTTCCACTGTACTACAAAACACTTCCTCACTCCCACAAATGTGCATTAAAACACTAATTGACTCTTGCACCAACTATGAGTAACAAAATTCCCAAAGTGTAAGGTCCCATCATTATCTATATTTGTTTAAATTACAAAGAAGAACCACTTCCAGCCAGAGATAAAAATACACAAATCCGGACTCTGTCCACAAAATTCTCAATTCAAATGAAGCCATTATCCGCTCTCTGCAAACCCGTATTTCATTAATAGGTTGTTTCAGTTTTTGCAAGTTATTAAAACAGAAGATTGAGGAAACAATTTTAATACTAGTTAAAAACTTGTTTCCTCTAGATTCTCGAAATGAGAATTCGAGTGGTTTACTTTAGAAGAAAACACAATTATCACAGAGACAGTAATGTTCTAATAGAGAGGAACAATTTTTACTTAGCAGAAGGTTACATACAGGTGAAAGAAGAAAAATGGAACAAAAAAACAAATGAGAAATAATTTTCAAAATCTAAAAGAGGTTTTTGTTTCTAACGTCGTCATATACAAAAACCCCTCTCACTTTTCTAACGGCCATTATGGTTTTGGAAATTTTAAATAATATTTGAAAGCACTTTTTACAAAAAATTCCTTTTTAGTCATCATTTTGCAGAGAATATTGTGGCCAATCAGAAATGAATCTTGAAAAATTGGAGGAGTTTTATGTTCCTAAAATGCCAACCTACAAAAAACTATCTCATTTTATGTAGAAATATTACAGAATGAGAGATACATTCACATCTTCACAGCCTATTTTTCGGACTGTGCAGAGTTCTGTTTTACACATATTTTTACAGAGCCTATTGTGAACAACTGGAGTGGAATTTTAGGAAACTAAGAGAGGTTTTTCTCAAAAATATATTTATCTACAATAACCTCTTTCAAGTTTTACATATCTATCTCGGATTGAGATATAAAAAAGGATTTCAGGACCTTATTTTTCAGAAATTCAGGAGGAAAAAACTCAAAGACAATTAGTGACTTGGATGCCACGTCATCAAATAAGAGTTGCTATCAAATTCGAATTTCTCTTATTTGTCACCAACAATTCACAAATATAGTGCCAAGTAGATTCATTAGTTTTTAATGTCCTATGTTTGAGTTCTATTTATGTAACACAATTGTAGATATTTGTAAGAAATCTTGATATTTTTTCAAAATATTTTAGTTTAGAATTTGTATAAATACTTCATCATTTGAAGTAATAGAGATTGGATTTTGTAATCAGGAACCTCACCATTTAGGGTGATGTAGTCCACTAAGTTCAAGTGACTATTTGCATTAATAAAAGAGCGGTTGTTCAGGATTCATGTGCCATATCTACTAGTGAAGTTTTCCTCATTGTAGATGTGCTTTCCTTTGTTTCCATTTTATTGTTTTCTTAATTCTGAATTGTCTAACAGGAGTATTATTGCAAAATCTATTGAGATCATAAACTCTGCCTTTAACTGTTAGTAATCTACATGTTTTCTTCTGATATTCTGATCCGGATTTATGCAGGAACACAACAGAATAAACATATAACCATAAATACAAAGATGAAGCGGAAATAACACTTCATTTCATTAATATCAAAGAACTGAAATTTGCTTACAGACAGAATGGAAATAAAACTGGCTAGGGCGCTGGTAGCTATCTCCGAGAAGAGATGTGGTGGCTGCAGGCCTCTGAACTGAGTTACAATGAGGCTCGAGAGCCTATTTATTATTTAGAAACAATGGAAAATCCTAAACAGCCAAAACCCTAACCCTAGTAGATGAAGCGCCAAAACTATGGGCCCCGTTTGGGTAAATTGGTGTTTCAACTTCCCAGGGACGTAACTTTGGCATACGATCTCTGTTTGAAGCGTACCATCCCTCGTTAGAAAGATCTATCCGAGGACTACAAATTTTGAGTAAGATGCTGCTCCCCGTTTTCCCAAAAAACATCGTTTAGGACCTCAAAACGGCTCTGGAAGTTCAGGACCCAAAAAACTGCTAAAAATATTAAGTTGTGATGAAACTGAAAAACTGAAAGAGATAATGGTGGGGCCCCAAGTGGAATAGGCGGGTGACCACCAATATCCACCTGGATCATTCCTCCCCCCTTAGGAAGCAATGGTCCCCATTGCGTTATGTTCCTCCATGAGATGAGGAAATTTCTACTGAACTTGGTCCCTAGTGAACCACTTGCCTTGGTGCAGGAGTTGGCCAGCTTTGACAACCCGATACAGTTGGATCTTCTATTGGCGAGTGTTCTTGATTTGCATGTCCATGATACAATCTGTGGTGGCCTGTTCCATGCAGTCTGGGTTTAACTCTGTTGGTGTGAGTTTTTCTGCAATGTCAGAGGTGTCCAGTAGAGGTGGGAAGTAAGGACGAAGGCTGTCCACATTGAATACTGGGTGCAGACCAAGGAATGGTGGAATATTGAGCTCGAAGGCATTGTTCCCTACAACCTTCGTGATGGTGTACGACCCGTATCAGAGTGGGCGAAGCTTGCAGTGGGGTCCAGTGAGGCGCTCCTTCAGCAAATGTAGCCATACTTTGTCGCCCACCTGGAAGTTGTGTGGCACCCTGTGTTGATCATGGAATTGCTTGTACTTAGCATTGGCTCTGTCCAATATGTCATGAACCTATTGGAGGATGTTTTGAATGCACTCAATGAAGCTATTTTCTTTGTCAACTTCAGACTGGACATGAGCTGAATCAGCCTAAGTAGCTGCAAATGGCATGGCTACGTCAATGGGACATAGTGGCTGGAATCCCAAGCCCGCCTGAAAGGGGATATGGCTGATTGAACTGTGGAGAGCACGGTTATAACTATGTTGTACATAGGGGAGGCTCTCGCCCATGTGCGTGGATGCGTTGAATTGTACATGCGTAGAATGTGTACAATCATTTTGTTGACAACTTATGTTTGGCCATCTGTTTGGGGATGGAAAGATGTGGACTTGGTGAGCTTGGTGTCCAGCATTGACCAGAGGCTAGACCAAAATGTGTTGAGGAACCTGCTATCCAGATCTGGTATGATAGACTGTGGGATCCCAAAGTGCACCCACACTCGTTCAAAGAAGAGTTTAGCAGTGGCTTCTGCTGTGATATTCTTCTTGTAGGCCGCCATAATCGCCATCTTCGAGAATCTATCGATGACCACGAAAACACAGTCATTTCTATGCTTAGTAGAAGGCAGGCCCGACATGTAATCCATGGAGATGGATTCCCAAGGTCGACTAGGGGTAGGTAGTGGAGTATATAGGCCTTGATTCTTGATGGTCGGTTTAGCAATGGCACAAGCAGTGCAGGATTTGATGTGCTTCCCAACATCCTTTTGAAGGTTCGACCAATAGAAATACTTCTGCAGTACTGCTACTGTTTTCTCGACCCCGAAATGCCCAACGACTCGACTGTAGTGTGCTTCCAATATCATCTTGGCACGCTCGCTTGAAGGAACACAAAGGTGTCCCAGGTGACATAAAAGTGCATCTTGGAGGTGAAAATTTGGAACTTGCGTACCCCCCAAGAGTACCTTGTAAGTGTGGCTGAATTCTGGGTCACTCTCGTAGAGAAGCGGCCAATCAGATGTCTCGTGCCCACAAGAGTTGAGAACAATGGTGAGCACCACGATCGGTGGTCAGCTGAGGTAGTCTGCAACATTATTGATGCTACCCTTCTTGTACCTGATGTTCAAATGAAACTGTTGCAGATATGTGGACCACTTCTGATGGCGATCCTTCTGCAACTTCCCTTGTGTCTGTATGAACTGCAGGGGCCGGTGGTCTATGTGGATGATTGTTTCCTTCCCCAAAATGTAATCCTTCCATTGTTGACAAGCTTGCATAATGGAATACATTTCTTTGTCATAAGTGGGATACTTGCGATCTGTGTCAGACAATGTCTCACTGTGATATGCCACTGGATGTCCCTATAGAGTAAGAACTACCCTAATAGCATAGTCGGAGGCATCTGTCTCCATCTCAAATGGTTGTTGCAAGTCTGGTAATGTGAGCACTGGGGCAGAACAAAGACGATTTTTCAATTCTGTGAACGTCTTCTGTTGAGGTTCCGATCAAAAGAATTTTTCTCTCGCTCCTCCCTTGGTGACTTGACTCAAGGGCCAAGTGATATGAGAGAATCCCAACACGAACCTACGGTAAAAATTAGCAAGACCCAGAAAGCTGCGAAGCTCTGTTATAGTGGTTGGGGCTGGCCAATCCCGAATGACTTGGATCTTGGTTGGATCCACATGCACCCACCTTTCATCAATAATGTATCCCAGATATTGAACCTGGGTCATGCCAAAAGTGCACTTCTCCAAATTGGCACACAACTTGTGTTGCTGCAATGTTTGGAGGACTTGTCGGATGTGGTGAAGGTGCTCTTCCCAAGTCTGGCTAAATCTCAGAATGTCATCCAAGTACACCACTAAAAATGAGTTGGTGAATGGCCGCAAGATGTCGTCTACCAACCTCATGAAGGTTGCGAGAGCATTCGTCAACCCGAAAGGCATGACCAGCCATTCGAAAAGGCCTTCCTTAGCTTTGAAGGCAGTCTTCCACTGATCTGGATTTATGCAGGAACGCAAAAAAATAAACATATAACCATAAATACAAAGATGTAGCGGAAATAACACTTCATTTCATTAATATCAAAGAACTGAAATTTGCTTACAGATAGAATGGAAATAAAACTAGCTAGGGCGCTGGTAGCTATCTCTGAGAAGAGATGTGGCGGCTACAGGCCTCTGAACTGAGTTACAATGAGGCTCGAGAACCTATTTATTATTTGGAAACAATGGGAAATCCTAAACAACCAAAACCCTAACCCTAGGAGATGAAGCACCAAAACTATGGGCATCATTTGGGTAAATTGGTGTTTCAACTTCCCGGTGACGTAACTATGGCATACGATCTCCGTTTGACGCGTACCATACATTGTTAGAAATATCTATTCGAGGACTAAAAATTTCGAGTGAGCAACATCCACCCATGGATGGTGGACGGATGTTGCTCCCCATTTTCCCAAAAAATGTCGTTTAGGGCCTCAAAACAGCTCCAAAAGTTCACGACCCGAAAAACTGCTAAAAATAGTAAGTTGTGCCGAAACTGAAAAACTGAAAGAGACAATGGTGGGGCCCCAAGTGGAATAGGCGGGTGACCACCAATATCCACCTGGATCATATCCAGATTAGGGAATTCTTCATTTCTCCCTAGTTTCGATTGAGCCTCTATTCTTATATCCAGATTAGGGAATTTTTAAATGCTCCCTAGTTTCAGTTAAGTCTTCCTTCTTCTTTTATTACATTTCATCCAAATCTAAAGGTTCCAGTAGTAATGTCTACCTTGCCTTGTTTCACTTAAGCTTGATACTTCTGCAAATTGATCACCCAAGCCTCTTTGACTCCATTTCCCAATGGCCTTCCTCTGCATTCCCAACCAAAACCAATTCAAAAACCAACTTTGTACTTATTAACTAGCCTAATATCTATTACAAATAAAGCTAAATCATATAGAGAGAGCCCTCTCTGAGTTTAGGAGGGCAAGATCCTAAACTCAAAAGTAGGTTTGTGGTTACCTCGGTAAATTATTTCTTTAACCTTGAGAAATTACTGAGTGATAACAGTATCAACCAATATTTGCTACCTCTTGCCCCCTTTTCTTTGCCACTGTTGAATCAATAAAGCTTGTTTTCCATAGAACATGGCACAAGTATGCCTCACGTACATCCAACTGCCACTAACACACCCTAGATTCAAAGTGTTTCCACGGGGTGAAAATGTGAATTTGGGTAACACTTTTTGCCTTTTTTTGAGAAAAAAATTTTGTTTTTTTTTTTCAACTTTCTGCAAACCAAAACAATTTTTCTACTTAGAATTTCATTTTGCGATAAAAAAAGTTATCAGAAATTTTATTAGCTTTCTATTACTTATTTTTTGGAATTTTTTTATACACATTTGATATGTCAACTTAGCGTTTCTTTGAGTGTGTGTTTTTTAACATTCAAAGGATTCATAAGAAGTCATGTTAACACACACTAGTGTATTCTTTGAAACTTTGTGTTTTTGAGAAACAAAATGTGTTATAACAATCTAGACATAGTCTACTTCGGTTTCGTTATATTTACAAAACCAACTGATACATATCATAATTACTAGAATTTTTTGAACTAATCCAATATGAAAAAACTGCATATTTTGAATATGTTTTGCGACGCACGAAATTTCTCAACATATAAGTTATAAACTAAAAATCTAAAAACTACCCATTACAGAGGACGGACCAATGTAATGCACCATAATTTTTTCAATTTTTTTACAGTGTATTTTGGAAGATAGAAAATATTGATTTCACTGAATCATAATGACCTTCAGACATTGTTTGCACCCGTTTTATTACACAATTAATTAAAATTAGTAAATATTTATGAAATTCCACAAAAGTTATATTTCCTGAAAGTAGATTGAATTCTGAAAATGCTTGTCTTGGTTCTGACAGTTAATTCAGAATGTTTCATGGAGTTTAATCAGACCAAAGTTGAAGATATGTATTCAGATTTTGGATTTGCGTAATTGCATACATGTTAGTTCGACCGAACTTGTAAAAAAGTTTGGCTGACTTATTTTTGCACCAACGGCCCATCAAGTGTAATGACACAAAAGTTCGGCCGAATTTATTATAAAATTTTGGCCGAATATTTACTGGACTTTCCATTGGCTGGAAAATACAACGAAGCCGCTCCAAAAAAAGCATTTCGCAGCAATATAAATTGACGTAAAAGCATTCATTATTTTCGCATAATTTCGCACATTTCTTCATTTGGTCTGATTTTGCAAAGGATTGTTTTGGATTTAAGGACTTTTCTTGGAGGTACATTCAAAAGACATTTTTGCAAAGGATTGTTTTGGGTTTAACTAATTTTCTTAGAGGTACATTCAAAGGAAAATTTTGCAAATGATTGTTTTGGGTTTAAGGAATTTTCTTGGAGGTACATTCAAAGGACATTTCTTGGCGGTATGTGATACATTTTTTGGATGTTTTTTGGGCTTCATTTTTTTTTTAAGGTATTTTGTTTTAGAGGTTTTGGGCTTAATTTTCATTGTTTTTTTAAGGTATTTTGTTTTTAGAAGTTTTGGGTTTAATTTTCATTGATTTTTTTTAAGTATTTTGTTTTTAGAAGTTTTGGGCTTAATTTTCAAAGGACATTTTTTTGGATGTATTTTTTTTTTAGAGGTGTATGGGCTTAATTTCCAAAAAACATTTTTTGGTTTTAAGGTATTTTGGTTTTAGAACTTTTGGGCTTAATTTTCATTTTTTTAGAGGTTTTGGGCTTAATTTTCAAAATACATTTTTTTGGATGTATTTTGTTTTGAGAGGTATTTTGGCTTAATTTCCAAAATACATCTTTTTGACTTAATTTCGAAAGGACTCTTTTTAGGCTTAATATTCAAAGGACATTTTTTGGAGGTATTTTTTAAAGTGATATTTTTTTAGAGGCTTTTTTGAAGTATTTTTTAAAGTGGCATTTTTTAAGAAGTTGGAATTAATTTTCAATGGACATTTTTTGGAGGTATTTTTTGAAGTGACATTTTTTTAGAGTATGTGTTTTGGGTTGAAGTAAATATTTTATAACGATTTTTTACAATGAGTTTTTGTCTAACTTTTTAAATAAATTTTTTTGCAGGACTTGGAAGGAAATATTTTGAGCTTCGTTTCATTTTTATAAGACATTTTTTTCTCGGATTTTTTAAAGTAAGTGTTTTGGATTGAAGTATGTATTTTTTGCAAAATTTTTAAGACGAGTTTTTTTTTTTAAATTAAATCTTTTGCGATGTTTTTCTTTAATTGAGCTTTTGTCTAAATTTTTGAAAGAAACTTTTTGAACTTCATACTCTATTATCATGGGAAATCGAAGAAATTGCGTGAGAAAATATGATCGAACAAGAGACCCTGAGGAACGTAGAGAACAAGGGAGAGAATCTCGCAAAAGAAAGAGAGAATCACTCTCAAATATTGAAAGGGAAAATCAACCTCAACTAGAAGTTGAGGCAGGTATGTAAATGTAAATATTATGAATTTGATATTTAAAATTTTCCTAGTGTAAAATGTGTTCAAGCTTAATTTTTATTCGATGAACTAATTTGAAAAATATTTTGCAATGTAAACAGAGAGAGATATTCCTCAAAACATTGATGATGAGATACAAAATTTTGAAAGAGAAAGTGAAAGAGAAATTAAACCAATGATTGTAGATGGTGAAAATGTTGAAAGAAATTCAAGTGAAGAAATTGAATCACAAGGTATATATATCTATGTGTGTGTGTTGAACACATGCACATATTATTGAAATTATACATATTTATTAATTTAGTTATTTATTGAATATGTAAACTTATTATGTACTATTCATTCAAATATGTACAAATGAAATCGATGTCGATGATGAGATGTTAGAAAATGTTGACACTCACACATATGGAGATAAAAGAGCTGAACATGTTATACGATATCATGTTAAACACATTTTGGATACGTACTTCATAAAGGAAAATGTGACAGTTCAAGCCCAAATGTTGAAAGGTCTCCTATCATAAAGGAAATTAAAAGAAGCTACGACTTTATTGGGTATTCGAAAATCAACAAAAGATAAAAAAATGAAGGAAAATGTGATACAAAATATAAATAGTGCTATAAATTCAATTAGAAGATCTAGACAGAAAAATGTTTCAGTTGTATGTTGAGAAATACATATGGCAGTGGTTTCATCAAGTACTAAAGAGAATCTCTTGGTAAAATGTATGGCATGAGCATTAGGAACCTCATGAAAAACTTTGCACAAACATCGAAAATTTCGGTTGCAAATAGATGTAAATGATGAACTCGCTTGTTGGAGAGCTATTTGAAGGAAACCATACAAAGATAGACTTGGAGAAAATGTAAAAAAAACAATATATGAATATTGGAAGAAAAATTCACATGTTTATCCAAATGCAAGGGATGTGATGCGAAGAAGAATAACATGAAATCAGTACGAAGAACATGAAAAAAGATTCTTGGAAACCACTCAGATAGAGTTGTTCAACAAGTTCAAAGAAAATAATCATGAAATTCATGTCTCAATCAGTGCTTTTGTTCAACAAAAACCATGGTATGTAAAACCTATCACCATACGCGACACTTGTTGTTGTCGTTATCATGTGGAATTTCGGTTATATTATGACACATTCCTTAATTTTGGCTGAACATTTTGGAAAGATTCACCTCCTCCTTCCACTATCCGTGATTTCATATCTCAAATTCTATGTGAAAGAGAAAGTGATGAATTATTTTACGAAAAGAAATGTGTTGGTGGTAAAAAATGTGATGATTGTGGAAATTTGATTAAATTTCAAAACAAATATCGTACTGATATAAATGATCAATCATTTTCCAACATGAAAGTGAAATGGAAGAGACATGAATATATCCATACATCGATTCAAGATTCAAATAGTGATAAAAGAACTAAATTACAACAAGAAGAAATTTTTGTGATAGATTTTTTGAGAAAGTTCGAGGCAGAAATTTATAAATACACCAAGCATTCCCATAGAGCTCAATGGCAAGACTTGCAATTCAAAAAATCCTGTGAATTTTTTCCACCAGGTACCATTTTTTCAGTCATTGATTTTGCAAAAAACTACACATTTGTTCCACAAAAATAAATTCAGAGTGAATACTATCATTCTGACCAAGTCTCCATGCTTGTCCATATTCTATATAGACATGCTGAACAAAACATCGATCATATAGAAAGCACCAGTGAAAATCGGCATGTTATTAAATAATATCACTTTTATATTATTAACGATCATACACATGATACATATTTTGTACAACACTGTTTTGCAAAGATTTATGACTCCTTGAAAATTCGTGGAATAAAATTCAATGAACATTGGATATGGTCAAATGGATGCGTAGGTAAATTCAAATCTTCACGATCATTCTTTTGGTTGGATTGTCTTCATAATAAAACTTGCATTAAACATTGTTGGAATTTCTTTGAGATTGACCATGGAGAAGGAGAACATGACGGTGCAAGGGCATGCATAAAATGAGCACTTCGAAGATATCAAATTAACCCCTCTGCAAACTAACTTGTGGATGCTAAAGAAGTTGTTCAATGGTGCATCGCTGCTCTAAGCCATGAGACTAACCGATCAAGGGAAGTGTGAAGCTACATTCAATTTAATTTTCATTGGATATCCAATTTTAAACAGTGTACATTTATCACAATGATTATCTTTGATGGGATTTTGATATCATATTTACATTCTTCTTTGATTTTTCCATATATAGGTTTTTTTGGCATATTGGGATCGAAGATGTAGATAGATCAATTGGAAATGACATTGAAACAATAAAAGGGACTCGAAAATTGAATTTAATTAAAAAAAAGTTGTCCACAAATGTGTTTGCATTGGATAAAAGAAAATATTCTTTGTTTTGTCATGTTTGCATAGACAATAAAAAATCCAATAACGTTTGTGAAAAAAAAATGTATGTAAAAGATTGGAAACATACAGGCTAAATACAAAGGGGAAAATGTTCGTTGCAATGTTTGAAGAAATGCAATCAAAGGAGACTACAATATCATCTGATAGTGATCGAGTTTCTGATCTTGTTAGAGAATGTAACATTTGAATTGCTTTCAAATGATAGAGATCTAGAAATAGATACTAAAATTATTTTAAAGTTAAGTTTTCATGTTAATTATGATCTAAATTTAAATACATAAGTTTGTTAAGTTTGTTTAATTGTGCAGGAGATGTTTTTGTTGTAATTGCACCTACTGAAAATGATGAAAACGTGAAGTATTATTTGATGCGTTGCACTGAACGAAAGACGAAATTATTAGAAAACTATAATGATCACGGGTTTCCATATGAAAAAGGATCTATTACATTATGTTGAAGCCCCGAAAATCGGGTCTACAACAAGGGGGATACCCACCCGGTCCGGACCTTGGTTAGCAGCTCCTTTTCCGTTTGGTGTAGTGGGTCCGACTGGGGATAATGGGACCAGTTTCCCAATATGTGTGTGTGTGTTGAGAATTGATATTTCCTTTCTAAAAGTTCCTAAGTGAAATGCTTTTATTCTAATTCTAATCTATAACATGCAATTGTATTGTAATTAAACAGAAATAATCTAATTCTAAACTTAACTCGGGATGTAATATTTTCTTTATGCGATCTAAAACGATTTCAAATAGCAATTGGTAATAAAGATCATTCAACTGTTATAATAAAAGAATTCAATAAAGATAAACCACTTCATATAAAAAATTAGATGAAATAGTTGTGAAAAAACATATCGCATAATAAGCTATCCATATATTAAGCATAAACAAATGGCTATCACCATACAAAAGTGCCAAATGATAACTCAAGAATTCAAGCGTTAATACATAAACAACTGAAAATAAATATCACTTTAACACAAAGACAGAAATAGTTAAGAGATAAAAGTACCATTTATAACTAGTTCTACTCATGAGCTTCAAGTAATAATGACTTATCTCTTCTTAATCCAACATCCACTAAGAGTACAAAAGTGCAACATCAGTAGCAGATATTAAACGCATATATCAATAAATCATGTTCCATTCATTCATCAAAACCTCCTCGGAGGGTGCAAAAGTGCATGTTCTGAAGACAAGTTTTTGACAAATTTCAGGACCCTTCTCTAAATGCATGAGAAGGGTTTAAATACTACTAACTAAATCTAAAAATAATTTATTACAAAAATGTAGGATACGATTTAAATGACCGTCCTCTTTTTAGGCAAAAAATAAAGCAAAACTAATACTAAATCTAAAATTAAAAATTAACAACTAACTACTTGTGAATCTGTTCTTTGGAATTGCAAGCGTTCAGCATTGATTTGAGAAGAATAGGCTGGCCGACTTCAGACTTTAACTATCCTGTGAAAACGGAATCAGCAAGAGGTGGCGCCATCTTCTCGGCAGAATTGATGATACACTTGAGAGTCATGCACTGGCTGTGTGGTTTTACCAGACATGCCCAGTAAGAATCCCAATTTAACTTTGTTAATCCTTTAATCGATTCTACCTTTTCTTGGGCTTTATGTTTCCAGTCTGTCTGCAATTGCTGTGCTTTTGGTAGGTACCCTGGAGTAGTTTCAGAGATCAGATTTTCCTTGTGTAAATTTTCATTTATACAATCAATAATATTGCTGGTTGTTGTAGCTGCTTCTTCTACCGCTTGCTCTGCTTGCCTGATTTGTGTATCCCATTTATTAAAAAGTATTTCTTTGTGATTTTCATTGATTATAGGTGCACCTACTCTTTTCCCCTCCTCTGTCTCTTGCCAAGCCAAATAGTCGGTAACTCTTTTATTAGTTAAATCATAATCATCTCGTAAGTCTACGACATGATTAGTGATTTTATCACTTTCTTCACAATAAGAGTTCCATTGTAATATTCTTTGGCATAATATTTCCTGTTGCTGCAGTAGTTGGTCATTTAAAGAAATAGACTTTGTGATAAATTCTGTAAGCTTGGAATTATCTTTGTGCATCTCTTGCACATCCTGTAGTTGTTTCTCTTTTTCAGCCAAGCTATTCTGATATCCTATCTGCATTTGTTGGAAGTCTTGCTGTAATTTTTCAAGTTGTTTCTGTGCTTCATTGTTGGCATTGGCTTGTTGCAGAACTTGTACTTGATCTTATTTTTCATTCAATAATTGTCGTACCTCAGATGCTTTATCAATGGCTGCAGAGGCATATGCTCCTGTGATCTGAGATAATTTGGTGAGATTTTCAGTTGGATCGGTAGTAGGATCTTGCCATAAGACATCTAATTGTTCTGCATCATGAGATAGCACATTTTCTAATTTCCTTTTCTTCCTTTGTCTTCTTACCACTTCCTTGTGTTGTGGACTATAGAATACATCAAGAGGAGGAATTTCCTCTATTTTGAGCATGAGTTCAGAAGATGGGGTAATGGGAATATGTTATGTTTCCGAGACATTGCTAGTTATTCCTGTGACTATATTTTTTGTTGTCTGTATATTACTCACAGGTGTCTGTGTGTTTTGTCCTTCAATATTAATCAAATCATTGAATGTCTCCCATTCCTTATCTAATTCAGTTCTGACTAATGGTTGTTGTACAATGAGAGGGGAAAGATTTAATTGTGGAAAGGTTGAAACCTGTTGCTGTGAAAGTTCCTTTGACTAGGCAGTATCCCTTACTGACCCTTCACTTTTATCATGATCATTATCAAACCTCTTAGAATGTTCAGAGGTTTCTTTTCCGAACTTTGACTTAGACTTGTTTGTACCTGAACTTCCACTGAGACTGATACTAGGAGTTGGTTCCCTTACGGGTTCCAAGCGTAATTTATCCAAAGGGATAGTAGTCAACCTCCTTTCTCTATATATTTTGAATTCTTGAAACTCTGCTAGAGGAAACCGTATTTGAGCCAAATGTAGAATTTCTTTAAGTGCACCTTTTTCTTGGAACATGTCATCAAAAAAATCTTCTTCTCTAGAAAACACTCTTATCTTGACAGTAGTAGTGAAATTTTTAACAATATCATAGGGGTCAAACGGTCTTCTTGGAAACTTGAACAAATGTAGACATGTAATGTTGTTTACTTCTTTAAATACATGACAAATATCAAATAATGAAAAGGCCCCATAGGCCGCAGGAAATTGTGGCCAGATAGCCTTCTTCTTGTCCTTCAAATCTTTAGTCAAACCTCCTTCTCCGCAGGTTTGATAAGCAATTTCTCGGGCTATGAGTTTATCAGGAACATACAAAGGTAAAACATGAGGAGAAGTAAAACTTCCAAAAACCCTAACATATGTAAACAATTATTCTCCAAACCATCTCACAACAGGAAGTATGTCTACCTCTGCTTTAGGAGAAAACCTTGGAGCATCTTTATCATACAACATTTTGTACAGGGGCAACATGATTCCATGGAAAATCTTGTAAAGATAGGGAATGAACTTTGAATCCCACAATTCTTTGTGATAAACATGAATGGGTAGGGGATCTTGAGTTGTCCATTTCCAACCCATTAAAGGAAACTTAGAAACATAACAGATTGAATCCATCACATAAGCAGATAAGTAAAAAGGAGGATAAATCCCCTGAGAAACAGTTCTTTTAGATCGATAATTCAAAATAGCCGTGGCTAAGTTGTCAAATAATATCTTAGCCCAATCCACAATAGTAGCATTAACAACAACATTCAATAACGGTAGCCATTCAGACGAAAACTTATTAATGTTTGGCTTTCCAAAAAGCCGACAGAGCATAGCAGTAGCAAAGAAATACGGAAAAGTGAGAGAACCAATACTATACATACCGTGTTTATCTTTCTTCAATGTTTCTTCTCTCCTTGACCAGTCCTTGGTGCATTCTTCCAAGTTTTCATTTTCTTTGGCAAACTTCTCCATGAACTATTTGTTATAAGTTGCCTGTGGCTCTGGCAAATGATACATGAGTCTCAAATCTTGTGGAGTAAATGAGCCAATGAGCTCTTGACCCTGAGTCTTAAACTGTCTGTTTGTAATATCAGTACTGTCGAGTACCCATTTAACCATGTCTGTGTATGGAATAATTCTAGGTCTCGCTGCTATTCGGTGAAAGAATGAACAAGCTAACTCTGTAATGGATGCATCAGAAGACCCATGCGAGCCTGCAGTAGCTGTAACCTCCATTACTCTGGGGTTCTCTTCCTCAAGTAGATTATACATGCCCTCCCAAGTAGTAATACCAGCGTCTTTGTTACAGGCGGTGTCTGTATACAAGGGAGTCATTTCTTTCTCTTCATAACTCGGAGCCTTGTCTTTCTTTTCCATTATACTCTGAATATTGCCTTGTATAGTTCTATGTTCTTCGCTCCTGCAGTTTAAGAATTAAGTGAGAATAATGATAATAAAAAGGTGATGGGAAAGTTTTAAATGCTGAAGACGTATAAAATATACCACCTTACGTGAAACAGCTCTTCGATCACAACAAAACCAAATTTCATTAATGATTGACAACCAATTCATTGATTAACATTAAAGTGCATAACGGGATCTCGATTTATGGAGAAAGTTTCTTCGTACGACGAGCCTTAAAGACATGTGATAAGGCGATCTGCAATTTGCTTCGCAATATCGTAGATCACAGTATCACACACCGCAATATAGTAATACCGCAATATCGAAATACTGAAATATCGCAATATCGCAATATCGCAGATCGCAGTATCGCACTGTGACAATCATCCGTTAACATATTTTTGCGACATGCGATTTGCGATATGTGTCATCGCATATCGGTGATTTTGAGGTTTTTAGCGTAAGTGATATTTGAGACATGCGATGCGATGAATATTTTTCATGTATAGTTTCGCATCGCAATATCGCAATTTCAAAATTCTGCTTGTAAAGAGATATCCATTACTTTTTTGCGATGCGATATTCCTTTAAAGAATGATTTTATTCTATCTTATCATAAAACTTAAGCTTTTTAGATTTTTCAAGAGGTAGTTCCTAAGTTTATGATATTAAGTTTTATTGAACAAAGAATACAAGTACTAATTGATTTTAGATTTTTTGACTAAGGGTCCCCTCTTATTTAGTAAGAGTGATAATACTAAATAAGAAGGGGGGTTGTTGTTGGCCACAACAATTGGCGATTCACTCGGAAGAACCAGTTATCTCTGCTTTTCTTTTGAATTTTCTAAACTTTCAAAATAGAAAATTTTCTAGAAAATCAATCTTTATAATAAAAAGACAAAGTACATTATGCTTTTATCTATCAATGATATTTTGTTTCTTCTATATCCAACTTTGACTATTTACTTCCTCAAGCTAGTCCTTGTATCTATATCAGTCACTACTTGGTTTATAGAGATAAAAACAAAGACTTCTCTGTAAATCAGTTTTAAATATGCTCATTTTTCATAGGTAGAGCCTCTGCTGCCAACATGCGTCTATAGCCTCGACAGGGTTACCTGTTACCTAGCAATGATCCTGTATCCTACTTAGGGAAATATACAGTTTTCAAAGAGAAATCCATATCCACACTTATTGCTTTCATTTTTCTTTTTTATCCTTAAGGAACAATGTCTTGGTTTGGTAGCCAATTTATGACAGTGTCATTCACTTGATTTATAACTTTGCTGAACAAGCTGGCTCATGATGAGACCCATTGTCTTTTGATTGCAACAATCTTAAGTCATTGCCCTGTTGTGGTATGCAATATTGGCAAAGTCAGCAAGCTACAATATCTATGATCATGATAAGTCGGCTCGTGATGAGACCTCTTACTCTTTAAGTTAAAGTGTATCATTCGATTATTCTCTGAACATTGTAATTTCCTAGGTGGGGAGGAAGTCATTGTTTCCTTAAGATAATTCTGGACGACAATGGTAGAGTTTTTTGGAAAGAAATTTTTACAGAGAATCTTTATTTTGTTATTGATACTTTTCATTAGACTGAAATAAAACAATTTCCCACTAAAAGTTGCTTTTTATCAAAATTTTCAAAGTTGAAACTAATATCATTTCTAGGCCTAAAGCTTTTAACTGTATCTTTCAATAATAATTATCAATTTCTTAGAAGAATTCTATTTATACAAGTGAAAAAAAAAAGTCTAAAAGAGAATTTGTATCTTTTTCGTGAATTCCAAATGTAACCATTAACAACTGGTTTTATTATGAAAATAAAGAAAACTAATATACAAAAATAGAAGAATGATATCCTATGGAAAATATTTTTTGAGGATCTGTCCGTTAACAGGTAAAGACTCTCTTTTTCCTGTCAAATCATGTAACATAAAAGTAGATGGACCTATGATCTCTGTGATTTGGAAAGGGCCAAGCCACATTCGTTGAAATTTCGTATGTTTCCCTTTTTCCTCATGAGCCTTGTCCCATTTTAAAACTAGATCTCCGACCTTAAAATCCTTTCTGGATATCATATTTGAATCAAAAGAAGCTTTAACTAATGCTTGGTGATGAGCATGAGTTATTTTGGCCTGCTCTCGTTGTTCTTCTAGCTTAATTATTTCCAGCTGTCTTAGTTGTAAGGAAGAAGTTGGTGCTTCATCAATATATTGAACTAAGGTCAAAGAAGGAATTGCTAGATGAGTTGGAAGAATCACTTCTTTCTCATAAACTAAATTAAAGGGAGAAGTGCCAATGGAGGCTTTCTGTGTTATTCGATCTGCCCATAAAACGTATATTAAGACTTATGCCAATTTTTATGATTTTGATCAATGGTTCGCTTAATGATCCTGATTAAGTTTTTATTTGTAGATTCAGCTAACCCATTTCCCTGTGGATAATAATTGGCAAAGTATTTAAGTTTGAAACCTCTCTTAAGTGCAAATTCAGTCATAGCATTGCCAGAAAAATACGATGCGTTATCAAACATTAAAGCAGAAGGTAAACCAACCTAGTGATTATGAACTGATCTATGAACTCGATGATATGTTTGGCATTATAATTCTTAAGAGGGACTGCTTCTACCCATTTAGTAAAATAATCAGTTGTTGTAATGATATACCTATGTTGCTTAGAAGAGTGAGGAACGATCTCACCTATTATATCCAATCCCCATTGATCAAAAGGTTGTTCAATATTGACTGGTTGTAACAGCAATGATGGTTTCTTTTGTCTTCCTGCAGCGGTTTGACAAACTTGACATTTCCTTACGTAGCTATGTGAATTTTTGAATAGTGTAGGCCAGTAATAGCCTGCACGAAGGATTTTATGTGCAGTAGTATCTCTAGCATAATGTCCACCTGCTAGCCCATCGCGAAGTTCCTGCAAGACTTTTTCAGCTTCAGATTTCTCAAGACATCTAAGGAGAATGGAATCATAATTCATTCTAAAAAGAACATCATTCACAAACTGATATTGTTTTGCTTCAACCTTAGAGCTCTTTTCTTGGTGTAATTGAGATTTGAAGGAGCATATCCATTCTTTAGATAAAATATGATATCAACATATAATGATTCAACATCATTTAGGCTTACCTCATACATTTGTATCTTTGCAGATGGTTTTTCAGAAATAAGTGATGCTCCTGCTAGTATTTTGCAAAAGCCCCGACCTTTTACAATACTTGCTGGTTTGATTTCTACATCATATTCTTGTAAGGCAGTAATCCAATTGGCTCTTTTCTCACCCACATATTTCTGTACTAGGAGATTTCTTACCGTTGGAAACGGTACTATGATTTTTGTATGGGTTTTAAGTAGAAAGGGTCTGAAATATTTAATTTCTTTGAAAACAGCATAAGCTTGTTTCTCTACATCTGAATAATTCAACTCAGCCCCCTGTAAATTTGAACTAAAAAAAGCAATTGGGGCTTCTGCCTTGTCTTGATTTGCTTGAGTGAGTATCGCAGCATATGATTTATTAGAGGCAAATGTATACAAAATAAAACGATCAGAAAAATTTGGAGTTGCTAAAGATGGAGCATTAACAATTTCTTCTTTGATCAGATTGAATGCCTCATATTCATTTTGACCCCATTTGAAGTTTGAATTCTTTTTAATCATTGCTTGTAGAGGAGATACAATTCTTGAAAAATCTGGGACAAATCTTTTCACAAAATTAATCTGGCCAAGGAAAGATTACATAGCTTTCTTGTTGTGAGGTAAGGGTATTTCATAAATCTCCTTGATTCTATCAGGATCAATATGAATTCCAGATTTTGACACTATGAATCCAAGAATTTTTCTTTCACTTAATGCAAAAAAAGATTTTTTTGGGTTAAGTGAAATTCCATACCTTTGACAACATTGGAAGATTTGTTTTAAATCTCTAAGATGATTGCCTCGTTTCTTATAATATGCAGTTATATCATCCAAATAAATTACCACTGATTTGTTAACTAATCCCTTGAAAGCGATGTCCATTTCTCTCTGAAATGTGGCACCAGCGTTGATCAAACCAAAAGGCATCTTTTGATATGCGTAAGTGCCCCATTTGGTTCTGAATGTGGTTTTCAATTGGTCATTAGGATGAACCAATGCTTGGTTGTAGCCAGAGAAACCATCTAAGAAAGACATTAATTCTGATCCTGCAACTGCCTGCAATATTTGCTCTATAGGAGGCAAAGGAAAATTATCTTTTTGACAGACTTTGTTAAGATTTCGAAAGTCAATGCAAAATCTAATGTCTCCGTTCTTCTTTCTAACGGGAACCATATTGGAAACCCATTTAGAATGTCGAACGAGAAAAATAATCTTGGCTTTCAATAACTTATTGAGTTCAAATTTGATCTGATTTTCTAGATTGGGATGGATGTTTCTCAGCTTTTGTTGGACAGGTTTTTCATCATTTATCATTGGGATAGTATGTTGGATGATATAAGTGTCATAAGTTTTGAGTTCATCATAGTTCCAAGAAAATATACTTTTGTATTGTTTCAAAAGACGAACATACGCTAATTTTTCTTCAGGAGCTAGACCGAGGCCTAGGTTGATATTTTGTGGTTTGGTATCAGTTCCTAGATTTACTAATTCATAATTCAAAGTTGAACTTTGCAGTTTTGAATTGGTAGATCTTTTGAATCGATCTTTCAAATCATAAAGGTCTTCTAACTTGACTACTGCCTTTGGCATAGCATTATTAGTGCTATCTTGTTGCAATTGTATGTCATGTTGGTCTTCATCAATTATCTGATTGGTGTAAGATCCTTCAGATGTGAATAAGCTTACAATATCGGGATCATCATTGAAAATCCTCCAATTGGTAATGTTATTAGGAATCGAGGGTCTAAAGATTAATTCGATTGAAAATCGATCAGGGCTATAGTCTTTTGCAAGAATGAGCTTGGAGGATACGTTAGCTAGGAGGTCTGCACTAGCATTCTGGATTCTGGGAATTGATGAAATATTAAATGCTATAAAGTGTTCAATCATATCTTGAACTAAAGATTAATAATGCTTTAAATGACCTGATAAACAATGTATAGTATTGCGTACCTGTTTGATTACAATTTCAGAATCCCCAAAAACTTGTAGATATTTGATGTCTAATCCGATTGCTTTATATAATCCTTAAACTAAAGCCTCGTATTCTACGGTATTATTGGTGCAATCGAACTCGAGTCTGCAAGTTAGCATAATTTTGTTTCCCTCTGGACTAACCAACACGCATCCTGCTCCTGCTCCTTCATTAGACTTAGAACCATCAAAAAATAACTTCCAAAATAAAGATTTATTTACAGGAGTATCTACAAAATTAATGCATTTAGAACTATCTGTTTGAGAAAAAATTTCTATTTAAGATAAAACAGAATTTTCTAAGTAAGGTGATGTATGAGCATTGAAATTTCCTAAGAAAGAATCAACTGAATAGTTTCCAATGATATTATTGCTGTATGCAACCAGTTCATTTTCTCCTTCCAGTTCTGTTACTATGTATTTTTGATGTTTTTCTCACTTAACCTTTATCTGATTTGGTTTACCATTGTAAGGAAGCCACATGTGCGACCAATCAGTTGCGAAGTATCCATGAAGTTTTTCTGACCAATCTCTGCTAAGAATTAAGCCATAAAATTCTGTAATATCTGCAACTAAAATGTCGATAACTTGACATACCTTTGGATTAGATGACAGCCTTATGGTAACCTGATTTAATTCGCTGATCACTTCAACTTACGATCGATCTAACTGGACTATGCGTACAACATATTTTTGCGGTTGAATGTTCAAATTTGCACATATTGATTTTGGTAGAATATTAGATGAGGCTCCAGAATCCACTAAACAATTATGAAAAATTTTATTGAAAAATTCGTAAGTAAGAAGAAAAGGAGGAGTATGAGATCTCGACCTTCCTCCAATTAAAGTGATATTTTCTAGATCAACTTTACTAATCGCATTAGTTGGAGGTCTTCCCATCTCGTTGGAAGCTTGAAAAATTACAGGATCGGGCAAAGGTTTTTCTGGTACAGCATGTAATTCTTTCAAAAGTACCTTTTGCTGGTGTTTTAACTTGCTCAATTCATAAAAAGTGATGTTAGCCCTAGTCTTCTTCATGTCTTCTATGATATTATACTCCATTTCATCCGGAATGATCAGTGTTTTTGATGGAGTTAATGAATCTGATTTGACTGGGCTAGTTTGAGTTGCTTTTGATGTTGTTTTCTTGGGTGCAACTTTATCCTTAGTCATTGATCTTGCGCTCTTTGGCTTAGGAGTAGGTTGAGGAGGATCAAGTTGATTTCTACTTCGAGTGCTAACCGGGGATGCTTCTTGATCTTCCTCATCTGGGAGGATGAAATCCCACATACCTTGTACTTCTACAACTTCTTCTTCATCAGTAGTTTCTTCAGTAGCAATCTCCTCTTCTTCTTCTTCTGATTCAACATTAGTAATAGCATTTGGCGGCTTTGAATCAGTTGAAGGGTTTCTTCTATAAGGCTTGAAAGACTTTCTAGAAGATGTTTCTGCCACTTGTTTCTTAATGTCAACCATTTCGTTGGACATGGTTTTCAAAAATTTCTGCAATCCTTCTAAATCGAATGGATCTTTCGATTGTTTTTTCTTGGGGTCTTCTTTAAAAGTAACCTTTTTGGATTTTCGTTCTTCTATCGCATTTTTCTTTTCTAGAGCAATAATACGTTTCTCTACTACTATTACTTCCTTCATATTGTCAAATAAAGTTGTTTTGTTAGCCCTATCAACGAATATTTCTATATTTGATGGTAAAGCAGAGATATACCATTCACTTCGCACTTCTTCGCTAGGCTTGGAAGCAGTAGGAATTTTATTTAACAGTTTATTGAAACGTGAATTAAAATCCTTGATAGGCTCTTTTGACTCAGCTCTAAGATTAGACAAGTCATTGATCAGTGTCACTGTAGACCTGTCATCACCAAACTTAGTCAAAAATTGATCTTGAAAGATATCCCAACTAGTAATAGATCCAGACGGTAATGAGAAATACCATGATCCGGCTACTCCTTGTAAAGTATAGGGAAAAATTCAGACGACAACATCTTCATTATTAACTCCATTGAGATTTATGGACAACATAAAATTATTTATATGCTCTTCCGCTAGCATGCCTGCTTCAGGATTAAACTTAGGCAGCGATTTTTCAGGATGGGCCGGTATTTGACTCAAGGGTGCAGGCATTAAAACTACCCCTGCGTTATTCCATGGAGAGGCCATCGCTGAACTACCAATAGAGGAAAGTGTAGAAGACAATCCCCACGGTTGAGAAGATCAGGATATTACAATTCCAGATGTTTGAGAAGGAGATGTGGAAGTTCCAGTAGACTGACGGACAATAGTCTGAAGTGGAGGGGTGGATGGTTGACGTCGCGGTGAAGAGGTTGAGATGGATGATGATGATGAAAGAGTCTCACTATCAGACCCTTTAGGTGATTTCCTTGCTCTCTTCCTTGTAGGTAGAGGTAACTCAGTTGGCTAAATGCCAAGCTTTTCGCTCTGTAATCTGGTAAGAAGATGAGCAGGATTATATTGCGAAGTCACACTGCCTTGAGATTTATCAGATCTTTGAGGTGATATTGAAAATCACTGAAGTTTATGAATCAAAGATTCAACTTCAGGAGGTTCAATAGCAGATTCTTCTGAAAAGTTAGGGTTTGTGGCAGTGGTTGTTGTTCTTTCGACTTCTGGCTCTAGATTTAAAAATTCTATGTGTGATGGAGAAGTCGGGGGAGATGGTGAGGGCGATTTAATCTCAGAATGGTATTTAAATTTTGACTTACTTGCCATTCATAGTTCGGTGCCCTCCTTCTAGCGCCAATTATGTTGAAGTCCCGAAAATCAGGTCTACAACAAGGGGGATACCCACCCAGTCCGGACCTTGGTTGGCAGCTCCTTTTCCGTTTGGTATAGTGGGTCCGACTGGGGATAATGAGACCAGTTTCCCAATATGTGTATGTGTGTGTTAAGAATTGATATTTCCTTTCTAAAAGTTCCTAAGTGAAATTATTTTATTCTAATTCTAATCTATAACATGCAATTGTATTCTAATTAAATAGAAATAATCTAATTCTAAACTTAACCCGAGATGTAATATTTTCGTTATGTGATCTAAAATGATTTCAAATAAAAATTGGTAATAAATATCATTCAACTGTTACAAGAAAATAATTCAATAAAGATGAACCACTTCGTATAAAAAGTTAGACGAAATGGTTGTGAAAAACATATCACATAATAAGCTACTCATATATTAAGCATAAATAAATAGCTATCACCGTACAAAAGTGCCAAATGATAACTCAAGCATTCAAGCATCAATATATAAATAACTGAACATAAATATCACTTTAACACAAAGGCAGAAATAGTTAAGAGATAAAAGTACCATTTATAACTAGTTCTACTCATGAGCTTCAAGTAATAATGACTTATCTCTTCTTAATCCAACATCCACTAAGAGTACAAAAGTGCAACATCAGTAGCAGATATTAAACGTAGATATCAATAAATCCTGTTCCATTCATTCATCAAAACCTCCTCGAAGGGTGCAAAAGTGCATGTTCTGAGGACAATTTTTTGACAAATTTCAGGACCTTTCTCTAAATGCATGAGAAGAGTTTAAATACTACTAACTAAATCTAAAAACAATTTATTACAAAAATGTAGGATACGGTTTAAATGACCGTCCTCTTTTTAGGCAAAAAATAAAGAAAAACTAATACTAAATCTAAAATTAAAACTTAACAACTAACTACTTGTGAATCTGTTCTTTGGAATTGCAAGCGTTCAGCATTGATTTGAGAAGAATAGGCTGGCCGACTTCAGACTTTAACTATCCTATGAAAATGGAATTGGCAAGAGCTGGCACCATCTTCTCAGCAGAATTGATGATACACTTGAGAGTCATGCACTGGCTGTGTGGTTTTACCAGACATGCCCAGTAAGAATCCTAATTTAACTTTGTTAATCCTTTAATCGATTCTGACTTTTCTTGGGCTTTCTATTTCCAGTCTGTCTGCAGTTTCTGTGCTTTTTCTAGGTACCCTAGAGTAGTTTCAGAGATCAGATTTTCCTTGTGTAAATTTTCATTTATTCAATCAATAATATTGTTGGCTGTTGTCGCTGCTTCTTCTGCCACTTGCTCTGCTTGCCTGATTTGTGTATCCCATTTATTAAAAAGTATTTATTTGTGATTTTAATTGATTACAGGTGCACCTGCTCTTTTCCCCTCCTCCATCTCTTGCCAAGACAAATAGTCAGTAACTCTTTTATCATTTAAATCATAATCATGTCGTAAGTCTATGACATGATTAGTGATTTTATCACTTTCTTCACAATAAGAGTTCCATTGTAATATTCTTTGGCATAATATTTCATGTTGCTGTAGTAGTTGGTCATTTAAAGAAATAGACTCTGTGATAAATTCTGTAAGCTTGGGATCATCTTTGTGCATCTCTTGCACATCCTGTAGCTGTTTCTCCTTTTCAGCCAAGCTATTCTGATATCCTATCTGCATTTCTTGGAAGTCTTGCTGTAATTTTTTAAGTTGTTTCTGTGCTTCACTGTTGGCATTGGCTTGTTGCAGTTGTTGTTGCAAAACCTGTACTTGATCTTCTTTTTCACTCAATAATTGTCGTACCTCATATGATTTATCAACAGCTGCAGAGGCATATGCTCCTTTGATCTGAGATAATTTGGTGAGATTTTCAGTTGGATCAGTAGTGGGATCTTGCCATAAGACATCTAATTGTTCTGCATCATGAGAGAGCACATTTTCTAATTTCCTTTTCTTCCTTTGTCTTCTTACCACTGCCTTGTGTTGTGGACTATAGAATACATCAAGAGGAGGAATTTCCTCTATTTTGAGCATGAGTTCAGAAGATGAGGTAATGGGAATATGTTATGTTTCCGAGACATTGCTAGTTATTCCTGTGACTATATTTTTTGTTGTCTGTATATTACTCACAGGTGTCTGTGTGTTTTTTCCTTCAATATTAATCAAATCATTGAATGTCTCCCATTCCTTATCTAATTCAGTTCTGATTGATGGTTGTTGTACAATGAGAGGGGAAATATTTAATTGTGGAGAGGTTGAAACCTGTTGCTGTGAAAGTTCCTTTGACTGGGCAGTATCCCTTACTGACCCTTCACTTTTATCATGATCATTATCAGAACTCTTAGAATGTTTAGAGATTTCTTTTCTGGACTTTGACTTAGACTTGTCTGTACCTGAACTTCCACTGAGACTGATAATAGGAGTTGGTTCCCTTACGGGTTCCAAGTGTAATTTATCCAAAGGGATAGTAGTCAACCTCCTTTCTCTGTATATTTTGAATTCTTGAAACTCTGCTGGAGGAAACCGTATTTGAGCCAAATGTATAATTTATTTAAGTGCGTCTTTTTCTTGGAACATGTCATCAAAAAGATCTTCTTCTTTAGAAAACACTCTTATCTTGACAGCAGTAGTGAAATTTTTAACAATATCATAGGGGTCAAACGGTCTTCTTGGAAACTTGAACAAATGTAAACATGTAATGTTGTTTACTTCTTTAAATGCATGACCAACATCAAATAATGAAAAGGCCCCATAGGCCACAGGAAATTGTGGCCAGATAGCCTTCTTATTGTCCTTCAAATCTTTAGTCAAACCTCCTTCTCCGCAGGTTTGATAAGCAATTTCTCGGGCTATGAGTTTATCAGGAACATACAAAGGTAAAACATGAGGAGAAGCAAAACTTCCAAAAAACCTAACATATGTAAACAATTCTTCTCCAAACCATCTCGCAACAGGAAGTATGTCTACTTCTGCTTCAGGAGAAAACCTTGGAGCGTCTTTATCATACAACATTCTGTACAGGGGAAACATGATTTCATGGCAAATCTTGTAAAAATAGGGAATGAACTTTGAATCCCACAATTCTTTGTGATAAACATGAATGGGTAGGGGATCTTGAGTTGTCCATTTCCAACCCATTAAAGGAAACTTAGAAACATAACAGATTGAATCCATCACATAAGCAGATAAGTAAAAAGGAGGATAAATCCTCTGAGAAATAGTTCTTTTAGATCGATAATTCAAAATAGCCGTGGCTAAGTTGTCAGATAATATCTTATCCCAATCCACTATAGTAGCATTAACAGCAGCATTCAATAACTGTATCCATTCAGACGAAAACTTATTAATGTCTGGCTTTCCAAAAAGCCGACAGAGCATAGCAGCAGCAAAGCAATACAGAGAAGTGAGAGAACCAGTACTATACATACCATGTTTATATTTCTTCAATGGTTCGTCTCTCCTTGACCAGTCCTTGGTGCATTCTTCCAAGTTTTCATTTTCTTTGGCAAACTTCTCCATGAACTGTTTGTTATAAGTTGCCTCTAGCTCCGACAAATGATACATGAGTCTCAAATCTTGTGGAGTAAATGAGCCAATGAGCTCTTGAACCTGAGTCTTAAACTGTCTATTTGTAATATCAGTACTGTCGAGTACCCATTTAACCATGTCTGTGTATGGAAGAATTCTAGGTCTCGCTGCTATTCGGTGCAAGAATGAACAAGCTAACTCTGTAATGGATGCATCAGAAGACCCATGCGAGCCTGCAGTAGCTGTAACCTCCATTACTCTAGGGTTCTCTTCCTCAAGTAGATTATACATGCCCTCCCAAGTAGTAATACCAGTGTCTTTGTTACAAGCGGTGTCTGTATACAAGGGAGTCATTTCTTTCTCTTCATAACTCGGAGCCTTGTCTTTCTTTCTCATTATACTCTGAATATTGCCTTGTATAGTTCTCTATTCTTCGCTCCTACAATTTACGAATTAAGTGAGAATAATGATAATAAAAAGGTGACAGGAAAGTTTTAAATGCTGAAGACGTATAAAATATACCACCTTACGTGAAACGACTTTTCGATCACAACAAAACCAAATTTCATTAATGATTGACAACCAAGTCATTGATTAACATTAAAGCGCATAACGAGATCTCGATTTATGGAGAAAGCTTCTTCGTACGATGAGCCTTAAGGACATGCGATAAGGTGATCTGCGATTTGCTTCGCAATATCGCAGATCGCAGTATCGCACACCGCAATATCGCAATACCGCAATATCGCAAATTGCAGTATCGTACATGTGACAATCATCCGTTAACATATTTTTGCGACATGCGATTTTCGATATGTGCCATCGCATATCGGTGATTTTGAGGTTTTTAGCATAAGTGATATTTGAGACATGCGATGCGATGAATATTTTTCATGTATAGTTTCACATCGCAATATCGCAATTTCATAATTATGCTTGTAAAGAGATATCCATTACTTTTTTGCAATGCGATATTCCTTTAAGCAATGATTTTATTCTATCTTATCATAAAACTTAAGCTTTTTAGATTTTTCAAGAGGTAGTTTCCTAAGTTTATGATATTAAGTTTTATTGAACAAAGAATACAAGTACTAATTGATTTTTAGATTTTTTTACTTAGGGTCCCCTCTTATTTAGTATTAGTGATAATACTAAATAAGAAGGGGGGTTGTTGTTGGCCACAACACATTGAAAGGTTGTTTTTTCAGAAAAAAACTAATCAAAGTCTGGATTTTGTTTACTTTGAAAACTATGAACCTGATGTCATAAGTTGTCAATATAGTCAATTAGTGTGTGCAGCACGCATAAAGTTGATAGAGGTTCAATCAAAGAAAAAACGAAAATTAAGAAATGGGAAATGTCAAAATCTGATCATGAATGTATCATTGAAGATGGCATTCCATTGGAATTTTTTTGATTGGATTTCCCAACAATTTCTTCTCTTTGGATTCATGTTTTAGAACTTCCAGAAATCAACTAAAAATTGAGCTACCTTGTTATGTTATCTATGCAAGTGTTTGCACATATACATTGTTTTGGTACATGCACACTAGTATCAACTAAAAGTAACTTTTCTATACATACATTGATGAAAAATGCTGCATGTATTGGATATATATATGTTATAGAATGCAATTCACTGAAAGTAATTTTTATATGTGCATTGATAAAAATTCTTCAAGTACTGGACATATATGTTCTAGAATGCAATTAAAACTGAAAGTAGCTTTTTTGTGTGCATTAATGAAAAATGTTGCAAGTACTGGATATATATGTTCTAGAACGCAATTAACTGAAATTATTTTTTCTATGTGCATTGATGAAAAATGTTGCACGTACTGGATATATACATATTCTAGGCAATTAACTGAAAGTAGCTTTTCTATGTGCATTGATGAAAAATGTTGCACATATTGGATATATATATGTTCTAGAATGCAATTAACTATTCAAGTAGTTTTACTATGTGCATTGATGGAAAATGTTTCACGTACTAAATATATATGTTCTAGAATGCAATTAACTAAAAGTAGCTAAATTCTATTGGCATTGATGAAAAATGTTGAAGTACTGGATATATATGTTCTAGAATGAAATTAACTAAAAGTAGTTTTTCTATGTGCATTGAGGAAAAATGTTGCACGTACTGGATATATATGTTATAGAATGGAATTAACTGAAAGTAGCTTTTCTATACATGCATTGATGAAAAATGTTGCACGTACTGGATATATATACATTATAGAATGCATTTTTGAAATTTTATGATTGTTTGACACATCTAACAAGACCTATATATATATATATATATATATATTGTACTTCAATCATTTTAACATATATATTCAAACATGTGTCAAATCATTTCTACATGTACATATATTCATGTGAATTTTTTTTTGTTTGGAAAACGACAACTTGAATTTTAAAAACAAAACATAATATCATAATCACATGCCAAATGTAGTTCAACCATCCAAAACTTGAGTTTTAAAAATAAAAACATTATATCACAACATTACTTTACATGTCATGCCAATTGTAGTTCAACTATCCAATAAAACAAAACATTATATCACATGCAAAATGTAGATGAACCATCCAAATCTTAAGTTTTAATTTAACAAAACATTATAGATCACAACATTACTTCACATGCCAAATGTAGTTCAACCATCCAAAACTTAAGTATTAAAAAAAAAACAAATTATAACACAACATTACTTCATATGCCAAATATAGTTCAACCATCCAAAACTTGAGTTTAAAAAAAAAAACATTATATCACAACATTACTTCACATGCCAATTGTAGTTAAACTATCCAATAAAAACAAAACATTATATCACATGCCAAATGTAGTTCAACAATCCAAAACTTAAGTTTTAAAAACAAAACATTAATATAGATCACAACATTACTTCACATGCCAAATGTAGTTCAATTATCCAAAACATAAGTTTTAAAAACAAAACAAATTATAACACAACATTACTTCACATGCCAAATGTAGTTCAACCATCCAAAACTTGAGTTTTAAAAACAAAAATATTATATCACAACATTACTTCACATGCCAATTGTAGTTCAACTATCCAATAAAAAAAAAACATTATATCACATGCCAAATGTAGTTCAACCATCCAAAACTTAATTTTTAAAAACAAAATATTAGTATAGATCACAAAATTACTTCACATGCCAAATGTAGTTCAACCATCCAAAACTTAAGATTTAAAAACAAAACAAATTATAACACAACATTACTTCACATCACATGCCAAATGTAGTTCAACCATCCAAAACTTGAGTTTTAAAAACAAAACAAATTATATAACACTGTAACATTACTTCACATGCCAAATGTAGTTCAACCATCCAAAAATTAAGTTTTAAAAACATTATATATCACATTCACATGTACCAAATGTAGTTCACATAAAATATGTCCAAAATTTGTAGATCTCACAAGTATCAAGTATCAAGTATCAAGTTATATATGACTGCATCTAGATAAGACTATATATAAAAAAGTAAATTTAAGACTAAATCTATTGAAAATATAATGTTGCACGTGTGCATGTGCATCATCCATCAAATAGTGCATGTGCATTATCCATCAAATACAGATGGATGTAGTGTCTTTCCCAGCAAAGTCTCAATCCTCGAGCTATCCTGCGAAGCATGGGGAACCTATACACAATGTGTACAAACATTAAAATTTGATGTTTTAAAATTGAGTGAGAATATATAGAACTTCATGTAAAAAACAAAATGTAAAAAAAAATCATGCAATACCTCATGAGGTTCCCTCTCCATTTTTTGCTCATCCACTAAAACTTCTCCCACGTGAACATCTTCAATAGTAAACTGTACAATATACATGTATATATATATATATATATATATATATATATATATTAAAAAATTTCAAATTAAAATTCATATATAAACTTATTTTCAATAATATTAAAAAAAGGTTAGACAACTTTTTCAAATGGTTGAAATGGTGTGGATGTTCCTATCTCCATCGCCAGAGTCCATGGAGAAAAGAAATCCTCTATAGAAACCTAAAATTCAAAAAAAATAGAAGTATAAAATAACTCAAGATCAAGATCTCGATTTATAATAAAACATTTAAACTTCAATTTATAAATTATAACTTAAAAACATATATTTAAGTGAAAAATTGAATACTTCTGCTGGTGGATTTGGCACATCTCCTAAGAGAGGCTCCAAAAGAAAATCTCCAAAAACCTAAAATTCAAAAAAATTAAAATAACTCAAAATCTCTAGATCTCAATTTATAATAAAACTTTTAAACATCAATTTATAACTTATAACTTAAAAACATATATATATTTAAGTGAAAATTTGAATACTTGTGCTGGTGGATTTGGCACATCTCCTAAGAGTGGCTCGGAAAGAAAATCTCCAAAAACCTAAAATTCAAAAAATTTAAAATAACTCAAGATCTAGATATATCTCATTTTTTAATGGAACTTTTTGAGGTGGAATATATAACTTAAAAACATAAATTTTAAAAGTGAAAAATTGTCCATACTTGTGATTGTGGATTTGGCACATCTCCTAAAGAAGAAGAAGGTAACGCCATCCCAAAAACATCGGACATAATAGTTTTTCCTAACTACAATTCCATTTGATCCATACTCCATATCTGTTCCCAAGCCTTCTATCAATGAAATATAATATGCCTCGTTTTTTGTTGTTCTTCCCGGTATATTCATTTTCCTTTAGACGACTTTGCTAGTCGCAATATTGGAAAGCACATATATAATCACTGCTTTCCCTGGATTGGGATAGCAAGAAACATCTATGCATAATGTCCATTTTTCAACCATATTTAGTGGGTATTTTTATCCTTGAAAAAAAATAAATTCAATAAAAATATATTAAATTGACATTTATTGCAAATGCATGGAAGAAATGACACATGTGCATGAGATAAATGAAATGTGCATGGTTTATCTTAAATTTTGACTTAAAGTTTATGGTAGAATTCACATCTAGAAATGAGATGCGTTAAAGATTCCATTGCCTAGAGTTTAAGGGAGATTTATGACACATATACATGGTTCATGCATGGTTCGCATGAAATTTTGCCTTAAAATTTATGGCAGAAATCACATCTAGAAATCACATGCCTTAAGAAAGGATGAGATCCAGAGGCTACCCGGCCCTTAACATGCCTTAAGAAAGGATGAGATCTAGAGGTTACCTAGCCCTTTATAGACTGCTTTAGAACTTGTAGAAGTTAAGACTCAACCAACAAACTAAAATCTTATGGAAGTCCAGCCACTTTAGGCTCAGTTTTTAGGCCTTAAATTTTGCCTTGAATTAATGGGGGAAAGCCTTGAGTTCGGGGGATACTATCCTATCAGAGTTCAGCCACTTTAGGTTCAGTTTTTAGGCCTTAAATTTTGCCATGAATTAATGGGAGAAAGCCTTTAGTTTGGGGGAGAAATGACATTTACATGGTTTGCAAAATTATCTTATGCACTTACTAAAACAACTAGTTGTGGTGGTTGATGAAGTTATGTCAAAAATCACACGTTTATGAGTTTGTGGGAGAAATGAAATAGAAGTGAAACATGCCTTAAATTTTGCCTAAAAGTTTATTGGAGAAGGGATAAATGACACATGTACAAGGTTTTCCTTAGAGTGGTAGTGGTTTATGGATATTAAAATGAAGAACTTCTATTTCTGTTCCAGAGATTGACTGTAGGGGCATTTACTGGATATGTCATATTTGAGAAAAGATGAGATCCAGAGGCTACCTGGCCCTTTATAGACTCTGCCTTTAGAACTTGTAGAAGTTAACACTCAACAGACACACTAAAATCCTATGAGATTTCAGCCACTTTAGGTTAAATTTTTAAGCCTTAAAGTTTGCCTTGAATTAATGAGAGAAAGCCTTTAGTTCGTGGGAGAAATGACATTTGCATGGTTTGCAAAATTATTTTATGCACTTAAAAAAAAACATGCTTTAAATTTAATGGGAGAAAGCCAACATGACACATGCTTTAAAAACTTGGACTAAGAATTTATGGGAGAAATGACACATGTATGGGAGAAATGACACATGTACACAGTTTTCCTTCAAGTGGTTGTGGTTTGTGGATATTAAAATGAAGAAATTCTATTTAGATCTGTTCCAGAGATTGACTGTAGGGGCATTTACTGGATATGTCACCTTTCAGAAAAGATGAGATCCAGAGACTACCTATCCCTTTACAGACTCTACCTTTAGAACTTATAGAAGTTAACACTACCTAGACCTTTATAGACTTTTCCTGTAGAACCTTGTAGAAATTAACACTCAACAAACAGACTAAAATCCTATGGAAGTTCAGCCAATTTACATTCAGCTTTTAGGCTTTAAAGTTTTCCTCTAATTAATGGGAGAAAGCCTTTAGTTTTAGAGTAACCTTATAAAATGATTTAATGTGAATATAGTACTTTACCTACAAAACAATGGAATTGAAGACTGTGGTTATATATCAGAGTTCTATTATGAAAAATTAGTTATGTCCTTAATAATAAGTATGATTTAGCACTTATCAAATTGTTTAATAATTTATAATAATGTCATTTTTTTCTTGTACTATCATTCATCCTTGATATGTACAAGAATTTTACAACTTCAACATCAACCTACACTATTATTATATCACTGTAGCCATGTCAATCTAGATTATTTATATCCATTGCATCATAAAACACTCCACTTTTAACATTTTAAAAGAATAAAGCAACATCGAAGGTGTTAATTTAGGTACACTAATACACTCTACTTTTAACATTTTACAAGAATAAAGCAACATGGAGGGTGTAAATTTAGGTACATTAATAAAATACAGCCATGTCAATCTAGATTATTAAGATCCATTACATCATATTTAACACAATATAGATTATTTATATCCATTACATCCTAAAACACTCCACTTTTAACATTTTAAAAAAATAAAGAAACATGGAAAGTGTAAATTTAGGTACATTAATAAAATACAACCATGTCAATCTAGA
The DNA here is from genome assembly GCA_034641835.2 of Pinus albicaulis. Lineage (NCBI taxonomy): Eukaryota > Viridiplantae > Streptophyta > Pinopsida > Pinales > Pinaceae > Pinus > Pinus albicaulis. The sequence goes on along the minus strand of CM076570.1, from coordinate 618,415,502 downwards.
TTATTACGATCCATTACATCATAAAACACTCCACTTTTAACATTTTACATTTTACTCACCTTGAGTTTGGGGGATACTATCCTATGGAAGTTCAATACAACCATGTCAATCTAGATTATTAATATCCATTACATCATAAAACACTCAAATTTTAACGTTTTACATTTTACTCTATTTGATTTTGGGGTTCCTATCCTATGGAAGTTAATCTACTTTCAATTTTTAGGCCTCAAATTTTTCCTTGAATTAATGAGAGAAAGCCTTGAGAAATGACACATGCTTTAAAGTTAATGGGAGAAAGCCAATGCCACATGCTTTAAAGTTTGCTTTAAGAGTTTATGAGAGAAATGACATATGTACATGATTTTCCCTAAAGTGGTTGTGGTTCATGGATATTAAAATGAACTTCTATTTAGATCTATTCCAGATATTGACTGTAGGAGAGTTTACTGGATATGTCACCTTTCATAAAAGATGATATCCAGAGGCTACCTGGCCCTTTACAGACTCTGCCTATAGAACTTGTAAAAGTTAACACTACCTGTCCTAATTATACCCTATGAAGTGTGTAGAGGACCCGTGGAATCACTCACACTAATTTACGTAGACATAAGGGTGTATAAGATTGTACTAAGTTCAAAAATATGGTCATATTGTTGGATATCTTTCCCAAGAGCCCAAATGTACTCCTTAAGTATATGTGGGGTCTATATAACCATCTACAAAAACAAGTGATTCTTTCCAAGCTAAGGATAATGTATGAGCCATGTGTATATGCACATTATCTAGAAACCATAGGCCAAAATAAAGGGTACTTGAGTGGTTTGAAGAAAAAATAGCACCAAGAAGCTTTGAAGGAGGGGAGTAAGAACTGGAAATGGGGGAAGGATAAGAATAAAATAGCCACTACACATATATGCAAGGGTAGTAGAAATAATTTGTTAGATCCCTATATTACTAGTATAGTCCCTTATTGTTGTTAGTGTAACCCCCTTATTGTTATTATTGTACCCTTGTAACCCCCATATTGTTAATTTTGTGCCCTTAAATTATTATTGTTAGGTCAGCTAGGATTACATTGTGGCCCCATGGACTCCTATATATAGAAAGGAGGTTTTGTAATTTGAATCATCCAAAAATTGTTCATTCATGTAATGTATTGGAGGTTTTCCCCTCGAAGTGGCTTATTTCTAAGGCATTGATATCTCTTTTCCTCTGTTTTTGGAGTTGGTTTCACAACATTTGGTATCAGAGCTTTGAGATTCTAGGGTTTCGCTACCCCAAATAGGTCATCGTGGAATTTTCGCTATAACATTTTTTCTACGAAGGTTCAGAATCTAAAATTTTTAGAGTGCGAAGCCAAAATCCTGAGGAACATCGTCACAAAATGTTAGAGCTTAGTTCGCAATATTTTCGGAGATATGATATGTGCAAGTTAGGTCATTCTGCAGGCTCCTGAATTTAACCTAAACAGGTCATCGTGGTATTTTCATAATAACGTTTTTTCTACAAAGGTTTAGAAGCTGAAATTTTTAGAGTGCAAAGCTACAATCCTAAGGAACATCTTCACAAAATTTCAGATATTTTTTCGCAATATTTTCGGTGATATGATCTGTGGAAGTTAGGGCTTGTTGAGGCTTCTGAATTTCATCTCAAAGAGGTGATCGTGGGAAAATCTTCATAGGTCTCTCTCTGAGCATCAGATTGGAATGTTGTAAAAAGTGGCTGCAAGTACATAGACTGTATTTTTTGGTCTATCAATTTAAGAGCCAAAGGAGGAAATTGTGACATGTGGCAAGTTGTACAAGTTCGCTCTACTGAACCAGTCCAAAATTGGGTCATTGTGGGAGACTGGACATAACTTTGCCTTGAAGAATCAAAATCAGATCAGACCTATGGCATTTGAAAGAAGCTTCAGAGGGCTACTACAAGGTTGAATTTCAGATATTGAGGATCATAAATTATAGAGATAATTCAATTGAAATATCGAGCTCATCAAAAGCAAGTAAAAGGTGTGTATTTTTTTTTTCTTTTCCGAATTGCATAATTCTTGTTTGAAGAATCAAGTTGAATTGATTCCAAGGGCATATTGTAGAATAGATATCAGTATTGGATTCTAAAATGGCCCCTAAAAATAATTCAACACCCATTAAGCCTTTATAAAGCTCTACTATGACTCATGAAGACGAAGAATGGCAACATGACATATCAAAATTACAAGATCAAGTGCAACAAATTTCGCTCTCGCAAAGAGCAACAAAAAATGACATGGAAGTTTTGAAGAAAGACATGGAAACTAAATTGGATGGTTTGAAGAAAGGCGTGGAATCTAAGATGGATGGTTTGAATAATGGCATGGAATCTAAGATAGATGGCATGGAAGCTGGCATGGAATCTAAGATGGATGACATGGAAGTTAAGATCAATGAGAAAATGGAAAACATGAAAAATGATCTAAAAGCAGACATGGAAGGTTTGACAAAGTTGATACAAGAAATGTTTCCTAATGGTGAAAATATAGTATAGGAAACTCATGATGAGAATAAAATAAATGTTAATCGTGATTTCATAAAATCTAATGTTGGTGAGAAGAACCACCATATTCCAAAAATGGATATGAGGAAGTTTGATGGAAAGGATCCTGTAACATGGATACTACGATGGAGCAATATTTTGATCTCCATAATGTGCAAAACACACAAAATATACACATTGCAACTTTACATTTAGAACAAAATACATTTGTATGGTATCGATGGCTTTGCTCCCGTAAAAAAATTGTCACTTGCTCAATTTTTATGGAGGAAATGATAGCACATTATGAGGATACAAAGAGCAACACCTTCTTTGGCCAATTGATAAATATCAAACAAAAGGGTTTAATGGGGGAGCACATTGAGGACTTCCAAAAATTGAATATAAGGGTAACTGATATTCCAGAGGAACACAAGTGATCTCTTCATAGGTACTTTAAAGGATAACATCCAACATGAAGTTCGTGTTTTGGAACCTGATTCATTGGAGAAGGCATTGAGGTTGGCAAGAAAAATTGAATGTAAAATTATGGCGACAAGGAAGCCTACCACTCACTTCTATAAAGAAGGAAGTGTTGCTACGCCTAGATTTCCACAACCTACAAGGTTGACACCACAACAATTGAAAGAAAAAAGAGCAAAAGGGCTTTGCTACAGTTGTGATAGAAAATACACTAAAGGTCATAAGTGTGCTGAAAAGAAATTATTTTACATAGATTGTGAAGAAGAAGAAGAAAATGAACAAGAAGAGGATATACACCCGGAACCGGCCCTAGAAGAGGAAGAAATGAATCCGACCATATCATGTAATGCACTGGCAGGAATTACCACTCCTCAAACTCTCAAGATAGCAGGACAGATCAAGAAGAAAAGGTAATAGTGTTGATTGATTCAGGTAGCACCCATAATTTTATTCATTGTAAGGTAGCCAAGGAATTAAATTGTTTCCTATACCCAGCACCAGAATGTCAAGTGATGGTTGCAAATGGAGGAACTATAAATTGCTCTGGAAAATGCCATAATATTAAGTTAACCATGGGGGAATATGTATTGACTAGTCTAATGCTTTCCATTCCTATGGGAGGTGTCGATGTTGTACTAGGAGTACAATGGTTACAATCTTTGGGGACGGTAGCTTTTAATTTTCAAGAACTTTTCTTGAAATTTTTTTCAGAAGGAAAGGAAGTCGAATTACGGGGTATTTCAGGGAAGCCGGGAAAGATAATAAGCTCTAATGTCATGACAAAGCTTATAAAGAAAGAACAACGAGGCATAATTGCACAATTATGCTCACTAGAAGTTCCAACATCAAAATCATCTATTTCTGCAGATCTCCAAAAAGTCTTGGACAATCATTCCAAGGTTTTTGAAACTCCAAAGGACTCCCACCTATTCGTGATCATGATCATGCTATTCATTTGATTCCAGGAAGTGTTCCTCCAAACATCAAGCCTTATAGATATCCTTATGTCCAAAAGAGCGAAATTGAACGTATGATTGCAGAAATGTTAAAGGCGGGTATAATTCAACCTAGTCAAAGTTCTTTCTCTGCTCCTGTAGTATTGGTACACAAGAAGGATGGATCATGGCGAATGTGTCCGGATTATAGGGAGCTCAATAAGCTCACCATTAAAGATAAATTTCCATTCCTGTGATTGATGAATTATTGGATGAATTACATGGAGCAATTTATTTTACCAAGTTGGATCTTCATTCAGGATATCATCAAATTAGAATGAAGACTGAAGATATTCCAAAAACAGAATTTCAAACTCATGAGGGTCATTATGAATTTTTGGTCATGCCTTTTGGCCTTACCAATGCACCTTCTACATTTCAAGGGTTGATGAATTCTATTTTCAAACCCTCCTTAGAAAATTTTTGCTAGTATTTTTTGATGATATACTAATATATAGTAGGTCTTGGAAGGATCATGTTGAACATGTTGACAGGGTGCTCAAACTATTGCAGGAGAAACAATTATATGCAAAAAAATCCAAATGTTTCTTTGGAGTACAAGAGGTGGAATATCTAGGTCATATTGTATCTCACGAGGGTGTTAAAGTAGACCCTAACAAAATTAAAGCCATTAAGGAATGGAAAGTTCCCACAACCATAAAGCAGTTGCGAGGATTTCTCGGGTTAACAGGGTATTATCGCAAGTTTGTTAAGAATTATGGGAGAATAGCAGCACCTCTAACAACATTATTGAAGAAAGATGCATTTTCAAGGACTCCTGAAGCAACTAAGGCCTTTGAACATCTTAAAGAGGCAATGTGCCTAGCACCGGTCTTAGCTACGCCAGACTTCACAAAAACCTTTATTGTGGAATGTGATGCCTCAAGAAATGGAATTTGTGTTGTTTTAATGCAAGAAGGAAGACCCATTGCTTTTGAAAGTCGTCCAATCAAAGGAAAGTATTTACAGAAACCTATTTATGAGAAGGAAATGTTAGCAATACTGCATGCACTAAAGAAATGGCGAACTTACCTAATGGGAAGACACTTCAAGGTAAAAAATGATCATGATAGTCTTAAACACTTTATGGAACAAAGACTATCTTCAGAAGAGCAGCAAAAATGGGTCACAAAGATGTTGGGTTATGACTTTGAAATAATCTACAAAAAAGGAAAGCTTAATGTTGTTGCAGATGCACTCTCAAGAAAGAATGAAGAGGTGGAAGCATTGTTGTGTGCCATTTCTATTATCCAACCAGATTGGATAACTGAAGCAAGAGATGAATGGAAGAAGGACAAAGATGTATGGACACTCATTCAAAAGTTGCAGCAAGATCCTAGTACATCTGATACATTTAGTTGGAAAAATGATTCCTTATGATACAAAGATCGCTTATATCTTTGTAAGAATTCCCAACTAAAACAAAATATTCTTTTGGAATTGCACACTTCTCCTTTAGGAGGACACTCAGGATTTTTAAAAACTTACGATAGGGTGAAGAAAGAATTTTTTTGGGATGGCCTTAAATCTGATATTCAAAAGTTTGTGGCAGAATGTTTTGATTGCCAGCAGAATAAAGTTGAGACAATTAAGACCCCAGGTTTTCTACAACCTTTATCCATTCCAAGTCAACGTTGGGAGGAGATTTCAATGGATTTTATCATAGATTTACCTAAGTCCAAAGGAAAGAGTGTCATCATGGTGGTAGTTGATAGACTTACCAAGTATGCACACTTTTGTGAATTATCTCATCCATTTAAAGCAAGTACAATTGCTACTACATTTATGGACACAATTCAAAAGCTACATGGAAACCCAAGGGTTATTGTGAGCGATAGAGATCCCATTTTTAATGGAAATTTTTTGATGGAGTTATTTTCTTGTTTGGGTACTCAATTAGCTCATAGCTCATCTTATCATCCTCAATCTGATGGTCAAACTGAGATAGTAAATAAATGTTTGGAAGGATATCTTCATTGTTTTGTATATGATAAACAAACACAATGGGTAAAGTGGTTACCTCTAGCTGAAAGGTGGTATAACACTTCCTTTCATACTGCAGCAAAAATGACCCCATTTATGGAACTTTATGGATATCATCCACCATCCATCACATCATCTTTAAGAGAAAATTCAAAGGTTCAAGCAGTGGAATATCACATCGAGCATCAACAAGAAGTTCTCCAACTCTTAAAGGACAACCTAAATTTGGCACAAAATCGAATGAAACAACAGATAGATCAACATTGCAGCGAGAGAAGTTATGATGTAGGAGACTGGGTATTTTTATGGCTACAACCATACAAACAAATGTCCCTCAATCAAGGTAAGAAGGATAATAAATTATCACCAAAGTACTATGGTCCTTACAAGGTGTTGCAAAAGATTCGTACTATGGCATACAAATTGGAGCTTCCTGCTTCTTCATGAGTGCATCCAATTTTCCATGTTTCATGCTTAAAGAAGGTTATAGGTGAAAATATTCCAGTTCAAACAATATTGCCAGAACTTGATGAGGAAGGAAAAATCATATTGGAACCTGAAGCGGTCACGAAAACAAGAACTTGACAGCTACGAAATCGATCAATTTCAGAGTATCTCATCAAGTGGAAGAAATTACCCACTGAAGATTCTACATGGGAGGATGAGAATTTTATACAGAAGCACCCAGAGCTACTCAAGCGTTGAGGACAACACTTTTTTGAAGGAGAGGGGCATGTTAGATCCCTATATTACTAGTATAGTCCCTTATTGTTGTTAGTGTAACCCCCTTATTGTTATTATTGTACCCTTGTAACCCCCATATTGTTATTTTTGTGCCCTTAAATTATTATTTTTAGGTCGGCTAGGATTACATCGTGGCCCCATGGACTCCTATATATAGAAAGGAGGTTTTGTAATTTGAATCATCCAAGAATTGTTCATTCATGTAATGTATTGGAGGTTTCCGCCTCGAAGTGGCTTATTTCTAAGGCGTTGATATCTCTTTTCTTCTCTTTTTGGAGCTGGTTTCACAACATAATTCTAACCATTGCAACATTGATGGTCACATTAAGGAGAATTATTGGATATTTGGTATGTGTTATATTATTTATGTGAATACCCCCATGCACTATATATTTTTCTAAGCATAGTTGTGGGATTAAAATGGGAGGAAAGGACCCCCACTTTATGGTTTCATAGAGACGAAAAATCCCCCACACACAGGTGTTCAGGGGGTAGTGCCCCCAAAAAATGTTTTTGGGAAAAAAAAATTATCCCTTTATGATGGTTTTCATCACATGGTTTTTTATTTTAGCATTTTTATAGTGCATGGTAGTTTACCCCATGGTTCTATAGTTTCAGGCAAAGAACTAAAGTTTTATCTGATCCAAGGTAATGGATTGGTAGTTTATAATTTTCGTGGGATATATACATATATACATACATACATGTGTGTGTGTGTGTGTGTGTCTAATGGTCTAAAAATTAATATACTAATAAAAAAATTGATCTTCTCGTTTTGGGTTTCTCGAGTATATTATATGTTAATGCATGTGTTTTACATTGAATATTTTTCATTTTATTAAGAATCTATTTGAAACAATTAACTATATAAGGTTAAAACCTATTTTTTGTATCAAATTACTTTTGGTTTCAATGGGAAACTTTTATTGCTAATGTGTTTTTATCGAAATGTGATAGACCCCATTAAAATGGGTGATATATCGAATTGATTCATATGGTGAAATAAAATAGTTGAGTAGTTTAAAGATATAGATGCATAAATTAAATGGGCATAGTTTTGAGATATATAAGTCCAAAATGGAATAGTTGTTGGTGAAAAAATATCAGTGGATCACTATGGATATATCTGCTTCATTGAAAGGGATTTTTCTAGAAGGATCAACTAAGTTGGAAAGAAGGGAAAATATCACAATACAATTGTGTCTCTTAGATGTTGAAGAATGTAGCTAGTTCCAGTCTTCATTATTAATATATTTGTCAAAAAGAATTTATAATTATTGTTTCCTAACAAAAATCTATAACTATTATCAAAACAAAAAAATTTGTTAGGAAACAATAAAAGGCTAGACAAGCGACAAATGGTTATACTAATGATGAAAGAGTGAGACCTTCAATTTAGGAAGGTTGTATAGTATGTCTCTTCTGATGCAATACAAATTTTAAGTGGACTAATATTTGGATTCGTAGTATTTATGTATACTAGCATTCAGTGTTGGTTAACATTTATGTCTACTATTTGTACAAGATCTTTGAATTGCTGCTAATGTATGTTTATTGGATGAAAAATAAGTTAACATTTATGTCTACTGTTTGTACAAGATATTTGAATTGTTGCTGATGTATGTTTACTGGATGAAAAATAAGCTGGAGTTGAACTAAATTTTTTCCTTATAGCTATTTTTTCTTCTATTGACTACATTTCATTATCTCATTCACTGAGTCACTAAGTCATGTCGGCTTATTTACTGTGGAAAAATAATATGTATACCTAGTTGAGGTTTTTCGCATTACCAACACAGAATTTTGTACTAAAATTATAGAGATAGGTTCAGCCTAATTACATGTTTAGATGGGTGACTTTAGGCTTCGTTACAATTACAGAAGGACTAAATTTCAGGCTAAATACAAAGATGAGATTCAGATGAAGTTTGTATTTCTTCAAAGGATAGTTTTGGTGTTATACAGTATTGATGCTATTCAATGTAATTGCAGTTAATTAAAGCCACAATATTAGTGATAATTATGTTTCATTACCACCACAGAAAGGAGCTTGGATAAGAGAATATTTCAGTGTTATCTCATTCACTGAGTCACTAAGTCATGTTAGCGCATTTAATGTGGAAAAATAATATGTATACCCAGCTGAGGTTTTTGCATTACCAACACAGAATTTTGTACTAAAGTTATAGAGATAGGTTCAGCCTAATTACACTTATGAGTTCTTATGAAACTCAATTATGCTACTCTATTTATATTTCACGTTCTTGTAAAAAATTCAAAATGTGTCTCTAGATCGCTTGAGGAAGTGAGTTGCAACACACCATAAAACTCTAATTGGGACTCACATTGGTGAACCATTAATTGCATTAGAATATTAACACCAATTTATATGTAGGGGTATCCATTTCCTATGATTCCATTTCCTAAAAAAAAATTAATTCAACGACCTCTAGAACTAGAGGTTTTTTAGTAAGGAACAATGAAAATTTGGAAAAAGGAGTTGATTTTTCAAAAAATGGTTTGGGAAATTGCAGATAACATATTAACATGGGCCTTGGCCAAATACACTTATGAAAGCTTACAAACTCAATTACGTTGTTACATTTTGATTTTATACCTCAAACAAAATTCAAAATTTGGAGCCAACCTGCAAATCCCAATAGCAAGAGCCGAGGCCAAACAGTAAGAGTCAAGGCCGAACAGCAATACGTAGATGCAGACGCAGACGCGGGCCCGAAAATTCAAAATTCGTAGCCAACCTTCAAATCCAAACAGCAAGAGTCGAGGCCGAACAACAAGATGTAGACGTAGACACAGATGCGGGCCTAAAACACACATCAGACGCATAAACATGATCAGATCAGACACAGACGGTAATAGTCCCGAAACCCATTAACAGCTCCGGGATGGTGTATTTATAAACTAAAGTCCGGCCGGACTATTTTAAGAGTTCGACCGAACTAATAGTTTAGCCAAACTTATGTTGTCGGTTTTCCAATCTCCGGCCAAAAATATGTTTGCCCACGCTGTCAGTACGTTGTCATTGTAAACGGCAGAATGAGTTCGGCCGAACTAATTTCGAAAGTTCGGCCGAACTCTCTAACAGTTCGGCTGAAATTTTATAAAAGTTCGGCTGAATTGTCGAGAAAAAAAAAAATTGCCCTCGATTCTCACAAAAGTGTAACCCAACTTCGTGGGTTTACCCACATATAAAGGAATTAATTTAATACGGGGTTAAAAGGTTTATATGGGAATTAATACAATAGGTTAGTGTGTTAATAATGAAATGTGATGCGGGGTTTCAAATACACTAAGAATATTGTAAAACATGATATCGGAGATAGATTTCTTCATAGTGGGTCTTGATATAACATTTTAGCATTTATACTTAGGATAAAAGTATTTTTTTGGTTTTTGGGTATTTTTGAATAAAAGGGGAATTAGTTAAAGGGCTTTCACTTTTCTTAAGTAAAATGTGTTTTTAACTTAGGAAAAGGGATTTTTTGCAAGGGGGAAAAGAGTGAAATAAGGGGAAAGAATAAAATGGAGGGGATGGGGTATTTTTACAAGGGAAATGATTTTTGTAGGGAAATTAGTAAATGAAATAACCAATTGTCTATTATCCATGCTTGTGAAAATTGTTTCTGCCTACCCATCAACTACCCTAACATTTTTTCTTCATTTACATGGGCGCATTTGAGCTTGAAAACCCTTATTCATTTTTCTTTCAATCAGCAAAATAACTAATTCTATCCTTATTTATTCCAAGGGCTCAGATTAATTGAGCTCCTTATTTATTCTCTACCTAACTACTGATCTTCCAAGGTTAAATAGTTTGGCTACATCTTTATTCTCTATCTATCAGCATGAAATTTAAAGCATGAAAAGTCAAGATTGAGCTATTTGACCCTCATGGATTGTGGCATTTAGGAAAAGCTTCACACAATCTTATTTGAAAAAGTAAACTAATAGTAGTGGCATTTGAAAGTGCAACACTTTCATGATCCATTTTAGTGGGGTTCGTGTTTAATATTCCTTTTTTGATCTTTGTTTCTTTTTTTTTCCTTTGATTGTTGTTTTACGACTTACCCTCTTTTCATTTTTTAAATATGGGAAAACATTTACAGAAAGCAAATGTATGTACAATATTACAAGATTTTAACATAGAAAATTAAAAATTATGAATCTTATTATTATAGGACCCTAACAGATACTAGAGTTGATTCAAGGTCAGACCAATAGTACTAGGTTAGTAGGGTTGTTAACAATTGTAGTGGATCTGAATTTTAGTAGGATTGGGGGTGTATAACCCATTATGTATGTCCGTGAGACATATTTGTGGCATGATCTATGGAAAACAAGTTTGACTGATTTAATAGTGGCAAAAAAAAGGGGGCAAGAGGTAGAAAATATTAGTTGATACTAGAGTTGATTCAAGGTCAGACTAATAGTACTAGGGTAGCAGGGTTGTTAACAATTGTCGTGGATCTGAATTTTAGTAGGATTGGGGGTTTATAACCCATTATGTATTTTTTGAATTGGCATCAGATGTATGAATAAGACGGTACCCATCCCCCCACGCATTACCGCTTACTTGTTGTGCCCCCTGCGAAAAGTTGTTTTCACTGTGCCAAAGCCACTGCGCCTTTGAACGTTGCATAATCGTTGCCCCATTACCATTGCGCCACGACATCTTCTTCCTGTCCCCTCCATCCAATCAGATACGCTCCTGCCATAGGCTCATTTGACATGTAATGGCTTAGGCCATTACCCAACGGGCCCACGCCATGTCAACAGTTACATAATCGCTTTATAAAACCAATTTCCTACACCTGTGGCAAGGTTTACTACTGTTTTTACATTCTATTTTTTACAAGTGATCATTTTAAGGATTTATAGAGCAAAGACATGCGCATAAATCTTTCAGTTCTCAAACATAGTTCTTATGCAATCCCCTTTCTTCCTTTCATTCCCCATTCCAATCTGTAGAAGATCCCCTTATTTATTCCCTTCTTCATCCCTTTCTGTACAATTTCAATTAGGTTATTTATAGTGGACAACAAGTCCTGCAAAGTAGGATCAACAACCATTTAATCCAATGGTTCACCCCCAGGTAGACCTGGATCATGTGGCTCTGGCTGACAGAGACTACAAAATACACGAGACAAAGTCATATTTTGATTTATTCGATGTCTACTGTTGGCTAGAGGATAAGCTAATTGATGAAGTTGATGATATAGGGTTATGGGAGACCAAATTACCCTATTTTATATTCCCAAAGACCAATAGCTGCCCCAAATTTGTGAGGAAATGTCATGAATTCTATGGCATCAATCAGAGAGTTGTAGTAGCCCCCATAGGAGAAGTCCTTTTTACTGTCAGTGCCCAGTCAATCCAGCAAATGATGCACGCTCCTACTGTTGAAGAGACCATTCCATTTTCCTATGAGGCCCTTAAAGAGCTATACCAAAAGCTGGATTTTGCTAGCAGATCCAAAACATTAGAATTATTCATGACTACTGATGCCCCACTGCCCAAAAATAATCCTCCATATCCCTCATCCTCTTTCCCTGATAGAACCCAACATATTGTCAATGTCCTTTCATATTTACTAGGGTATCATTCAGACTAGTGGGTAGATGAGGCCATGATAGGTTTCCTGTCTACTCTTTGATCATATTATAAGCCTTCAACCATATTAAAATTTAGCCAATTCTTAGCTGATGCCATCCATGATCAATTTATAAAGTTTCACACAGAGGAAGTGTTCAAATACACTTTAGTTTTGGTCTATATGTTTGTCTATTTTTAGGCCAGAAGATTCCAGTTTACAATGAGGAAGGTTAATAATGACTCTCAGCCTCAATCAATAATATTTTGGACAACCATGTTAATGAAGAATTAGAAAGACTACACATACAAGAGGTTTGTTGATTCATCTATGCATCCAGTAATGAGTATACTCAACAGTACAGTGGAACCAAGGACCAATGAGGAAATTAATAAAATCATGCAGTTATCAGACCAAATTAGAACTGGAGATTGGTACTTGTACCAAAACTATACTGAGATCATAATTTATGGGTGTGATTTGGCGCCTTACAAACTTCCAAAGTTCCTCCCCGTGAGATCTTTGCCCTAGAATACATCAGGCTGATGATCAATGCAGATGAAGTGCACTTTGTATCTACCAAGAAGAAATCTCAATTTAGGATCAAGTCCTAAATTGGCCATTTTATTTGCAATAGTATGTGTTGAAGTTTGCAACAAGAAACAGTGAAGGAGGCATTCTGAAACATCATCCTTGATCCTAGTTGGAAAATAATCACCTAAACTAGGTGGGGCCCACACAGGTTATTTTTTGGTGTATGTCTATTTTTAGACATGGTGAGCATATTCTATATGTAGCAGGAGGCTATTTGTAGATGGTTTGTCAAATGTGAAAAATAGATGAGATTCTATTTTTAGAATATTGGGCGAAGTCTATTTATAGATCATCAATCTAAAAATAGATGCATGTCGATTATTATTAGCCCTTAATAATAATTAGACAATAAACATCAACTTATTCTCTTGGAACACTTTATTTCAGTGAACAAATTTGCAAAATCAGTGGACTGAAGGAATTAAGCAATTCCTAAGGGTTTACTAGAGTTCATGCATGGAGGACTCAATTAGAACTAAAGTGGAAAATTTATGACAAAGTTGGAAGAGTAGTTCATGGAGTTGTATTCAGTTTAACTCAGTTAGACTCAGTTGAGCTAGTTGCATCTAGTCTAACTGAATGATACACTAGTGAGAGTGGAGTGAATTAATTAGTTAATTAATTCACAAATAATTACTCACTAATCAAATGAACAAATACAACAGTTAACTGCAGTGCATGTCAGATCCAGTGGAGACCCAGTGTAGAGATAGGTGAAAGGGTGAGATAGACTATCTATTGTGACTATAGTGATGCATGAATTGCATCTACATATACATTGGAGTTGCCAATGATAATCATGTAGTCAAGGAGGGTGGGATTGCATCGAATTGGTCTTTGTAATCAGCTTGGATTGCGTAGTGGAGGTAGGCTATCAGGAGGCAGAGATTGGTGCATGGATTTTCAAATTTCTTCATGATAGTGTGTGACGATTGTATTGTACTGAGAGCTTGATGTACTAAGCTTTGCATGAGATTGTTACATGATCTCCATGATACATAATATATGATAGTTGGGGTTTTCAGCTTCAGGCTTTCCCGTTAAACAATTGTGTTATGTGTGTTTTTATTGCTTCATGTGTTTTGCAATTGTTGATTAAATTTCCATAAGAATTATAGTGGAAGGATTCTGTATTTAGCAAGAAGATAAATATTGTTAGATCAGGAGAGTCTGGATATATACATTCATATTGTATATAATTTCTACAGTATGGCAGTAGGAGAATAGGCTGATAAGATGTTGAGGGAGATGAAATTTAATCACAACTTCACTTGGTCATATGACCCACTGGGTATTATTTCCAAGAAAAGGGTGGAGAAAAAATAAACCCCTTATATCCACACCCATAGGCATGAAATTGAACAGTTTATGAGTCAAGCAGAGTGGGCAGCAAATATGCTACAAGAGGCTGAAGAAAATGTGATCTCAACCTCAATCATTCAAACCCCTACTCCACAAGAAAAGCAGACTATAAAAGGCAAAGAGGACAAGGGAAATGAGCCATTGAAAGAGACAACAGGGAAGAGGCAAAAATATGATCAATATGCTATGGATACTGGTACATCTAGCATAGAATTCAAAATGAAGTATAGAAAGAGAGCTAGAGTCCACATGGACATTGATCAAAGCAGTGAAAAAGAGCTGCATACAACTATCACAATTAGGGATTCTCCTGGTTCTTCTCCAGCAGGTGGCCATACCATATTCTCTACATCTTCAACCACAATTCCATTCCAGCAGTAGAAATTAGAAACTCTCAAATCTACTGCTATTACAGTGGGAAAGGATGAAAACATCTATGACACATTCAAAGAAATCAAAAGGAAGAATGAAATCCTAAAAACCAACACCTAAGACTAATTTTGGAAGCAGACCAATAGTTCACAAATGTTATAGGTCAATTTGGGCACCATTCCCAATAACCTGGTTAAGCTGGACATCATCCCTAGAACCAATGAATAGGGTCTATCATCCCCTATCATTTCAACCGCTACATGCCCTAAGACAAAGAACAAAGACAAATCATCCCTGACTTCCATTTCAAGGTTTCCAAGATTTGAAGTATATGTGATAACACCTATGAGCTCACCAACACAGTCTCTCAAGGGGATAAGTGCGTTGCATATGCAGGAAAATCCACACAAGGGTGCTCCGCAAAGCACTTACCAACACTCAATGGTGCATTGGTAAATTGGGAGCGAAATTCTCATTGTTCTGGAATCTCCACTTGGCCAGTGCCTTCGAGAAGAGTGCATATGTGTCAAACTTCGAATCCATGTGTTCATTTGATACCTCTGAGCTTGGGAACATTTTTTTCCTATTATTAGAAGTCATTTATTGTAAAACTACCTTCAGCTCGTCTATAAATTGAGCACAGATCCTAGTGCTCGAAAAGGAAGAATTTGAGTAGAGAAATGTTGGTGGAATTTCAATTAAGGAATCGATTTGAGTGATATGTTTTTGGAGAGATGTTCATTGTGATGATGTTGGGATGATGATGGAGATGGTGACATCAAATCAATCACTGGTTGTAACCTCCCCTTCTATCCACTAATAAATATTGATGTTTACTTTCCCACATATGTATATGTATAAGTTTATGTCTTTCATATTATGAATTCTTATCTGATGTATATGGTTCATGTTTCATTGATTTAACTAAATAAATTGAATATGCATCTGTATATTGATATCTCTTTGTTGTTTAGTGTTCATTCTTGCAAGAAATATTTTGGCGATCTAGCTTGGATTTGAAGCTATAGCAAGAGCGACAGAAGGAGAATTGGAAGTGCTTGGACTCTAAGTAAGTTTCTTGATCTGTTCTGTGTGTCTATTTATTGTTAGGAAAATTATCTGCAAAGTATTTAACCTGTTGTTCTAAATTCATTGCACCACATTTAAAGAAGAATTTTTTATCCATAATTCATAATTTCGCATAACAACAGAGCATACTTTTATTAGCCTTTGATTCAAAGAAAGGAAAAATTAGGATGGTTTTCCTAGAAGCACAGATATCTTAGCCTAAATCACCTGTAGACTTCAAGCACACTGCTTTTGAATTTAATGTTAAGGATATCCATCCAATAGACCAGATGGAGATGGATAAGCATACTTGAGAGATTATTTCCTCCACATTGACAAGCACTGCAATGAGTTTATCTAAACTGCAAGTATCATTGGCCAATTTACAATCTCAGCTTAAAATGGAGAAGATATCTTCTCTGGCCAAAGATACAAGAATCAAATATCTGGAGGACTTAGTGTTAAAGATTGGTTATGACCCAACACATGTAGAAGCAGTGGAAGAGATATTGAAAAATAAGAATGTCTATATAGCAGCCCTCAGAAAACAACTCAAAATGTCATCAACTGAAGACCCTTTAACAAAGGACATTGAGGAGGATGAAGCATAGAAAGCTAAAATGATGAGTCTAATCATGGAGCAGTCAGCACAACTGAAGCAGATGGAGAAAGAGATGGAAATTTTTGTTAAAGAAAAGGAGAAAGCAGCAGAAATGGCCATTTTTCCTTTGGAGGCTGTTCGTATTACATACATCCCTACAGCTACACCAACCACTACAGGCACGTCAGGTGGTGCATAACAGTTGGCCAAAGCTATGGAGAACATGACCATACAAACAACAAAGATAAAAAATATAGAAGAAAAAATCAACACCCCGAAGGATTTGAAGAAAAGGTCAGACAATGCTCATGAAATTGAGATACAAAGAGCTCAGAAACAAATTTAAAATTTGATAAAGTCAGAGAGTGAGGCTTCTATTGGAAAAATTATTGGCCAAGAAAAAGGTATTATTTGGACAAGCATGGTTGATTGCATGAATGAAATATGACCTTATATTCCAATAGTATTTGAATAGAGAGATCTGATTGGACTAGTGAATGATTCCATAGACAAAGCAAACAAAGAACTGACAGGCATGCTTGAAACAAAAAATAATATTATCAAATTATTGAATTCCAAGAACAGGTTTGAATTGGAAGCATTAGGAGTGGAGGACAGAACAACAATCATCCTAGAAGTCAAGAAGGTACTTGAAAAAAATTGTTTGGTCACACAGTTAGAAGAAAAGTGTCATCAGTTACAAATTGGTGTCAACAGATTCTTTAATAGAATCAAACCACTGACCAAAATAGGATTTCCATCTCTTTTTGTGATAAATGATAAGCTCATGCACAGGCCGGATTATGTAAATAAGTTGAAAGATATTTCCAAAGACACAACAAATTTTTCTGGAATAAAAGGATCAATGACTAGAAGAGCCTTTCTAGAGGCTATGGATAATGATTTATACATACAACATGAAATCAAGCATATCTTTCAGTTAAGGCCAACTTTTATGAAGTTCAAAGAGACCGATGAGATTTACAGGAAGTTAATCAGGATCAAGATCCCGAATGCACAATAGTGGGATAAATTGTGTGATTACCAAGAAGGGTGACAACTGAGCACATCAGCAGGACAACCAACTCAGCAAATCAATTATTTTTGCAAATCAACGTATCATCACAGAATATCAACATCATATTATCTAAATCTTCCATCACATCAAAAGGATCAAAGCATACAGTAACGACCTTCTGAAGATTAGGGCCACTTGTCACAGTTACTCTATCATGTCCACTTTGTGGTCACAATTGTCAATTTTCAGTCATCATTGTAATAAATAGCAGATTACCATGTAGATATGGCAATCACTAGGAATTATTTAAATACTGCATTTCTTTTCAGTATCAGGGGTTGGACCCTAGATTGTAAGCTTTTCTATTGGAGCATTGTAATTTTGGAGCTGGAGCGTCAATAATAAAAGACCATTTTGCAAGATTCTTGAGCTATAGTTATCTGGTGATGTCTTTTCTTTATTTTATTTAATGTTTTCCATTGTTATTTATTTTAGTGCATCCTTTAATTCTAATTGTAAAACGAAAATATGAAGAATGATATTTTCGGCTAGAGCACCTTAATTCTGGCTGTATTTACAATATTAGTGTTTTTCTTCTGAAGTCTGGTTAAAAAATACTTAACTACTTTTTTAACACTACTGAATTCAATCTTTCTTTCATCTCATAATTCATAATGTTTTAAAGATCCAGTAACTATAGTTAGCTTGCCTTGCAAATGCTCTGGAAAAATTGATGCAACAACCCAACCTATTATGACTCCATAGCCCAATGGAAATAGTTTAAACAGATCCCTTTAGCCAACCAAAACTATCAATAAAAAACAACCTTCACAATCATTTTAACTAGCCTAATAT
Organism: Pinus albicaulis; assembly: GCA_034641835.2. NCBI lineage: Eukaryota > Viridiplantae > Streptophyta > Pinopsida > Pinales > Pinaceae > Pinus > Pinus albicaulis. The sequence continues at coordinate 618,397,302 of CM076570.1, read as the reverse complement.
CAGAAATCATTAAAAACAAAGCTAAATCTTAAAGAGAGATCCCTATCTGAGTCTAGGAGGGCTAGATCTTAGGCTCCAAAGTGGTTTTGATGTTGTCATTTTATGATTATTATTGCCAATCTTAAAATTATAGAATGATAACAAACATCATCTGTGGTAGTGAATTATTACTTGGGACAACAAGGGTCTTGTGATTTTAATCTGAGGTTTTTTCCCATATGAATGGCATCTCCTTGTAGTTCTGCAAGCCGAGGAAATATTATTTTATGCCGACATATGGATCTGAGACATTCCTGAGGCGGTGAAAATGTTTGAAGGATTATATCGAATGACATCACATTGGTTTTGGGCTAAACCTTTGACAACAATCCCCCTGTACTAGATTTTTGGTAGCGAGGAAGCCTTTAGGACTGAACTGGACAAAATATCACCTTTGATGGTCCCCATTGTCACAAAGAATGGTAGTAAGAAACCCTAATATGGCAGCAGCTATTCCTAGAGGACTCCTAATGGTAGTGGCTCATCCCCCAAATTTGAGGTAGTTATGGTACCAAAATCCTCTAAAGGGTTGGATTGTGCAGTGAAGGATTGATTGGGGGTAGCAGATGTTGGTTGGAACATTAGTCGATCTTTGTAACCTTCTCTAGTGTAATTTGTGGCAACACTTTGAATCTAGGGTGAGTTAGTGGCAATTGGATGTTCGTGAGGCATATTTGTGGCATGTTCTATGGAAAAAAAGCTTGACTAATTCAATAGTGGCAATGAAAAGGGGGCAAGAGGTACCAAATATTAGTTGATACTGTTATCACTCAGTAATTTCTCAAGGTTAAAGGAATAATTTACCGAGGTAACCACAAACCTATTTTTGAGTTTAGGATCTAGCCCTCCTAAACTCAGAGAGGGCTCTCTCTATATGATTTAGCTTTATTTGTAATAGATATTAGGCTAGTTAATAAGTACAAAGTTGGTTTTTGAATTGGTTTTGGTTGGAAATGCAGAGGAAGGCCATTGGAAAATGGAGTCAAAGAGGCTTGGGTGATCAATTTGCAAAAGTATCAAGCTTAAGTGAAATGGGGCAAGGTAGACATTACTACTAGATCCTTTAGATTTGGATGAAATGTAATAAAATAATAAGTAAGACTTAATCGAAACTAGGGAGCATTTAAGAATTCCCTAATCTGGATATAAGAATAGAAGCTAAATTGAAACTAGGGAGAAATGAAGAATTCCCTAATATGGATATCAAAAGAAAACATGTAGATTACTAACAGTTAAAGGCAGAGTGTATGATCTCAACAGATTTTGCAGTAATACTCCTGTTAGACAATTCAGAATTAAGAAAATGATAAAATGGAAACAAAGGAAAGCACATATACAATGAGGAAAACTTCACCAGTAGATATGGCACATGAATCTTGAAAAATCTGCTCTTTTATTAATGCAAATATTCACTTGAAATTATTGGACTGCATCACCCTGAATGGTGAGGTTCCTGATTACAAAATCCAACCTCTATTACTTCAAATGATGAAGTATTTATAAAAATTCTAAACTAAAATATCTTGAAAAAATATCAAGATTTCTTACAAATCTTTACAACTGTGTTACATAAATAGAACTCAAAAATAGAACATTAAAAACTAATGAATCTACTTGGCAGTATATTTGTGAATTTACGGTCACAAAGAAGAGAAATTTGAATTTGATAGCAACTCTTATTTGATGAGGTGGCATCCAAGTCACTGATGTCTTTGAGCTTTTTCCTCCCGAATTTCTGAAAAATAGGGTCCCGAAATCATTTTTTACATCTCAATAAGAGATATATATGTACAAATTGAAAGAGGTTAATTTAAATAAATATGTGGTCGAGAAAAACCTCTCTCAATTTCCTAAAATTCCACTCCAGTTGTTCACAATAGGCTCTGCAAAAATATGTGTAAAACAGAAATTTGCACAGTCCAAAAAATAGGTTGTGAAGATGTGCATGTATCTCTCATTCTGTAATATCTGTGAATAAAGTGAGATAGATTTTTGTAGGTTGGAATTTTAGGAACATAAATCTCCTCCCTTTTTTCAAGATTCATTTCCGATTAGCCACAAGATTCTCTGCAAAATTATGACTAAATAAGAATTTTTTGTAAAAAGTGCTTTCAAATATTGTTTAAAATTTCCAAAACCATAATGGATGTTAGAAAAGTGAGAGAGGTTTTTGTATATAAGGTTGTTAGAAACAAAAACCTATTTTAGATTTTTAAAATTCTTTCTCATATGTTTGTTTGTTCCATTTGTCTTCTTTCACCTGTATGTAACCTTATGCTGAGTAAAAGCCTTTCATCTCTGTTAGAACATTATTGTCTCTGTGATAATTGTCTTTTCTTTTAAAGAAAACCACTCGAATTCTCATTTCGAGAATCTGGAAGAATTTTTTTTTAACTAGTATTAAAATTGTTTCCTCAATCTTCTATTTTAATAACCTGCAAAAACTGAAACAATCTATTAATGAAATACAGGTTTGCAGAAAGCGAATAATGGCTTCATTTAAATTGGGAATTTTCTGGACAAATTCCAGATTTTTGGAGTTTTATCTCTGGCTGGCAGTGGTTCTTCTTCGTAATTTAAACAGAGATAGGTAATGACAGGACCTTACACTTTGGGAATTTTGTTACTCATAGTTGGTGCAAGAGTCAATTAGTGTTTTAATGCTCATTTGCGGGAGCAAGCAAGTGGTTTGTAGTACAGTGGAAAGAGAGGATAGGCGGTTTATCGCAATGTGCAGAAGAAACTGCTGAGCATTTTTCGCATGAGAAAAAGGTGGTGGGAGGTATTTTTTTCTGGCGATGCGATCAAATGAAATTGCGCCACGTAGCTTGGAGTGGAGCTCCAAAAACCATGGTTATCGCAAGGCTGGGGTGTGATTAAAGATCGAGCAATGAAATGTGCGACAAGGCTTGTTGGCCATTAGATCTGGTTAGTGATGATCTGACGAATGGGATGATGCGATGGAGTCGTGGGATTTGAAGGCGTGGGACCCGGGGCTTTACACTATGTGTTGGAGTTATATATATGGTCGGGGTTTGCTATATACAATAGGGTTCAATAACAAACCAATAGGTTTAAGGAAGGTGGAACTTTATAATAAGCAGGGTAATAATAAGTGGGACTGGGATATATCACATGTGGGGAAATTAAACCATGTATTAAATTTAAAATATGGGTTGGAATATACATATAAATGAATTAATTTAATACGAGCTTAAAAGGTTTATACGGGATTAATACATTAGGTTAGTGTTAATAATGAAATGTGATGCGAGGTTTGAAATACACTAAGAATAGTGTAAAACATGATATCAGGGATAGATTTCTTCATAGTGGGTCCCGATATAACATTTTAGCATTTATACTTAGGATAAAAGTATTTTTTGGGTTTTTGGGTGTTTTTGAATAAAATGGGAATTAGTTAAAGGGCTTTCACTTTTCTTAAGTAAAATGTGTTTTTAACTTAGAAAAAGGGATTTTTTGCAAGGGGGAAAAGAGTGAAATAATGGGAACGAATAAAATGGAGGGGATGGGGTATTTTTACAAGGGAAATGATTTTTTTAGGGAAATTAGTAAATTAAATGACCAATTGTCTGTTATCCATGCTTGTGAAAACTGTTTCTGTCTACCCATCAACTACCCTAACATTTTTTCTTCTTTTACATGGGTGCATTTGAGCTTGCAAACCCTTCTTCATTTTTCTTTCAAACAACAAACTGGCTAATTCTATCCTTTTTTCTTCCAAGGGCTTATATTAAACTGTTGAGCTCCTTATTTAGTCTCTACCTAACTACTGATCTTCCAAGGTTAAACAATTTGGCTAGATCTTTTTTCTTTATCTATCAGCATGAAAAGTCAAGATTGAGCTATTTGACCCTCATGGATTGTGGCATTTAGGACACGATGCACACAATCTTATTTGCAAAAGAAAACTAATAGTAGTGGAAATTGAACGTGCAACGCTTTCATGATCCATTTTAGTGGGGTTCATATTTAATATTCCTTTTTTTTATTTTTGTTTCTTTTTTTCCTTTGATTATTGTTTTACGACTTACCCTCTTTTCATTTTTTAAATATGGGAAAACATTTGCAGAAAGAAAAGGTATGTACAATGTTACAAGGTTTAACATAGAAAATTCAAAATTATGAATCCTATTATTATAGGAACCTAACAGACACTAGAGTTGATTCAAGATTAGACCAATAGTACTAGGGTAGTAGGGTTGTTAACAATTGTCATGGATCTGAATTTTAGTAGGATTGGGGGTTTATAACCCATTATGTATGTTAGTGAGGCATATTTTTGGCATGATATATGGAAAACAAGCCTGATTGATTCAACAGTGGCAAATAAAAGGGGGAAAGAGGTAGAAAATATTGGTTGATACTAGAGTTGATTCAAGGTTAGACTAATAGTACTAGGGTAGTAGGGTTGTTAACAATTGTCGTGGATCTGAATTTTAGTAGGATTGGGGGTTTATAAGCCATTATGTATTTTTTGAATTGGTAGCATATGTATGAATTTTTGGTGGGAGTAAATCATTGGTTACATTTTCTACTAAATTCAATATTATTTATATTTGGAAGAATTGAAAATAATAGTGTGGTACTCACAAAATACAAATATTGTCATGTAATCCTTCAAACCATAGGGTAATTTTCCTTAAAGGATATTACTGTGATATCAGAGTTGTGCATATTTTCATCCTGTGAGCATATGAGTTCTATATGTTTCCAAAATATAGAGAAAATGTTACCATCGGGATGAAGAGGGTTACACAAAACTCTTCCATGGAAGATAAGGAAGAATAAGAGAACCCTTTTGGGATCTTAAATGAACTATCAAGGGGGCAGCAATAAAAAATCCAAGGGCATCATGACATAGCCCAGCTATTAGCACAAGGAAAACAATAGATAGCTTAAGGACAACAACGGATAACTAAAGGAAAACAACAAATGAACTATTTTTTTGCCCAAATCATGAGAAATATAAACATCACAGATAACAATGCTAATGGACCTAAAAGTGGTAACGAGAGTTTTGCAAAGGGGAGAAACAACCATAATCATGTCTCTTTCAATATATTTTCACAAGAAACACAAAGGTAACTAGTAGAAGGAACCATAGACTCTACTACCTCAATTTCTAGATGGTAAGAGGGAGGCAACCCAAGGAGCGGCATAAAAGAATAAAAATTTTACATAATTATTTCAAGAGTATGCAACACTAAGGGGAGATGTTTGGGAAGACATGAATTTTCATGAGTTCAATAGCATCTGGTACAAAAATATGCTTAGGGAACTGCACAATCATGATTTAATGTGCAAGGTGGAGAAATTTTCCATTCCTTTTTTTGATGGATAATCCAAGTGATCAACAAGGGCTTGGACACAAAATATAGGCACCTACTTCTAATTATCGAACGCTTGAAGTAGATGCTATCAAATTTTCCACATTACATTTGGAAGGGGAAGCACATGAGTGGTGGTACCGGGGATTGGTCACATTGGGATATTCCAACATCACCACTTATGAGGACTTCATTTAAATATTGATCGATAATTTTGACTAGAAGGATCATTATTTACACTTTAGGAAGCTAGCACAACTCAAGCTGACTAAGACATCAAATCCTAAATCTTAGAATTCCAATAGCTGGCGGTCATGGTGAAATACATATTTAAGCAGAGGTTGGTCATGCTCTTCAGAGAAGGTTTATCCAAACCACTACATGGTTGGGTCAAGGCCTTCAAACCTACCAACTTACATGATTCCATCACCAAGATATGAGATATGGGAGATGCAACACCAAAGGTGAAATTTCCATCCAAACCGCTAATTATTCCTTCGAATAGCAAATATAAAAATCCATTTTAAAAATATGATACCAAGAAGGACAGAATGGATGAGGAGACTCAAAGCAAGTTGAGGATGAAGAAAATCTATTTCACTTGCAAAGAACCATGGGAACCCATTCATAGATGTTTGGGAAAGGGGAAGATCCACTATATTGAAGTGGTTTTTGACAGTGAAAATGAAGATGATACAACAACAACACCAAGCAAGGAGCCTAGAAATCTTGAAGAAGAACAATCCCTTGAGGAGGCTAAAGGAGACAAGAAGCCCAGTATAAGAATCAAAGGTGGTACTATCACCTCTCCCTCTAGAGTCCCTAAATATTTCACCTTCAGGACTAGGGGTATTGTATAGGGGCAAAAATTCATAGCTTTAGTCAATGGTGGAGCTATGAACAATTCCATCGATGTAGTTTTGGTGGCAAGAAGAGGTATTCCCATGTAATAATTTGAGGGCTTCAAAGTGAAGGTAGTTGATGGGTACAACATGACATGCACATAGGTGTTCCCACGTTTGAGCATGACACTAGGTAATTACAAATTCACTGATGATTTTTATGTAATAGAATTCACAAACATCGACATTGTGTTAGGAGTAGAATGGTTGTACTTGATAGGAGAATTCTCAATGAACTACCAAGGGATGGATTGGAATTTTAGGCCTCGAATGACAATAAGGTAGTGGTTAGAGGCATGTCCAGTGGTGGTCCTCAAACTATACCAGTTAAGAAAATGGAGGAAGTGTATAAGCATGGATATGTATCTTACATAACAAAATATTTAATCACAAATCAGAAATCAACAGGTAGAAACTAGCAATATTCTAGTACTAAGAAAAGTGTCAAGGTTGGTGCACTTTTTGTTGAATTTTCTACAAGTAGATAGAATATTTTTTCAGGTAATTACTTCCTAATGATTTTTAGTTAGTATCTATGCCTCTCTTTTCATTGAATACTTACACTTACGAAAATCCCAGCAGTAAATCCATCAAAAATAGTAAAGATTACAGAAACACAACCATGCACAATAGAGCCTCAATAATGTTACCCTAGGAAACCAACCTTGGAGAAAACCAAACAACTTTTATTTAGGAGAAATTATTCTTCAACGAGGCTTACAAATTAGAAATTTTTCTATAAATATGTGCCAATATCCAAGTCAAAATACCAATCAAATATGGTCAAAATTAATAGCTAGTAAACATTGGTCAAACTAGCCAGAAACACAAATCTGGTCAAACTTTTTCCCTAGTCAAATTTAGCCATGTGGTCAACTCTTCACACATGAAATCAAACTCGGTATGTTCTATGGTCAAACTTGGTCAAGCAGCTTGGTCAAACAGAAGTCAAATACTCGATTAAACAGGTTTCCTAAAGGTTTGGTCAACTTCAGTCAAGGGGTTAGATCAAATCATCCTCCTTCCTCACATGTGTGGTTTTCCAAGAAAGATAATATAGACCTCATATAAATCATATCAGAATTTATCTTCGATGATGAACAAATGAGGCATCACATCATCTATTTATACTTATCAAAGGGGGTGAAATAACCTACGGGACACATCCCTTCACCTTCTTGGGCTGACTTTTCACTCCAAAAATAAATTATATTTTAACTTTTTTAGGCTAACTTGGAGATCCCTTTTTCCATGCAGGAATACCACTTGATGCTACAGAAAATCAACACTCCCTCTTAGTGAGGGAGGTATTCTCCTTAGCTGCAAAATTTTTTTCCCTTAGCTGAAATTTTTCCTTCCACAAGAAAATTTCATGAGCTTACTATGTTGATCTATTGTCTCCTCACATAAACATCTATAGATATAGATCACTCCATCATGGAGCAGGAAATGTGAGTAACCTGGGCCATTTACCCTTGGCCAAATTAGCATGTCTTCTCAAGTAAATGTATCAAACTCCCCTAGCCAAATCAATGTAACCCATCCAAATCATCATGGCTTCTTAGGAGAAGGTTTTCCCCTAGGCCATCCTTCCCTGACTAAATTGGCATGGCCCATCCAAATAAAGATGTCTTCTAATGGAATAATGTCTTCCCTATGCTGTAGTTTCCCTGTAACATTCACCCCTAGCCAAATCAACATGGATCCATGGGTGAATGTATCAATCTCCCCTAGTCAGATTAGCATAAAATTAGCCAAATCAATGGTTGTATGGGAGAAAGTTTTCCCCAATCCTACAAGAATCAACACTCCATGCCATTCACCCCTAGCCAAATTAGCATGGTTGTATGGGTGAATGTATCATTCCCCCACTAATAAAATCAGCATGACCCCATGGGAGAAGGTATGCCCAATATTGCACATCGCATCAACACTCCCTCTCAATGAGGGAGATATTCTACATCATGCCAAGCTTGTCTATGAAGTATACAAACTTCAATATAGACATAGGCTTATTTAGAATTTTTGTAATATGCTCGTCTGTGGATATGTATTGGTGCTTCATTGCTCTCTTTTACACCATGCCTTGGATGAAGTGACCTGATCAAATAATATTGCAAGAAGATTCCAAAGCCGTATTGCTTCATGACCTACGACATTGGTTGTGATATAATATGACTCTATTGTGTTGACCGCAACAAAAAAATTTCTTCTGTTAAACTGAGATATCATAGTTGATCCCAATCTGAATCACTACCTTGAAGTGATATTTCTATCCTTTTCACTCTCTACCCAATCTAAATCAATATATCCCTACAGCCTCACTTCACCACCTAAGAAATATATCAAACCATGTCCAACTATACCATGTATATACCTCAACACATGCTTCTTTGCATGCCTTGGCTAAACCATAAGTTGGTTAGCTTCCTTCACTGGATTCATCACCACAACTACTTTCTAGTCACCCTGACTGGGTGCTACCTATGACATTGAAATAGATCCTCTTATGTCAATCCTAGTTTCTCCCTCTTCCACTACTACTCCCTTTGTCACTGAAGCATATCCTATTATCTGGAATGGTCCCCTCATAGAGGGCACACTGCTCCTAAATACCTCTCGTCTTTGACAATATCAACCCATAACATCCTCTTGGAAGGTTTCCCCATCCTTTTTTATCATATTTTCCCTCTGAAATTGAAGTTATTCTAGTCATATGGTATGGTCATGGGCATCCTAAAATTCTATGTAATTCTCTCTTTTGAACACCAATCACTCTTGTTGAGTTTATGCTTGAGCCCTAGGCCATACAAGAACTTGACCATTCAGCGACTAGAGAAAAAATCTCCTCGTAATCCACTCTCTCTTTCTGGGAGAACCCTCTTTTGACAAACCTTTCTTTGTACTTATCAATGCTACCATCACCTTGGTAGCCTCCTGCAATGGACATGTTCTTCATTTTTGTAAACCCCATTCAAGAGGTCATGGAAATGGAAGCATCATAACCAATAAATTATTTTCTAATATCAAAGCATACAAAATAAAAAGGACAAGAGGTTTACAAAAAAATCAATGTAAAAAAAAATATGATTGGAAATAATTATCTCTTGATCAAGTTAGAAATTGTTGAGGGTTGTAGGGAACAGTCAAATCCCTCTTGATCCTTGCCTCCTTACAGAAAAATCATTGAAGTTCTTGGAAGCATACTCTCCTCCATTATCTAACCTCAAAACCTTGATATTCTTCTATGTCAAGTAATATTAGGTTGGTTTTGAAACATGTAAACTCTCTATATCTGATCAAAAATGGATCTGTCTATTACTTAATCAATCATGGCACACCTTTCCCTGTCCCAAAAACCTGTCTCTACACTATCTACAAGATGACCTCAAAATTGACTAAGGAAACCCTTCCACAAGGTTGAGTCTCAGCAACAAAAATTTCCCTTGAAGAGGAATGCTTTACTTCCATTTCTTTGTGGTTTTTTCCCCTCTTAGGTTCCCTTAAAATAGTGACCTCATAAATGCTCCAAGGCATATCGATATTCTCCCTCTTGAAGCTCTCTTAGCTCCTTCCTAAGCTTCATGCATAGCCCTCTTTTCAAATGTGGATGGTTTAAAGTATAGTAAAAAATGTTAAGGATATGGGCCAACAAAAACTCTGGTAAAGGCTCGGACAACAGAGGAAATATCAATATATGAAACCAGTCCAAAGTGCAGGATTTGATGACCCTAGTCAATATCTATAGTGATGCAAGTATTTTCTTATGTCATATATAATTAATACCATACAACATGCATAATGAACCAGAACATCACACAACCATGCATATATATGAAATCAAATTTTAAAATATCATAGGATTCAAATTTCATATCTTCGTTCTTCACTCTTCTTTGCAGACTTCATATTAGAAATAGAACTTTACAACAACTTCAAAAACAAGCATATCTCAGAGATAGCCTAAACATGTTCTTTAACTATGCTCGTCCTTAGTTGTTTCCTTAGGAAACAATTTGGCCTATGACTTAGGCCTACCTCAGAAAAACCCACATAAAGACAGATAAAATCCAAAATAATGCACTTTCTTGTTGTCATTCCTTGACATAAATTTTTTCTTAGTCTACCTCATATTTGTTGGTTTTTCAAGTGTAATGGATATGAGCACTAATTTCTAAAAATTTATAATTACTTCTAATATGTAGATATTATTATAGCACTTCCAGTTTAGCATTAAGCAATTACACTTCATAATTTCAACCATAAATGCACAAGGACAATAGAGATCACAATGCACAAAGACAACACAATATTTACCCTGAGAAAGCCCACTTAGGGGAAAAACCCAACAACCTTTCCCTTAGAGAAATTCCATAGGCCAACAAGAGATACACCTAATATTTCTAGTCAATATGATGGTCAAAATGACTAACAATATAATGATCAAACCTTATCAAACTTCCCCCTTGTCAATCCCAACAAACTTGGCCATGTCTGATTTGCCTAGATCAAATTCCGACCTGCGAGAAACTGCCCAAAAACCTGGCCCTTATACCCAGAATATGATGCCTATAATTTCACCCTTGTTTCCCAGAATTTCAACTCGTTGCCTAGAATATGCCCAAAAACTCGCACGTGCAAAGCCAAAGAGATAGAAATGCTTGAGATGTCTTTATCCTTCTTTTTCTTCTCCTTCACTTGGATTCCCAGAAGATACATTTTTTGTGAGTGGTCGAATTGTGTCTTGTGGAGGATGTCAAGTGCCTTAGATATAGTGTTATGGCTGGCTTGAATGGGTGTCTCTTCACTAGGGCCAACTTGACTTGAAGGATGGTCGACTTGACAAGTTTGAAGACAAAAAATCAAAATTCAAAATTTTCTCTTTTGAAATTGACATGAAGAACATGTCTTATATTGATTATTTCAAGGGATAACGATGAAATGACATGAATAACATGTCTTAAATTTTTCATTATATATTTCAAGGGCTAAAATATTAATTATGAAGATCGACCATAGCTACAAAAGTCAACAATATCTCATACGATTACCTTAGAGGTACTATATATTCCTTAGCCTTGGATTCATTCTTTTTATTTCTCCTCGGCTCCATTTAACTCTGGAATGACTTACATGGCTACTCTTTCAATAAGGCTTTGATCATTAGAGGAAATTTTAGCCTAAAAGTGGCCTCCTAATGAAAAATAATAAAAGAAGAGTTATAATTTTTCGAAGGAAAGGAAGAAAACAACTTTTGTAAACTGTATTTTTGGCTTATCTCCTTATAGGTTTACTCAAATTTCAAGTGTAGACACTCGTTGGATGCGGAATTAAATTCCACGTCCAATGAGTATCCATTATGCATACTTCTGAAAATACCCACATTGATAAAAATTGAAGATACATTAAAAAACATGTTCAACATGTTTTCAATTTTTATCAATGTGAGTCTTCTCAGAAGTATGCATAATGGATGCTCGTTGGATGTTGAATTTAATTTCGCATCCAACGAGTGTCTACACTTGAAATTTGAGTAAAATTTTAAGGAGATAAGCCAAAAATACAATTAAAAAAAATAGTTTTTTTCTATATTCCATCCAAAATATTTACATGTACCTCTTTTTAGTTTTAAAGGATTTTTATTATTTTACATATTATGTACGTTAAAATTTCATGGGCACGTTTAGGTTGATATTTCCTGTAACGACCATGTTGATTTTTCTACAAAATGTACAATAGATACAATTTTCTACCAAATCATTACTTCCTAATGATTTTCAATCAGTATGTATGGCTCTTCTATCATTGCATAATTACACTTCAAAAAATATGAACAGTAAATGCAGCAGAAACAGTAAATATCATAGAAATACAACCATGCACAATAGAGACAATAATTTTACCTTGGAAAACCCAAAATTGGTAGAAAACCCACCAAATTTTCTTTAGGAGAAATTAATTTTTAGAAATGTTTACAAATTGGTGTTTTGTCTAAAAATTTGTGCCAATATCCAAGTTTAAATGCCAATCAAATATGGTCAAAATAAATAGCTAGTCAATGCTAGTCAAACCAGCCAAAAAGTCAAATATGGTCAAACATTTTTCTTCATCAAATTTGGCCCTACGGTCAACTCTTCACACATGCTATCAAACTTGGCATCTTCTATAGTCAAACATAGTCAAACAATAGTCAAACAAGTTGTTCAAAGGTTCATTCAACTTCAGTCAAGGGACTAGATCAAATCGTCCTCCTTCCTCGCATGTGCAGTTGTCCAAGAAAGAGAAGATATGCTTCATAAAAATCAGATAAAAATTTATCTTCAATGTCGAACAAATGAGGCATCACATCATCTATTTATACTTATCGAATGGTGTGAAATAACCCAAGGAACACATCCCTTCACCTTCCTAGGCCAACTTGTCACTCAAAAAATAAATTTTATTTTAACTTTTCTATGTTGACTTCGAGACCCCTTTTCCATGTTGGAATACCTCCCAATGCTGCAAAAATTCAACACTTTCTAAGAGACCAAAAACATGCTCACCCAGGTATATCACTAGATATTGGAAAGCTCACCTCCTCACATAATATTCCAAAAATAAGTTTGCTTGGAATTTATATACATTATCATCATCCAAGATGGTAGGTAAAGAATATAGGATGATATAATTTTCTATAAGGATAGGATATATTTGATTCTTGAATATACACTCAAGAGGGATATCTTGAATTCCATACATGACCCACTGCTAGCAAGACAAAAAGGACTCTTTGAGACATGTAGGAAGATTAGAGAAAAAAAATTCTTGGAAAGGCCTCAAGGATGATGTGTTGAGGCACACAAAGGGATGCATAACCTTTTAATAGAACAAGGAAAATATCAATCTTATGGGACTACTAAAGCTCGATGATAATACCAAAATTATAAGGCAACGCTTGGATTATCCAGGAGCAAGGAGAAGGGATTCTACAATAAAAAACTATCGCAGGGTTCTTGCAAATGATTTTTATAAACTCATAGAAAACCTAGGTGTAAAATAGTTCAAGGGATTTTTCTTAACTAAATCCCTACAACAGACAAAAGGGAAACTTAGAGAGTCATCTATTGGTCGATTAACTCTACCATTGTCATTGCTTTAACATTACACTTTTGAAACCAATAGCTTGGATCTTCAAAGTGGTTGCAAACAAATTGGCTAGCATAAATAGTGAGATGGTGAGACTTACTAGCATTTCAAAATGGGTCATGGTCCTCCAAGTGGTAGGATGATATCCATATGTATTCAGCCTATGTATATCCAAGAATTAAAAATAATAATGTTGTTTTATTTCATTTTTGCGATGTTGAGGATTAACATGATAAAAACAAGAAAATTCCTTTCCAATTTGGGAGGAAGGGAAAAGTTGATAGGAATTACAGTTATAATATGAGAGAAGAAGTAATAAAGATGAATAATAATGTAGCTATTTATGGGAGGAAAAGATATATTTTTTGTGCAATCCATAAAATTTTAAAATAGGGATGCAACATAAGAGGAATATCTTGTGGTTACTCATTGAAAGCGTGTTGAAGATACAATATATATTGTTATGGAGGAAATGAAGATGTTGTCTACCGTAGATAAGATAGGAAACCATATTTCCAAATTGAATGGTATTACTAGAAAATAAGAGGAGGACATGCATGAATCAACTTTTTATGTCAACATAAATCAACTCTTATTAAGCTATTATTTGCAAGTACGAGTCTTGCAATCTAGAAAATTGCTTGAAAATTTTCCAATGGATATTGGGTTAGTTTTTGGAATATCAAGGAGGCATAAAGACAATGATATACTTATTGGATTTAGCATATTCCTTACCCTTGGCATTATCTATCGATACAACTGAGATGTGGAAAAACCAAATTTAGTAGTTTTAGAGAGATTGTGTAATATTCCCAAATGGGGAAGTAGCAATATATGAACACAATAATGGAAAGAGCAGTGATAAATCAACACAGAAAATTTAAGAAGATTATTTAGCCATCATATTAAGATCATGGCAGCAAATTTATACAATTTCTTGAGGAAATATACACTCAAGTTAGGCAAAACAAGCCTCCAGAGAACATGTACATGAAACATGAAGAACACTTCTACACAATAATACCCAAGGTTATGGCAGTGCAGTTTTATTAGATATATCTACTGCTAAAGAATTTCAATACATATATATGAAGTTATATGGATCAAATAATTCCGAGAACAAAGATCTAAGCTCCCAATCACATTTCCAAGATAACCCGGGAAGGGTTTCCTGAAATACACAAAAATGCAGAAGATACAAATATGGCCCTAGGGCTGAATAATCTATACAACTGGATAGATGATAGAAGGTGGCTGATATGATCTAGAAATTTCTGAAAAATCCTCCTATAGATTCTACAAATGAGAGGTTGATATCCTCACTGGAAATCAATCTCCCCCAACCAGGGCTCCAAACCCTCTACTACAACTGCACATTGAAATAACGCAGTTCCTTCATAAAATTGTGTTTTAACTGATAGCAGTACCTTAGCCTGATGCTGGATGATGAAATGAGGCTCAATAATCTCCCTCACACACCTCCCAGATGAAGGGTTTCTCCCTCCATTGGAAAACAAGCTCAGAAGTTGGGTTTCTCAACCCTCCACTGCTGCACCCTGCAACACAACACAACTCTCTACAGAAAATGCGTTGTATAAAAAAGATGGAGCTTGGCCTGATTTTGGATAGTGGAAAATGTAGTTCAATACTCTTCCTAGAGGCTTCTCAAGGAAATAGGTGGGACTCCTAACTGGGAACACCCTGTGCTAAACAACACTGCAATCTTAGCTGAACATTTGAAGGGAGCACAAATCTAAACAGAACATATGCAAATAATAATCTAAAACATGAATCAATATGGTTTCCATCCTCTTCCTTATATAAGTGATAAGGTTCCTCACCCTCGACCCCACTCATTTAATTCACTACTTCCATGCAAAGAGTCTCCAACCAAAACTGTGTTGTCCCTCATTGAATGCCACTCCTCCATAACAACGTTGTTGATTTGGTCAAAGTTGGCCCAGTGTTCATGCTCCATCCCCTTTTCACACCTAAGGGTCTTCAATCAAGCTTTTTAGATGACCTCCATTCACACTAGGAGTGTCTTTATTCCTACTAAGAAGATTTATGGGTCTCCATACCCTCTTATTCCTCCAAATAAGAAGCAAAAAAAAAAATTTAATATTCCAAATAGTTGTATGCTTAATTTAGGAATATTACAGATTGTTGTTCTAGACCTTAAGTGGATATAGTTTGAGATTAAATAGGTTTTCATAACTAGAAAGGATGCAACTTAGATATAAATGTTCATTATACATAAGAAAGGAATTGCTCCTGATGGTCCTCATCCAAATCTATTATATGGTTCTAAGGGCTTTAATATCAACGTCACCCCAAACTTTAGTGCTCATCACGTTGAATTTTTGTAGCTATGGTCGATATTCATAATTTCTATCTTAGCCATTGTTTTATATAAATAATTTGGAAGACATGTTATTCATGTCATTTTGATAATTTAACACTTGACATAATTTGTATGAGACATATTCTTCATGTTGGATTTAAAAGGGAAATTTTGAAAATTGAAATTTGAATTTTTTGCTCCAAGATAGTCAAGTAGGCCCTTCCTCAAGTTAAGTCGGCCCTAGTGAAGAGACACACCCATTCGCAAAGGCAGAAAAATATATAAAGGCTTTTGACCTCCTCCACAAAGGAACCATTCAACCTCTCTCAAGCAAGGCAGTGTATGGGCATCCAAGCAAAGAAAAAGAATGACAAGAAGGACAAAAAGAAGAATGAAGATCATCTCTCTCTATATGTATATCTTTCATCTCTCTCTCTCTAGCTCGCATGTGTGTTTTTGGGAAGTTTTTATGGGAATCATATTGTGGCCAGGCCAAATTTCTTCATAGACTGGGAGGCCAAATTTCTGGGTTACTAGACAGTCTCTGGGAGGTCGAATTTTGGCCTAGGGAAGATCTGATCAGGTCGAGTTGCAGGAAAAATTAGATGCTTGACTTGAGGGATGTGGATCAAGTTTTACAATATCTTGTTGGATGTCATAGTTTACTAACTGCATTGGATGTATCTATTGTTGAAATCAATAATTTAATCTAAGAAAAAGGTTGTTAGTTTTTTCCCTAAGTGGGTTTTCCCAAGGTATATCTTGTGTTATCTTTGTGCATTTTGATCTACCATTCTTATGGTTTTATGGTTGAATTTATGAATTTTAATTGCTTAATAATAAACTGAAACTTTTAAAAGAACATCAATATAATTTCAAGTAATTATCAATATTTCAAAAATATTGTGCTAGTATATATTGCACTTAAAAACTCAACATGTCGCTTGGTCATTTCAAGACATTTAGGGACAGTTTTTTCAATTGCAAATATTTGTGTTGGCGGTGAATATGGATAAGATCTAGGGACTCTTACATAACTTATTTTGAATGAATATAGATGGGTTGGAAGTGATCATAGGAAGGAATATGGATCATTTCAAAAGTCCACATTCTTGAAAATAGAAGAACAAGTTTTTCAACACTCAAACTCGCAATTGCCTAAGGACAAGCAATGTCAAGAAGGAGAGACTATAATTTCATATTCTTATTAATTTCCCCCAAGGGGGGACGAAGTAACCTATCCAATACCATAGGTTATAGTCAATTATAAAGGGCAAAGCCATTATTCAATGATTTTTAAAAACATTGGGTAAATTTGGGTAATTGGAGGAAAACTTGTGGAAGAAGAAAAAATTGGGGCTAAGTAGAGGGGAACTTGTTAGCCCCTCAAATTAAATTTAGGAATGGAGCCAAAAATAAAATCTATAAATAAGAGAGAGGAGAATAATTTTATCATCATGGTTGTTAGATATTTATTTTTTTTATTTGAGGCTCCTGGCGGTTTTAATACCTCTTATTTTTTATTGGTTTTGGTGGTGAAATATCCCACCCTAGCCAATCCCTTCTCTTAATCTGTCTAACATAACTTCTGAGGCAACATTCAATCTATTTGTGGAATTCAAGGGTTTTGGAGCATTAAGTTTTGTGGCATCTAGGGCATGTGAAATTCTCTTTGGATTAATTAATTAGCATTCAAACATCATCTGAGGCAGCGAAGTATTACTTGGGACAGTGAGGTACTATGTTTTTAATATGAGGTTTCAGACCACCTAAAGAGCATATCCTTATATTTTTGTAGACCAAAGAAATAGTATTTTGTGGTGAGATATGGACCTGAGACATTCTTTAGGTACCAGAAATGTTTTAAGTATTAATTTAGGTGATAGCACACTAGTTATGGGTTAAACCTTCAAAAGGAAGCCCCTTGGACTAGATCTGGGGTAGTGAGGAAGCCTTTAAGGCTCAATTGGACAACAAATCACATTTTATGGTCCCCATTGTGACAGAAAAGGGTTGCAATAAACCCTAATGTGGCAATGTCTATCTCAGGAGGGATCTCGATGCTAACGAATCATCATATAAATTTGAGGTAGTTGTGACAACAAAATCCTATCGAGGACTGGATTGGGATTGGAGGAAACATAGACTTATTGGATTACTTGTCTATCTTTGTAACCTTCTCTAAGGAAATTCCATGGTAATACTTTGAGTTTAGGGTGGGTCTGTGGTAGTTGGACATTCGTGAGGCATCTCTATGGTATGATTTGTGGAAAACAAGCTTGATTGATTCAACTCTGGAAAAGAAAAGGGGGCAAGAGGTAGAAAATTCTGGTTGATACTAGGGATTATTAAAGGCCAAACCAATAGTACTAGGGAAATAGGATTGTGAACAATTGTTGTGAATTTTAATCTTAATAAGACTAGGAATTTATAACCCATTATGTATTTTTTTAATCGATAGCATATGTATCAATTGTTGGTGGGACTAAATCATTGGTTACACTAACTTTTAAATTCAACATTATTTCTATTTTTAAGAATAGAAAATAGTAATATTTCTCTAGTATAATACAAATTTTCGAATATACTCCTTCAAACCCTCGGTTAATTTTCCCTAAGTGATATTACAAAGTTAAATAATTATCTTGCTTCTCTAAGAATATAACAAGATTGGCCATGTAACCAACTTTACATTGGGGAATCGTGATACTTTTAGGTCACACTTGATTGTTTGAATTCATTTTTAAAGGTATACAAAAAATGTCTTTGGATTAGATATCTTCCAAAAGAAGAGGGTTCTTATTAAGAGTTTGTAACAAAAATGTATTTTGTTAAAACGTTGGATTTTTATTATTTTATTTTTTTGTCAATAAATATATAATTTGAAGATGTTGTTACCAAAAATATCTTGTTGCATAAAATTTCACAATAGTAGAAGGCATAAGGTTTTGGAATATATTTTTGAAATTTTGAGGGAAAAATAAAAGATTATTCAAATAATTTGAATATATTTAAAAGACAATTAAGTTTTTCAAAAGAAAATGGAGTATGATAGAGATCATTAAATAAGGAGAAAAGCTAGAGAGGTTTAAATGTCTTGGTGCAATAATATTGAGGCAAATAGTATGATATTGTTGATGGTGTTGGACCCACCAACATTCAGGAGGTCTCCCTGATATGAATTCTTGATTAGACCTCACACCATTTGGAGTAGGAGCCCCATCTGGAATATGGCCCAATTGTCGAAATAATGGGTTTTAGTGGTATGTATTGGCTGCAATAACACATATAATGATATATTTGTGACTTTGGTGAAACAAGTTTATAAATTTTTGAAGAGTCAAGTGAAATGCATGAGAGGTTTTAAAGAAACAAAGGGATAATAAGTGAGCCCCTTAGAATCCTATAATAGTACTTAAATTGAAATCAACACATGAGAATAAAAGGAATCATAAGTTAGCTTGCAAAATAGTTCACAAGATAACCATGATTGATATACATAACATCACACATTCAACAAGATTCATGCTAATGCAAAGGAAATAGTTCATAAGTGTTAGCACAAATGAAATAACACATATTGAAAACATAACAAGAGTAGTCCTACTATATTCACAATGTATGCATGAAAACGTGTCAACTTTGATCTTTTATTAAAGTGAAAGTCCCAAACATACATTTATAGTTAACAAACCACTAGTCCTAATAGTGGAACATAAACCCAACACCTACTCCTCTAAAGAAATATACTCCCTCTATGCTAAGGAGAAGCTAAGGCTCTAAAAAAAACTCCCAATCTTCTAATCCTAAGCCAAAATTCCTTTACATTAATAATGAGAGTATATTTATAATAAATGAGATGACTATTCATCTCCCTTTGGGATTCTTTGACTTCCCTCATGACCTTTTGACTTATTTACATAATGAATCTTCGTATTCCAAAATTGAGACTTGGACTTCCACTTATAAAAATGTTTTAAATGCAATATTACATGTACCCATATAAGAAAAAATTAGGTAGAGTCACTAAAGAACCTAATAAAACAAATAACATGTCAAGCTTGAGTTTAGGGAAACTCGAGCTCAACCACTTCAACTTGTATTTTTTAAATTACATACTAATACCAAGCTTTTTATTGTGTGAATAATTCCCCAAACTTTGAGATAGGGTCAGGCTAGAAGCAAACTCTAGCCTCCATTACATTTGGGTACAATGTCTTGGAGACAGACTTAGTCCCCTTATTTAATAGGAGAAACATGGCATTTATCTTGACAGGGTCACCAATGTACTTCTGCATATCATGCATGTTAATCTCCAAATATTCCTTGGTAGTAATATACCTGAGTTGGTCCAAGTATTCTTCGACCTCTTGTCTTACCTTGTTCTTGCCTTTGGCTTCGAAGAGTGAGCCAACTGAAGGGATCGTGTGTGACTTCACCATTAAATCCATATTGGTATATAGCTTTTCATAAGAGGCTTGAACATTAGCGATGAATGATTCAAGTTGTGTATTGCTCTGGATGAGAATCCAGACTTCTGCTTTCTCTAACTCAGCTTGTTGCCTTGTCTTCTTCACCAAGTCGGGAGGTGCACCTATGTATTGCATTTCCCACTCATGCATCACAGTGATGGTTGCATGAAAAACCTTGAGAGCTTTAGCATTATATTTTCACTTATGTTTCATGAAATTAAAGTGAGAAACTGCTTTTTGCATGATGATTCGAAGCTCCTCATAGAGGTTCTCCATGGTTTCTCCCAATGTCTATTCTTCACCAAGTATGGTTACCTTAAGTTCTTCCGTATACACCTATGCGTGAACTTCTTTATGGACCTCTTCCTGGAGTTATTCAATTTGTTTCCTTTTATCCTCTAGGTTCTTTTCCATTTGTTTTTTCTCATCCATCATATACTCTGTATTTGACTTGGAGGCTCCTGCAAAGGCCAAGTTGGTTGCGGCAATGGATTATGGATTCTTGTTGGTTCCATCATGATCACCTTTTCTTTAATAAAAGTAGGGTGTGTGAGATTGTCCGGGAAATGTTTTTTCCTTTCCTGTATGATCTCCTTATGTATCTCATTATAGGTCAAGTTGTATATGTCCATCACCATACCCTTGTTAAGAGGAGAAACTTCCTCTTCCTCACTTAGAGCTTTCTCTATTGTCGGAGGAGAGGGATACTGAGTAGTAATATGTTGCGTGCTCAGCATGAGATAAAAATATTGGCTTTGCTGCTCTGGATCTACCTCCATAACTTGGATGACTATTAGATATTCAATTTCATGAGGAAGTTCCTTATCTTTCAATTTCTTTCTCTCTTCTTCCATTAGTCGGTTTTGTTCCTCTTCTTCGGCTTGCTTCCGTGTTGCTTCTTCCTCTTCTAGTTTTCTTTGCCTTTCTTCTTCTTGTTATTTATGCCTTTATTCTTCTAGTATATTTTTCTCTTGTTATTCTTATTCCTTTCTTTAGTTCTTCCTCCTGCTTCTATTGCTTCCTCTTTCTCTCCACAGTTATAGCCACTTTCAATATTATGGTATCTTCTTTATATTTGTGTCTCTACTCTTCTGGTGAGCTACGCAAACCCTTTCTCTTTCCCTTTCCACACACTAGGTTTTACCTTTCTATTCGTTAGGCTTTTGGAGTTAGTTATTTCTAAGAAGTAATATGTGATGTACTAACGAAGTTTGTAACAGGTCTTTATCCTTTTTTCCTTGGGTCTGGAGTAAGTATTGCTCGTCCGAGTTAAATGAATATTTGGATAGTGTTTCTTTTAAATTATCCTGGGATCATACGAGTTAAATTCTATGTGACCAAATGCAAAATTATCTATCTATTTCCCTTCAATCTCAGCAACCTTTATATTTTTTATCTCGTACAACCCGACTTGCAAAGGAAGAGTGGGTAAAGGTGCATTCTTCTTCCTTTGCAACACTCTTGATAAACCTTTGGAAATATGGTAAGCTACGTCATGCATGAAAAATTTTCGATGGAATACTTCAGCAGCAGATGTGGAGAATTTTGACCGCCAAACACTCTGAGGTAAGTGCCATCTGGTGAGGAAAACTAATTAGCCAACTCTCACACTGCTTCCATCACCTCACATGACATGCAAGGTGGGTCTTCCTTAAAGATCAACTTGTAAAATGGAATGAGGAATTGATCAACCATTTTTTCCATGGCTCATTTGTAGTTGCACTCTGAAAGAAGTTTGTAATAAATGTGCACAACAGGTTCCTTTGGTGACCAAGTCCAACTCACAAAAAGAAAATATTTTTGAGCACATATCACATCCCACAAATAAGAAAACATGTAGAGCCTTGATTTCTTACCCTTGGGAAAGGTATTGGTACTCCTTTTCCTGTAGATATGGAAATACTGAACTATCAAGTACTGAAAATCCTTCCTGAGAATTTTTTTCTTGTAGGTATTGTTGGGTGTCTCGAGGAAATTCAATGGATATTTTACCCAACCTTTGACAAAATCTTTCATGCTCAAGTAGTTTGTCACTGCATAGAAGTGAGATTCCATGTAAGATTCTGGCAGCGATAATGATACGTAATTTCAAAATCATGAGCCATAAAAGAGGCAAGCATTTTTCCACTAGCATTGTTAGGTATCATTGTCTTTGCATTCGTGTGAGAGAGAATCCAGTGGAAATGTATGTGCAAGGAAAGGTTGGATACCTACATGCAATATTGTATAATCCTGAATTTTGGACATCAATGTAAAATTTTCTATCCTCAATAGCTGCTTTGTAGTTGGTTACTGAGAAAAAATATTTCATTATGTGCCATGTAATGTCTCAATCATTCTCAATGAATAGTTGAGTTTCTGAAAGAATTGGCATAGTGGTAAGAACACTCTCAAATATCTCACTAGTGTTTCTCTCTGTGGTGTCTTTTTAGGTAGATATCTTTGGTGCCATGATGATTATCAATTAATGGATAGATATGACCTAAAAAACCTGTAATACCTGTATGAAAAAATGCACTCATGGAAAAAATAAATTATCTCAAGAAACACAGTTTATTCTGTGAGATCAAGGCAGAAACTCACACACTGAGGAGAAAAAATGGGAAAATCTTGGGCTTAAGGTGGGAGACTAGCCTCATGAACTTTTAATGTCACAGTCTCAGTAGTCAAGGAGGCAGTTAGAGGCTTGAGATCGTGTAATGCGCAGTCCCATATTGGAAGAGTGAGGGAAGGAATTGTGCATTGCGTAGTCCCAGTGGCCAGCACTGAGGGCTGAGCCTTGTGACTACACAATGCCCACTTCGAAAAACCATTGACTACACATTGCACATTCTCAGAGGCCAAGCTTGAAGCTTGCATCTTGAAGATGTGAAATGTGCAGTTGGGGAAGGAAACGGTTGGCCATGATTGTGCAATTTTTCTCAGGAAAGAGAGAAAAAAATGATAGATATGAGTGTTGGGGAAAGAATGAAAGTAGATATAGATAATTTTAATATATATCAGTGGAAATTAAGTGCCATAAACAATCGTGCAAGAGTAAAAATGAACATGCAAAAGTGTCCCGACAGCAGAAACTGCTAGTGGGAAAAAAGAAAAAACTAAATGCGGCACTTGGAAAAAGTGAATGATAGACCAAACCAACACTTGCACAAGCTAATATAATTTAAAACACTAGCTACTTTGAAAATAAATAGGAACAATAACACTCGTGGAAGAAAAAGTGACAAAAACGACTCATGAAAACTTACCTGAAAAAGCGTCGCAAACTCAGCTGAAAATTCCTTGATCTCCATGGGAAGGCTATAGCTCCAAGATCGAGTGTCAAAATGAGCTCTAGGTGGATCTATTAAATATATCTAGGAGGGTGGTTAGGTTTTATGACACACATGCCTAAAATTAATAAAAAAGTGCCACATGTCTGGAAGTCATAATTAGCAACTTAGTGGACTTAAGCCGACATTAATTGGGAAACTCCATTTTTTAGGGATGTCAACCCTTATTTTTTAGGCACTTCCCATTCACACTGGTAAGAAGGATTTCAAAATTCCCAGGTGCAATTTCTTAGGCAATTCCTTGCCTCAATTAATTGTGAATTTTCTGAGGCGAATGGAAGCTTTTGCGCAGTTTTTGATATCAAGGTTGGCTTGCCTTCCAAGATTGTGAAATTTAGATACTTAAGGTTGGTGTGCCTTCCAAGATTGTGTAGTTCAGATCCTCAAGGCTTAGTACATTTTCCAAAGACAATGGATTGTGCATTTCCAAGAGGGAATACCGACAATGCTACAAGGTCAAGGCAGAAGATGGCTCGTGTTAGAAAAGTTCCATATCAAGGTCAAAAAAAGACATCACAAATATTGCATGGAAGGATAATTCTTCAACATGGCATGAATACTTGACGAAAATGAATCATGAGCTCCTGTAGATATACGGGAGGCTCCAAAATCAAAGCGTGGGAAAAATTTTGGAGGGGGGTTTTAGCAACTACAATACTTGGTGACACACTCGTAGAAATACAACTCTTTGTATGAGTCTTGAATCATGTAAATCAGGTTTAAATTTTCAAGAAGTATTATTCATTTTAGGTAGCACCATATCTTATTTACTTTGCTTGATTTAAATACATAGTCCCTACCATTCTCTTCATCGGCGGTACACTAAAAAGTACAAGTCAAACTTAGTTTTTTTAATTGGGGATGAGGAGTATATAGATGCACAAATGGAAAGGATTATCAGATTCTTGGTTTTCATCTCTGGTGTTTCTCTGTTGTGAGAAGGCCTGGACAATACCCCAGTAGAGTCACTTCAAGAACACAAACATTGCTTCATTTCAGTCGAGCTTGGAAAATATCCCGGCGTACTTGCTTGCTTCACCTCCCTATGCAAGAAGCCTTTCTCTTCTTTTACCCTTTATTTATTTTTATATTTGTAAAGGAACTATGCATCGACACTTATTGATTTCATGGGGTGGAAGAGGGATCCTGACTTTTGAGAGAAAAATATTTTGTCCCTTCAAAGAAGGATATTTATACACCTCTTAAATACAGTCCACTTGTTAAAGTTTCCTCCCCTCCTTACTCTAATCGACTTAGTTTAAAAGGAAAATTTGAAAAATCAATCAACTGATTAGAGTAGGTGGCACTAGTTATAGATTCAAGCATCACAATTCCACTAAGGCTCTCTCTGAGAAAGAACATATTTCCCATCAGGGTATCATCGACTAAAAGGTGCAAGGCCTAGGAAAAGAGAAGGAATAAACATAAAACCAAGAATTTATAGTCGCGCAATATCCTATTAAAATTCACCATGCATGCTTTGGAAACCAAACACGATATCATGTGGAAATTTATTACAAATGAAAGGAAATATAGAGAGTAGAATAGAACAAAGCAACTAAAAAAAACTAATCCTAATCATAAACTAACCAAACCTAGGTCAGGCTTATGTAAAATGAAACTTCCAATGTAACCATTGAAGAGTTGCCTGACCTGAGCGAGCAATGGAATCAACATCAATAAATATTTTCAATAATAACAGTAGATAAGAGAGATAAATCATGAAATGTTGCAGCATACAAATATTGAACACAAAAGTAGAAAAATAGAACAAGAAAGAATATGCTAAACATCCTTATGATGCATTATGGTGTTTATAAACATCGCAACACGATGTCATGCTATAGCATTCTTCCAAACTTTCAAACTTGGAAAACATAAATAAAATAAAATAAAAAATGTTTTGCAAATGATCTTGCTGGGTATGACTCCTCCAATGACTGAGAAATAGGATCATGAAAAACAAGTGAAGGATGTGAAGGCTATGAAATAGATTTATTTTCAACTTTTGCGATCAAATGATGAGGATTGTCGATAGACAGGGAGCTATCTTGATCATGCATGGGACTAGCATCAATACTACGAGAACCTGGCATAACTATTAGTGTGGGTTGAAGTGCCTCGATAGCTTGTGGTAGTTCCAAGACATTAGAAGGTATTTCGTCGAAAATAGGTGGCTTAGAATAATCGATAGTATAAAATACAGAATCATTCATAGATAGGTCAATGAGTAAACCACGACAGCCATGATAAGAAATTTATCCATCTAAAAATGATGGATCATAGAGAGGGGGAGATTAAAAACAAGAATTTTCACTCTTTATTTCTTCAAAATGATCGGCTAATGGATGAGAGATATCACAAATAGAATATTTTTCCTCGCCCTATTCAAATGTAAAATTGACAATCCGCGAGTCTTGAGTGTGATTAATATTAACATGGTCATAAACTGATTCCTTAAAATATAAAATAGGTATGACAGAATTGTGGAAGATGTCAGGATAAGAGGGAGAGGTGAGAAAGAAGAAACATCAGACTTCATCACAAATTCTTGTTCAGAAACTGAGTCCCACACATAATCAGTATGAATGATATTTCAAGTTTTTGTTTTAACACTAACTTCATCCTGAATTTTATCCTCATGGGAAACATAAGAAATGATTAAAACATGTGGATATAACAACTCATGATCAGGAGTACCAAAAGAACCATCGGATGGAGGGTGTGGACAAAGAAAATCACTGGTAAAATTAGATCCATAGTCAAAACTTGTGTTTGAATTCTGAATATGCGAGGTGGGAGAAGATGCTGGTAGATTAACGGATGGACTCTCAATTTCTCCAACCTAAACCTGCATAAATGGAGTTTGTTGATAAGGAGAAGATGAAGAGTCACTTGGAATAGAAACTTCCTTTGTCGTAGATTTAAGAGCTCCATAACTAGTATATGTTGGGAGACATTCGAAGGATTATTATTTTGTTGGATTCATAAAAATATGAACAAGAAATTCAAACTTCTCTTTCGTAAAATTTCAATCAATATAATCCTCAGAAAATTCATAACAAAAATGAATAAAATGATCGTGAAAATATTGAAGAAATTCATCAGGTGCTTTTCTAAGATGCGTGATTTTCTTATAAACATATTTATAATCATGTATGTCAAAGGCGCAGTAGAGCTCCTTGACAAGATGTTTGAAAGAGTGAATAGAAGCGTTTGGCAATGTGTAACACCATTATTTAATGCACACTTCGGATGTAAGGATGAACAACTTGCAAGAAATATCCTCACAGTGAATTTCATGATGAGTGCAGAATTCAAAAAAACAAGCAGTGTGCTCGAGAATGGTTGTTAAACCCTCGTCGTCAAACTTCAGACTGTACAAGCCTTGAATTATCCCTGAGGGCACTTTAAGATTTACAACTTTGGAAAAAAATGTTGGGGTCAGCGTATTGGAAGAAGCCATTACAAATAAAAGGGTTCAAATAGACTTCATGGGCTCATCTTGTCATCTGGCCCTCCTTCTAGTGCCATAAATGTTGACCTTGTTGTAGATGCAAACATTCAAGGGGTCTACCTGATATGAAGTCCCAATTACACCTCTCGCCATTTCGATTATAAGCCCCATCCAGAATATGTCCAGGTTGCCGAAATAGCGGGTTTTAGTGGTATACCTTTGATCAGGAGATCATGTGGTTTTCTCAAAATTTAAAATGCTTCAAAATGTACCGAACCTGAGCGACTAGAAAGGTCTCGTCGTTGCGATTCCGGCACCTTGAACAGTTCAAAAAATCGATGTCGTATGAGGAAGATATCGTGTTCTGTTCGTTTTCCCAAACAGCTAAAATTTTTGTGATTGGAATGCCCAGTCAGCATACAGGTACAGTTAGCAGGTGGCATATTCTAGGTAATATTCCCTTTTCTCACATCCAATCAGAATTTGACACATGGCTAAATTTGGACCATTGATTTTGGTTGTACGAATTTTCATTTGTGACCATTGGATGGAATTGTACAGGTTTTAAGTGGTCGTTAGATGGGCAACATGTGGCAAGCCCAGAGGTTGCCACGTGTCCCCATGAGGTTTTATTAAAATTTTGGTGGAGTCGGGGGGGTGGGTGTCGACCCCGCGACCTCTAGGCATGCACAAATACCTCCAACCGTCTCCGTTATCTATTGGTTCTTACCATGTATGTCTATCGCGTTAATTTATTTTTTAACGTTTTGAAGATTGGGAGGGATACCGCCAGCGGTCCCAACCCGCTGACGGCCCCAAGCTTGCGATCACATGACTTTCAAAACTGCAACATCAAACATTACACCGGCGGTTGCAACAAACGTTTGTCCCGACGGTTTTGGTGGACGAGGTCACATGTTATCCATGCAATTGACGGTTATGCTAGCGGTTTAAGCTCTGAACCGTTGTTACATTGCTATGATTGATCACATGATAGGGTCTTCTCCAAGGTTTGCGCCGACGGTTATTCCAACAACTTTCAAAACTCTGACTCCGGGTTCCATTCCACTGCAACGGATTTTAAATAACATTTAAATTGCAGATATTTAGGTGGGGGGTTGGCATGTGACCACCCCTCCCTAACCATTTGTATTTAACCCAAACATTATTATCCAGCGGAATTGTGGAGATGCCCTAAAATTTAGGGTTTTTTCTATTTTTAGTAGCAGTTAAGTGCAGTCTTCACTTTTGGTGGAGCTTTTCTAGGTGATATTGGGAAATATGCATTGGGAGGTCAATTTTCGACCAATTTGAGCGAAACAAGAGTCTAGCTAGACTAATTTGAGAATTCTGGAGCCATTGGCACAAATAATATATCCACTAGAGGCTTGTAAACACATGTATTTTGAAATTTTGAGCATAATGACAAAGAGGTACATGCCATTGGGAGCTGGACTACTAGATGTAGCCCGAGGGGTGAACTGCTTCATCATTTCTTCTGTGTAAAACTTATGTGTGATGTTTATTCTCTATTATACACTGTTATCTAGTGTTATTTAGGATTATTTTCATGCTTAAAACTCACAAATTCATCTATGCTTCATGGTTAAAACACTCATTCCTTAAGCAAACGAATGGAGAAAAATTGTACATGTTTTTATTACTGAAAGGACACTTAACACAAAAAACTAATACACTCCTTTTAGATCAGGTTGGTATCAAAGCTAGAGTTTATTCTTTGGTGTTTTTGTGTGAAAATATTTGTTTAACTATTTTCAAGGGTTTTCATGCTTACTAGGCTCAATATTAATAGAGGAGAAGGCAAATTGGTGGAAGAAATAGGTTCTCAAAGTGAGCCACAACAAAGGAAGGAAAGATTACCACATTCTCCACAACCTAGTTCACCTCCAAAAGAAGCAGAAGAAGCAATAAGCATGCCTCCAGGAGAAGAAGAAATCCATGAATAGGTGGATCCAAAAGAAGAATAAAGAGTGTTCAAGAAATAATTCCTTGACATGAATGAAATGGTGAGAGTCCTTTATCAAGAAAGGAATTAAATACTAGAAGGAGATGGATCCAAACTTCACAAGGAAGGTCAGGGATCATCAGGAGGCCACAATGATGAAGATAAATCAAAGAAGGGCAATGGAGGAAATGGAGGCAGTGGAAAGTCACCATCCTCACCCTCATCATCATCATCCTCTACTTCATCTTCAGTACACCAGTCACACAAGTCAAAGAACATTGGTAAAATTCCTTTTGTAAAACTTGATGTTAAGTTTGAATTGCCAATGTTTAATGGTGAATTCAATGCAGAAAATCTTGATAATTGGATTAGGAAATTGGAGGTCTATTTGAGAATTCATAACCTTCACGATGATGATACCAAAATCAAACTAGCTTCATTGAGGATGGAAGGTGCAACTCTTCTTTGGTGGGAAGCCAAGACAAAGGAGGAGATAAAAAAGCAAGGTAAGATGATTCTCTCATGGACTGATTTCATTACTGCAATAAAACAATAGTTTTATCCGTTATCTCACATGTATAAAGCCATAATGAACTAGAAAAATTTTAGACAATTGAAAGGACAAAATGTACAAGACTACACCCAAGAATTTAAGAGAAGAGCTCTCTTTTTTGGGGGTAGATTTGCAAAGCCAAGATACTTTTCTCAAGTACATAGGAGGCTTACATAGCCACCTTAGACATAATATTCTCATTTTTAACCCTACAAGCTTAGATGAGGTTTTTGTTCAGGCCACACATTTAGAAGCAAGAGGGGAAAACATTACTGATGAGAGTAGGAAGAAAGTTTTTAAGGGGAAAAACAAAGAGAAGACCTCAAAAGGTAAGGGAAAAAAGAATGCATCTGTTAAGAAAGATGGAGAGAAAGTGGTTTGTAAGCATTGTTCAAGAGAAGGCCATCAAGAGAAAAATTGTTGGAAATTACATCCTGAAAAGAGACCCAAGTATAACAATTATAAAGGGAAGCAGAAAAATGCAGCTACAACTCAACATGACTTAAGAGAGGATTCAGGTGATGAAACTAAAATTAAATCCATGGGATTGAATAACATGAAGGGGAAAGAAATTGAAACAAAACCCAGTACTAGTACTTCAAACTGTCACGTACAAGCTCCAAATGAAGAAGAGAGAATTGAATTGTTTCATGTGAGGGTCATATCCAAACATACCAAGATCGACACCCTGTTTGAAAGTGGGTCACAAGAAAAATTAATCTCTGAAGACTTGGTCAGGAAACTTAATCTTGAGAACATTCCACATCCAAAATCATATCCACTTGGTTGGATTTGTAAAGATGCAAGTTTACAGGTTTCAAAGAAGTGCATATTGCGCTTTGCAATAACTGCACATTTTGTTCACACAGTTGAATTAGATGTGGTTATGCTTGATATTACAGGTATTGTGTTGGGAAATCCTTACTTGTATGATAGGAAATCGATCTTCCATTTCCATGAGAAAAAATACCATTTATTCAAATATGGCAAGGATTTCATTGTTAGAGCACATCGCAAGAAGAAAAATATTGTAATGGTAAATGCTGGATAGATAAAGAGGTTGGTGAATTCAAAGTAATTGTTTTGTTCTTATAATGATTAAGCCTAAAGCGATGATAATCATGAGTCATTGAAGATTTTGATCCTAAGTTGAAATCATATTTATATGATGTAGTTGATGCACATCATGAGATGTTTCAGGAGCCAACAGGACTACCTCCTAAAAGGGAGATTCAACATGAGATTCAGTTGCAACAAGATTGTCCTCTTCCAAACACCAGCATGCATCACATGTCGACAATGGAGAATGCTAAAATAAAGAGGCAAATTAAGAAATTTTTGGACAAGGGACTCATAAGGCCAAGCACTTCGCCATGCAATTCACCCATAGTCTTGATTCTGAAGAAAGATGGGACTTGACGCATCTGTGTCGACTTCAGAGCTTTGAATAAGATAACGGTATAGAATCGATACCCACTCCCAAGGATAGATTATTTGCTAGATCAGCTGAAAGAAAAAAAAAATTCACTAAGTTAGATTTACGAAGTGGATATCATCAACTAAGAATTGCAGAAAGTGACATATGGAAGATTGCATTCAAAACCAAACAAGGACTCTTTGAGTGGTTGGTTATGCCGTTTGGTTTGTGTAATGCACCGGAAAATTTCATGCGTGTAATGGATAATGTTTTTCATCCACTTATTGATGACTTTGTGATTGTGTATTTATATGATATACTCATTTTCAGCAAAACAAGAGAATAACATGTCTTGCATGTGAAAAAGGTACTTGATATTTTGAAGAAAGAGCAATTATCTCTTAAGATGTCAAAGTGTGAATTCGGAAATACTTCTCTGGTTTATTTGGGACACATTGTAGGAGGAGGCGAGTTGAGAATTGATCCTTCTAAAGTGGAATCCATTGTAAATTGGCCCACTCCCAAAAAAATAACCGAGGTAAGAAGTTTCTTAGGTGCAACTTAGTATTGGAGAAATTTTATTGCTAACTTTTCTGCCATAGAAGCTCCTATGCATGCAGTGACAAGTGTGAAGAAAGGCTTCCAATGGGGAGGCAAACAGCAGCAAGCTTTTGAAGATTTAAAAGAAAATATCAATTCAGCTCCGGTCCTTGCATTACCAAATTTGAGACATCCATTCGAGATACAAACCGATGCTAGTGATTATGCCATGGGCGCAGTACTTTTGCAGCATGGTAAGCCTATCGCTTTTCATTCTAAAACATTCAGTGGTGCTGTAACTAATTATCCTACATATGACAAAGAGCTTTACACGTTGGTACAAAATGTCAACAAGTGGAAACACTACTTGATGGGTAAAGAGACGATTATACATACCAATCACCAACCATTACAGTACTTGCAGTCACAAACAAAATTGCAGCAATCACGAAATTTCAGGTGGATGGGATTTCTTCAACAGTTTCACTTGGTTATAAGGTACAAGAAATGTATTTTGAATAAATTTTTTGATATGCTATCAAGGCCAATTATAAGTGCTTCTACTTTACTTTAAAATGATTATATTGTACATGAGAGTTACATAAAACAGCATGCATCTGATGCTGATTTTAAAGATGTGTATGCTAGTTTGAGTGAAGGGAATAAAGTTGAGGAAAATGATTATCACATGCATAAATATTTGTTGTTTCATATGGGCAAGCTGTGTATACTACAAGGAGAGAGACTTAGTGTCATTAGAGAGGCTCATTGATCTCTTATTGTTGGACACTTTGGGGTAAGAAAAATAGTGGCGCATCTACAAAGGTATTGTTATTGGCCTCGCATGATAGATAGTGTGTCACATTTTATAAGAGGTTGTTCTATGTGTGCAACAAGCAAGCCTAGAAATAGGAATCTTAGGTTGTACACACCACTACCAGTACCATCAAGGCCATGGGAGAGTGTCTCCATGGACTTTTTTGGAGGTCTATCTATGTCAATGAAACATCATGATTATCTTTATGTAGTTGTGGATAGATCCAGTAAA
Source organism: Pinus albicaulis (assembly GCA_034641835.2). NCBI lineage: Eukaryota > Viridiplantae > Streptophyta > Pinopsida > Pinales > Pinaceae > Pinus > Pinus albicaulis. The sequence continues at coordinate 618,364,753 of CM076570.1, read as the reverse complement.
ATGTGTATACTTATGCCATGTAAGAAAACCATTACTGCTGAACAAAATATTGAACTTTATTTTCAACATGTATGGGTTCATTATGGTTTTCAAACTTCTATTGTTAGTAACAGGGATTCCAGATTCGTTGGGAATTTTTGGTCCAATCTTTGGAAGATGATGGACACAAAGTTGAAAAAGAGTACTACTTTTCATCGGCAAACTGATGGCCAAACCGAGGTGGTGAACAGAACCATTGTGCATCTATTGAGAGGATATTTCAGCAAACATCCCAAGTTGTGGGATGAACAACTACATTACATTCAACACGCTTACAACCGGGCCAAGAACTCTTCTACAAATACTTCACCTTTTGAAGCTTGCTTTGGGTATTTTCCGAAATTGCCATTAGACTTCATCTTCGAGAAGGATGTTGAAATTTATGGGCATAGTGATATTGACAAGGCTCAAAAGTTCATTGATAAAATTCAGCTTATTCATCAACAAGTTCAAGAACAACTTGAGAATAGTCAAAGAAAATACAAGGAGAGGCATGACAAACATAGATTCGATCACAAGTTTCAAGAAGGAGATGAAGTATGGTTGCACATAAGCAAAGAAAGGATGCAAGGAGAAGGTAAAAAGCTCAAGCACATTTTCTATGGTCCATTCAAGATCATCAAACAAGTTGGTAATAATGCATGTCAACTTTACTTTCCTTCATATATGCAAATGTATTTCATTGTCAATGTGGAAAATTTACGTTTGTGTGAGCCTCCTTTGATTGATGATCAAGGGAGTGATATTTAGCTGCCATCTATAGAATATTTCTCACCAGAATTTCTGGACAAGCTCAAGGAGGATTCCATCCTTGACAGCAGGACACACACTTCTAAGAGGGGAAGTTTCGATTATCTTCAAATTGGGCTCAAGGGCAGCAAACCAAGTAAGGCAAGGTGGATGGAAGTGGAAAAGGTGAGGGAGTTGTACCCTCATCTTTTGAACATGTAATTAAAGTCTTTTGGGGTCCAAAAGCTTCCCAATGGGGAGGTGTGATCAAGAGATCATGTGTTTTACTCAAAATTTAAAATGCTCGAAACTGTACCAAACCTAAGCGACCGGAAAGGTCTCGTCGTTGCTATTCCAGCGCCGCGAACGGTTCAAAAACCCAATGTCGTTTGAGGAAGATGTCACGTTCTATTTTTTTTCCCAAACAGCTAAAATTTTTTAGACTAAAATGCCCAGTCAGCATACAAGTATAGTTAGCAAGTGCCATATTCTGGGAACATTCCCTTTTCTCACAGCTAATGAGAATTCAACACATGGCTAAATCTGGGCCATTGATTTTGGTTGTATGAAATTTCATTTGGGACCATTAGATGGAGTTGTACAGGTTTTAAGTGGTCGTTAGATGGGTGACACGTGGCAATCCCAGGGGCTGCCACGTGTCCCCAGGAGGTTTTATTAAAATTTTAGTGGATTCAGGGGGGGAGGGGGTCAACCTCGCGACCTCTGGGCGCACACAAAGACCTCCAACCATCTCTACTATCTATTGGTTCTTACCATGTATGTAAGTCATGTTAATTTATGTTTTGAAGTTTTGAAGGTTTGGGGGGGGGGGGTGCCACCAGTGGTCCGAACCCGCTGGCATCCTGAAGCTTGCAATAACATGACTTTCAAAACCACAACATCAAACATTACACTGGCGGTTGCAACAAATGTTTGTCCCGATGGTTTTGGTGGATGAGGTCACGTGTTATCTGCACAGTTAAAAGTTATGTCGGTGGTTTAAGCTCTGAACTATTTTTACATTGCTATGATTGATCACATGGCAAAGTCTTCACCAAGTTTTGTGCCGACAGTTATTTCAACAGCTTTCGGAACTCCGACTCCGAGTTCCATTCCACTGTAGCGGATTTTAAATAACATTTAAACCACAGAGATTTAGGAGGGTGGTCGGCATGTGACCACCCCAGCCTAACCATTTGTATTTAACCCAAACTGTCTTATCCGGCAAAACTATGGAGGCGCCCTAAAATTTAGGGTTTTTTCTATTTTTAGTAGCAGTTAAGTGTTGTCTCTACTTTTGGTGGAGCTTTTCTAGCGGATATTGGGATAAATGCATTGGGAGGTCAATTTTCAACCAATTTGGGTGTAACAAGAGTCTAACTAGTCTAATTTGAGCATTTTGGAGCCACTGGTGCAGAGAAAACAACCATTAGAGGCTTGTAAACACATGTATTTTTCAATTTTGAGCATGATGACAAAGTGGGACATGCCATTGGGAGTTGGACCAGCAGATGTAGCCCAGGAGGGGTGAACTGATTCATCATGATTGCTGTGTAAAACTTATGTGTGATATTTATTCTTTATTATACAATGTTGTATAGTGTTATTTAGGCTTATTTTCATGCTTAAAACTCACAAACTCATCTATGTTTCATGTTTAAAACACTCACTCCTTCAGCAAAAAAATGGATACAAATTGTACATGTTTTTATTACTAAAAGGACACTTAGCACATCAAACTAATACACTCCTTTCATATCAGGTTGGTATCAGAGATAGATTTTATTCTCTGGTGTTTTTGTGTAAAAATATTTGTTTAATTGTTTTAAAGTGTTTTCATACTTACTAGGCTCAAGCTTAAGAGAGGAGAAGGACAATTGGTGGAAGCAAGAGGTTCTAAAAGTGAGCCACAGCAAATGAGGGAAATATTTCCACATTCTCCCCCACCTAGTTAACCTCCAAAAGAAGCAAAAGAAGCAATAAGCCATGCCTCCAGGAGAAGGAGAAATCCATGAATAGGTGGATCCCAAAGAAGAATAAAGAGTGTTCAGGAAATAATTCCTTGACATGAATGAAATGGTGAGATTCCTTTATCAAGAAAGGAATTAAATACTAGAAGGAGATGGATCCAAACTTCACAAGGAAGGTCAGGGATCATCAGGAGGCCACAATGATGAAGATAAATCAAAGAAGGGCAATGGAGGAAATGGAGGCAGTGGAAAGCCACCATCATCGCCCTCATCATCATCATCCTCTACTTCATCTTCAGTACACCAATCACACAAGTCAAATAACATTGGTAAAATTCCTTTTCTAAAACTTGATGTTAAGTTTGAATTGCCAATGTTTAATGGTGAAGTCAATGCAGAAAATCTTGATAATTGGATTCAGCAATTGTCGGTCTATTTGAGAATTCAGAACCTTCATGATGATGATACCAAAATCCAAATATCTTCATTGACGATGGAAGGTGCAACTCTTGTTTGGTGGGAAGCCAAGACAAAGGAGGAGATAAAAAAGCATGGTAATATTATTCTATCATGGTCTGATTTCATTACTACAATAAAACAATAGTTTTATCCATTAGCTCACATGCAGAAAGCCATAATGAATTGGAAAAAATTTAGACAATTGAAAGGACAAAATGTACAATACTACACCCAAGAATTTAGGAGAAGAGCTATCTTATTAGGGGTAGATTTGCAGAGCCAAGATACTTTTCTCAAGTACATTGGAGGCTTACATAGCTACCTAAGACATACTATTCTCATGTTTAACCCTACAAGCTTAGATGAGGTTTGTGTTCAGGACACACATTTAGAAGAAAGAGGGAAAAACATTACTAATGAGAGTAGGAAGAAACCTTTTAAGGGGAAAAAAAAAGAGAACACATCAAAAGGTAAGGGAAAAAAGAATGCATTTGTCAAGAAAGAGGGAGAGAAATTGGTTTGTAAACATTGTTCAAGAGAAGGCCATGAAGAGAAAAATTGTTGGAAATTACATCCTGAAAAGAGACCCAAGTATAACAATCACAAAGGGAAGCAGAAAACTGCAGCTACAACTCAGCATGACTTAGGTGAGGATTCAGGTGATGAAACTAAAATTACAACCATGGGATTGAATAACATGAAGCGGAAATAAATTGAAACAAAACCCAGTACTAGTACTTCAAACTGTCACATACAAGCTCCAAATGAAGAAGAGAGAATTGAAATGTTTCATGTGAGGGTCATATCCAAACATACCAAGCTCGACACCCTATTTGACAGTGGGTCACAAGAAAACTTAATCTTTGAAGACTTGGTCAAGAAATTTAATCTTGAGAACATTCCACATCCAAAATCATATCCACTTGGTTGGATTTGTAAAGATGCAAATTTACAGGTTTCAAAGAAGTGCATATTGCGCTTTGCAATAACTGCACATTTTGTTCACATAGTTGAATTAGATGTGGTTATGCTTGATATTACAGGTATTGTGTTGGGAAGTCCTTACTTTTATGATAGGAAAGCGATCTTCCATCGCCATCATAACAAATACCATTTATTCAAATATGGCAAGGAGTTCATTGTTAGAGCACATCGCAAGAAGACAAATATTGCAATGGTAAATGCTAGACAGATAAAGAGGCTGTTGAATTCAAGTAGGAATTTTGTTCTTCTAATGATTAAGCCTAAATCTGATGATAATCATGAGTCATTTGAAGTTTGTGATAGTAAGTTGAAATCAGATTTATATGATAGTTGATTCACATCATGAGATGTTTCAGTACACAACAGTATTGCCTCCTAAAAGGGAGATTCAACATGAGATTCAGTTGCAACAAGATTTTCCTCTTCCAAACATCGGCATGTATTGTAGAAATTATATACACTAAGCATGCATATATCCAATATCCACCTGATATCACACTATTTAACTTTATGCAAGATACTGAATCTATTCCACTTGTTAATCTTTTGCGGAAAAATTAATTGCACACACATGTGAAGCATAAACAAAAATTATCAATCACACATAACACAGTTTTTAACTGGGAAAGCCTGAAGCTGAAAACCCTAACTATATATTATGTAACATGGAGATCATATGACAATCTCATACAAACATACAAATCTTATCACAAGCTCTCAATACAGTACAATCTTCATACATTATACAGGCCTAATCTTGCAAATCAATGCACCGATCTTTGCCACCTGCTAGCCTGCCTCCACTGCGCAATCCCTGCTAAAGAATAGCTCTCAATGAATTCGAATTACTCTTGGATTGACTACGAAATCCTTATTGGCATCTCCACTGTGTGTTGGATGCAATCAATGCATCACTAATAGTCACAATAGATAGTCTATCTTTCCCTTTCACCTATCTCTCCACTGGTCTCCACTGAAACTTCCATGCATTGTAGTTAACTGATGTATTGTTTAGTTGATTAATGAGTTATTATTTGTGAATTAATTAACTAATTAATTCACTCCACTCTCACTAGTGTTTCATTCAGTTAGACTAGATACAACTAGCTCAACTGAGTCTAACTGAGTTAAACTAAATACAACTCCATAATTACTTCTTCCAACTGTGTCATAACTCTGCCACTTGAGTTCTAACTGAGTCCTCCATGCAATAGCTCCAGTAAACCCTTAGGAATAGCGTAATTCCTTCTGTCAGCTGATGTGCCACATCTGTGCATTGAACTGAAGTGCTCCAAGAGAATAAGTTATTGTTTAGAGTCTGATTATTATTAAGAGCTAATAATAATCGACATGCATCTATTTTTAGATTGATGATCTATAAATAGACTTCGCCCAATATTCTAAAAATAGAATTTCATCTATTTTTCAACTTGATCAACCATCCACAAATAGCATCATGCAACTTCTGAAATATGATCGACATGTCTAAAAATAGACATAGTCTAAAAATAGACTTGCGCCAAAAATAGCCTGCGGGCCCACTTAGTGAAGGCGACTCTTTTCACTAAGCTCATCATCTTGTTGAATCTCAACACTCCCTCTCAAAAAGATAGGGATTATCCTTCACCCCGATCCTGCCTCTATGGTATTCGAATTTTCTCCTGGTGAGCGCCTTCGTCAGAATATCTGCATCCTGATCCTCCGTAGGAATGTACTGAAGCAACATGATCTTCCACTACACACAATCTCTGATATGATGATACCGGATATCAATATGTTTAGATCTATCATGAAACACGGGATTAACTGAGAGTTTAATGCAACTCTGATTATCACAATCGAATCATTGGGATCTAAATGTGAGCAGAACAAATAAACAATCTTCCTCATCCCAGACAGCTCCTGCATTTAACTGGCATACCATGCCTTTTCGGAGTTTGAAGTCTTCTGAGATCGTGAGATCTTTGTTTTCCTCTTTGTACAAAGCTGTCATAGATCCGATGCGGGCATCCCTCCTGGTGTTTCTCTTTTTGTCACCGTTGGGCTTCTGCCCAATCTTCATCCGTGAAGCCATGCAATATCAAGTGCGTATGTACAAACAAAAAAAAAAAAAAAAAAAAAAAAAAAAAAAAAAAGGGGGGGGGGGGAAGTCTGAGGAATATCTCGGGACATGCTCTGCCCTCCAAACAGTAAATAATATAAACACAGGTGGATTCCTGCTATAGCATATGTTCGGTCTTGTATTGACTAAATACATGAGCGAACGCACCAACTGTCGATAAACAATGGCATCCACTACCTTTGCCAATGTAGCATCCTCTTTCTTCCAATTTCCTATAAGAGGAGTGTCGATAGGCTTGCAACCTTGCATGTGAAACTTCTCCAGTATCTCTCGGGCATACTTTCCTTGAGACACAAATAGTTCACCTTCCCGCTGCCATATTTCCAATCCAAGGAAATAATGAAGGAGGCCTAAATCCTTCATCTCAAACTCCTTTGCAAGATCAGCCTTGCATGAGTGTATCAACTGCTCATCACCTGTTAGTATCAAATCATCAACATAAAGTACAATGATCAAAATCTTACCCTCAACCAAAATATGGTACAGGTTTGCATCCACGTCACTCTTGGTGAAGCCAAGTCCAGTGAAATAGCTGTCGATTTGAGTGTACCAAGCACGGGGTGCTTGTTTCAGCCCATACAGCGCTCTTTTGAGTCTGCACACATGCGACTCGCTGCTAAAGATCTCAAATCCTTCAAGGTTCTCAATGTACACCTCTTCCTCAATGATCCCATTAAGTAACGCAGTCTTCACATCCATCTGATGAATGTGCCAACCCATTTGCGCTGAGAGAGAAAGGATGGTCCATATGGAAGAATACCGTACGACAGGTGCAAAGGTTTCTTCATAGTCAATCCCCTCAATCTATGAGAAGCCCTGAGAAACAAATCTTGCCTTATACTTCTCGATGCTCCCATCAGCAGCTTGCTTTACCTTGTAGATCCATCTTGATCCTACAACTGATTTTCCCACCGGCCTTGGAACAATCTCCCAAGCATTGTTTTTTACAATGGAGTCATACTCCTCCACCATGGCATCTACCCATGTGGGCTCCTGCGATGCTTCTTCAAAAGAAGATGGCTCTATCATAATACACTTTCTCATAAGAGCCATGTATCCAATATATCGGTTAGGTGACTGTCTCTGCCTGCGTTGTGATGTAGGAACTCCTACATTCTGTGCCGCATCCACCTTCAGTCTCCCAGCTTTTGTGGTACGCTTCCTGCCTTGTCTAATGTTTGGTTCTGCATGAGTTGACTCCTCCACTCCATGAATCTCCTCCTGTGGTTGATCCACATCCAGAGGCTCATCTTTGGGAACAAGAAGTTCCTCTTCCGCATGCAAGTGTAGCTCCCTCTCAAGCGACAACTTCATGGCTTCCACCTCATTGAATTTTATATCCCGTCGCATAATAATCATTTGACTGTTTGGAAAATACACATGATAGTTATGGGGTGTTTCTGTGTACCCCAAAAATATCCCAACTTCTGCAGTCGGCTCCAACTTCTTCCTGGCATCCTTTGTCACATGAATGTAAACTAGTGAGCCAAAAATCTTCAAATGAGAAATATCAGGCTTCTTACCAGTAAAAGCTTCCTCGGGTGTACTCATTCCAATTACTCTATGAGGACAACGGTTTTTCACATAAACCACAGTGTTTCATGCTTCCACCCACAAGTGCATCGGTAGGCCCTAGTCATGCAGCATCGCTCGTGCAGCACCCACGATCATTATGTTCTTCCTCTCCGCGACCCTATTCTGCTGTGGGTTATGAGGCACTATGAGTTCTCTTCGAGTTCATTCTTTGCTACAGAAGTCTTTGAATTTTCCCAAGATGTATTCACCACCATTATCACTCCGTAGAGCTTTCACTTGCTTCCCTGACTCCTTCTCCACCAATGCCTTGAACTCACAGAACTTTGAGAACATTTCACTCTTCTTCTACATGAAGAAGATCCAGCATCTATGATAAAAGTCATCAACAAATATCACATAATACTTGTGTTTCATTGTTGAAGCAACCGAGAGTGGTCCACACACGTCTGTGTGAATTCTCTCTAGGATCACCGAAGCACGGCTCTCCTTCTCATGAAAAGTGGTCTTCACAAACTTACCCATTGTACATCCTTTGCACTGATTTGACTACGCAAGAGTACCCTTGGGAATTCTAGTAGAAATTTGCTGCAAAATTTTCAAAGTGCCATGGTGAAGATGACCCAATCTCCTGTGCCATAATTCGCCCTCATCCCGGCTCACCACTTCTTATGATTTTCCCACCATTGCAGCGTAGCCATCTACCTCTAGCTTGTAGAGATTCTTAATTCGAACCCCTGTCTTCTTGGTTTGACCCGTTGTTTTATGTCGAAGGAAAGCTTTTCCCTCACTAAAAACAACATCATAACCTTTGTCTTCCAACATTGCGACTGAGACCAAGTTCTTCTTCAGACCTGGAACATGCATGGCATTCTTCAACAAGAATGGATTACCGGACTCCCTCTCAAAGGGAATGATCCCAATGCTAGTCCCACTGTACCGACCGTCATCACCCATCTCTATATGCATCTAGAGGTCCTTCTCCTCCAAGTCACTAAACAACTCTTTGTCTCCTGTCATATGGAAAGACGCACCACTGTCAAGATCCCACACCGATCCCATGAAGCTTGAAACCAAGCATGTGATCAAGGAAAAATCCAGCTCAAATTGCGAGGCTAAGGCCTCTCTAGCTACAGATCTAGCAGCCTGCTTATTCTTCTTCTTCTATGGATAGTTAGTGACGAAATTTCCATGCTCGTGACAGTGAAAACACTTCACTTTGGACAAGTCCTGCTTCTTGCCTTTCGCACCAGATTTAGACATATTTTTATTCCCCTTCCCTTTCCTTTCTTTGGTAGCCAAAGTGCAATTCTCTTCATCTTCATTCTTCGATGAAGATCCATCCCTGGTACCCCGCCTTATCTCCTCCTGCACAAGATCCGACCAAAGTCACTCCCATCCTGGCAGTTTCTCCCGTCCATTGACAGAGTCTTCGTAGCTATGCAAACTCTTCGAAAGCCCAAGGAGAGCCAAGCTCACCAAGTCTTCTTCATCAACAGTAACCCCCACACTTCCCAGCTCATCCTTGCAGTGGACAAACTTCGTGAGGTATTTTTGAATACTGTCGCCTTTCTCCATTTTTATTTTTTTGAGCTTGTCTTTAATCGCACATAACACAGTTTTTAATCGGGAAAGCCTAAAGCTGAAAACCCCAACTATATATTATGTAACATGGAGATCATATGAAAATCTCATACAAACATACAAATCTTATCACAAGCTCTCAGTACAGTACAACTGTCATACACTATACAGGCCTAATCTTGCAAATCCATGCACCGATCTTTGCCACCTGCTAGCCTGCCTCCACTACACAATCCCTACTGAAGAATAGCTCTGAATGAATTATAATTACTCTTGGATTGACTGCACAATCCTCATTGGCATCTCCACTGTGTGTTGGATGCAATCAATGCATCACTAATAGTCACAACAGATACTCTATCTTGCCCTTTCACCTATCTCTCCACTGGTCTCCACTTAAACTACCATGCACTGTAGTTAACTGATGTATTGTTCAGTTGATTAATGAGTTATTATTTGTGAATTAATTAACTAATTAATTCACTCCACTCTCACTAGTGTATCATTCAGTTAGACTAGAGATAACTAGCTCAACTGAGTCTAACTGAGTTAAACTAAATACAACTCCATAACTACTTCTTCCAACTGTGTCATAACTCTGCCACTTGAGTTATAACTGAGTCCACCATGCAATAGCTCTAGTAAACCCTTAGGAATAGTGTAATTGCTTCTGTCTGCTGTTGTGCCACATCTGTGCACTGAACTGAAGTGCTCCAAGAGAATAAGTTGTAGTTTAGAGTCTGATTATTATTAAGAGCTAATAATAATAGACATGCATCTATTTTTAGATTGGCGATCTATAAATAGAACTCGCCCAATATTCTAAAATATAATTTCATCTATTTTTCCAACTTGATCAACCATCCACAAATAGCATCCTTCAACTTCTGAAATATGATTGACATGTCTAAAAATAGACTTGTGCCAAAATAGCCTGCAGGCCCAGTTAGTGAAGGCGAATCTTTTCACTAAGCTCATCATCTTGGTTAATCTCAACATGTATCGCATGTTGATAATGGAGAATCCTGAAATAAAGAGGCAAATTAAGGAATTTTTGGACAAGGGACTCATAAGGCCAAGCACTTTGCCATGTGGTTCACCCATAGTCTTGATTCTGAAGAAAGATGGGACTTGGCGCATGTGTGTCGACTTCAGAGCTTTGAACAAGATAATGGTAAAGAATCAATACCCACTCCCAAGGATAGATGATTTTCTAGATCAGCTGAAAGAAGAAATTTTTTTCACTAAGTTAGATTTATGGATATCATCAAGTAAGAATTGCATAAAGTGACATATGGAAGACTGCATTCAAAACCAAACAAGGACTCTTTGAGTTGTTGGTTATGCCGTTTGGTTTGTGTAATGCACCGACGACTTTCATGAGTGTTATGGATAATGTTTTGTGTCCATTTCTTGATGACTTTGTGATTTTTTATTTAGATGATATACTCATTTTCAGCAAAATAAGAGAAGAACTGTCTTGCATGTGAAAAAGGTACTTGATGTTTTGAAGAAAGAGAAATTATTTCTTAAGATGTCAAAGTATGCATTCGGAAATACTTCTCTGGTTTATTTGGGACACATTGTAGGAGGAGGCGAGTTGAGAATTGATCCTTCTAAAGTGGAAGCCATTGTGAATTTTCCCACTCCCAAAACAGTAACCGAGGTATTTAGTTTCTTAGGCGCAGCTCAGTATTGGAGAATTTTTGTTGCTAAATTTTCTGCGATAGCGGCTCCTATGCATGCAGTCACAAGTGTGAAGAAAGGCTTCCAATGGGGAGGAAAACAGCATCAAGCTTTTGAATCTTTAAAATACAATATCATTGAGACATCCATTTGAGATACAAACCGATGCTAGTGATTATGCCATGGGCGCAGTACTTTTGCAGCATGGTAAGACTATCACTTTTCATTTTGAAACATTCCATGGTGCTATAACTAATTATCCTACATATGAAAAAGAGCTTTATGCGTTGATACAAAGCGTCAAGAAGTGGAAACACTACTTGATGGGTAAAGAGACAATTATACATACCGATCACCAACCATTACAGTACTTGCAGTCGCAAACAAAATTGCAGCAATCATGACATTTCAAGTGGATGGGATTTCTTCAACAGTTTCACTTGGTTATAAGGTAAAAGAAAGGTATTTTAAATAAAGTTGTTGATATTATTTCAAGGCCAATTATAAGTGCTTCTAATTTACTTAAAAATTATTCTATTGTACATGAGAGTTACATGGAACAGTATGCATCTGATGCTGATTTTAAAGATGTGTATGCTAGTTTGAGTGAAGGGAATGAAGTTGAGGAAAATGATTATCACATGCATAACAATTTGTTGTTTCATTTGGGCAAGCTGTGTATAGCACAAGGAGAGATACTTAGTGTCATGAGAGAGGCTCATTAATCTCTTATTGCTGGACACTTTGGAGTAAGCAAATCAATGGCACATCTCCAGAGGTATTGTTATTGGCCTTGCATGATAGATAGTGTGTCACATTTTATAAGAGGTTGTTCTATGTGCGCAACAAGAAAGCCTAGCAATAGGAAGCTTGGGTTGTACACACCACTACTGGTACCATCAAGGTCATGGGAGAGTGTCTCCATGGACTTTGTTGGAGGTCTACCTATGTCAAGTAAACAACATGATTATCTTTATGTAGTTGTGGATAGATTCAATAAAATGTTTATACTTATGCCTTGTAAGAAAACCATTACTACTGAACAAATTGCTGAACTTTATTTTCAACATGTATGGGTTCATTATGGATTGCCAACTTCTATTTTTAGTGACAGGGATTCCAGGTTCGTTGGAAATTTTGGTCCAATCTTTGGAAGATGATGGACACAAAGTTGAAAAAGAGTACTGCTTTTCATTTGCAAACTGATGGCCAAACCTAGGTGCTGAACAGAACCGTTGTGCATCTATTGAGAGGATATTGCAGCAAACATCCCAAGTTGTGGGATCACCAACTTCATTACATTAAGCACACTTACAACCGGGCCAAGCACTCTTCTACAAATACTTCACCTTTTGAAGCCTACTTTGGGTATTTGTCGAAATCGCCATTAGACTTCATCTTTGAGAAGGATGTTGCAATTGATGGGCATAGTGATATTGACAAGGCTCGAAAGTTCAATGAGAAAATTCATATTATTCATCAACAAGTTCAAGAACAGCTTGAGAAGAGTCAAAGAAAATACAAGGAGAGGCATGAAAAACATAGAGTTGATCACAAGTTTCAAGAAGGAGATGAAGTATGGTTTCACATAAGCAAAGAAACGATGCAAAGAGAAGGTAAAATGCTCAAGACCATTCGCTATGGTCCATTCAAGATCATCAAACAAGTTGGTAATAATGCATTTCAACTTGACTTGCCTTCATATATGCAAATGTATTCCGTTTTCAATGTGGAAAATTTACGTGTGTGTGAGCCTCCTTTGATTAATGATGAAGGGAGTGATATTCAGTTGCCATATATATAATATTTCTCGCCGAAATTTCTGGACGAGCTCAAGGAGGACAGGAGGACACGCAGTTGACAGGAGGACACACACTTCTAAGAGGGGAAGTGTCGATTATCTTTGAATTGGGATCAAGGGCAGCAAACCAAGTAAGGTAAGGTGGATGGAAGTGGAAAAGGTGAGGGAGTTGTACCCTCATGTTCTGAATAGGTACTTAAAGTATTTTGGGGCCCAAATTCTTCCTAATGGGGAGGTGTGATCAAGAGATCATGTGTTTTTCTCAAAATTGAAAATTCTCGAAACTATACCGAAACTAAGTGATCGGAAAGGTCTGGTCGTTGTGATTCCAGTGCCACGAACGGTTCAAAAACCCGATGTTGTATGAGGAAGATATCACATTTTGTTTGTTTTCCCAAATAGATAATTTTTTTGTGACTAGAATGCCCATTCAGCATAGGTACAGTCAGCGGGTGGCATATTTTTGGGAATATTCCCTTTTATCACAACCAATCAGAATTCGACACATGGCTGAATCTGGGCCATTGATTTTGGTTGTACGAATTTTAATTTAGGACCGTTGGATGGAGTTGTACAGGTTTTAAGTGGTCATTATATGGGCGACACATGGCAAGCTTGGAGGCTACCACATGTCCCCAAGAGGTTTTATTAAAATTTTGGTGGAGTCGGAGGGGGGGTCGACTCCGCGACCTTCGGACATGCACAAAGACCTCCAACCATCTCCGCTATCTATTGGTTCTTACCATGTATGTCTGTCGTGTTAATTTATATTTTGACATTTTGAAGGTTGCGGGGGGGGGGGGGGGCGGACCACCAGCATTCCCAACCCGCTGGCAGCCCCAAGCTTGCGATCACATTATTTTCAAAACCGCAACATCAAACACTACACCGGTGGTTGCAACAAATGTTTGTCCCAGCAGTTTTGGTGGACGACGTCACATGTTATCCGTGCAGTTTACAGTTATTCTGCTGATTTAAGCTCTGAACCATTTTTACATTACTACGATTGATCACATGGCGGGGTCTTCTCCAAGGTTTGTGCCGACGTTTATTCCAACAGCTTTTGGAACTCCGACTCCGGGTTCCATTCCACTGCAGCAGAGTTTAAATAACATTTAAACCACAGAGATTTAGGAGGGGGGTCAGCATGTGACCACCCCGCCCTAACCATTTGTATTTAACCCAAACGGTCTTATCTGGAAGAACTGTGGAGGCACCCTAACATTTATGGTTTTTACTATTTTTAATAGCAGTTAATTGCAGTCTCCACTTTTGGTGGAGATTTTCTAGCTGATATTGGGAAAAATGCATTGGGAGGTCAATTTTCAAACAATTTTGGTGAAACAAGAGTCTACCTAGACTAATTTGAGAATTCTGGAGCCACTGGTGCAGAGAAAACAGCCATTAGAGGCTTTTAAACACATGTATTTTAAAATTTTGAGCATAATTACAAAGAGGGACATGACATTGGGAGTTGGACCAGCAAATGTAGCCCAAGAGGGATGAACTGCTTCATCATGCATGCTGTGAAACTTATGTGTGATGTTTATTCTCTATTATATATTGTTGTGTAGTGTTATTTAGGCTTACGTTCATGCTTAAAACTCACAAATTCATCTATGTTTCATGGTTAAAAAACTCATTCCTTAAGCAAACAAATGGAGACAAATTGTACATGTTTTTATTACTGAAAGGACACTTAGCACAAAAAACTAATACTCTCCTTTCAAATCAGGTAGTGCTCGAGAATGGTTGTTACACCCTCACCATCAAACTTCATATTGTACAAGCCTTGAATTATCCCTGAGTGCACTTTAATATTTAAAAATTTGGAAAAACATGTTGGGGTCAGCATATTGGAAGAAGCCATTACAGATAAAAGGGTTCAAATAGACTTCACAGGCTCAGCTTGTCATCTGGCCCTCCTTCTAGTGCCATAAATTTTGACTGTGTTGTACATGCCAACATTCAAGGGGTCTCCCTGATATGAATTCCCAATTAGACCTCTCGCCATTTGGATTAGGAGCCCCATCCAGAATACGTCCGGGTTTCCGAAATAGCGGGTTTTAGTGGTATACCTTGGCTGCGATAATGCATGTAATGATGTATTTGTGACTTTGGTGAAACAAGTGTATAACTCTATGAAGAGATAAGTGAAATTCATGAGATGTTCTAACACAACAAGGGGAAAATAAGTGAGCCCCTTAGAAGCCTATAAGAGTATGCAATGTTAAAGGAACATGTTAGCCACCTATAAAATTTGTCATATCAAATAGTGGCTAAATCATTTTTGAAGCCTTCAAGAAACAATTTTATTGCCAAAATTTTTGGTGCTTAAAGTCTTATGAAGATGACCTATCCTTTGATTAATCTTCACTGTTGTTTTCCTCTCAAAACTGAAAAATCTATTGTTTTCCTGAAGAAAAGACTGTTGAAAACCCATTTTTGCCTTCATTTTTACCCGTTCTTCCACTCAAAATTAACCTCCATTTTATCCCTTTTTTTCCCACTAAATTCCTCTATTTTCCCTTATTTCCCTTTTTCCCTTCATAAAAACCCCTTTATAAGGTTTAAAAATCCTTTTTTACCTTATCCGAAACCCTCAAAAAGCTTTGAAAACCTTGAAAAAATCATAAAAATGAGCCTTTTTGTGCTACGGATTTAGCCCCCTTCGGCTAAGCCCCCAAACCACTTCCCCACCATATACCCACGCCCAGGACCAAGCGCTAAGGCCCATGGCGCTTATCGCATCAGAACTTTCGACGAGCGCATTCCTTTTGTTGCGTTAAAATTCCCCGATGCGATTGGCCCCCTTGTTCTAACTCCTGATCCCTTGTTCCCTTTGTAAAACCAACAGCCCTGCAATCGGGCGTTAAATACTATAATGAAACCGCCTCGAAGCCAATTTTTCTTTGTATTTAATGAAAAACCCATTTTTCCTATGTTAAAAGGAAACCCGCCGGTTCATGGTTTAAACCATTCCCAACCGTT
This sequence comes from Pinus albicaulis, assembly GCA_034641835.2. Classification (NCBI taxonomy): domain Eukaryota; kingdom Viridiplantae; phylum Streptophyta; class Pinopsida; order Pinales; family Pinaceae; genus Pinus; species Pinus albicaulis. The sequence continues at coordinate 618,348,855 of CM076570.1, read as the reverse complement.
GATCTGAAACGATCAAGCGGTCTTTGGGATCTCGCATTGAAGATTTCCATCAGGCGCATTTTAAATATTTTATTGCCCAGTCCCGATTGGAAACCTCCTGATGATCTCAGCCATTGATCATCCCCGCTAGGCGCAAATCCAATGGCCTACATCACTCTGTTCATAAGCCTCATCCCTCCGCTTGTGACCTCCTCCGATTCATTCCCTACCGTCGATCTAGTCCTCAGATAAACGGTACACATCTAATCCCATCGGCGCCCTTTCCTCTCTCCCCCTTCGATCGACAATCTTCCGATTGCATCTGGGTCATCCATGCATCAAGATCCGACGGTCCAGATCAAAGCCCTCACCCTTTGTTAAAATTCATTAACCCGCTGTATAAATTTTTTAAACGGATCTCCGCTGTTGATCTTTGCAGATCAACAGCCAACATTGACCCATTCTCCTCCTCATATTTTATTTCTTTTAACCTCGAGATTTGATCTAGACTGTTCATTCCTCTCATCCGACGGTCCAGATTCATCCCGATAGGCCCAACTCCTTTGGGTCCTACCTTTCTCCAGATCCAATCTCCGATGTCCATCCCCTGATCGGATGGTCCAGATTAAAACCACCTTACCTGGTTCCGCCCATGCATCTATCCTCCATCGCGCTCTCTCCACGACCGTTCGATCTGATGCCCCAGATCTAATGGCCAGCGCGTAGTTTCGCGTAAATTTAAGCCCGAACGTTAATAATTTGAAGTTACGTGGTATGGGCGGTTTTGAAAGGCCACGTGTTGGCCAGTAACGCATATTGCATTCGAAAAGATAAAATTGCCTTTCCTCCATTTTGCAACGTGAAACCGCTGGTTTCTATAGCCGAAAGCACCTTCCCCATTTATATTGCTTCCCATCGCGTTTGTTCTCCACCGTTGATCTCTGCAGATCAACGGCCCGCATTCAATCTCGCTTTTAGTTCATTTCCCTCTGCCACCCTCCAAGGGACTTCATAGATCAACCTCTGCCATTGATCTCTAAGGCCGATCTCATCCGACGACCCAGAATCCTTTCGGAAACCCCAAATTTCATTAACACCTTTTTCGCTGCCAATTAAGGTTTTTGCCCATTTTTCTTTATATTTTCCCCATTTCATTATAAAGTATGACCCCTTCACATTATATATTCAGGATTAATCTCCGCCATTGATCAATATGCATCAACGGCCCAGACTTAATCTCTTGCACAGTTTATCCAACTGCCTTCCTTTTTAACCTCCGCAAGCAATCCTCACCGTTGGATGCTTTCATCCAACGGCTGTGATCTAACCCCAGCCTCCAAAGCAGTTAAACCCAAAATACGCAGGATTTTCTAACTTTTTCTCATTTTGCATGTTTTGAAGGATTTTCCATTGTTTTGAAAAGAAAATTGAAGGTCGGGGATGATGATCCCCCAAGCCTTTATACATCACAGAGATCATTCTTCTGGGGTTCCATATCATGTTTTAATTTAGTGCCTCATGAGCACTGACACTGTATAAAGCCCCTGTAATGCCTACACATCAATAAGACACAGTAAAGCTTAAATAAACATAGAGTATCAGTGTTAAATATTTAGTCGCAGCAGAGATGAAGAATTGAAGGTTGTTTGCATAGTTTTGAGGGATTACGGCTAAAATCGTCAATTAAAAGTCTAATCCACTCAATTAAAAATAGTTTAAAGAACAGAAGATAGAATAAGGCCTAATTATGCCTAATACACAGATCAGAAGCAAATTAGTCGTGTTTTAGGTCAAAACAAGAACATCTATCAATCATAGAAAGCTTCCACTGCCACATCAGAGGCTAATTGAATCCTCTCAACTACCTAAAGCCACCTGCAGCCTCAAATCATTCAAAAGAGGCCGAGTTATTACTAGAACATAAGATATTAGCATAAAGACAGCTCAATAATTATTTTGAATCAAAGAAACTAATTTAAACTGTCAGCGGAGTTATTACAAGGATAACAAAGAGCCTTAAAGTCAACAAATCTTCCCAGTGAGCTTAATACTTAATGTAAGCCAATTAATACAGAGGAAATATCTGTAATATTCTCCATTGAGCCCCTCAAAGGCTGAGAAGCATTAAACTGTATTAATTGAGTCTGTAGATCTTTTCTCTCATCCCACCTCCTCATTTTTCTATAAAATCTTCTTGAGGAGCTCATTGTAAAGGGTTGGTTGCAGAAATTTGAAATATACTTATGCTAGAAATTTTCTACATGTAAATAGTGTCCAGAGGCTATTGAAGCTCTGTTTGTGATCAAATAAGTTAGGCTGAGAAGAGAAGATGATTTCTGAATTGAAACATTGGACTTGAAGAATGTAACTGGATTGACATCAATATACAAGTTGATTCTTGGGATCCTGGTCTATATCACTGGTGAAGTGCTTCTTTCTGTGTTATTTTTTTCCTTTCATGTATGCCATTTTGTCCACTTATTCTCTGATAAAGAACAACAAAGATAGAGTTAGGATTTACTGTTTATAGTACCCTTCTCTGACTGATAAGCTTTATCTCAATGCTTTCCTCCAAATTGTGTATTTAAGAATGATTCAATACAGTCCAAGCAGTTAGGAATGTTGGCGTTCCCTCGTCCTACTGTCTAAACTAAACATTGTTCTTGAATGTTATTTTCATTATGTGCTTAGTAGAGTTAGACTAGGAAATTTTATGGTTTTCCCTATCTTCTAGTTCTTTCTTCAAAGGTAATTCTGAAAGTTTCCCTAAGAGCATGCTGAAAGCAGTTTAGATTTAAAAGTATCTTATCTGATCTTAGGCTGCACTTGTTTTTCTTTTTTTTTTTCATCCCTTCTGAAAGTAATTATGTGGATTACTGGATTGTTTTTCTGATGAGTTAGCTTTAATATGAGCTTGTCCAAAGAAGTCTATGGTTAGCCCTGTCCTTTGGTCAGTTTTAAACAGTTACTTAAAAGGCTTTTCTTGTTTGGAAAGACTAATAAATCCTAGTTGAAATTATTGTCTTTTTCCACCCCTTCAACACTTTTATTGTTCCATCCCATCATTTAATGTCAAAGATCTTATGATATAGATGACTTTCCCCTTGGACCACTCTTGAAATTGTTGCACAATTAAACCATTTTATGACTCCATTGCCTAATGGACTAAAAACCAGCGTCATATCTATCCTATCAGCCAAAGCTTGTTCTGATTTCTTGCAACTTCACACCTGTGAAACTCTTTCATTTTAGGACTTTCCACTCAACTAAAAATCATGCTCAACCATCCAAAACCAAACAAAAACCCTCGTTCTTCATAACTAGCCTAATATCATACCCAAAAGCCTTAAATATAAATCAATCTTTGCACTTATAGAGAGATCCCTCTCTGGATTCAGGAGGGCTAGATCCTAGAATCCCAAAGTGGTTCAAGTGTTCTCCCTGCAGCTTTAGTCTCACCAATCTGCTAGAATTACAGGGAGCTAACATGTCTAGCGACTCCGCTGGGGAATTCTGAGTGAAATTACACCTATACATGCTTACAGACCTCAGGAAACCTCTTGATTTAATAACATTTGTTATGTTAGCCTGTTGAGCCACCAAGCATAACATTTCTGGAAACTCCACTAGGGATTTTGAGTCAATTTCATCTTAAATACTCCTAATACTCAGAGCACCCATAATCTCTTTAGATTGGTATTCATAATAAACATGGTGGTGGAACCATAAAACATTTTACCTCCTTATGAGCTAAAAAATTTCCACCTAGCGACTCCACACTCTGAAACTCCCAAAATACCAAATGACTCCACTAGTAGAAGACCTTGAACTGATTGAACAGACACAGTGACCTCTTTTTCTGATTTACAAACATGGATTTAGATATAGACCCAGAAGACAAACATATGGTCACGATGGAAAAAATTATGTACATGCTTGGAAAGAGAGTGGACAGGATTATGGCTAATCTAAACATTGGTAATCCAAAGTAACATATGCCTTTCCCTCAGCAAACACAAACTCTACCACTACAAGACATGTATGATGAACAAGATTATAGAGAAAATAATCAAGAAAAATTTCTAATCATGATGGAAAAGATGATGTACATGCTTGGAAAGAGAATGGATAGGTTGATGTCTAATATGAAAATTGATGATCTAGAGCAACCTATGCTTTTCCCTGATCAAACTCAAGCCCAATCACCTCAAGACCAAGAGAGTTACCAAGATATGTATCATGATCAAAACCTTATATAAGATGATGAGAAAACTTACAAAGAAAGCAATAAAGAAGGTTGTCAAGAAGTTTTTGATTCCCTTCCTATGTCTTGTACTATGATGATTAGAGAACTTCATGACCAAAATGAAAATACTAATAGTGACCAGTGCTTTGATGAAACAAGTAGCCACTTTCAAAACACAGAATCTGATGTATGAGGAAAACCAGTTCATAGAGGGACTCCCCCTCTAGATTATAACCCTTATCAGATTACACAGGAAAAGTGGCATCCTGATAATGTAGAAAAAACAACTCATGAACCTTATATGCAAACTGAGTATCATAAAAATCATGAGGAATTTTTTGAAACATAAGAAGATCAGGAAACAATAGAAAATCCTCAAATTTTCCCTACAAGCTCAAGTGATGATCCCTTAGAAGAGGCTCAAGAAAACATCCAGCCTCAAAATCAGCCTTTACAAGAGACAGAAAACTGATGTACTTCTGTTCAAAGGAACATAGAAATATCTTCCCCTTTGACAGAAAAAGAGATAGATCAGACTATTAATAAACATTTAGTCTCTGAAACTTATTGCAAAACAAATACTCTTGCTTAGTCACCTAGAGAACTTTGTGGTAAAAATGCAAAAAGTTCTTTTGTTGATCATAAGAAAGAGGGTAGCTCTTTTTCTGTTTATATTCAAAGAAAAATCTCTCCTTTGACAGAAGAACAAATTGATCAAATACTAAGCAAGCAGCTACCCTCCAAACCATCATCTCAACCAGACAGTCCTGAACATGGTGCCTATTCCATAGAACAATTCAATGGCACTCAAGGCAAAGAGGATAGTAAAGAAATTAATGATAATACCGAAACTAGTCCTCTTTGGAATATGAATTTTGACGGGTCATGTACTAAAACTAATGCAGGTGCAGGAATATGGCTTTAAAATACTGCAAAAAATCATTCTGAAGCCCATTCATACAAATTGAGTTTTCAATGCACAACTGACATAGTAGAGTATGAGGCACTCCTTTTAGGGCTACATTTATTGAAGAAATTAGGAGCCCAAAATATAACAGTTCATGGAAACGCAAAATTGGTAATTAGGTAAGTGAAAGAAGAATGCACGGTTACACATCCTAGACTTAGAGCCTACAAGGATGATGCCATGGATTTATTAAAATCTTTTAAATATTTCCAACTTATCCTTATTCCTAAAGACCAAAACAGTTTTGCTAGTGGATTAGCCCTTGTGGCTAGTACATGTCTGAGACCTTGGGAGAGCAAACCATATACAATTCAAGAAAAATTTAGACCAGTTGTCCCAAACAATAAAAGACACTGGCAAAAATTTGAAGGAGAAAAACAAATAGAAGACTATCCTACTGAGGATACACCATCTTTTCAAGAAGAAACTTCTCCCTTCACGAATGTCAATCTGTCATTCAAAGAACCTGAATGTATATCAGAAGCAAGCATAGATTTAGAGAAAGAATAAATTTCATTGTTTGTTGATTTGCAGGTTAAAGATGATAATGCTCCCAAGGAACATACTGAAGAGATATTCCTCAAAGCTGAAATCTTGGAAGCAGACAATCTACCAGACACGGAGGACAAAAAGGAAGACAATATTCATCTTTTCTTTGTTGATCCTTTGGAAGAATGTGTGGAAATCCCAACTTGCTCAAATTATCAAGCATGGATCCTTTGCAAGAGCCAAATACATGAAAATCTATCACCTTCTGTGATAGCCTTGGTTTTGAAGATTAATCTTCAAAATGTACTATGGATACCCCTGACAAGCAGCTAGAGTTTCTTCTTCTTTTTGACACTACTCAACTGGCTACATTGGAACTTTTGTATCATTTAAAGATGTAAATGCTCCAAGTTAGAATAGGTTAGATAGGAATGTCAATAAAGCTCAGTTTTGAGAAATTAGATAGTTGTTGATTTTTGTCATTCAAAGTTAGAAAAAATAAAAAATACAAAAACAATGGAAAAAGAAAAGAGGGCAGATTATAAAAACAAGAAAGGTACAGCCCCATACCAAAAAAGAGAAACAAAATCTGAAAGTGTGCAAGCTCAAATGCCACTCCTGAAAAACACACTCCTAGTTAGTCATACAGCCTAATCATGACTAATTAGTTTTAAATTTACTGTTGACAGGTTAGTGAATTCGATTTGCCAAACAGCTTAATCTTGGCTTATCAGTTAGGTAGATTAGGGTAGAAAAAGAAAGGTTCCAACAAGCTCAAAATCCGAACCTAAGATTCCAAAAGAAGAATGACTCTAATCTGTATAAATTTTGAGTCAAAAATAGAAGTAAACTGGTTATAATAAGTCCAAAATCTGAACCAGATAACAAAGAAAGACAGCTCAAACAAACTCAAAATCAGAGCTGAAGAAAAGAGAAGGATTTTCCTAAAACTTTCAGATCTTAAGCCTTCAACATTTTGATTTAATTTTCTGCAAATAATTATCTATGTGCAGCTTGTTTTTATGCCATAGATCAGAAACAAGTTAGATTGTTCAATCCTGACTTGTATGCTTTTAAATTTCTGTTTTAGAAATTAGTGAATAAAAATATATTAGACAGTTTAATTCTAACAGATAGTAGATTAGGTAGAGAAGCTTATGAACTCAACTGTTTAATCTGAGTTCATGGAGAAATAAGAAGTAGACTTAGATTAGTTTTTTTCTTTCAAAAGAATAAAATGTTTGTAAAAGAGTTTGCCAATCCAAGTGCACTCTAAAAGAAGAAAAAATGTTAGATCAGTAGGATTGGGTAGGTAGAAAGCTTGGTTTGATAGAGTTCCATTGCTTTTCATGGCTGCTAACATTATCAGAACAAAAGAAGTTCATCCAAGTGAAGAAAGTTGCAGCCCAATGGATGAGGCACTGATCAGCCCCCCAGAGAATGCAAGTCTGAAGTTCTTGATGCCTTCAAGAAGGAACCATCCCCATGTTGAGCCACTGTTAGCCACCTATAAAATTTGTCATATAAAATGGTGGCTAAATCATTTTTGAAGCATTCAAGAAACAATTTTATTGCCAAAATTGTTGGTGCTTAAAGTCTTATGAAGATAACTTATCCTTTGATTAATCTTCACTACTGTTTCCTTCTCAAAACTGAAAAATCTGATGTTTTCCTGAAGAAAAAGACTGCTGAAAACCCATTTTTCCCTTCATTTTTACCCCTTCTTCCACTCAAAATTAACCTCCATTTTATCCCCTTTTTTCCCATAAAATTCCTCTATTTTCCCTTATTTCCCTTTTTCCCTTCATAAAAACCCCTTTATAAGGTTTAAATCCTTTTTTACCTTATCTGAAACCCTCAAAAAGCTTTGAAAACCTTGAAAAAATCATAAAAATGAGCCTTTTTGTGCTAAGGCTTTAGCCCCCTTCGGCTAAGCCCCCAAACCACTTCCCTACCATATACCTACGCCCAGGACCAAGCGTTAAGGCCCATGGCACTTATCGCATCGGAACTTTCGACGAGCGCATTTCTTTTGTTGCGTTAAAATTCCCCGATGCAATTGGCCCCCTTGTTCTAACTCTCGATCCCTTGTTCCCTTTGTAAAACCAACAGCCCCGCAATCGGGCGCTAAACACTATAATAAACCCGCCCCAAAGCCAATTTTTCTTTGTATTTAATGAAAAACCCATTTTTCCTATGTTAAAAGGAAACCCGTCGATTCATGGTTTAAACCATTCCCAATCGTTGATCTGAAACGATCAAGTGGTCTTCGGGATCTCGCATCGGAGATTTCCATTGAGCATGTTTTAAATATTTTATTGCCCACTCCCGATTGGCAACCTCCCGATGAATTCTCAGCCATTGATCTTCCCCACTAGGCCCAGATCTGACGGCCTACATCACTCTGTTCATAAGCCTCATCCCTCCGCTTGTGACCTCCTCCGATTCATTCCCCACCATCGATCTGGTCCTCAGATCAACGGTCCACATCTAAATGCATCGGCGCCCTTTCCTCTCTCCCCCTCCAATCAACAATCTTTCAATTGCATCTGGGCCATCCATGCATCAAGATCCAATGGTCCAGATCAAAGCCCTCACCCTTTATTAAAATTCATTAACCCGCTGTATAAAAATTTTAAACGGATCTCTGCCGTTGATCTTTTCAGATCAACGGCCCACATTGACCCATTCTCCGCCTCATATTTTATTTTGTTTAACCTTGAGATTTGATCTGGACTGTTCATTCCTCTCATCCGATGGTCCACATTCATCCCGATAGGCCCAACTCCTTTGGGTCCTACCTTTCTCCAGATCTAATCTTCGACGTCCATCCCCTGATCGGACGGTCCAGATTAAAACCACCTTACCTGCTTCCGCTCGTGCATCTATCCTCCATCGCGCTCTCTCCACGACCGTTCAATCTGACACCCCAGATCTAACGGCCAGTGCGCAGTTTCGAGTAAATTTAAGCCTGAACGTTAATAATTTGAAGTTATGCGATATGGGCGGTTTTGAAAGGCCACGTGTCAGCCAGTAACACATATCACGTTCGAAAAACTAAAACCGCCTTTCCTCCATTTTGCAATGTGAAACCGCTGGTTTCTATAGCCGAAACCACCTTCCCCATTTATATTGCTTCCCATCGCGTTTTTTCTCTGCCGTTGATCTCTACAGATCAACGGCCCGCATTCAATCTCACTTTTAGTTCATCGCCCTCCGCCACCCTCCAAGTAACTTCATAGATCAACCTCCGTCGTTGATCTCTGAGACCGATCTCATCCGACGGCCCAGAATCCTTTCGGAAACCCCAAATTTCATTAACACCTTTTTTGCTGCCAATTAAGGTTTTTGCCCATTTTTCTTTATATTTTCCCCATTTCATTATAAAGTATGACCCCTTCGCATTATATATTCAGGATTAATCTCCGTCGTTGATCAATATGCATCAACGACCCGGACTTAATCTCTTGCACAGTTTATCCAACCACCTTCCTTTTTAACCTCCGCGAGCAATCCTCGTCGTTGGATGCTTTCATCCAATGGCTGCGATCTAACCCCAGCCTCCAAAGTAGTTAAACCCAAAATACGCATAATTTTCTAAATTTTTCTTGTTTTGCAGGTTTTGAAGGATTTTCCATTGTTTTGAAAAGAAAATTGAAGGCCGGGGATGACGATCCCCCAAGCCTTTATACATCACAGAGATAATTTTTCCAGGGTTCCATATCATGTTTTCATTCAGTTCCTCATGAGCACTGATGCCGTATAAAGTCCCTGTAACGCCTGCACATCAACAAGACACAGTAAAGCTTAAATAAACAGAGAGTATCAGTGTTAAAGATGCAGTCGCAGCAGAGATGAAGAATTGAAGGTTGTTTGCACAGTTTTGAGGGATTACGGCTAAAATCGTCAATTAAAAGCCTAATCCACTCAATTAAACGTAGTTTAAAGAAAAAAAGACAGCATTAGGCCTAATTATGCCTAATACACAGATTGGAAGAAAATAGTTGTGTTTTAGGTCAAAACAAGAATATCTATCAATCCGAGTGTTGATCATGTCAGCCCCCTATTGAATTTTGACAAGAAATCCCCTTTAAAAATCCTTTCAGACTCCCTCTTTTGGCCTAAAGAATCCTTTTTCTACCTATCGTTACCTTTCCTACCCCCAAATCACATTTTAAAAGGCCAAAAACCCGCATCTAAAAATTTTAAGGCCCAGCTCCTTTCGACCCTAGCCCCTCTATCTTATTCTCCACATGACCTGGGCGCCAGACTAGGTGCTAGCCCTAAGGGTGCTTATTAAATATATATAGGGCACATTTTGAGCCGTCAATTTTTACAGATCGGACGGCGTTCGTTCATCTCTGTCGCGCCCGTAGCCCACCTGCCTACCGTCCGATCAAACTGTAAAATCAACGGTCCGGAGTCTATCTGTCCCGGTGGTCCCCGCCCCGCATCCACTGTTCAAAACTGCCCGGTATCTATCGCACCGCCTTTCGTAGGCAGGCGGTATTTCTCTATTCGGAGCGATTCCATACATCGCGTGACACGTGGCTCTGTCACTATTCCAAAACTGCTACCTCATCGCGCGTTATCGTTCGACTGAGGATATGGCGCGATATGCATTATAGCCATCCGATCTGGGGGTCCCCATCCAACAGTGATCGCTCCTCGAAGCTGCGTGGAAGTTAACATGGGGAAACCGTACCCCTGGCCCATGGTCCAGATTTGATCGCCCCCGCCTTAACTCGGTCTTCCTCCACGTCACCGTCCCACGTGTTCATCGCATTTTTCCTCCGCCATTTATATATTCCATTCATATGTCATATTTTAATGTTTTACGTTATAACTTTGGCCAGTCCATCCACCATTGTTCCACTACATTTTTCATTGCCACCCCGCATACTTCTGCCATTTCATCATGCCGCGTTGCTACACAGTCATCCCCACTGCATCGTCGTCCCCATGCATTTGTTTTCTTGACGAGTTTGCGGGTTTTGCAGGTTTACAATGGCAGAAAACTATCATGATTCACAGTCTCTATTACTGTGATAGAGAGCACGTCAAAGGACCATTTTTCAGAGCTTAATTATGAAGAAAGGCCTGGGAAGGTATGCCGACAAGACTTCCATTAAAGTAACAGAGTTAAAATCTGTCAAACCCTCCGGAGTCATTCAAAGCACAAATTTTGCAATCGGAGACATTAATGTTGCGAAAAAGAGTATCAGTGGGAGATCAGAGGAATTCAACATTCAGCATTAAAGATTTTAAGCCTTAATCCAGGGTTTAGAAGGCAAAGGGTACAATGCACAAGAAACAATTCCCTCCAGGTTTCATTTCAGTATAATTTTCTTTCAGGAAAGGATAGACTGCCCATGAGGTTTTCATTCCTCTCCGTGTTCCTAAAGAGACTTTCACCCAGTGCATTTATTTCAGAAAGCAGGCCACAGAGTACATGCAACGTTACAGAATTATCAAGCAGTATGGGCGTGCACGTTTCAGCCATCCTACCTTTATGAAGCAAATTAAATATTCATCACCTACTCCCTTTTCGAGCTTTCTTTTCTCCTATAAAGCTCCCGAAAAACAGATGATTTAAGGTTCCAGATTTTATCAGAAAATTATGCAGTGAAAGGATTTTCGTATACATTTTATAGAACTCTTGTATGAAGGCTCAGATCTCATAGGGTCTCAGTGAGGAGGAGTTCCATCTGTTAAAGAGGATTCTGGTCTTTGGTATTTCACAGTCTGTAACTTTCTCTTATGTGTTATTTAAATAGATCATTTCATTTCATCCATATTTCCTGTATCATGTTTTGGAATGCGAGTGGCTCACTGATTTTTGGTATGGATTTATCCTAGTTGATACCCATGCTTGGATTATTCAAGCGCTTTAAATATGGCTCATGCATGATATTCTGTTCCACTATTAATCTAAACCGTATTTCTGCTATATTAGTTTCTTTGGGAGGGTGTTTTTAAAATGTTATTGTCATGTATGGATTCTTAGATTGGTAAGCCCATGCATGGTGGTATTGTGTATCTAGATATCAGCTCAATGATAACTAATATCTTCTTAATGTTTCATTCACTACATACACCTTCTGATAATTTATTTCTGTGAGGTATTTCTGAATTGGCCCTCTTTGCAGTAAGTTGTCTCTGAATTGTCTGTTGCTTTTATATTGGAGTTTTGCATGTGGCCTCTGCAGTATTCCTATCTCTGTATCAGTTTCTGAAGGTCTTGGTCCCATTCAGATTAGTATTCCTTGTTTTACAAGAGATAGCATGAGAGCTTTTTATTGATAACTTCATCTGTTATACCATATGCTCCTTGCTATATAAGATGTCCTAGGCACTGGTCTATCACAACTCTAGGTTGTCTCTAGGAATGAAAACACCGAGAAAGCTTTCACTACCACACCAGAGGCTAATTGAATCCTTTCAACTACCTAAAGGCACCTACAGCCTCAAATCATTCAAAAGTGGCCAAGTTATTACCAGAACAGAAGATATTAGCATAAAGACAGCTCAACAGTTATTTCGAATCAAAGAAACTAATTTAAACTGTTAGTAGAGTTATTACAAGGATAACAAAGAGCCTTAAAGTCAAAAAATCTTCCCAGCGAGCTTAATATTTAATGTAAGCCAATTAATACAGAGAAAATATATGTAATATTCTCCATTGAGCCCCTCAAAGGCCGAGAAGCATTAAACTGTATTAATTGAGTCTGTAGATCTTTTCTCTCATCCCACCTTCTCATTTTTCTATAAAATCTTCTTGAGGAGCTCATTGTAAAGGGTTGGTTGCAGAACTTTGAAATATACTTGTTCTCAAAATTTTCTACATGTAAATAGTGTCCAGAGGCTCTTGAAGCTCTGTTTGTGATCAAATAAGTTAGGCTGAGAAGAGAAGATGATTGCTGAACTAAAACATTAGACTTGAAGAATGTAACTGGATTGACATCAATATACAAGCTGATTCTTGGGATCCTGGTCTATATCACTGGTGAAGTGCTTCTTTCTGTGTTATTTTTTTCCTTTCATGTATGCCATTTTGTCCACTTATTCTCTGATAAAGAACATTAAGAATAGAGTTAGGATTTACTATTTACAGTACCCTTCTCTGACTGATAAGATTTATCTCAATGTTTTCCTCCAAATTGTGTATTTAAGAATGATTCAATACATTCCAAGCAGTTAGGAATGTTGGCGTTCCCTCGTCCTACTGTCTAAACTAAACATTGTTCTTGAATGTTATTTTCATTATGTGCTTAGTAGAGTTAGACTAGGAAATTTTATGGTTTGCCCTGTCTTCTAGTTCTTTCTTCAAAGGTAATTCTAAAAGTTTCCCTAAGAGCATGCTGAAAGCAGTTTAGATTTAAAAGTATCTTATATGATCTTAAGCTGCACTTTGTTTTTCTTATTTGTTTTCATCCCTTCTTAAAGTAATTATGTGGATTATTGGATTTTTTGTCTGATGAGTTAGCTTTAATACGAGCTTGTCCAAAGAATTCTATGGTTAGCCATGTCCTTTGGTCAGTTTTAAACAGTTACTTAAAAGGCTTTTCTTGTTTGGAAAGACTGATAAATCCTAGTTGAAATTATTGTCTTTTTCCACCCCTTCAACACTTTTATTGTTCCATCCCATCATTTAATCTCACAGATCTTGTGATATAGATGACTTGCCCCTTGGAACACTCTTGAAATTGTTGCACAATTAAACCCTTTTATGACTCCATTGCCTAATGGACTAAAAACCAGTGTCATATCTATCCTATCAGCCAAAGCTTGTTCTGATTGCTTGCAACTTCACACCTATGAAACTCTTTCATTTTAGGACTTTCCACTCAACTAAAAATCATGCTCAACCATCCAAAACCAAACAAAAACGCTTGTTCTTCATAACTAGCCTAATATCATACCCAAAATCCTTAAATATAAATCAATCTTTGCACTTATAGAGAGATCCCTCTCTGGATTCAAGAGGGCTAGATCCTAGAATCCCAAAGTGGTTCAAGTGTTCTCCTTGCAACTTTAGTCTCACCAATCTGATAGAATTACAGGGAGCTAACAGAACACACGATCATAAAAGGAATCATAAGTTAGTCTGCAAAATAGTTCAAAAGATAACCATGATTGATATACATAAGAACATGTATTCAATGGGATTCATACTAATGCAAAAAAAATAGTTTACAAGTGTTAGCGTAAATTAAATAACACATATTATAAACATAAAAAGATTAGTCCTACTATATTCACAACATACGCATGAAAACGTGTCAGCTCTAATATTTTATTAAAGTGAAAGTCCCAAACATACATATGTAATTGAGAAAATCCACTAGTCCCAATAGTGGAACATGAAGCCAACACCTGCTCCTCCAAATAAATATCCTCCCTCTATGATAAGGAGAAGCTAAGGCTCTCAAAAAAACTCCCAAGATTTTGATCCTAAGCCAAAATCCCAGCTAAAAGCCCTTTACATGAATAATGAGGGTATATTTATCTTAAATGAGATGACTATTTATCTCCCTTTGTGACTCTTTGACTTCGCTAATGACCTTTTTACTTCTTTACATAATGACTCTTCATATTCCAAAATTGACACTTGGACTTCCACTTACAAAAAATATTTAAATGAAATATAACATGTACCCATATAAGACGAAATTGGGTAGAGTCAACTAGACAACCTAATAAGACAAATAACATGTCAAACTAATTTGTAGCTTTTTTATTACATAGTGATACCAATATTTGTATTATGCGATGAATTCCCCAAACTTTGAGATAAGGTCAGGCTAGAAGGGGACTTTGTCCTCAATTGCATCTGAGTAGATTGTCTTAGAGCTAGTCTGAGTCTCCTTATTTAACAGTAGTAACATGGTATTGATCTTGACAAGGCCACCAATTTACTTCTACATATCATGCATGTTAACCTCCAAATATTCCTTGGTAGTGATCTGCTTGAGTTGGTCCAAGTATTCTTCGACCTCATGTCTTACCTTGTTCTTGCCTTTGGCTTTGGTAAGTGAGTCAACTGAAGGGATCTTATGTGACTTCACCATGAAATCCTTATTTATATAATCGTGCATAATAGGCTTTAACATTTTCTATGAATGGTTAGAATTGTTTGTTTCTTTGGATGAGCATATGAACTTCTGCTTTCTCTAACTTAGTATGTTGCCTTGTCTTCTTCACCAAGTCGGGAGGTGCACCTCTATACTGCATTTCCCACTCATGCATCATAGCGATGGATGTACGAACAACCTTGAGAGCTTTAGCATTGGCTTTTCACTTCTGCTAAAATTCGTTCAAGCAGACAACTACTTTGTGCACGATCACAAGCTCCTCATAGAGGTTCTACATGGTTTCTCCCAATGTTGATACTACACCAATTATGGCTTCCTTAATTTATTCTAGATACACCTGTGTGGGAGTTGCTTTCTGTACCTTTGCCTGGAGATGTTCAATTTGTTTCTTTGCAACCTCTAAGTTATTTTCTATTTGTTTTTTCTTGGCCATAAAATACTTAGTATTTGTCTTGGAGGCTCCTATGAAGGCCAAGTTGGTTGCGGAAATGGCTTGTGGATTCTTGTTGGTGTTCATCATGAACACATTTTATTTAATAAAAGAAGAATGTGTGAGATCTTCTGGGAAATTTTTCTTTCTTTTTTGGGAAACCAGCTCCAAAAATAGAAGAAAATAGGAGCAATTTCTTCTTCCTCGCTTGGAGCTTTCTCTAATATTGGAGGAGGGGGAGACTGAGTAGTGATATGTTGCACGCTCGACATGAGATCAACATATTTGCTTTGCTACTCTGACTCTACCTCCATGTCTTGGATGACTCTTAGATCTTCAATTTCCTGAGCAAGTTCCTTATCCTGTAATTTCTTGCTCTCTTCTTCGAGTAGCCAATTTTTTCACTCTTCTTCGGCGTGATTTTGTGTTGCTTCTTCCTCCTATTTTCTTTATCTTTCTCCTTGATCTAGGTGGATATTTGTGTCCACCTTCCTATTCCACCTATAAATCCATTCGGTTTCATCATTTTTCTTTTTAAAGTAGCATTTACTATTTTTAGCATTTTTTCGGTTCCTAAACTTTCGGATTAGTTTTGACCCCTGTTACACAGTAATTTGTCACCGTCCCTGCAATCCCCTATCTTTCACATTGGAGGGCCTTCCCTGTGACCTGTGAGCAGTGACATAACCTGAAACCACTTTCATGGCATCCCCCTTGACAAAGAAAATCAATCCTCTGAAGAAATTTTCCTGTGAAAAACCCTAAAAACTGATCTTTTAGCCTTGGCGCAACCAACCAGTTCAGCCCTCGCGCCAAGCTTAATAAGGAGTGTTTTTTAAAAATAAATGGCGGAAGTTTGATTCCAAAAAACTCTTGAATGAGTCTCTAAAATGAGTTGGGAGGTTTGGCTCTGGATCTCCATGTATGGGAGGTGGTTTTCCACCTATCATGGAAGCTTCCTTAGAGATAGGACCAATCCCATGATTGTAGGGATCCCAACTCCCCTTCCACCATATACATAAGTTTGCCTTTACCCTTAGCAAGCTAAGAGTTGAACTTGTAGCAAGGAGACTATCGCCAGACAGCCTTTGAGAGCCAAGCTGAAGAGAGATAGCTTTGTCTCATTTCCGACAAGCTTCATTGAGACGTGCTCC
The DNA here is from genome assembly GCA_034641835.2 of Pinus albicaulis. Taxonomy (NCBI): domain Eukaryota; kingdom Viridiplantae; phylum Streptophyta; class Pinopsida; order Pinales; family Pinaceae; genus Pinus; species Pinus albicaulis. Next base: position 618,332,495 of record CM076570.1, on the reverse strand, counting down.
GCTGTCAGCCCCGCCGAAGGAAGATCAAGTGTCAGAACTTTGGGTTGTATCTTTCCTTTGTTATTTTAATGATAAACGACTTTGATTATGGTTTCATTCGTGTGTCTATTTCTTTGATGCAATGAATTACATCCTCTCTGACTGATGTATGGTTACAAGATTAAGATTTTACGCTGTGTATCATTGTATCCTTTGCATGTGTGCAGGTGTTCGGACGCGTCAAGCGGAAGGATCGTGATCTACCAAGAAAGGAACAGGAAGTGTCATCCTTTCTTCAACGACCATTGCGTAGGACCTTAGGTAGGCAATTCGTTATGTTTTTGTCGTTTTGTAACTAGAGACCTGCGTCACTGCGTGACCTGATTGTTGCTAGACCTGATCTGAGCTAGAAGGGATCGCCTTTGTCCACAAAGGGGATTTACCTCTCCAAAAAACAGGCGACTCCACTGGGGAGTTAATTGGAGTTAGTCTTGTCTCTTTTGGTTGTTTTTGGCTTGTGTTTGATTGATTTTCTATTCTAGTTTTCCTCCTTTCAGTGTAAAACCCCTGTTCAGCCCCCACTAGACCTGATCTACTCTCTATTTTCTCTTTTTCATTCATTTCCTTAGTAAACTCGATTGGCGCGGTTTATAGCTTGACAGTCGTGCCAACTGACACTTGTTGCTAGTTAGGCCCCCGCGCCAACCCTGTTTTGGCGCAAGATACAACCAAACAGTCGCGCCAACCCTGTTTGGTGTTAGGGTTTACTTTTTTTTGAGCCCTCTAAGTCTAATTTTTGGTTCTGGTGTTATTTTTCCGACTGTCTGAGTGACTTGAAGTCCTTGTTGACTGTGTTTGACCTCTACCCTATGATTGTTTGCCCTCTACCATCAGTTTTTCATTCTAGCCCTAGGGCTTCTAGGTGCTATAGTGCGTTGAGCCTCCCGTGGGAGTTTTTGGTCCTTGTTTTCCCAGTCAACTTCGGTTTCGCTTCTCTGCATTCATTTTGTTGGATTCCACTGTATCATTGCGTTAGTTGAGTGATTTCTTTATTTTCATTCAAGTTTCGCTTTGTCTCATTCCGAGCCTAGATTACACGGTTTGTGTGAGTCTGTTGGGATCCTTCTTTGATTTGAGGGATTTCTTTATCAGTTTGAGTTTTGATGGTGTGTCTTTGCTTTGAGTGAACTTGCTTGTTTCGAATTTTTCACTATCGTTTCTCGAATTGGTTTTCTCATTAGTTTTTCTTTTTTTTTGGTGCATTTGCTCTAAAACATTAAAAAATACAAAAACAAATTGCTTTGCTTTTGATTAGTTAGTGAAAATTGAAAGCTTTTCTACATTATTAGTGTTATATAACTCTAAAGAAAAAGTTTTTAGTTTCATTAGCGTGCATTAGAGACAGTAGTGGATGTTTTGTGATCATTTTGTTATTGTTTGAAAATATCTCAACCTTCTCGTAGTTAACTCTTCATCGAACAGAGTGATATATTGTGGCACGTAGTGTGCATTTAGAGGAGTTTTTGAGATATAACATTCGATAGGGCCTGAAATTGAAACATAATTAAAGATCAACTCTAAAATTTATTCAATTTACCTTAAGGCAACATTGAAACATTAACGAAATATCTAGAGGTCTAGGCTAATGACGTGTTCCGGCGTCGTTAAACCTAGTAGTTGTCATTTGCCTCTTAGCTTTAGACAGTGCTAGTATGGACTTGTGCTCCCCCTACCGTCGCGTATATAAAGGGAGACCCCACTAGTTTGTTATCCTTTATCCGTAGGAAGCCGAGTCTGCTGCCTTATACCCGTGATACACTGGACATAGCGTTCGGGGAGATTACCTGCACGTATGTCAAGTCCTTGGTTGATTTCTCTTTCATTTTTTAACCAAGGTGTATATGGAAATTCATAGATATCTAGTACACCCATCTACCTAGATTACCAGAGTAGTCATTTTGATCTTTTCTGACTCATTAAATTTGAAAATATCATCAAGCGCTTGTCCTTTCACGCTTGTTTCCAAATTGAAAGAGATAGAGTCATCTTTTACTCGTTTCTAGACTCTTAAAACATGAAATAGTAAAATTTTCCAGTTTCAATGTGGTAAAATTAATCACCTACGATCACACGCCCTTTTAGAGATTGTTTTTCGGCAATTTGATTGTTTGCCTTGGTTTTTTCCCATGTGTCTTTGTTTTGATCTCTTCCTCTTTTCATTACTGTCATAGTGGCGGAACCCTCAGTTTCGTATAATGGTAGTCCTTACACAAACGATTCATCAGAGGTCTCTCAGTCCTCTGCTGAACCTGAGTAGCCTATTGTATCTGAGTTTCTCGACGGGGGACCAGTCATATCTGAGCTTCCCTTTGGTGGACCAGTTGAATTCAATTGGCCCTTATCCAACGCTTGGTTTGGATTTAGGGTAGGGGAATATTTCTTTCCTCTTACATCGAGATCACCTTTATTAGCTGCCATTATACCTCCTAGTCCTCGCCGTCTGTTAGAAGATCTAGCGGCAGGGTCAGATATGGACTCACCCAGTCCTTCTCCCAGTGAGGAAATTCCTACATCTGGTGAATATTACCAGCTTTTTCTAGAAAACAACCCTGAGTCTTCTGTCATGTATTCACCTGGTCCTTCGCTTCCAGCGGGATATAGGTCGTTAAGTCAGGTCATGGCCGATGTGGCCTCTATGGGAATATCGACTCCATCCACGAGGCCTATCATTCCTTCGTTAGGGATGTTGCCATCGACACCTCTCACGTCATCACCTCATGTCACATCAGTACCTGTTAGGCCTACTGTATGTGTAGCTGCGTCTATGCCCACTGTCACTACTCAGTCGACCAGGACCTCGTCAGTTCCTGAAGACATTTACATAACTTTCGCTATTCCGGAGAACATTTCTCCTGAGGAGTATCGGTTGTCTTTACAGCCGTCAAACTCTAAGGTTGGTCAGTCCTCCCAAGATCCCAACCGTCCTTACTTTTCCAATTATGGATTGGATGGTACCCCGATTTATGTATTTCCATATCAATATGATGAGCAGGGTAACCCTCTTCGTTTTCCTGCTCTTGAGGCTTATCAGTATGTTCACGGTTTTTTATCTGCCCAGGCTGGGCAACCTTCTAACCCGCAAGGACAACCCTGCCAGGGTCAACCTTCGGGCCAGCCTGGTTATCTCTACGACCTGCAAGGACAACCCTTACAGGGACAACCTTCGGGCCAGCAGGGGTTGTTGTATGGTCCGTAAGGGCAGTCCTACAATCCTCAAGCTCAACCTCTACAGCCTCACCCTGTGGTCCAACCAAGGCAACCTCAAGGACCCACAGGCCAACTGGGGTATAAACCCGGACCGTTGTACAGTCCTGGGGGGCAAATCCATCCTTCTCAACCTATGGTGAAATCTCAGCAACCTCAGTTTCCCATCGGCCCGAATGTTGCACAGCCAGGGCCATCTTATGGTCCTGTCACAGGCCAATCTGGTTATCAGGCACAACCCGACCCTCTCCCACCATCAGGCCAACCTGCTCAGCCAGGGCAACCTAGTGTCTTTCATCAGATAGGTCAACCTATTCAACCAGGACAGCCTGTTCACCCAGGCCAACCTGTTCAACCAGGGTAGCCTGTTCAGCTAATTCAACCTGTTCAACCAGGACAACCTGCACATCCAGTTAACCCTGCTCAACAGCCGATCTATTCTATGCCACAGCCGAATCCACCTGTACTCCCAACTTATCAAGCTCAGCAGGGCCGAACTTACCAGCAGCCCGCTCGACCACAAGGTTGTTATTACCTTCAAGGTCAGTCTCGACCAGTTTACAACCTGCCGCAAGGTTTCAGTTATTACCTTCAACAACCAGGTTATACCTATAATTAGCAGTCGAATCCATATACTGCTCAAATGGGGCCTACATATAATCAGGGTCAATACCCCGGTTATCAACCCCCATACGCTGGTTTTCAACAATTGTATCAACCTAATTATACAGATTATACCCCCTATGGTCAAAACCCTCCGGGACAGAACCAATGGGGGCAAATTTATGCTCAACCAGGGTGGAGTACAGGTATAGGTCCCTATCGGGGACCTGGCATGCCTTTCAACCCTCAGTTACCTTTCCTTGCCATGTTGGAATTTCCGGATGTATCTAAATTGACCAATGATCCAATTCTCCATAATCCATACTGGCCTCCAGTTCTAACCAAGGTGCCTAGTGACTATCCTAAATTTGAGGGTAAAGCTAGAGAAGACCCCCAAGCACATGTCATGACCTACCACTTGTGGTGTTCTTTGAACTCTTGGGTTGATGACTCGATCCATCTATGTCTTTTCCAGGGCACTCTTACCGGCGTTGCGGCTAAGTGGTACATAGAACTACCCCGCGGTATTTTTCAAGACTTTAATACTCTAGCTATGGCTTTCCTACCACATTTCCAGTTACCGGTTCATTATGAAGCCGAGACGCATCTCCTGACATCTCTGAAGCAGGATAAAGCCACTCATATATCAGATCATATTCATGAGTGGCGACGTCGTCGTCGACTGATCAAGTTTGATATTCCTGATCCACTTCTAACTCACTGGTTCACTACCTCCTTTGTTAACAAGATCGCTCAAGACATTGCTATGGGGGCATGTGTAACCGAGGAACAAGCCATCACTCGTGCCCAGTACCTTGATCTAGTGTACTCTCAGTCCGGCACGTTATATGATGTCTTGACTAATGCCCTGCAGCCAAGAACCTCTAAAGCACCTCCTACCCCATAGGTCGATGGTGTTATTGGTTCTGTTTCTTAGACTTCTCGTAAGTCTTCAAATGGGAAGCAGAAGTCGAATTCTTCCAATAATTATTCTCTTCCCTCCCCTCCAGATTCTGGTAAGACCGTGGAGGTCAATATCGTTCAGGCCAATCCCGCGAAAAAAACCTCCAAAGGGAAGAAGAAGGGCAAAGGAAATTCCAAATCCGATGCCCCGAAACCAGAATCCTCCAAACCATGTGCTGACGATGGTTCCCAACGAAAACCAAAGTACCCTTGCCTGATCTGTGATGGAGACCACTACACAAAATATTGTCCTCGACGATCTGAGGTTAGTCAACTTCTGAAAGGCTCTAAGGGGACTTCGGTTGTTCTTAAGGAACGCTTTCCATCTCAGCAGACCCAGATGGTCAAGCAGCCTTCACCATCTGCACCAATTGGGTCCCAATTTTTTATGATGAATGGTGTTGCACCTGTTTCGATTACCACTCGTTCGAAGGATTATGTCGGGTCACGCCAGGCAGCTGGGAATGAAGTCATTGATGGCCCGCCTCCCCCGCCTGTCTCTGGTCCTTTATAAATTGAGAAGCCCATCACTAAACCCGTTGTAAGGCCACCTTCCAAAGGTGTTCTTCGAAAAATCTTCCTATAATCCAAACACTCGTGCTACTTAGCATTACAACATTGTTGAGGATTTGGCACAGGCACCTTCCGCAATGTCTGCGCTGGAAGTGCTTCAAAGTTGCCCATCGCAATGGAAAGCTCTGTTATCCGCAATCGGTGGAATTGATCCTGCCGATTCTAGTCTTCTCACCTTCGATCTAGATAATTTTGTCCCCCAACTTCCACATCAAATTTCCCTTGTTATACAATTCAGTATCAATGGCCTCAACATTCACAGAGCTGTTGTGGACGAAGGTGCCTCTACCTGTGTTATGTCATCTACCTGCTGGAAGGCCATTGCCTCTCTAGCCCTCACTTCATCTCCCAATGCCCTTGAGGCATTCGATGGTAGGGAATCAAAACCCCTGGGTGTTCTCGCGAGTTTACCGATCATCTTACAGGGTAAGACAACCAACGTTGAAGTAGAAGTGGTTTACGCCAAACTCAACTACAATCTTCTTCTTGGTCGTAGCTGGACCCACGCCATGCTATGTGTTCCGTCCACCCTCTTCTGGCTTCTGAAGTTTCCTCATGAGGGCAATATTATCACTGTCGATCAGTTGTCTTTCTTCACCTCATCCTCCGAGAAAAACGTGCCATACGTGGATCAAATTCCCAATCCCCCCGACAGTGTAGTACCTGATCTTTTCAAGGACCCCGTTCTCATGAGTATTTTTCCCGCACCACCACCGAACATCGTTCAAGTCAACATGATCTCTAGGTCAGATGACCCTTGGATCATCCCTTCTCCTAAACAGGTGACCTCTTTTGGAGAATCGATGCCTCTGACTCCAGTTGAAATTAATTATTGCGAGATCGTCGTTGCATCAGATCCTCCTCCTCCTGATAATGCTCCTTTGAGCATGGATCTAGATGTATATTCTAAATCCCCTTGGTTCGGCGATGCAGATTCACCCGATCCTTTAAGAGAAGTCTTCCCATCTGACGAAGCTATCGTTGAAACGATGTCTCTTGAAGATCTATCGTGGAGCGATGGACATCATCGTTCCTTGTTCATGCCCGGCTTGTGGGCAATGTCTAATTTTCTAGAGCGCTTTGCATCTCAGGTTCCCTCTCCACCTCTCCAAATGCCAATATTGACTCACAAGGTTTTTTCAGAAGGAAATTTGAGTAACATCACCCAAACCATGCCTATCGACATCTCCGTTAAACTGGGGGTCATCGAGAACATTCACGTGGGAGTTACTTGTTCTCCCGAAGAGATTCAATTATACACGAGCCTTTTTCGCAAATTCTGAGATGTTTTCGCATGGTCATATGAAGATATGCCTGGGATCGATCCCAGTATAGTCATGCATAAAATTCCCACCTATCCAGGTGCGAAGCCCGTGCGTCAGCGTCTACACCTAGTGCATCCTCGAAAAGCTGCAGCTATAAAGGAAGAAGTTGAGAAACTTCTTAACGCAGGCTTCATCTATCCAATCCCCCTCACAGAATTGGTTTCTAATATTGTCCCTGTAGATAAGAAGCAGGGCACTATTCGGGTCTGTGTTGACTACCGAGACATCAATCGGGCTTGTCCTAAGGAAAACTAACCCACTCCCTTTATAGGTCAAATCATCGATGACTGCGCGGGGAGTGAGATCTATTCCCTTATGGACGGCTTCTCGGGTTACAATCAAATTAATATTTTACCTGCTGATCAACATAAGACTACCTTTATCTGTCCATGGGGCACATTCGCCTACAAGAAGCTCTCGTTCGGCTTGAAAAATGCTGGGGCTACCTTCCAGTATGCTATTTCCTATGCTTTTCATGACATACGTCACATTTTCCAGCCATGTTTGGATGACTTGCCGGCTCATTCAGCTTGGCACGAAGACCATCCTGAACACCTCCGCCAGATTTTCCTCCGCTGCAGATGTTACAATATCAGGCTTAATCCTCACAAGTGCATCTTCTGCATTGATTATGGCTGTCTTTTGGGATTCATTGTCTCTAAACAGGGAATTCGCCTTGACCGCCTCAAGGTTGAGGCCATCGTTAATCTCCCATTCCCATCCTCGTTGCATCAAATTCAGAGTCTTCAAGGGAAAGAGAATTTCTTACGTTGCTTTATCCCGAACTATGCAGAAGTGGCCAAGGGGTTTACGCGACTTCTGAAACAGGACGTTCCCTTCCATTGGGACGATATTTCCCAGCAATCCTTCGATAAACTTAAAACGTTGCTCGTCAACGCTCCGTTAATACGTCCTCCCAACTATCATCATGATTTTACCCTCTATTTGGCTGCCGCATTCAGCACGATAGCCATGGTTCTGGTACAGGATGAAAATGACGGAAATGAACATGTGGTTTATTATCTGTCTCGGAATCTCCTCGACACTGAAACGCGTTACGCCCACGTCGAGAAGTTGGTGCTTGCTGCAGTCCAGGCCGTTGAGCGATTTCGCCATTACATCCTATTGTGCACGATAACCGTGATTTCTGACTGCAACCCCATGACTTACATCTTGTCTTGACAATTTTTGGGGAGCAAGTACTCCAAATGGATTGTCATCCTTCAGGAGTTCGATTTTGAGTTCACCACTGCTAAATCGATGAAGTCACTGGTTTTTGTTGATCTTATCTGCTCTCTCCCTAAAGACTTTGTTCCATCTCAATCTGAGAATCATATCCTAGATGAAACCCTCTTTCAAATCAGCACTCATGACCCATGGTACTATGACATCATCATGTCACAGTGGTGCCTGTGGTGGTCATATGTCTGGTTATGCTACCGCTCAGAAGATTCTGCGTGCGGGTTACTTCTGGTCATCTATATTCAAAGACTGTATTGTTGCAGTAAGAAAATGTCATGCATGCCAAATCTTTCAATGCAAGATGCGTGTGCCAGCCCTACCTTTACATCCTGTCATTACCGTAGGCGCTTTTGCCAAATGGGGCATTGATTTTATGATATGTAACCCTCACTCGGCCGGGGGGCATGCTTATATCATCGTTGTCGTGGACTACTTCACCGAGTGGGCCGAGGTGATGCCTACATTAGCTGTCGACGGTAAGATAGCTGCTCAATTCATTTTCGACCATGTGATTACACATTTCGGAGCTCCTCAAGCCATTGTCACTGATCATGGCACTCATTTTTGGGATTACATGATGGCAGAGCTGACATCGAAGTTGGGCTTGCATCACGACAGCTCAACGCCATACTACCCTCAGGCGAATGGCCAGGTTGAGGCCGTGGAAAAATTACTTATCACGATGCTTCAATGAACAATTGGTATTCACAAATCCAACTAGCATCTCCAATTTTTCTCATCTCTCTAGGCCTACCGAATGTTAGTAAAGAGCGTGACTGGATTCACACCTTTCTAGTTGGTGTATGGTCTCGAAGCGAATCTTCCAGTTGAATGTGAGATCCCTTCACTGAAGTTGGTTGTGGAATTACTGCCCGACACTTCCCCAAAGGAAGAACATCTCTTGTATCTGGAATGACTGGATGAAACCCGTTGCATGGCTGCTTTGGTTATCGAGGCACAGAAAAATCAAGTTAAAGCCCATTTTGATCAAACGGTTTCTCCACGTTCTTTTATAAAAGGGGATCTCGTCCTCTTATATGACCAAGCACACGATAAACTTGGGGTAGGAAAATTCCAGCCCATGTGGCATGGGCCCTATATCGTCAAACGAGTATTAAAAAATGGGGCCTATGAGCTAATCGATTATGAAGGTATTCCTCTAGCACAGCCTAGAAATGGGTTGTACCTCAAGAAGTACTACACTTGAATTATTCTTGTGTGGTGTGTGTACATAAGTGAGTGATTTCATTTTTGTGCATGTGTGGTGTGGTGTGCTTTGTAAGCATCTTTCTGCTGATTGGGTCTTCCTGATTGTGCAGATGTCTATTACTCCTTTTGTCGGTTTCGTGGATGGTGCCTCCCGCAGTACCAGGAATCTGTCCTTGGCAGCCTAGGTAATCTACAATCCTGCTGGTGAGTTAGTCAATTTACAGGGTGTTTGTCTAGGGCCTACTACAAATAATGTTGCGGAGTATAGTGTCGTTTTGGAATTATTGAACAAGACTGTTAACCTCGGTATTCGTGCATTACTTGTATATCTGGACTCATAGCTTGTAGTGTTATAACTCAATGGTCATTATTCAGTTAGGAACCCATCCATTTTAAGACTGTATCTACGTATTTGTTTACTGGAAAGAAATTTTGATTACATTACATATCAGCATATACCCAGACACATGAATGTGTTAACAGATGCAGTAGCTAACACGGTATTAGATAGACATTCACGCAACTTGTAAAAAACATCATCATATGTGAAAAATATCCATCCAGAAATAGATATATATATATATATATATATATATATATGTCGAAATTTTTCTATTTGGCGTGCATCACATAAAATCCAAAAAAAATACATGTTTGTTTTAATAATATCTGGAGACAACATGTCTCTCAAAAATGTGCAAATGTAAAGCCTAGATGACTAATCAGCATGGTGCTCATGGTAGCATGTCACTGCCTGCACCAATCGCCTCAGTAAACGATGAAGGCGACTAGGCACCCCTACAATGTGCCTCTGATAAGCCAAAGGGACATCTGCTAGGCTAGCTTAATCTGGGATCCCACGGGAAATTCCCTCCAAGTTCTGAACTAGCTCGCTGCCCTCGCCCCCCTCACTTTGAGGGTCATAGGCGAGAGGGGTCCTCCATGCGATCGGCGACATCCCGGTGGGCCTCTCTAGGCCAACATCTGCATACATATAGGATCGACTATTAGAACATACATGTATACCCAAAAAAAATCATAAAATTCACAAAATCAAAAAGATTCTTACCTAGCTCCTCATCCCAGAGTGGAAGGTCTGGGTCTCCCGTGAAGTCAGTACTGGCATAGGGCCAGTCCTCTACGACGATCAACTGTCACCGAAGCCATATGAAGAACTCAGGCCTCCATGACATTTGTTGGCCCCCTCCTTCTCTGGGCATCAGTGCTACCCATTCAGCCATCTGTGGCTCTCTCAACGGTGGATCTGTGACTATCGCCCCCTGGCCTTGGAATATTGGTAGCCGTTCAAGGATGAATGATACCAAGATATATCCGTACCCAAACTGCTTCAGTTTGGTCTTCTTTCACTTTTTCAATTGTCGTTTGATATTCATTGTTATTGCAGTAGCCCAATCGAATAGTTTCGGGTTCATGCATTCCAATGCTAAGAGGAGTTGTGTTTTAGTAGCCTCATGCAGCGCCCGCGACCCCGCAGCCTGCGTAATGGTATGGAGCACCACTCTAAGTGCTAGATCAAGAACAGTGTGAATATCAACCTTCCCGCTACCTGATCCTATTCATGCCCCTAGGCACACTCTTTCCATTACCATTGACATTTTTTCACCAGAAGGCCTAGTACCTGTCAAGATCGGGACTGGACCTCTGCGGGACAATCCAGTGATGAATTAAACATCAGATACTTCCAGCTCCAACATTTGGTCTCAAAGCCTAAACTTCTCTTCATTCTCATCCCATATATTGTTTAAGTATTATAGCAATTCAGGTTGTGCCCTGAGACATGGTGTCAAGAAGAACTTCTTTAAGCCGCAATCACAGAGAGCATTCATGCATTGCTCGTTCCCCATTGCCATTTCTTCTTCTTCACTATGCTCTGTTTCTTTCCATTCGATCACCATTGTGGCTTTGTACCTGCATCAAAATGGTCACAAACACTTCATTAGATCCCTTGGGCATTCAAAAATCTAGTTGATTGGTTCATTTTTGTAAAAAATTGAATGGAAAATAAGGTTGCTTCGTTGGCACGACTGTTTTTTTGACAGTCAAGCCAGCTTTACAAAAAGAACCTGATTGGCGCGAGTCTGTGCCCCATACCCGCGCCAATTGGGCAAGCCCTAAATTTTCAAATGCTCCCCTCTAGGATCCTAAATCACAGTGGAATACTATAAAAAAAGGATTAAAACATAGCTAAGGGCAGTGCCTCTTACCTGGAAAAGACAGGATTCAGAATGATGCACCGGATTGTCCACAATCGTCACCGCAAGTTCGCAAGGAAAAACCTCACTATCGCTCTCCACAAGAGGTAAAAAGTAAAAGTAAATATGATTTTACTATTTTTTTCATATTTATAACTTTTAAAAATCGAATTTGGTTTTGAAGCTTATTTTTCAATATTTTATTATATTTTGTTGAAAAATGGGTTTTATGCTTGCTTTCTTGTGCAGCAACAGGTTTTCACGCGACTAGGACGACGATACGAGTTGTATTTTATACTTTTTCGGACTCGGTAAAAACATGAAATAGTCACTACTGGAGTCATCTTTCAGCTCTTTTCTGACTCTCTAAACATGAAAAGATTGCCGAGTTGCTTGTCGTTTTGATCTCGTTAAATTGGATACGAAATGACATCTACCCAGTATATGTTTACCCCTTTTTCAGGCTGGGATAGATTATTTACGAAAAAGGAATACCCTAGCCTATCGTGACTAGGAGGTTTTCTCAGACACAGTTTTCTACCTTTTCGGATCTGAGGAAATATCTATGAAAATGGACTGTTGGAGTTTACTTTTCGACTGTCTTTTCAAACTCTCTAAACATGAAAAGACGTCGAGTTCTTCCTTTGTTAGACTCGTTAAAACTTGATGACATCGGACTCCATCGTAATGACGTTAATCGAGTTCCTCCTTCCTAGGGCTCATTAAATGTACTAGGTTTGATTTGTCCGAAGGACAAACTTATATCACAAGCATATGCTATCCCCTTCAAGCTTGTTTCCAAAAATAATTGGGGTACTCGCCAGAAATGGTGGGTGAAAAATGGAACCAATATCATTGTCATGTCGGCAGTATGTCGCTCTTGAACATGGCACTTGTCTGCATTCATGTCGGGTTGGGAACATCTCATCTCATTTTCTTCTTGCCTCCATGGGTTTGGATAATCCTTTTGACCGCTCATCTGCTCTTTGCCTCGACATCATGGCCTCAGATCCTTTGATGTCAAATACTTCCAAATCCAGTGTCGTGTTGCCGATATGTTCAAGAGAAGTTGACCTCTGCAGTTTTCAACCCCCCTCTGATTCTCTACTGATCCTGATTCACAAACATTATGTTCCTCTGTCTCGTGTCGATGATGTGGGAAACACTATGGCCCACCTTTGATCAAGGTCACTTCTTGTCGACTTCAACTCATTATCCAGGGAGTTGATCTAGAGACTCCCTTCAGGTACCTTGGAGCCTGCATGCCTCAATGGCAGGTTCTTCGCATTCGACGCAAGGTTTTCATCATTGACCTTAGATCGAATGATTCTGCGGGTGTTCGATGCCAGCTTACTGTTCACACTGCATGGATTGTACCTATAGTACCTTGAGGACCATCCTCGTTATTGGTGGTACCTCTCATGTCTGTTAACGGCTTTCATTATTGGCTGGTAATCAGACAATGTTCTTGCATGTTCGACTTCAGCTCACATATTCACATGCTGTAACTTGTACTCTGTTTAGGTCGTGATGGAGCGCAAGACCCTGGATTTTGTCTGATGGAATTCAGGCTGCGGTTTTTGCGGATTATCATGATTGGTTGCATGACTCATTCATTGGATGGTTGCGACCATACCTGAGTCTGCTTGTTGATCCTTACTGGATGGCTGCGTCCATACCTTGGATCCTGATTATTGTATACTCTATTATGGATGGTTGCGCCCATACCACATATCATGTATCTGAGATATCAGTTGTACTTGTCTACGCAGGTTTTCCAACGACAGTGTTTTCAGTTGGGCACGTTCTCATAAATCATTTCACCCCTCTCTCTCGGGCCTCATGCTTTAGGGGGCATCTGTTACACAGCAATTTGTCACCATCCCTGCAATCCCCCATCCCGCACATTAGAGGGCCTTCCCTGTGACCTGTGAGCAGTGACATAACCTGAAACCACTTTCATGGCATCCCCCTTGACAAAGGCAATCAATCCTCTGAAGAAAGTTTCCTGTGAAAAACCCTAAAAACTGATCTTTTAGCCTTGGTGCGACCAGCCAGTTCAGCCCTCGCGCCAATGGGGAAATCCACCATAGAAGGCATGCCAACTGGCACTCTGTCCCAGTGTCTTACTCGCGCCAAGCTTAATAATGAGTTTTTCTCAAAAATAAATGGCGGAAGTTTGATTCCAACAAACTCCTGAACGAGTCTCTAAAATGAGTTGGGAGGTTTGGCTCCGGATCTCCATGTATGGGGGGTGGTTTTCCACATATCATGGAAGCTTCCTTAGAGATAGGGCCAATCCCATGATTGTAGGGATCCCAACTCCCCTTCCACCATCTATATAAGCTTGCATTTTCCCTTAGCAAGCTAAGATCTGAACTTGTAGTAAGGAGACTATCGCCAGACAGCCTTTGAGAGCCAATCCGAAGAGAGAGAGATTTGTCTCATTTTTGATAAGTTTCATTGAGACGTGCTCTGCTATCAGACCTGCCAAAGGAAGATCAAGCGTCAGAGCTTTGGGTTGTATCTTTCCTTTTTTATTTTAATGATAAGCGACTTTGATTATGGTTTCATTCGTGTGTCTATTTATTTGATGCAATGAATTACATCCTCTCTAACTGATGTATGGTTACAAGATTTAGATTTTGCACTGTGTATCGTTGTATCCTTTGCATGTGTGTAGGTGTTCGGACACGTCAAGTGGAAGGATCGTGATCTGCCAAGCAAGGAACGGGAAGCGTCATCCTTTCTTCAACGACCATTACATAGGACCTGAGGTAGGCAATTCGTTATGTTTTTGTCGTTTTATAACTAGAGACCTGCATCAATGAGTAAACTGATTTTTGCTAGACCCAATCTGGGCTAGTAGGGATTGCCTCTGTCCACAGAGGGGATTTACCTTTCCAACAACCCCCTAAATGGATTTTTTTTAGGTTCGCAAAATTCCACCAGTCATAAGCAAGGGATTATCGCAAATCCTATATTAATTAGAGGATATTTCCAATGAGGTATCATACACGCAAAACAAAGATAATATGACCAAGTTACAACCTTGAAAATTTGGCTGCCCAAATAACCCCAACGAGGCCCATAAATTCTTGGTGTTCCATATCCTAGGGTAAGGTAAAAGGTTGTTTAGGTTTTTTCCTTGTTCAATAATAAAACTTCCCTTGAGCCTCATTATAACATAGTTCAGAGGCATGTAGCCACCTCTTCTCTTCTTATAGATAAGCTACAATCGCCTGAGCTAGTTTATTTAAATTATGTATGTAAGCATATTTTAGTTCTTTGATATTAAAGAAATGAAGTGTCATTTCTATTGCATCTATGTATTTATGGTTATATCTATATTCTGTTGTGTTCCTATTTAATTTTGGATCACTTATTCTTCTTGTTTTTGCCTTTCTTCTTCTAGTCTCTTATGCTCTTGTTCTTCCTCCTGCTTCCTCTACCTCATCTTTCTCTTTGTTGCTATGGCCACTTTCAATATTATGGGATCTTCTTTATACTTTCATATTTTCTCTTCTGTTGGGCTAATCACAACCTTTCTCTTTCCCTTTATATGCACTGAGTTCCGCCTTTCTATTCGTTTTGCTTCTGGAGGGACTTCTTTCTGAGTAACATGTGATGTACCTGCAAAGTTGACTGGTTCGTGGGGCTTAGCTGCACTGTAACAGTTATTTATCCTTTCTTCCTCGATTCTGGATTGAAGTATCACTTGGCCAAGTGAAATGAATCTTTGCACAGTGTTCCTTGCAAATGCTCCCAGGATCATATGGTTAAAGTTCGTGCAATTAAATATGAACTTCTTTATCTCTTTGCCTTCGGTCTCAACAACCTTTAGATTATTGATCTCATACAACCCAATCTTCAAAGGAAGAGTGGGCCAAGGTACTTTCTTATTCCTCTAAAACACTCCTGATAAACTTGTGGAAATATGGTAAACTACTTTTTGCATGACCAATTTATCAGTGGAATACCTTGGTAGAATATGTGAGACTTCTGACCACCAAACACTCTAAGGTAAGTGCCATCCTATGAGGCAAACCAATTAACCAACTCTGACACTATGTCCGTTGCCTCATGGGACATGCAAGGTGGGTATTACTTAAATATAAATGTGTACAATGGAATGAGGAAGTGATCAATCAGCTTTTCCATGACTCCTATGTAGATGCACTCTGAAAGAAGCTTATATTAAATGTGCACAACAGGTTCCTTTGGTTACCAATTCCAACTCATGCCAGGAAAAGAGTTTTGAGAAAATATCGCATCCAAAAAATAAGAAGCCATGTAGAACCTAGATTTCTTACCCTTGGGAGGGTTCTTGGAATTAATCACATGGATTTTCAACAGTTGAGCTAATAAGTCTGACTAATTGAATGGTTTTCCTTCATTTACAACCTAATGCAATAAAAATTCCCAGCCTTTTGGAAAGGTCTCAATACTCCTTTGGCCGTAGATCTAGAAACACAGAACTATTAAGTATTTAAAATCCTTCCCAATATATTTGGTCTTGTAGGTATTGTTGGGTGTCTGGCAGAATTTGGAAGGCTCTTTTACCCAACCTTTTACAACATATTTCGTGCTCAAGTAGTTGGTGACTGCATAGAATTGAGAGTCCATGTAGGATTCTAGCAGTGATAAATGACAGATAATCTGAAATTATGTGACATAAAATAGGAAAGCCTTTTTCCACTGGAACTACTGGGTATCATGGTCTTTGCATTCGTGTGAGACAAAATCCAATTGATAATGTCTGCGCAAGGAAGGGTTTGATACCTGCATGCAATCTTGTGTAATCTTTACTTTTGGACATTGATGTAAACTTGTATGTCCTCAAGATATTCTTTGTTTAGTTGTTGAGAAAAAATCTTTCACTGTGTGCTATGTAATGTATGAATCCTTCTCAATGAATAGTTGAGTTTCTGAAAGAATTGGCATAGTGGCAGGAACACTCTCAACTACCTCATTGGTGCTTCTCTCTGTGGTGTCTTTTGATATATATCTCTTTGGTGTTATGATTATAATAAAATAATGGAGAGATATGACCTCAAAAATTTTCAGTACTTGTATGAAAAAATGCACTCATGGAAAACGTAAATTAACTCAAGCAACACAGTCTATTTAACAAGATCAAGGCAACAACTCACACACTAAGGAGAAAATTTGGTCAATTCCAAGGCTGAAGGTTGGATACAGCCTCATGAATTGTGAATTTCCAAATCTCAGTAGTCAAGGAGGCAGCTAGAGGCTTGAGACTTTGAAATGCGTAGTCCCAACTAGGCAAAGTAAGGGAAGAAACTGCGCATTGTGCATTCTGGTGGCCAGGACTGAGGGTTGAGGCTTGTGACTGTGCAATGCATAGTTGGGAAAGCTAGTGACTTCACATTTCAAAGTCTCATAGGCCATGCTCAAATCTTTCTTGTTGAAGATGTGAAATGCGCATTTGGGGAAGGAAACTATTGGCCATGATTGCTCAGATCTGCCTGGGGAAGAGAGAAAACAGTAATAGATATGATTGTTTGGGAGTAAATGAAATTATATTTGGCTAAGGGTAATATATATCAGTGAAAATTAAGTGCCATAAACAAGCATGCAAGAGGAAAAATGAACATCCAAAAAGTGGCCCGACAGCGGAAGCTGCTGGTGGGAAAAAAGCAAGAACTCAATGTGACACTTGGAAAAGTGAACGATAGACCGAACCAACACTTGTACAAGCTAATATAAGATTATAAAATAGCTAATATGTAAATAAACATGAGAAATATCACCCATAGAAGCTAAAGCAACTGAAGTGACTCATGCAAAACTTACCACGATAAGCACAACAAACTCAGCCGGAAGTTCCTTGATCTCCTTAGGAAGGCTAGAGCTCCAAGATCGAGTGTGAAAATGATATCTAGATGCATATATTAAATATATCTAGGATGGTTAGGGTTTATGACATACATTCCTAAAATCAAGGAAAAAGTGCCACTTGTCTGAAATTCATAATTAGAAACTTAGTGGACTTAACTAGACATTAATTGGGAAAATCCTATAAATTTTTGGGGATTCCAACTCTACATTTTCAGGAAATTTCATGTTCACACTAGCAATAAGGATTGTGCAATTCTCGGGCTCAAGGGCTTGGGAAATTCCTTGCCTTAGTGAATTGCGTAGTTTCTGAGGGGAAGGGAAGATTTTGTGCAGTTTTTGGGGTCAAAGGTGGCCTTCCTTCCAAGATTACACAATTCAAATCATCATGGTTGGCCTGCCTTCCAATATTGTGTAGTTCAGATCCTCAAGTCTCAATGCAATTTCCAGAGATAGTGGATTGCGCAGTTCCAAGAGGGAAGACTAGCAATGTTGCAAAGTCAAAGCATGAGATGGCTCGTGTTAGAAAATTTCCAGATCAAGGTCAAAACAAGACATCACAAGCACTGCATGGAAAGATAAGTCTTCAACAATGGATGAATACTTGACGATAGTGAATTATGAGCTCTTATGGACAGAAGGGAGGCTCCAAAATCAAATCATGGGAAAAAAATTGGAGGGGGGTTGAAGCAACTACAAAAAATACATAGATGTTATAAATAATAGCATTCACAAGTTTTATTTGTGATTATAAATTCTTTTAAGGTGTTATTTTAATAAAATATGTTTTTTTCTTTATTTTTTTTTTTTTTGTGCTTTTCTTTAAGGTCAATATTCATAGGAGTTTTGAACAAGACCTATCACAAGGATTTTTTTAACAATACACCCATACACTGTCAATACAAAGCCCTATAAACATCAAAGAAAATAAAATTTTAAATCATAAAAACACAATGTGTGTAAGTTAAGAAAGACATTAAACAAGGGCTTGTTAATAATGATAAATAATATGTAACTATATCATTAATCCAAATAAACAACAATGCACAATTAAATATTCAATATAAAGTAATTTTTTATTTTAACTCATAAAACTTCAAGATTTGAGTCAATTGTGTGCTTTGTTCCATGAACTGATATTTGATAGGAACCTACAAATTGATATTCCATCAACATAGATGAATTCACATCAAGATTCAATTATTCAGTACCCAAACGATGCAAAACAAAATCAAATTTTGAATCATCAAAACACAATGCATATAAATTAACAAGGAAATTAAACAAGGGCTTGTTAATATCGATAAAGAATATGTATCTATATCAATAATCAAAATAAATAGAAATGCATAATTAAATATTCAATATAAAATACTTATAAATTTTAACTCATGGAAGTTCAAGATTTGATTCAATTGCACCCTTGGTTCCATGAATTAATCTTTGATAGGATCCTACAAATTTATATTCCATCAATATATAATAAATCACATCATGATTCAGTTATCCACCAAACCAATAAACCCACCTCTACAAGTGTTCACAAACTCACAACAACTCTCAAGAATACAACCCAATGTACTCATGAATAAATCAAACAAGTTTACAACAATTCAACCTAGGTGTGATTGAAATATTTCTAGACGTGTATGTTGAACAAATTGTTGTCATTGGTATCAAAGGGCTTGTATATCGTACATATGCTTGTAAGCCTGTAATATTTTATCATGGTATTTTCCCATAGTATTTGGGTATTTCATCATATAGTTAATGATTATCATGTATTTTTGAATCAACAAATCCATTTAAAAAGGTGAAGATAATATATAAAATGAGAAAGTATTGAAAGGATAATTAATGTGTGAGTGAAAATTTTAATATTTGAAGAAGTTGGTGGAGTGACAAAAAACGTCATTTGTGGAGTTACAATTAAATATCATTTATGTAGTGAGAATTGAATGTAATTCATGGAGAAACAATTGAATATAATTCGAGTGAATATTTTGTGAGCATATTTGGTAAGGATATATGTCAATATAGTGAAGTAATGAGCAAATTTGATGTTTTAGTGAGAAAATAATTCTTGAAGGAGTTATATGTAGGTTGGTGTTGCACAAACAAAGAGATCGGTGTCTTAGCAGTGGGGATTGGTGTTTACGAATATTTGGAAGAGTAATTCGGTGCCTAATAGGGTTTGTACTAGTAGTAATTGGTATCTCCAATAGGTTGATGTTTGCAAAGAACAATAAAGAAAAATTTTGTGGTTTTTTTCCCAAAAGGGTTTTCACGTAAATTTTGTGGTTCATTTTCTGCAATTAATAAATCTCATATGTGATTGTGTTATTGTGGTTGATGAATGTTTAAATAACTAAAAATTGTCTTATATTGATTACCCCCCTCCTCTCATTATAAGTTTGTTCTCAACAATTTATATTAGAGCAGGTCTCTCCAGAAATAGTGTGACCACTAGAAAGTCAATCTCAAGAGTACACATGGCTTGTCAAGAATGTTTTTCCACAAACTAAGTTGCATTGTATGATAGAAAAAAGTATGCATTATGTAGTATAAGGATGTGGACTTATCTCATGGCTCTTTTTATATTTGGAATTTTTTTGTCACGTGTTATAAACCTCCAACACCTCCACCAATAGGATGGAAAGATGGCTAATGAACATAATGCAAAAGCAATGAATTCCATTTTTTGAGGTTTATCAAAATTTGAGTTTTGCATGGTGATGCATTGTAAATCAGTGAAAGAAATTTGGGAAAAACTTAAAAAAATATATGAAGGAAATGATAAGGTCAAGAAGGCTAAGCTCCAAACTCATAAAAGGTAGTTTGAGAGTTTGAAAAAGAGATACGAAGAAAAAATGTTGCAGCCTATCTCCTTTGTGTAGACGAAATTGTCAACATCATCAAAGGACTTGGTGAAAAGGTTGAAGAATCGATGATTGTGTCAAAAGGTCTTAATATCACTCCCCTTAATATTTGATGCCAAATTTTTTGTTATTAAACAAATGAAGGAACCTGATAAATTGACAATGGATGAATTGCATGGGATTCTCATGGCATATGAAATGAGCACTGAAAAAATAATCCATGAAAGAAATAAGATGCATTCAAAGCTTCAAAGAAGATGAAGAACAAAGAGAAAGAATCAAGTGATAGCTCCAATAGTGAATCAGATGCAAAGGAAGCACATTTTGTGTGAAAAATAAAAAAGGGATCTGAAAAGTACAAAGGCAAGTTACCCTTGAAATGCTTTAACTAAGGGAAAATAGGATATTTTTTCTTGAAGTGTCCATATGAAAAGGATGAAAGTAGAGATGATGAGGAAGACCATAATGTAAAGAAAGAAATAAAATGCCATCAACACAAAAAAAACCAAAAACAAGACAAGCATGAAAAGAAGAAGAACTCTTCTAAGAAAAAGAAGAGTCCCTACCCAAAAGGGGTTAATGACTCATCTAAATATAGAAATGAAAAAAAAAATTATAATGATAGAGAAGAAACTTTTTTATGGCAATTGAACCAAATATTGATGTCTTGAAAAATGAAGACAAAGGGAAAGAAAATATGGATTCAAATCGATAAAATTGTTGAAACAAATGAGGAGGTATATCTTGAAGAAGAAGCCATTGTGCTTTAAGTCATATAAAGAAGCTTAAGAAGAATAATTTTAAATAAAAGGGGAAATTTCAGAAATACAAAAAGGTGGATCGTGATGCAAAAGTAAATATTCCATAAATCCTTGAAGAAATAGAAAATACCATTATCAGCCTAAAGATTCAAATAGAAGAGGGAAAAATGACAAAAGAAGTGATGACAAACCAACTAAAGGAAAATGAAGAAAATTGTGAGAAGCTAGATGTTAAAATTGTTTCAATGAGAAAGGAACTAGAGAAAACAATTTCTCAGTTGAATATAAGCTTGAAGTTTGAAAAGAACACTGAAATATTAGATGATATAATCAATTTCCAAAAGTTACTATTCATTAAGATTGGCCTTTGATATGATAAAAATTAGAAGACTCCTAAAGAAGATTCAAATTATAAGGATACATAGCCACAAAATAAGGTAAATGAAGAAAAACCTAAATGTTTATGTTGATGTTCTTAAAAGCTCCATTAAAAATGAAAGTAATAAGAAGAAATAAAATTATGGTTTAAAGAAACCTGACCTTCCTCACAAAGATAATAAGGACGAATTCAGAAGATCTTTTTCCATATAGGTGGCCTGACATGACTTGGTACCAAAAAAATCTTTCTTCAGTTTTTTTTGCAATTGTTTTGGTTATAAAACAATATATTGTAGAGCATGTGTGAGAGATAAATATATATGGAACAAAAATCGAAGTTCTTATAGGTTCCCAAATAGAAACTAAAAATTATTTTCCCCTTTATTTGATTACAATGTTGTATGTTATAAGTGCAAAAAATATGGGAACATAGCACACATTTGTAAAATTAGAATTATAGAATCTCCTAGACAAAACAAGGAAGAAGATACCCCTTCCACACAATCCACAAATTTTTTTAAAATGTAATACGAGCAATAAGAGAAAAAGAAGGAGAAATTTATGCTTGTACAAAATTCACTTCATGCCCAAAATAAAAGAAACCAATGGTACATTGACAATTGATGCTCAAGTTACATGATACGTGACAAGAGCAAGTTTCTCACTTTAGAAAAGGTTAACAAATCTAGTGTGATATTTGGAGATAATGCTACAACAATGATAGCTAGAAAAGGTACTCTTAGTCTCAATATTGGAAATACTAGAAGAGAAAATGTCTTGTATGTTGAAGGTTTGAAACATAATCTTCTTAGTGTCAATCAAATGTGTGGTAAATAACACACTCACATTTCATTCTCAAGATTGTGATATAAGGAAGGTAGGCGCGGGATAATTAATTTCATGTGCAAATAGAACACCAAATAACATATTATCCTCAATGAGTTCAAGGGAGAAAAATGATATATTGGACAAATAGATGAAAACTAGTTATGGCGTAGAAGAATGAGCCATATGAATATCCATAATATGGTGAAAATTAGCACGAAAAAAGTAGTGACAGACATGCCAAATATCACAAAACCTTCAAACGATGAACACTATTTTCACAAATGTCAAAAATGGAAGTTGAAAAAAACAACTTTGATGTCAAATGAGTACTCAACAAAAAATCCATTGGAACATGTTCATACAAAACTTTGTGGGCCTACAAAAACAAAAAGTATACAAGGTTAAATATACTTCATGTCACCCATTGATAAATACTCTAGAATGGAATGGGTTTTGTTCCTAAAATATAATTTTAAAACATTCAAATCCTTGGTTTAAAATAAAACCTATTTAAAAATCAAGAGCTTGAGATCAGATCAAGGGGGTGAATTTATCTCTAATGATTTTGAAGAGTTTTGTGAGCTTCATGGAATAAAGAGACCTTTTTTATCTACAATAACTCCATAGTAGAATGGAATGGTAGAAAATAATAATCAAACCATACAAGATATGGTTAGAATAATGTTGAATGAAGCAAAGCTATCAAATAGGTTTTGGAGAGACACCGTAAGCACGATAGTATACATTTTGAATAGAGGGAAAATCATAGTCCAAAGCAACAAAACACCTTATGAACAATGGAAGGGTAGAATAGAAACATTGAAATTCTTGAAAAAAAATTAGAATAATTGCTACATTAAAAGATACGATGATATTTTTGGAAAATTTGACTCCAAAGTTGATGAAGGTATATTTCTAGGTTATTTATCAAGAAGAAAGGGTCTTAGATGTTACAATAAAGCATTGTGCACAATTGTAGAAAGTTAAAATGTAAAAGTGGATGAAGCAAGGCCTCAAAAGGAGAAATCACAAACAAATGAACATCTAGAATAGACAATCTGCAAATAAAAAATTGAAGAATAAGTAGAATGTCCATATACAAATACACCATATATATTGGTCCAAAAGAATCATTCAGAAAATTTAATTATGGGTGATAAAGATATAGGAATGAGACTATAAGAAGATTAGTAAGTGGACCAAAACATGCACATTTCTCCTTGCTATTTAAAAATGAGCCTAATAATTTTATAGAAGATTGTGAAGACTATTATTGGATTGATGTTATGGAAGAAGATTTGAATCAAACTGAAAATAATGAGACATAGGAACTTTTTCTAAGACCAAAATATAAAAATTTAATTGGAATCAAGTGGGTTTTCAAGAACAAGTTGAATAAATATGGTTAAGAAATAAGAAATAAATCAAGGCTAGTTTGCAAAAGGTTACCCTAAAGTTGAAGGTATTGATTTTGAAGAAACATTTTCCTTGATTTCAAGATTAGAATCTATCAAAAAATATTTCGCATTTCCATGTTTCAAGAACTTAAAGTCTATCAAATGGATGTCAAGTCAGACTTTCTCAATGGAAATATAGAATAAGAAGTATACATTGAAAAATCATAAGGGTTATTATTATTATAAAATATGGATCATGTGTGCAAATCGAAGAAATCACTTTATGGAATAAAACAAGCTCCCAAATCATAGTATTCAAGACTTGACAAATATCTACAACAACAAGGATTCAAAAGAGGAATTTTCAACAGTGATCTCTACATCAAGAGAAAATAAATTTATTGTTGTGGTTTATGTTCAAATGATTGTTGTGCTTTATGTAGATGATATCATTTTGGTAGGTAGTATGAATAAAATGTTCAAAGAGTTTTCAATGGAAATTCAAAAGGAATTTGAGATGTCTATGCATGGTGAAATACCATTCTTTCTTCATTTACATATTTATCAATTCGGCAAAGGCATATTCATTTCACAAACCAACTATATCGAGATGTTGAAGAAAACCATAATGGAATATTTTGTACTGGTCAACACACCCATTGCCACATATTGTAAATTGAGAAAATATTATTAATCTCCAGAAGAAAAAAAATATAAAATATTGTACATGTTAATGATTGATAGCCCACTATATGTGACGACATCAAGGCTAGACATTATACAATCAGTTATAGGATTGGTTACATTGTTACAAGCTGCAAAAAAAGAAATCCATTTGCAAGAAGTGAAAACAATATTCAAATATCTAAATGGCACCATGAGCTTCAGCTTGTGGTACTCAAGAGGGGAATATTTTACTCTAATATCATATAAAAATGTGGAATGGGAAGGAATTTTTTATGATAGGAAAAGTACAAGTGGAGGTGCATTCTTTCTAGAAAACAAACTATTGTCTTAGTTAAGTAATAAATAGCCTTCAATTTTTCTATCCACAACAGAGGCCAAGTATATAATAGCAGCATCATGTTGTACATAATTTCTTTAGATGAAGAAAACATTGAGAGATATTATGGTACAATATGATCACTCAATCTCAATACCTTGTGATAGCACAAGTGAAATAACTATTTCAAAGAATCATATTATGCGCTTGAAAACAAATAAATTCCAATCAAGAATCACTTCTTAAGATAAAAAAATAGAAAAATAGAACTTCAAGTTGGAATATATTGGCAGAAAAGAATATATCGCATATATTCTCACAAAATCCCTTCCCAAAGAGATATTTGAGTATCTCGAATAGAAATTAGGAGTAATATCCATCTTATCACTAAGCACTTAAGGAGAAGCAAAAGTTCAAGGGGAGCATCCCTTTTCCACAGATGGAAAATGGGGAAAGTTGCAAACAGGGGGAGTATTGAAACAAGGAGGATAATTTCTTATATGCTTGGGTTATTATGTGTTTCGTTACAGGATTTACATCAATGACAGAGGGAGAGATTATTGAACAATTTGTTTTCATTGATGGAAAATATCTTGTATATTTTTGTTTGTGTATGTATATTTATATGAGTATAATAAAAGGGGGTCAGATTGGGGTGCACATGAAAATTTTTAATAATGTGTTATCATTGATGTTAAAGGTATTGGGAGAAATAATATGGCTACATAAGATCTGAGATGGATGCATGTCAAAGTTAGGGAGAAACAACTTTGAATACATATCAAAGTTAGGTGGATATCATTCACGATGATAATTTTTTTTGGACACCAATGTAGATAATGTTAGGATACCCTCTTTATGTATCCCAGTGTAAAGACACATGTCAAGAATAAGTGAAGCCTTTTTTACATGTTAACCGAGTGTTGGCCTGGAAGAGTCTAAAGGAACAAACTTTGGTTCCAAGGCTCTATAAATATTAGATTGATGAGTGAAAATTAAAATGCAGGGACTAATAAATTGAAGAAATGTAATTTGATAAGCAAAGGTACACAAACAAGGAATGGTGGCAAGGAAAAATAAAGCAAGGAGTAGATGTTAATCAGAGGAAAGCACCATGTGATGCAAAGGCAAGATAGAATCAAGGGCTAAGGGTTGTGAGGTGCGATCAAAATTTTAAAGCACAAAGTATGAGATGAAGTATTTGAAACTAACCAAAGAACCTCAAAATTTCATTATAACATGAAAGCATCACAAATCCAAAAAAATTTAGCCACATTCTTCAATTAATGAACAAATACATTTTGCATCAAATTTCAATCCATTTATCAGACCCTCAACATATCACAATGATTACAAGGTTGTATTCTATAGATTCACTAATATATTGGTATAGATATGCCCCTAGTTATTCCCCTAGTTGTGGAATCGCTTGACATTAGTGCTTGGATCCAAATGCCTTCTGCATATTAGTCTTTTAATAGAATATACACTTTGAATTTTCTATGATATTTGATATATTAGCTCCTAGTTATATCCCTAATCACAAGGGATATTAAGGTATAACACCTTAGGGTTAATTTCCCTTGGCATATTTCCAATTTATTAAAAGGCGTAAGTTCCTAGTTTTTTCGATATCTCGATATATAGAAGCCCATGGTCACAACCCCATGGGCTCATATACCTTGCGTATTTCCATATTAATGTTATATCAAAATCAAATACTTGAAAAAAAATTCCGTACTCCAACATAAGTTTCTCCTTGTCACAACACCCAGCATTACGGTGCTTACTTATAGCTCTAAGGGCTTAAATCTCTCAGCACATTGTCATATCAGAGTGTTAGTTAAAATTCATATTTTCCATTTTGATTTATTGATATCCTGATATGATTTAGCACTCAGTTACAATAATTGATTGTAAAACATGGTTGGTTATATCTATAGGTTATTAAGTTGGAGACCTCGGCATATCACTATATTAAAGCCTCGAAATACCTTATGTTTCCATTGTAGTGCATTTATAGTATTCCCCGATGCCCAATATGTCAATATTTTTTAATATTACAAAAAAAAATTCCATCATCCATACTCTAAAAATTCAAGTCTTGTAAGGTTTTTTAGTGTTAATTGATTTCAGGTGTTTCCCAACATTCCAATATAAAAGGAAAAAATTTGAGGTGCATGCTCATCCACCTAGTAACATTGTTTTGACATGAAAATTGGTGAAAATTGAAGTCTATCTATTGGGATCATTTTATATAGAAACTTTTGGTTATCGTCATATCCAAATCCTCTGGTATCTTGATATCTATTAGATAAACTAAAAAAAATTCGGCACTCAACAGAAAAGGTTCTCCTCCAAAGGATCCAAAAATTTATGTTTTGAAAGTATTTTTAGTATTAATTATTTTTTCAAATTTCACTGAAATACCGATATGAAAGCACTTGAATATGTTGTATGGGCATATATTATGGTGCCAAGGTGTATACACACCAAGTTATTAAAAGGTTGGATTGAGGGGAGAACCTATATAACAAGGCTTCATAAAGGTGTTGCAATGGTGTTGCAAGAACTTGGGCATAGATCAAAGGAATATGTTGAAGCATCCTTACTGTAGTATTATAGGTAGCATAAATTTCTTGGCTTCGTAAACACCAAGTCTTGAAAGGTTGGTTGAAGGAAGAATCTAGCTATATTGAAATTTTATGATTGCATGTAAGTTCAGAAGTTGTGACTAAAGTGCTTGGTCATTGAAGTGTTATGTTAAATTGGTTAGAATGAAAAACAAGTTCATAAGTTTAGATTGAAGGAAATGTCTCGTTGTATAGAATTATTATGAGTTGTTAATGGTGGTAAATTTCATATTTGAATATGTGGTTTGAAGGAAGTTCCTAATTCAAAGTAACACTATAAAGTTAACTACATAGAGACAAAGAATAGATCATAAGTCAAGAAAGATAATTGTACCATTGCATAAGAGTCTTCAGATAAAATTATAGAGGGGATTGGTGTCTTGTATAGGTTAGTTCCTAAAAATAAGATAAGGGGGTTGATGTCTCATGTAGTTTGGTGCCTAAAAATCATAAAAGGGGATTGGTGTCTCCTATAGGTTGGTGCCTACAAATCATAGTAGGGGATTGGTGTCTCTTGTAGGTTGGTTCCTAGTAAGAAGCAGAGGGGATTGGTGTTTCTTGTAGGTTGGTACCTACAAAGCAACTGAGGTGATTGGTGTCTCTTGTTGGTTGGTGCTTAAAAAAATTCAAGGTGAGGGGATTCATGCCTCCTATAGGTTGGGGCCTACAATTTTTTGTAATAGTAGGTTTGTGCCTATAAAATAACTATTATATAATATTTTTTATGGTTTTATCGTGAAAGGGTTTCCATGTATATGTGGTATGGTTTCATTAACTACTTATGATATTATTTTCTTATTCATAAATGTTTAAATTATAAATTGTATTATATTGATTCACCTCCAATATCTTAGTATAATTGTGAATCCAACAATTGGTATAATTGCAGGTTATATTCTAACCACTAGAAGGAAAATCCCATAGGGACCATGACTATTCATGAAATTTCAATCAAACTTCATATGTTTGATGGAACACATTATTTATTTTTGGAAGGTAAGCATGAGAACTTATCTAATATGTCTTGGATTCAATGTTTCACAATTTGTACTAGATGGAAATAAGGACAATAAGCATATTATACAATCCATGAATGTTATCTTGAGTGGCCTATCAAAATTAGAGTTTGATAAATTAATGCATTGTAATTTTGCAAAATAAATGTGGGATTTGTTGCAGAAAAACTATAAGGGAGATGACATCCATATTGATCTGAAATTATGCAGGAAAGAAATAGAATAAATATATAAACATAAACACAGAAGTGCAACAGAAATAAAACTTCATTTCATTAATATCAAAGAACTTAAATATGCTTACATATAGAATGGAAATAAACTAGCTCGGGAAATGGTATCTTATCTCTAAGAAGAGATGTGGCAGCTACATGCCTATGAATTGTGTTACAATGAGGCTTGGTGTCCTTTTTATCATTCAGAAACAATAAGAAACCCTAAAAATCTAAAAACTAACCCTAGGATATGAAGTGCCAAAAGCTTGTGGGCCTCATTGGGGTAAGTTGGGACGTCAACTTCCCGGAATCGTAACTTTGTCATATGACCTTCGTTTGCCTATAATAATACCTCATTTCAAAGATCTCGAAGAGGAGGCCGAAATAAAAAATTCAATCCAATTTGGGACATTTATGGTCTCTCTATTTTTCCTAAAAATGTCTTTTAGTCCCTCAAAATGG
The DNA here is from genome assembly GCA_034641835.2 of Pinus albicaulis. Classification (NCBI taxonomy): domain Eukaryota; kingdom Viridiplantae; phylum Streptophyta; class Pinopsida; order Pinales; family Pinaceae; genus Pinus; species Pinus albicaulis. Next base: position 618,303,693 of record CM076570.1, on the reverse strand, counting down.
CTTTGAAAGTTTAGGACCCGAAAAACTACCAAAAATAGTAAATTATGCTACAATTAAGGACACTGAAAAACTAAAAGAAATAATGGTGGGGGTCCAAGTGGAATAGGTGGGTGGCCACCAATATCCACCTGTATCAGTCCTCCCCCCTTAGGAAACAATGGTCCCCATTGCGTTGAGTGCCTCCACAAGATGGGAAAACTTTTGTTGAACTTGGTCCCTAATGAGCCACTTGCCTTGGTACAGGAGTTGGCCAGCTTTTATAACCCGATACAGTTGGATCTTCTGCTCGCAAGTGTTCTTGATATGTGTGTCCATGATCCGATCAGTTGTGGCATGTTCCATGCAGTCGGGGTTTAGCTCTATTGGTGTGAGTTGTTCTGCAATGTTAGATGTGTCCAGTAATGGTGTAAATTATAGCTGAAGGTAGTCCACATTGAAAACTGGGTGCAGGTCAAGGAACGGTGGAATGTTGATCTCGAAGCCATTTTCTCCTACATCCTTTTTTATTGTGTATGGCCCATATTAGAGCGGGTGAATCTTATAGTGGGGTCCAGTGAGGTGCTCATTTTTCAAATGTATCCAAACTTTTTCGCCCACCTGGAACTTGTGTGGCACCCAATGTTGATCATGTCGTTTATTGTACTTAGAATTGGCTATATCCAATATGTCATGGACCTACTAGCGAATGTGTTGAATTCGCTCAATGAATTTGTTTTCCCTATCAGCTTTGGATTGGACATGAATCGAATCTGCCTAAGTAGCTCCAAATGTTATGGGGCATAGTGGCTGGAATCCCAATCTTACCTTAAAGGGGTTGTGGCCAATTGAGCCATGGAGAGCTCGGTTGTAGTTTTGTTGGACATAGGGAAGGATTTCTTCTCATGTACAAGGATGCTTCGAGTTGTACATGCGCAGAATGTGCACGATCATCATGTTGAAGACTTTTGTTTGGCCATAATTTTGGGGGTGGAAATTCATGGAATTAGTGAGCTTGGTATCCAGCATTGACCAGAGACTTGAAAAAAATGTACTAAGGAACCTGTTGTCCCGATCTGAGATAATGGACTGTGGGATCCCAAAGTTCACACACACTCCTTCAAAGAATATTTTAGCAGTGGCTTCTGCTGTGATACTCTTCTTGCAAGCTGCCAGAATGGCCATATTAGAGAATTTTTCTATGACCACGAAAACACAGTCGTTGCCATGCTTAGTAGAAGGAAAGCCCGACATGTAATCCATGGAGATGGATTCCCAAGGTCAACTAGGAGTAGGTATAGGAGTATATATGCCTTGCTTCTTGATGTTCGGTTTGGAAAGGGCATAGGCAGTGCAAGATCTGATGTACTTCCCAACATCTTGTCGAAGGTTCGGCCAATAAAAATACTTTTGCAGTACTGCCATTGTTTTCTCTACCTTGAAATGTCCAGCAACCCATATGTAGTGTGCTTCCCAAATAATATTGGCACGCTCGCTTGAAGGAACGCATAGGTGTCCCAAGTGGCATAACAGTGCATCCTGGAGGTGATAATTTGGAACTTGCTTTCCTTCCAAGAGTGTCTCATATGTGTTGTTGAATTCTAGATCACTCTTATAAAGAGTCGGCCACCTCGAAGTCTCGTTCCCGCAAGATTCAAGCACAGTGGTCAGCTCCGTGACTGGCGGTCGGCTGAGGCAGTCTGAAACATTGTTGGTGATTACCTTATTGTACTTAACGTTTAGATGGAATAGTTGTAGGTATGTGGAACATTTTTTATGGTGATTGTTCTGCAACTTCCCTTATGAACGTATGAGCTGCAGGGCTCGATGGTTTGTGTGGATGATTTTTTCCTTTCTTATAATGTAATGCTTCCATTGTTGGAAGACCTACACAATGGAATACATATATTTGTCATAGGTGGGATACTTTTAGATGTGTCTAAAATTTTCTCACTATGATATGCCAGTAGATTCCCCTGTTGAGTAAAAACTTCACCAATAGCATAGTCGGAGGCATCTATCTCCATCTCAAATGGTTTTTGTATGTCTATTAATGTGAGGACTAGTGCATCATAGAGTCGATGCTTCAACTCAGCGAAAACCTTCTGTTGGGATTCAGACCAAAAGAACTTTTCTTTAGCCCCTCTCTTGGTGACTTGACTCAAAGGCCAAGTGATATGAGAGAAGCCCAGCACGAACCTATGGTAGAAGTTGGCAAGACCCAGAAAGTTGTAGAGCTTTGTTAGAGTGTTTGGGGCTGGCCAATCCTAATGACATGTATCTTTGTTGGTTCCACATGCACACCCTGCTCATTGATGATGTAACCCAGATATTGAACTTGGGTCATTCCAAAAGTGCATTTCTCCAAATTAGCGCACAACTTGTGTTGTTGTTTTGTTTGGAGGGTCTGTCGAATTTGGTGGACGTGCTCTTCCAAACTTTGGTTTAAGATCAGTATGTCATCCAAATACACCACCACGAATGAGTTGGTGAAAGGTCACAAAATGTCTTCCATCAGCCTCATTAAGGTTGGAGGGGCATTCGTCAAACCGAAATGCATGACCAACCATTAAAAAAGGCCCTCCTTTGATTTGAAGGAAGTCTTCCACACATCGAAAGGTTCGATTGGTACCTAGTGATAACCGGGCTTCAAGTCAATCTTGCTAAAATACTTTCCCCCGTTGAGTTGGACCAGCAAGTCATCAATCCGTGGAATTGGATACCTATTTCAAATAATGATCTTGTTCAACGCCCGATAGTCATTACAGAGTCTCCAGTTCTTGTCCTTCTTATGTACCAACATGATCAGGTTCCAACAAGGCAATGAACTTGGCCTAATGTTCCCTTTTTGCAACAGCTCCTAAATCTGCCTCTTGATCTCATCATTCTCCATAACAGAATGTCAATAGATCGACTCATTGGGTATTTACGCACCCAGGGTCAGATCGATGGAGTGCTTGACCTCATAGTGTAGAGGTACCCCTACGGGAGAGGTGAAAATATCCTTATACTCCTCCACGACCTTGTCCATGATTTGTTGTTTTCATGCGGAGGATCCATATCTGGAGGCCATGGCCACAAAATTCTTCTGGACCTAAGGGAAAATCATAAGGAAAATAAATTTCTTGGTCTGGGATATGATCTTACTGCATTGCTTCACAATAATCAGAGAGATGGCGGTAGGCGATTCTACCTCCGGTATCCTATAAAAATTATTTCCTAAAGTAATAATAACAGTGTGAGGCCTAGATTAATACACATCATGTCACTTCCACAAGTATGGTTTTCCTAATAATACATAACAAACTTTGAGAGGAGAAAAATAACATAGTACCTCATACGTGAAGGACTTGATGTTGTAGGGAAGGTAGAATTGTTAGCTAACGCATAGATCTCGTCCTTAGTGAATCCATCCAATGGTGTATGGTTGTAGGTGTGTTGTGGTCGGTAGGCCTAGTCACTTCACAACCTCTGCTGAATGAGATTCTTTTGGCTGCCATTTTTTACCATGAACTGCAGTGGAGAACCCTTCACCCACATATTTTAGTGGAAGAAGCACTCCCCCTCCTCTAGATCTTCGGGCTCATCCCTCTGGATATTAGAGGTGTAAATGGTGGCACTGGGCTCTGCATCAATAATCTTCTTCCCTTTGTCATTCACCTTATGGGGTTCTGACTCATAGTCGGAGCATGCATCTGATTCAGTAGCCTTCAGCTCAGCCACCATTGACTACTTGGCTCGACACTTACTCATGTTGTGAGTGGAGATCTTATGGAACTCACACCACAATCACGTGTCCTTCTTTGTCTTCGTGATGTTTTCATTTGATTACGGCTTCGATGGGTTGTCCCAAGTGGCCCTGCCTTGGCTTTGTCATTTTTTTATGTGGTTTAGGGGCGCCTTTCCCTTACTTTGGATTCATAGATCCAAAATCCTGCTTCTTTTGTTTAAACTTCTTCTTTATCTTAACAGTGTATCAATAGGCAGCACCGAGCGAGGAGATGTCAAGGAACTCCATTTCATCCTGGATGTACTTGTGAAAAAAGTCACGGTACTTGAGTACCAAATGTTGCTCGGAATCCTTGATGCCTAGCTTCGTGCAAATGGAATGAAAACCATTTGTGAACTCTGACACATCTTGGTCCCTTCCTTACCGTAAGGTGGTCCACTTTATTTATTTGTCTTCATAGCTACTGATAGGGTAATATTGTTCCTTGATGGCATCTCAGAAATAATTCCAAGTGGGTGAGACTGAGAATAGTTAGGATTCCCCCTTGTCCTTTTGCTCACAGTAGGTTTCCCACCAGTCCTTGACACGAGGGGCAGCCTTCAAGATTGCAAAAGTAATCTTTTCCCAGTTGGAAAATTCATGAACTAAAAAATATCTTTCCAACAGATTAACCATTTATCTATGACATTTTCATCTATCTGGCCTTCAAATATGGTAATGTAAAAGTTAAATTATACCTTAAAAGGTGTGGCACCTCCATATTGGTTTCCAGATGAAGATGTGTCACATGTAGGTAGCCATCGAAGGATTTGGGAAAATTTATCCATCATCGCATTCCTTTGTTTCTCTAGGGCCTCCTCGAGAAATATTTTGAAAGGATAACCTGCACTCTCATCATTTTTTTCTTCTGCCATGGGAGGTCATTGGGGTTTTCGAGCTTGATCTTGTAAAGTTTGAACCAGATCGAGCCCCTACTCCTTATACCCTGACCTCATTGGGTACATTCAAAGAAAACCGAGAAAAAGCATAAATAAAATTTCATTTCATTAATATCAAAGAACTAAAATATGCTTACATACATAATGGAAATAAACTATCTCGAGCGATGGTAGCTTATCTCTGAGAAGATATGTGGTGGCTACATTCCTCTTAACTATGTTACAATGAGGCTTGGTGGCCATTTCATCATTCAGAAACAATGAGAAACCCTAAACATCCAAAAACCTAAATGTAGGAGATGAAGCGCCAAAAGTTTGTGGGCCCCGTAGGGGTAAGTTGGAATGCCAACTTCCCAAGTTCGTAAATTTGGCATACAATCTCTCTTTTCCTATCATAATACCTCGTTTCAAATATCTCAAAGAGGAGGTCGTAAGAAAATGAGTAAACTAGTTTGGGACTTTTCCGGTCTCTCCATTTTTCCTAAAAAATTCTTTTAGTCCCTAAAAATGGCTCTGAAAGTTTAGGACGCGAAAAAATGCCAAAAATATTAAATTGTGCTACAACTAAGGAAACCGGTAAATTGAAAGAAACAATGGTGGGGGTCTAACTAGAATAGGTGGGTGGCCACCAATATCCGTCTAGATCACATATTTCATATAAAATGAGGATAAAGGAGTCGGTGAAGAATGAAGCAGCTTCTAAAGATTCAAAGAAGAAAGAAGAGTTCAAAGCTTATGATTATTTAGTAAATATTCAAGAATAGTGGTCTATTGGTGCCCTACAAGAAATAAATAGACTCAGAGGTGAGCTCAAATGGAAGAAGGAGCTATAGCGTAAATCTAAGAAGAAAGATTGTGATTCTGATGAAGAAACAATCATCATCCTAAAAAATCAACCGAAATAAGCAAAGAAGTAAGAATCTAGCTGAAAGAAAAGGAAGAAGATTATGAAAAGCTAGAAGAAAAGGTTATTTACCTAAGAAAGAATCTATAAAAATAAAAATCTTAATTAAATCAAAACTTTAATTTTGGAAAAAGAACTGAGATATTAGATAACATTTTTAGCTCCCATAGGTCTCATTTAATCAAAATATGACTTGGGTACTATTTTAGTCACTACAAAAACCTCCCAAATTCCAAAATTTTGGGTCCCCATCGCTCTTTAAGGACCTAATGGTTATCCTCATCATTGAACTGCGCCAAAATATTTAAATAAAGTATCATTGAAGCCTATGGTTGTTTGTATTTTCATGAAATACATTATCTATTCTTGCTTGCCTTGCTTCACCCTCTTTCCAATTTTATGGATACATTAGGGTTTACACCATTCGCGGTTAATAAATTTTGTAAAGGATTTTTAGCCATGTTCCTCCATTTATTTTTACTCATGTGAAGGTTGCTATGTTTTTAAACTAAGAGGACTCTACTTATGGATGTCTTTATATGCGCAGGCTCAAGGAAAGATTGCAATTGGATCTGAAATTTTGCCACCATTAGAAGAGGTTCTTAAAGCAAAAACTGATGTTATTGGATCATTGATCTCTTTTGCATGCGTTAATTTTATATTAGTTGCATTGTCATCATGTAGACAAAAAAAACTAATATTGTGTAAGTCATAAATAAATATAAACAATGTGGAGCCATTTAGCCTAGGGAATTAGCAACTTTTATCCATGTTACACATGTAGCTCTAGAAGTGTTGAATGTACTCTAAGGATCTGCAGAATTTTAGCACGGGCATGGATTCAAAAAAAATTATCCTTAGACGTGGATGAATAATATTGTTCTGGCTACACAAGTTTTGAATAGGGAACATAACAAATCGAAGCTTCTTAAATTCTATGCAAAAACAAGGGTGTGGGGGATTCTTTTAATAGAAGAGAACAACATTTGGGTAAATTTGCATGACGAAATTACTACATTGCACAAAGGGATGGATTGTTTTGTGGGAGGATTTATATGGGCGAATGAGATATCTGGATTTATAAATTTTTATCTTCATGATTGCCATGTTCATTGTTGAGGCCCTATTACCCAAGGGGATTGGATGGTTGAACACATTTCTGATGTAGATGAGATTGTTAGTATTTTCTATATTATTGGAACACTAGATGGTCCATTAGATGCCCATTTTTATAGTACAATTTTTTTTTTCAATTCTCCACTTCAAAATCCTAGAAGGTTGACTCAAGGATAAGAAAGGCATTTAGTGGTCTTGGATCATCGAATGCAAATATTTGTAGATATTCATGATTCCCTGAAATCAGTACAAAGGGACTTGCTTTTTTCATTAGAAAAAGGTAGGTTGTTGATTACTTTATATGATTTTTCATTTCAAATACCTACCATAAAAAGGATAGGGCTTTTAGCTCCAGAGATAGTTCAGATATCAGCAAGTGATGGTACTTCTTTATATGGATATACATACAAACCAACCATTAAATTATATTCGCCCACCACTCTTTTGCAGAGGTTTTCGACCCTGAAATTTCCTATACTCTATGGGTTGAATCTCATTTAACCGACCTTTCATAAACCAACCCAAGAGCATATCCATGGATATATTTGTTTGAGTCTATTTTTTAAATTAAAATTGCATGAGCTTATCGGGCTCAATCATGTGCTTATTGGATGAAATTACGGGATAAATTTTTATTGCAATTATATTGGATGAAATTACGGGATATATTTTGATTGAAATTATATTGGGTAAAATCGTGTCTGGATTTGAATCGTATTGGTCATTATACAATGTAATCAGAACATTTGATTTGAATTTCATACCTCCCAGAAAATTTTCCTTATCCACAAATTCCAAATCGGGATTCTATTGCACATCACATTATCAGTTTGAAATGAGACTGGAAACTCAAATTATGACCTATGCTAGATGTGATCTAACTAAAACCCAAAAAATATGACTAATTTTGATTTCACTCTCCTTCGGGTCACAAATCACACTCTGAGACCTCAGTGATTCTTTTTTTTTCAGTAGAAAAAAACTCCTGGTATATATTATGTACCAATGCAATGTCAAAATATGCAGTTATACATATAAAAACTTCCCATGTTTAGCATATTACAGTGGATTCCATGAAATAGACCTCGGGACAAAGAACCAAAAACAAAAACATCACTAAAAAGAAAAATTTCTATGTCCAGGAATGAAACAGAGAAACTATTTGCGTAATCTGGCAGGAAGAAAGAGGCCCTTCATGCATAATCTTATCTGTCGAGGGGAAACAAGCCCTGTGCTATCAAGATGTGGAACATCATCCATCGACCAAGAAGGATAAGCCTGAAAACAGCATAACTAGAAAATATAGGTCTGGGCCTTTCAGAGTCAAAAGCAGCGATCTAATAAAAATTGAAAAAATCTTTATCCCCCTATCCAAAAACATCTAAGAGTTGATAATGGATCACACCAAAAACACCCCTTAGACCCAATTTTGAAAGGTGATCCGATGTCTCATTCTTTTCCTTGTAAATGTGTGAGAAAGTGATGAGGGAGAAGATCTTCGGAGAGCTATGATTCTGTCCAACCAATTCAAGAGGTGCCTAGCGGCCAAGGTGTTTTGATGATTCATATAATCAATGAGGACCTTTGAATCACCAAAAATCCAAAGTTTTTCAATGTAGAGGTGCTTATAAAACCACAATAATCCCCAAAGAGCCAGGGTTTCCGCTTTCATATTGGAACCCAACCCGCCATACCAACGCAATTTGTAGTGGCACTATAGGGATATCATCAACCATGCCCCAAATCCACACCTCAAGTCTTGTGGGGCCCCATTGAAGAAACCAGCCAGGAAATGAAATTCAAATGGTCTGTTTCTAATCGACAGATCCTTTGGAGGTATGTGTTGGATCTGCATCCATGTCCAGTATTTGATGATATGTGATGCAACCCATGCTAGTGACACATAGTGATCAATAAATATCTTCTTATTCCTGATGCACAAGACTCGCCAGAAAAAGTGAAGAGGGATGCAGTTTAATGTTTTCCCCTGTTCGGACCACCACTTGTTACAATCCTCCACAGAATTGAAAACAACCTCCTATGTATTGAAAATTTTGAATAAGATATTCCAAAGATCAATTGAAAAATAACACAAAAAGAAACTCTGTTGATTGTCTTCCCCAATTGCCATACAGAAACAACAAATACCAGGTCTGATCTTACCTCGCTTCCTGAGATTCTGCCACGTTAGATTTTGATCCTACCAAAAAATCCACATGAAAATGATAATTTTGATTTATATCTTGATCTTCCAAATATTTTCAAACCAAACACCTATAGAATGTGAGCCCTGTGAGACCCTCAACTTCCTATAGGTATCATATGTATTGGTTTGACCATTTTTCAATGTCCCCCCCCATGTGAGATGGTCGTTGGGGTTGTTGTGACAGCGTCCCATGCATTTTAGTTCAATAATGTAATTCTCCCACTCCATGTCCATTTGACCCTGTAAGCCAGATTTCGTAGTTGTCTTCCATCGAGGGCCCTCTGCTTCCCACTGAACTATCATTTGTCCAATAATGTAGGTTTCAATTCAAATGTTGTGAGGTATGGCTTATCTAAGAGAATCCAATTAATTCATCTGACCCAATGAGTATTCGAATGCCATTTCCAAGCTTCCGCTGAAGCATCTTTTGGGAATCCGGCCAAATATTTTGGAATCCATTCCAAATAAAGCAGCCTTTTCTATCCAACTGCTTGTCCAATAAATGCAGTTCCTCCTTGTTGAAAGATCGGAGGTATCTATGTGTAATTATGTTGTTCCAGATACCCGAGGTCATCAGGCATCTCCACAACGACTTCATGAGAAGTACTTTGCCAAAAGTTTACAATTCCATTATGCCCCATCCTCCACACTCTTTGGACACAGTAATATAATCCCATTTTATTAGGTGATATTTCTTGGCTTCCCTACCACCTGTCCAGATGAAATTAGCCATATTTTTCTTGATTCTCTCTACCATAGACTTTGGAATGAAGAAGAGGTGAGCCCAATAGACTGTAAGTTGTTGTAGTACACCTTAATGATAACTAATCTCCCTCCTTTAGTCAACCATTTCAAGTTCCATCCATTAATACTTTTCTAATATTTTTCAATGAGCCAGTTCCAATCTAAGACCCTGTACGAGGAACATTTGAGATGAAAGCCTAAATACGTCAATCCTTGCTCCAAGGGACAAATGTTGAAATTAAAAAGTGATCCAATATGTTTGATTATTCCCTTATTACCCTCAATATAGTATATACACGATTTAGCAGCATTTTCCATCATACCCGATGCTTAAAAAAACCAAGAGAATATTCTTTGTATTTCGAAACAGTATTCCAATTTGATCATTCCGAAAATGAGGACATCATCAACAAAGAAGTTGTGAGTTATCTCCATATGATCAAAAATTTTGATACCCCGCATAAAGCCCCTTCTCGCTACCAAAGTAATCTGAGTGATGAGCGTATCCATGACTAATATGAAAATTAAGGGTGAGAGGGCACATCCCTGTCTCATACCCTTTCCTGGCTTAAAAAATTTACTAGAAGATCCATTTATAATTAGATCCTTTGAGGAATTAGTCAGATAGCCCATTATCCAAGTAGCTGCACCACTACTCATACCAATATTATGGAGGATCAGTCTCAGGAGCGCCCAGTCAACTCGATCATACACCTTCCTAAGATCCACCTTTAAAATTATAGCTTTCATATGGTGATCCTTAATCAAATGCATTATCTATTGAGTAGATGCCATTGCATCATGTATGAGTCGATTATTAAGGAAGCCATATTGTTCCAAGGAGATGAATTTAGACAGGGAAGATCTAATTCTTTCTGTGATTATTTTTGAGATTATCTTGTACAAAGTGTTGAACAGAGAAATTGGTTTGTAGTCTTCAAATGAATGAGAGCCCCTTTTTTTAGGGATGAGGGCGAGGAACGTTGAATTGAGAGCCCCTTGAATCTTTCCCGTCAATTTGGCCTCCTTGACCATGGCAGTGATACCATCCAACAGAATGTCCACAAAATGAAGAAAAAAGTCGGGAGTCCAGCCATCTAGACCAAAACTCTTATCTGGCGGAAAGGATTTTAGTACATGTTCCACTTCCAACTTTGTAACCAGGTCAAACAATATTCGGTTCTCCTCCACCCCGAACATAAGATTAAGTTTGTCGATAAGGTAGATTTGATCCCTCACACTATGATCCACATCTTGATTATATAGAGAATCGAAATAAATGACCACATGTTCTTGAATTTCTTCAGTGGTGTGATATGATCGGCCATCTTGAACGATTTTCCTTATGGCATTTTGTTTTTTTCCTTCCACAAGCATAGGAGTGGAAATATTTAGTATTCTTGTCTCCCTCTTTCAACCAAATTTCCCTTCTTTTCAAATTCCATGATTCTGCCTGAATAAGTAAAATTATTCGCTTCTCCTGTTCCAATTCCTTTAGCCTCCCCCAAATCTCACCCTGTGATGGCCCACCCGTCAGTTGGTTAAATAGGATTGAGGTTTCCCGAGTTATCTCATCCAAATCCAGTAACAATTCATTTTTTTAGAGTGTTCCCAAGCTCTAAACTTTTTTTTCAGTATACGAAGGGAGGATAACAAAAAGGCCATGGTAGAAAATTATTTCGGTCTATCCCATGAACTAAAGAAACCTCAGACCAGGTTATTAAACTCCAAGTCCTCCAACCATACCCAATTTAATTTGAAAGGACAGCCAATAGTTTTTGGTTTGAAACCCCACTCCATAATAATCGGTCGGTGGTCAGAAATAAGAAGGTTCTCCACCCAGGACTGTATTTGATCCATCTGAGACCAGAGTTCCTCCTGCACTATAATTCTATCAAGACGGAGGCCCATAAATTTCTCACCCTGTCATCCATTGAACCAAGTCAGACATTGTAATTCAGGCTCAATATCCCGAAGATTAGAATCCCTGATCAAGTCACCCAAAAAATCCAAGATAGGGTCACTCTGCCACCCGATCCTCCAAGTCTCCCAAGCATGAAGAGTACAGTTAATCTCTCCCACGAGTATTGAGTTATTAAGAGACAGGATACCACAGCTTTCAAACTTCTACCCGGACGGCACTCTATCCTGATATGGAGCATTCAAATTAATCAAGTGGACAAAATGACAGAAATAGCGAATGTAACCTATGAGAAGGATACCTCTGAAAAAACTAAATTCTTGGAAAGATGCCCACCTAGGATCCCATATGACAGTAAGACCACCAGACCTCCCCATAGCATCCTTCGGGACCATGTTCCATGGTGGAAAAATTTTACGAAAAAAAATTAAGGTTCGATCCCTCGCAGTCATAGTCTCTTTTATGAAGATGAATACAGGATTTATATGAAGAAATAAATCCTGAAGTGAAACAAATTTGTCCCACCCCCCAAGCCACGCATATTAAGAGAGAAAAAGATCATTAAGGAACCTTATGGGAGAGTTCCAATACTCTAAGGACCCTATCAATGGCTTGAGTAACTGGAACCTCCCGCAGGTTCCTCAATTGGTTAACCAACCCATGTTCCCCAGTAGACACAAACTATTTTTTCAAACGGGGCCGACCTTTTCCCTTACGAAGAGTGACATTTGCAGCAGACGAAGGGCTAATAATAATGGTCGGGGAGGGTGGTCGCTCTGAGTGGACCATGAGAGGAACGAGTTCTACCTTTGTATTGTGTATGATGAATTCGAAGTCAGAGCCAACGGAATTGGTAGAAGATGAAAGCGAGGAAAGGGGGACGTATTCAACCGGGGGATCCAGGACGGGAGACAGGGATGGGGGAATCACAGAACTAACAGGGGACAGATAAGAGGAAATAGGAGAGTCCACACCTCGAGGTAAACGGAGAGGTGGATCAAATAAACCTGGGACACACAGAGGAGGCCATACATTCAGAGGACACAGTGAGGATGAGGACAGATCCTTTCCCTCCCTACAAGTAAACGGTGATTTGGCTAAAAATGACCCTCCCCCAGAAATAGAGTGGACCAAATAATGAGTATCAGGGATTTGTTCCAAAGTACACTTACCCAAAGAGAGGAAAGTGTTAGCAGTGGGCTTGTTAGTGAAAGTCTCCATGTCCACCGCTACCTTATCATAGGAGGAAGTTTGGTCCACTGTATCCTTCATCTAAAATCGCCTATTGTACAGCTTAGAAAATTATCGAATCAGGTGCCTAGTCTGAAAACAATTGTGGCACCTGAAAGGAATATGCCAGTAATCAATGAGTTTACGATGAACTAGATTATCCCACTGTAAATCGACATGTTCCAGAAGTATATAAGCAAATGAAACCTCCGTGAGAATCCATGCCACCCTCTTGTCGAATACTCCCACACACTTAGGGTCGACATATCAGCATTTTCCTATAAAATTACCAATGGTTGTCAAAGCAGGCTGAATCCAATATTCCAAAGGAAAATCAGGGAGTTTCACCCATACCAAGTGGTAACAAGGGGGTTTGGTAGTAGGGTGAAAACCCATAAACCAGCGATACAATTGAAGAAAAAAATGGTCGAGGACACAATTGCGCCAAAAAACTTCACCCACATCCTCTGAGGCCGTGCAGTGAAAATTGCACCAGCCCCCTTGAAGTTGGAAGATAATCGGCTTATAGCCCAGAAGCTTTGTCTAGGCAGAAATGATCCAATCGTTCATGTTAACCAGGTTATGCTTGTCAATGTTATGAAAACAGCTCCAAAAATAGAAGAAAAAAGAGATCAACGCCTTAGAAATCAGCCACTTGGAGGGGGAAACCTCCAATACATTACATAAATGAACAATTCTTGGATGATACAAATGACCAAAACCTACTTCTATATATAGGAGTCCATAAGCCCACAATATAACCCTAGCTGACCTAACAATAACGATGTAAGGGCACAATAATAACAATATTGGGGTTACAGGGGTACAACAATAACAATAATGGGGCTACACTAATAACAATAAGGGAATAAACTAGTAATATAGGGACCTAACATGCCCCTCTCCTTCAAAAAAGTGTTGTCCTCAATGCTTGAGTAGCTCTGGGTGATTCTATAAAAAATTCTCATCCTCCCATGTAGAATCTTCATTGGGTAAGTTCTTCCACTTGATGAGATACTCTGAAATTGATCGATTTCATAACTGTCGAGTTCTTGTTTCCGTGACCGCTTCAGGTTCCAATATGATTTTTCCTTCCTCATCAAGTTCTAGAAATATTGTTTGAACTAGAATATTTTCACCTATAACCTTCTTTAAGCATGAAACATGGAAAAATGGATGTACTCGCGAAGAAGTAGGAAGCTCCAATTTGTATTCCATAGTACCAATCTTTTGCAACACCTTGTAAGGACCATAGTAATTTGGCAATAATTTATTATTCTTCTTAGCTTTCTTGAGGGACATTTGTTTGTATGGTTGTAGCCGTAAAAATACCCAGTCTCCTACATCAAAACTTCTCTCGTTGTGATGTTGATCTGCCTGTTGTTTCATTCGATTTTGTGCCAAATTTAGCTTATCTTTTAATAGTTGGAGAACTTCTTGTTGATGCTCGATGTGATCTTCCACTGCTTGAACCTTAGAATTTTCTCTTAAATATTATGTGATGGACATTGGATGATATCCATAAAGTTCCAAAAATGGGGTCATTTTTTCTACAGTGTGGAAGGAAGTGTTATACCACCATTCAGCGAGAGGTAACCACTTGACCCATTGTGTTTGTTTATCAGATACAAAACAACTAAGATATCCTTCCAAACATTTATTCACTATCTCAGTTTTACCATTGGATTGAGGATGATAAGATGAGATATGAGCTAATTAAGTACCCAAACAATAAAATAACTCTGTCCAAAAATTTCCAGTAAAAATGGGATCTCTGTCACTCACAATAACATTTGGGTTTCCATGTAGCTTTTGAATTGTGTCCATAAATGTAGTAGCAATTGTACTTGCTTTAAATGGATGAGATAATGCACAAAAGTGTGCATACTTGGTAAGTCTATCAACTACCACCATGATGACACTCTTTCCTTTGGACTTACGTAAACCTGTGATAAAAATCCATTGAAATATCCTCCCAACATTGACTTGGAATGGATAAAGGTTGTAGAAGACCCGGGGTCTTAATTGTCTCAACTTTATTTTGCTGGAAAACCAAACATTTCACCACAAACTTTTGAAAATCATATTTAAGGCCATCCCAAAAAAATTATTTCCTCACCCTGTGGTAAGTTTTTAAAAATCCTGAGTGTCCTCCTAAAGGAGAAGTGTGCAATTCCAAAAGAATCTTTTTTTTAGTTGGGAATTCTTACAAAGATATAAGCGATATTTGTACCATAAGGAATCATTTTTCCAACTAAATGTATCATATGTTCTAGGATCTTGCTGCAAATTTTTAATGAGTGTCCACACTTCTTCGTCCTTCTTCCATTCACCCCTTGCTTCGGTTATCCAATATGGTTGGATAATAGAAATGGCACAAATCAATGCTTCCACCTCTTCATTCTTTCTTGAGAGTGCATCGGCAACAACATTTAGCTTCCCTTTTTGTATATTATTTCAAAGTCATAAACCAACATATTTGTGACCCATTTTTTCTGCTCTTCTGAAGATAGTCTTTGTTACAAACAGTGTTTAAGACTATCATGATCAGTTTTTACCTTGAAATGTCTTCCCATTAGTTAAGGTCGCCATTTCTTTAGTGTCTGTAGTATTGCTAACATTTCCTTCTCATAAATTTCTTTCTGTAAATACTTTCCTTTGATTGGACAACTGTCAAAAGCAACGGGTCTTCCTTCTTGCATTAAAACAGCACCAATTCCATTTCCTGAGGCATCACATTCCGCAATAAATGTTTTTGTGAAGTCTGGCATAGCTAAGACTGGTGCTAGGCACATTGCCTCTTTAAGATGTTCAAAGGCCTTAGTTGCTTCAGGAGTCCATGAAAATGCATCTTTCTTCAATAATGTTGTTAGAGGTGCTACTATTATCCCATAATTTTTAACAAACTTGCGATAATACCATGTTAACTCGAGAAATCCTCGCAACTACTTTATGGTTGTGGGGACTTTCCATTCTTTAATGGTTTTAATTTTGTTAGGGTCTACCTTAACACCCTCGTGAGATACAATATGACCCAGATATTCCACCTCTTGTACTCCAAAGAAACATTTGGATGTTTTTGCACATAATTGTTTCTCCTGCAATAGTTTGAGCACCCTGTCAACATGTTCAACATGATCCTTCCAAGACCTGTTGTAGATTAGTATATCATCAAAAAATACTAGCACAAATTTTCTAAGGAAGGGTTTGAAAATGGAATTCATCAACCCTTGAAATGTAGAAGTTGCATTGGTAAGGCCAAAAGGCATGACCAAAAATTCATAATGACCCTCATGAGTTCGAAATGTTGTTTTCAGAATATCTTCAGTCTTCATTCTAATTTGATGATACCCTGAACGAAGATCCAATTTGGTAAAATAAATTGCTCCATGGAATTCATCCAATAATTCATCAATCACAGGAATGGGAAATTTATCTTTAATGGTGAGCTTATTGAGCTCCCTATAATCCGGACACATGCGCCATGATCCATCCTTCTTGTGCACTAATACTACTAGAGCAGAGAAAGAACTTTGACTAGGTTGAATTATACCAACCTCTAACATTTATGCAATCATACATTCAATTTCTCTCTTTTGGACATAAGGGTGTCTATAAGGCCTGATTTTTGGAGGAACACTTCCTGGAATCAAATGAATAGCATGATCATGATCACGAATAGGTGGGAGTCCTTTGGGAGTTTCAAACACATTGGAATGATTGTCCAAGACTTTTTGGAGATCTGCGGGAATAGATGATTTTGATGTTGGAACTTCTAGTGAGCATAATTGTGCAAATATGCCTCATTTTTCTTTCTTTCAGAAGCTTTTTCATGACATTAGAGCTTATTATCTTTCCCAGCTTCCCTACGATACCCCATAATTCGACTTCCTTTCCTTCTGAAAAAAAATAATAATAATAAAAAATAAAAATTCAAGAAAAGTTCTTGAAAATTAAAAGCTACTTTCCCCAAAGATTGTAACCATTGTACTCCTAGTACATCATCAGCACCTCCCATAGGAATGGAAAGACTTGGACTATTCAGTACATATTCCCCCATGGTTAGCTTGATATTATGGCATTTTCCAGAGAATTTAGAGTTCCTCCATTTTCAACCATCACTTGACATTTTGGTGCTGGGTATAGGAAACAATTCAATTCCTTGGCTACCTTACAATGAATAAAATTATGGGTATTACCCAAATCAATCAACACTATTACCTTTTTCTTCTTGATATGTCATTCTATCTTGAGAGTTTGAGGCGTGGTAATTCCTGCCAATGCATTACACAATATGGTTGAACTCATTTCTTCCTCTTATAGGGTTGGTTCCTGGTGTATATCCTCTTCTTTTGAAGATTCTTGTTCATTTACTTCTTCCTCTTCACAATATATGTAAAATAATTTCTTCTCAGCACACTTATGACCTTTACTGTATTTGCTATCACAACTGTAGCAAAGCCCTTTTGCTCTTTTTTCTTCCAATTGTTGTGGTGTCAACCTTGTAGGTTGTGGAAGTCTAGGAGTAGCAACACTTTCATATTTATATATGTGAGTGGTAGGCTTCCTTGTTGGCATAATTTTAATTTTTTCTTGCCAACTGGAATGCCTTTTCCAATGAATCAGGTTCCCAAATGCGAACTTCATGTTGGATGTTATACTTTAAAGTCCCTATGAAGGCATCAATCCTGTGTTCCTCTAGAATATCAGTTACCCTTATATTCAGAGTTTGGAAGTCCTCAATGTGCTCCACCACTGAACCTTTTGTTTAATATTTATCAATTGGCTAAAGAAGGTGTTGTTTTTTGTATCTAGCATAATATGCTATCATTTCCTCTGTAAAAATTGACCATGTGACAACTTTTTTATGGGATAAAATCCATCGATACCATACAAATGTATTTTGTTCTAAATGTAAAGTTGCAATGCGTACCTTTTGTGTGTTTTGCACACTATTGAGATAAAAATATTGCTCCATCTATAGTATCCATGTTACGGGATCCTTGCCATCAAACTTCCTCATATCCATCTTTGGAATATGGTGCTTCTTCCATCCAAAATTACAGTTTATGAAATCACGATTAACATTTATTTTGTTCTCATCATGAGTTTCATATACTATATTTTCGCCATTAGGAAACATTTCTTATATCAACTTTGCCAAATCATTCTTCATGTTTTCCATTTTGTCTTTCATTTTTTCATCGATCTTAGCTTCCATGTCATCCATCTTAGCTTCCATGCCATCCATCTTAGCTTCCATGCCCACTTCCATGCCATCAATATTAGCTTCCAAACCATTCATCTTAGCTTCCACGCCTTTCTTCAAACCATCCATCTTAGTTTCCATGCCTTTCTTCAAAACTTCCATTTCATTTTTTGTTGCTCTTTGCGATAGCGAAATTTGGTGCACTTTCTCTTGTAATTTTGATATCTCATGTTTTGTTTCTTCGCCTTCATGATTCATAGTAGAGCCTTCTTAAGGTTTAATGGGTGTTGAATTCTTTTTAGGGGGGATTTTAGAACCAAATACTGATATCTATTCTTCAATATTCCCTTGGAATAAATTCAAACTATTTTTTTTTAAACGAGACTTATGTAATTCGAAAAAAATACACACCTTTTTCTTACTTTTGAGGAGCTCGATATTGAAACTGAATTATCTATGTGATTTCAGATCTTCAATATTTTAAATTCAGCCCTAAATTAGCCCTATGAATCTTATTTTGAATGCCACTAGTCTGACCTGATTTGGATTCTTCAAGACAAATTTATGCCCAATCTCCCACGATGACCTAATTATGGACGGGTTCAGTAGAGCGAACTTGTAAGACTTCCCACGTGTCACTGTTTCCTTCTTTGGCTCTGAAATTAATACACCGAAACTAGATTATGTGTACTTGCGGCCACTTTTTACAAAATCCCAATTTGACGCTCAGAGAGAGAGATATGATTTTTTTCCCACGGTCACCTCTTTGAGATGAAATTCGGGAGCCTGAAAAAATATAACTTCCATAGATCATATCTCCAAAAATATTGCGAACGAAGATCTGAAATTTGTATAGGATGTTCCTTAGGATTTCAGCTTCGTACTTTAAAAATTTTAGCTTCTGAAACTTCGTATACGAAAATTTATAGTGAAAATTCCACAATGACCTGCTTTAGTTGAAATTCGTGAGTCTGAAATTCATGAGTCGGCTTCATGGTGTAAAAATTCGGTTTCTGAACCTTCTTAGAAAAAAATTTATTGCGAAAATTCCACAATGACCTGTTTGGAGCAGCGAAACCCTAGAATCCAAAGCCCTCTGATACCAAATGTTATGAAACCAGCTCCAAAAATAGAAGAAAAGAGAGATCAACACCTTATAAATCATCCACTTCGAGGGGGCAACCTCCAACACATTACATAAATGAACAATTCTTGGATGATACAAATGACCAAAACCTCCTTCTATATATAGGAGTCCATGGGCCCACAATATAATCCTAGCCTACCTAACAATAACAATGTAAGGGAACAATAATAACAATATTGGGGTTACAGGGGTACAACAATAACAATAAGGAGGCTACACTAATAAAAATAAGGTACTAAACTAGTAATATAGGGACCTAACAGTCAAAGATCCAACGCCCAACCAAAGCACGAGTCTGGAGACTCTCCGCCCACTCGATCATTACATCGTGACAAAAACTCAGAAGTCTCCCCTCGCCCGCCGAGTTGAAATGCTTTTTGTGGTGAGAGGAAGACGGGAAGCCACCAGAGACACCCAAGGGAGAAAGAGGTCAGTGAGAAAGTGAGATGACTCACTGATCCACGTCCGGTGGAAATCAAAGAGTAGAGCCGCTAGGATAGGACACCCGGCAAGTGTTAGAAGTTACACCGCCTTCTACCACCTCAGTTATATGCACGGTAGCCTCTATGATGTTGACGCAATCGATTTCCTCCAGAAATCAGGCTAGATCTGACATACTCAGAATAAGCAGGACAGTCCCCAATGTAGACGCCAACCATGAAGGTCATGATCCATATGTTAGAGAATGTACAGGAAGGAACATACTCTAAGACGTCAAGTTGCTTGAGAGATATGGAAAAATGATAAAATAAGATTGAATAAATGGTCCAGCTACCCACAGTAAGTGACAGCAAAAATAAGGGATCGTAAAGATATCTTGTAGCTGGAAAAATTTATGACACCTGCATGAGTAGAGCTAGGATTAAATACAATGGATAATAGTTAAGCATACGAAGTTACCGACGCACCCACTTGATTTTAAAATTTAAAAACGTTGTTTGACAGAGAATGGATGACGGGATGCTGGAAAAACCAGAGAGGAGGAGGGTCTTGTGTCCCGAGAGGAAGGGAAAAGGCACAAAGCCTAGACGATACAATGCCATCGAATTTGTCGAAAACCTCCTAATATGAGAAAAAACTTCACCCTGATACCGCCCGCCTCTATGAAGTCAGTAGCGACAGCAGCAACAAATAAAACCTCCAAAGTTCCACTAGTATTTACAAATCTTTACTTCCATACTCTTATAGGGGTGTGGAATTGGAGTAGGTAAAAACCAATGATAGTGTGATTTTGTTGACAAGACAGCACAATCTTGATTATGTTCATTCAAACCACTGTGAAAATAGTTCCATAAAGTCTCCCCCAACCAATGACACATACTGACAAAAAAATTTGTTAACAGAATCAAGAGTCCAATCTCCGAGATTTAACACACAACAAATAGCTTAGAAGGAGGTTACCGACTTTCCTGTGTCTTCCCATCACCAACCAAAAAATTTTCTATCCCAGAACCTCATTCCATGACTATAATTCTAGTGATTTAATCTCCAACCTCTAGCCTCATGATCGCAAATCACATTTACATCTTCCGGTGAGGTTGTAACGTGAAAATGTGACCAGCCTTGATTTTAAATCTCATCTCAAATCGTATTTCTATTTATTATTTGCACTGCAATTCCAAAATGTGACTTGCAATATGGATCTAGAACTGGGTTAGAATTTGGACCTACTCCTTCCTCATCACACCAGTAATGGAGAATGCATATATATAAATAAATATATGGCTCTGATCAAAGAGAATTACACATTATAGCCCAAGATCAAATGGATTTAAAGCAAGGTTAACCACAAAATGACAAGTTTCACCAATGGTGTTTGTGTTGTATCTGAAGATCATAATATGGAATGTTCACTAATTTTCTTAAGTGCATATTGATTCCTTTGGATGTGAGAAAATATATTTAGCCAGAGAAAAAAATGGAACTTGAGGATAGATCTCCACATCTACCATGATTTGTGTTTCAAAGAAGAAGCTCAGTGCACATTAACAAGTCAAAGGTGAAATTAGGATTTTTCAAATCATGAGGAGAAATGTTGTGTTTTTGAATGTGTTATTCCTCCAAATTGGTTGGTGGAAAAATCAGTAAATCACAGTAGGATTCTTGGCATTCACAATGAAAGACTCATGATGTGCATATTGGAGAATGATTTCTGGCATGATTGCAGTGATTTTAATGATCATTCTTTTCAATTTTTACAAATTCGACTTGAAAATTGATGATTATGAAGGAGACCAACATGTGCAGTAGGGGCCAACAAATAAATATAGTACTCCATATGAACACTAAAAGAAATGTATTGGAGCAATAATTTTTAAGTGAAATTCCAAATCTTGTAGTTGCCTTATGACCACTATTACTTTTGAACAAGGAAGAATGTTGATATTTTTCTTTGGAATCTTCTCTCACTGTCATATGTTGTTAATTTCAAATCAGCAAAGATAATTTTGAACATGGTAGATGTTGGTGTCAAGCCTAACCTAATAAACTTCAATATTCATGCTCTATCCTTTTCAAGGATGACAGATTCAGGAGTACATGAGTATTGGCTAGGGAGTTCTTCCAAAAACATGGTTGGGAAAGCTCAGAATGATCATGTATGGGCTATACATGCCTTGAGAATATTGCAGTGCAGAAAAGAACTATAAAAGGGTACAAAATGGATGTTTGCTTTTTGTGAGTATATCATGTTTCTATTATAGTTTCTTTACTGCAGATGTATATGACCAATGTAATTTTCTTGCAAGTAGAAAAGAGGAATAGGAATGTGAATCTATGCATAAACAAAGGAATATGTGACCGAGTTGATGGCAGTAAGCTCTAATATGGTCAAAGCACCAGCAAACTTCTTTGTAATGTGTCTTTTCCAAATTAGAAAAGTGATCATTCAATGCCATGAGAGGATTGTACAATAGGGGTTTATCTATGTTTGAATATAATTATAGGGTAGTCCCATGAGGTTATGCGCGACACTTGCAACCATTAGACGATATTAATGATCAAGAGGGAATGATGAAAATTTCCTTAATCCAATGGAGCCTAAAGAGAACGTATTTTCAGCAATTTTAACCTCAAGGTCATGCTCAACCTCAAGAGAAATTTAAAAGGAAACTAATGTAGCAGTTAGTGAATAGATATCCATCATAGCCAACATAGGTCCTAGTTCTTTCCCAATTACTCATACAAGCTCGGAATTATCAATAGTAATCTTTATCTCTCCAAGATCACAACGTACTTAGAAGCTTCATGATTCATGAAAATATATTTTGAAGCATTATTATCATTATGTAAATATTATTTTGGCACATTTATAAAAATAATAAATGAAAATTCATGTAAATTCATAAAGATTGAATAGGTCATGAAGGAACTGAATTGGGGAACCGAAAGGTTATGAGGGGAGGTGAAAGGTCACCCACTCACTTCTATATATTTTCCCTCGTACCTCATTTAAAAGGACTTTACCACTTGAGCAGGGCTAGCATTAGAGAGTTGTTTTGTGCATAGGGAGCTAGAAGTGTTCTGCTCTTAATGAATAGTAAGGTGAGTTTTGGTGAGGCTAGAATTTTGTCTTCAGAATGATATGAATTTCTCCCATCCCACTATTGGGTTATGATGGGCTTTTTGTTCATGTATTTTAATTGGCGTCATTATCAATGAGAATTTCTTCAATTTTGGCACATATTCCCATGCATTCCTCTATTAGTTGTACTAGCTAACTAATACTCCTATTAAGGTTGCATGTGTGCTTTCATGTTGGCTTTATGTCAATGAACTAATTCATGGCTATGGATTATATGTTTTTTTTGGTTCTTTTCTTTCCTAATTCCATGCATGCTAGGAACTAATTGTGAACTAATTTGTAGCTAGTCTTTAGTCACTTCTTGCTTGTTTGTTTTAAAATGATGTTGGCTAACTGGATTCTCTTATGGCATAGTGTTCTTATTGTTTTGTCATTAGGTTCTTATACATTGTTTTACTAGCTCGTTAATTGGGAGTTGATTTCATCCTCATTCTTCAAACATCTCAAACTTGGCCTCACATTTCTCTGCATTTTACGACCAGGAGAACATTCATGGTGGTAGTTGGTCCCACATACTAGATGGGGCTCCTATCCCAAATGGTGTGAGGTATAATTGGGGCTTCACATCAAGGAGACCCCCTAACTATTGGTGGGAATTTTTTCCCTGTTAACATGTATAAAGAAAATTATGAAATATCCCAACGAGAAACAAGATCAAAGGCATCAAATAAGGATTCCAAAGAATAATCCAAAATCTATGTGTTTATTCTCAACAGTTTTATAATCAATGAAAATAATCTTATAATGGAGTTAAGGACCAGCAAAGATGTGATTTTTCTCACAAAGGTAAAAAGGATGGGTTCAGAAGAGATATTTATCCAATAAGTCCTTTTACATCAAGGTATCAAAATAATTTTTTTGGCTATTTCTATGCTTGTAACAATTTTGGTCATAAAGCTATGAATTGTAGAGCTCATGAAAGAAATGACTTTGTGAGAAATGGAAGCAAAGGTTCCCACAAGAACTCAATGAACAGTTTTCTTATATTTTTGGAGCTGGTTTCATAACATTTGGTATCGGAACTTTGGATTCTAGGGTTTCGCTGCTCCAAACAGGTCATCGTATAATTTTTGCTATAAATTTTTTTACACAAAGGTTCAGAAGCTGAAATTTTTACAGAGCGAAGCCGAAAACTAGAGGAACGTCATGTAAAAATTTCAGATCTTAGTTTGCAATATTTTCAGATATATTATCTATGGAAGTTAGGGTTTTGTTCAGGCTCGCAAATTTCACCTAAAAAGGTCATCGTGGAATTTCTTCTATAACTTGTTTTCTACAAATGTTCAGAAGCTAAAAAATTTACAGCGTGAAGACGAAATCCTGAGGAACGTCGTGTACAAGTTTTAGATATTTTTTCACAATATTTGTGGAGATATGATCTGTGGAAGGTAGGGTTTTTTTGGGCTCCCGAATTTCATCTTAAACAGGTGACCGTGGGAAAAGTGTCGTAACTCTCCCTCTCTGAGCATCAGATTTGAATTTTGTAAAAATTGGCCGCAAGTACACGGACTGTAGTTTCCTATGTATCAATTTCATAGCCGAAGGAGGAAAACAGTGACACATGGCATGCCATACAATTCCGCTCTACTGAACTAGTCCAAAATTAGGTCATTGTGGGAGATTGGGCATAAATTTTCCTTGAAGAATCAAAATCAGGTCAGACATATAGCATTGGAAAAAATATTCAGAGGGCTACTACAGGACTAAATTTTAGATATTGGAGATCCAAAATCACAGATATAATTTCTTTTCAATATCGAGCTCCTCAAAATAAAGAAAAAGGTGTTTATTTGTTTTCAAATTGCATATGTCTTGTCTGAAAAATCAGTTTGAAGTGATTCCAAGAGCATATTGAAGCATAGATATAAGTATTGTGTTCTAAAATTCCCCCTAAAAAGAATTCAACACCCATTAACACCTCAGAATACTCTACTATGACTCATAAATATGAAGAAGTGAAACATGATATATCAAAAATACAGGAGCAAGTGCACCAAATTTCGCTCTTGCAAAGAGAAATAAAAAATGAAATGGATGTTTTGAAGAAAGGTGTGGAAGCTAAGATGGATGGTTTAAGGAAGATAATGGAAGCTAATATGGATGGTTTGAATAAAGGCATGGAAGCTAAGATGGATGGCATGGAAGCTGGCATGGAAGCTAATATGGATGACACGGAAGAAAAAATGAAAGACAACATGGAAAACATGAAGAATGATCTAAAATCAAACATGAAAGGTTTGACAAAGTTGATACAAGAAATGTTTCATAATGGCGAAAAGATAGTAGAGGAAACTCATAATGAGAAAAAAATCAATGTTAATCATGATTTCATAAACTCTAATGTTGGATGGAAGAACCACCGTATTCCAAAGATGGATATGAGGAATTTTGATGGCAACGATCCCGTAACATGGATACTACATGTGGAGCAAGATTTTGATCTCAATATCGTGTAAAACACACAAAAGGTACACATTGAAACTTTACATTTAGAACAAAATACATTTGTATGGTATCGATGGATTTTCTTCTGTAAAAAAATTGTCACTTGGTCAATTTTTACGGAGGAAATGATAGCACATTATGAGGATACAAAGAGAAACACCTTCTTTAGCCAACTGATAAATCTCAAACAAAAGGGTTCAGTGGGGGAGTATATTCAGGACTTCCAAAAATTGAATATAAGGGTAACTGATATTCCAGAGGAACATACGATTGATGTCTTCATAGGGACTTTAAAGGATAACATCCAACACGAAGTTCATTTTTGGGAACCTGATTCATTGGAGAAGGTATTCAGGTTGGAAAGAAAAATTGAATGCAAAATTATGGCAACAAGGAAGCCTACCACTCATATCTATAAAGATGGAAGTGTTGATACTCCTAGACTTCCACAACCTACAAGGTTGACACAACAACAATTGGAAGAAAAAGAGCAAAAAGGCTTTGCTACAGTTGTGATAGAAAATACACTAAAGGTCATAAGTGTGCTGAGAAGAAATTATTTTACATATATTGTGAAGAGGAGGACTAAAATGAATAAGAAACTTCAAAATAAGAGGATATACACCAGGAACCAACCCTATAAAAAGAAGAAATGAGTTCGAACATATTGTGTAATTCATTGGTAGGAATTACCACTCCTCAAACTCTCAAGATAGAAGGACATATCAAGAAGAAAAAGGTAATAGTGTTGATTCATTCAGGTAGTACCCATAATTTTATTCATTGTAAGGTAGCCAAGGAATTGAATTGTTTCCTATACCCAGCACCAGAATGTCAAGTGATGGTTTCAAATGGAGTAACTATAAATTGCTCTAGAAAATGCCATAATATCAAGCTAACCATGGGGAAATATGTATTGAATATTCCAATGCTTTCCATTCCAATGGGAGGTACTGATGTTGTACTAGGAGTACAATGGTTACAGTCTTTATGGATGGTAGCTTTTAATTTTCAATTCTTGAAACTTTTTTCTGAAGGAAAGGAAATCGAATTACGGGGTATCACAGGGAAGCTAGGAAATACAATAAGCTCTAATGTCATGACAAAGCTTCTGAAGAAATAACAACGAGGCATAATTGCACAATTGTGATCACTAGAAGCTCCAACGTCAAAATCATCTATTTCTCCAGATCTCCAAAAATTCTTAGAGAATCATTCCAAGGTGTTTGAAACTCCCAAAGGACTCCCACCTATTCGTGACCATGATCATGCTATTCATTTGATTCCAGGAAGTGTTCCTCCAAACATCAAGTCTTACAGATATCCTTATGTCCAAAAGAGCGAAATTGAACATATGATTGCAGAAATGTTAGAGGCAGGTATAATTCAACCTAGTCAAAGTTCTTTCTCTGCTCCAGTAGTATTGGTGCACAAGAAGGATGGATCATGGCACATGTGTCCGGATTATAGGGAGCTCAATAAGCTCATTATTAAAGATAAATTTCCCATTCATGTGATTGATGAAATATTGGATGAATTACATGGAGAAATTTATTTTACCAAGTTGGATATTTGTTAAGGATATCATCAAATTAGAATGAAGACTGAAGATATTCTGAAAACATCATTTCGAACTCATGAGGGTCATTATGAATTTTTGGTCATGCCTTTTGGCCTTACCAATGCACCTTCTACATTTCAAGGGTTGATGAATTCCATTTTCAAACCCTTCCTTAGAAAATTTGTGCTATTATTTTTTGATGACATACTAATATACAGCAGGTCTGGGAAGCATCATGTTCCACATGTTGACAGGGTGCTCAAACTATTGCAGGAGAAATAATTATATGCAAAAACATCAAAATGTTTCTTTGGAGTACAAGAGGTGGAATATCTGGGTCATAATGTATCTCACGAGGGTGTTAAGGTAGACCCTAACAAAATTAAATCCATTGAGGAATGGAAAGTCCCCACAACCATAAAGCAGTTGCGAGGATTTCTCAAGTTAACAAGGTATATCGCAATTTTTTTAAGAATTTTGGGAGAATATAAACACCTCTAATAGCATTATTGAAGAAAGATGCATTTTCATGCACTCCTGAAGCAACTAAGGCCTTTGAACATCTTAAAGAGGAAATGTGCCTAGCACCGGTCTTAGCTACGCCATACTTCACAAAAACCTTTATTGTGGAATGTGAAGCCTCAGGAAATGGAATTGGTGTTGTTTAAATGCAAGAAGGAAGACCCATTGCTTTTGAAAGTCATCCAATCAAAGGAAAGTATTTACAGAAAGATATTTATGAGAAGGAAATGTTGGCAATACTACATGCACTAAAGAAATGGCGACCTTACCTAATGGGAAGACGCTTCAAGGTAAAAACTGATCACAATAGTCTTAAACACTTTTTGGAACAAATACTATATTCAGAAGAGCAGCAAAAATGGGTCACAAAGATGTTGGGTTATGACTTTGAAATCATCTACAAAAAAGGGAAGCTAAATGTTGTTGCAGATGCACTCTTAAGAAAGTATGAAGAGGTGGAAGCATTGCTTTGTGCCATTTCTATTATCCAACCAGATTGGACAACTAAAGCAAGGGATGAATGGAAGAAGGATGAAGAAGTGTGGACACTCATTCAAAAGTTGCAGCAATATCCTTGTACATCTGATACATTTAGTTGGAAAAATGACTCCTTATGGTACAAATATTGCTTATATATTTGCAAGAATTCCCAACTAAAACAAAATATTATTTTGGAATTGCACACTTCTCCTTTAGGAGGACACTCGGTATTTTTAAAAACTTACCACAGGGTGAAGAAAGATTTTTTTGGGATGGCCTTAAATCTAATATTCAAAAGTTTGTGGCGGAATGTTTGGTTTTCCAACAAAATAAAGTTGAGACAATTAAGAACCCGAGTCTTTTACAACCTTTATCCATTCCAAGTCAGCTTTGGGAGGATATTTCAATGGATTTTATCACAATTTTACCTAAGTCCGAAGGAAAGAGTGTCATTATGGTGGTAGTTGATAGACTTACCAAGTATGCACATTTTTGTGCATTATCTCATCTGTTTAAAGCAAGTATATTTGATGATGCATTTATGGAAACAATTAAAAAGCTACATAGAAACCCAAATATTATTATAAGTGACAGTGATCCCATTTTTATTGGAAATTTTTGGACGGAATTATTTTCTTGTTTGGGTACTCAACTAGCTCATAGCTCATCTTATCATCCTCAATCCGATGCTCAAACGGAGATAGTGAATAAATGTTTGGAAGGATATCTTCATTGTTTTCTATCTGATAAGAAAACACAATGGGTCAAGTGGTTACCTCTCGTTGAATGGTGGTATAACACTTACTTCCATACTGCAGCACAAAGGACCCCATTTATGGAGCTTTATGGATATCATCCACCGTCCATCACATCTTCTTTAAGAGAAAATTCTAAGGTTCAAGCAGTGGAAGATCACATCGAGCATCAACAAGAAGTTCTCCAACTCTTAAAGGATAACCTAAATTTGGAACAAAATCGAATGAAACAACAGGCAGATCAACATTGCAACGAAAGAAGTTTTGATGCAGGAGACTGGGTATTTTTATGGCTACAACCATACAAAAAAATGTCCCTCAAGCAAGCTAAGAAGGATAATAAATTATCTCCAAAGTACTACGATCCTTACAAGGTGTTGCAAAATATTGGTACTATGGCATACAAATTGGATCTTGCTGCTTCTTCGCGAGTGCATCCAATTTTCCATGTTTCATGCTTAAATAAGGTTATAGAGGACAAACTTCCAGTTCAAACAATATTGCCAGAACTTGATGAGGAAGTTAAAATCATATTGGAACCTGAAGTAATCATGGAAACAAGAACTCGACAGCTACGAAATCGATCAATTTCAGAGTATCTCATCAAGTGGAAGAACTTACCGACTGAAGATTCTACATGGGAGGATGAGAATATTATACAGAAGAATCTGGAGCTACTCAAGTGTTGAGGACAACACTTTTTTGAAGGAGAGGGTCATGTTAGGTCCCTATATTACTAGTATAGTCCCTTATTGTTGTTAGTGTAACCCCCTTATTGTTATTGTTGTACCCATGTAACCCCAATATTGTTATTATTGGGCCCTTACATTATTATTGTTAGGTCAGCTAGGATTATATTGTGACCCCATGGACTGCTATATATAGAAGGATGTTTTTTCATTTGTATCATAAAATAATTGTTCATTTATGTAATGTAAAGGAGGTTTCCCCCTCGAAGTGGCTTATTTCTAAGGCGTTTTTCTCTCTTTTCTTCTATTTTTGGAGCTGATTTCATAACATAATCATATTGAATGTTGAAAGTACAATAACTATGAGCAAAAATTATTGAAATTTGCAACAAGAAATAATGAAATTGGAAACCAGAAAGGACAAAAACAAATTACACACACATTGGTGAGGAAATTTTGTTGCACACTGGTGAGGGATTTCTGATGCACATTGGTGAGGAAATTCAGCTACACACTGGTGAAGAATTTCAGTTACACAGTGGTGAGGAATTTGGGTGTCTAATATTTTTCCAAAACCAATTATTTGCACTACACTTATAGATACAAACTCTCTGCCAAGAGAAAGAGAAGGACGTATGCACAGGTGTATGGTGTATACGTTGTAAAATTGAAGGGAATCACAAGCATTAGTGTCCCGTATACAATGACTATCCATCAGCCATAGGACGGAGTTCGGTTAAGAGCACAGCAAGACCAAGTGGAACCTGTTGAAATTGGCAACAAGAAACAATGAAATTGGCAACCATAAAGGACAAAAATTGACCACATACTAGTGTGGATTCCAGTCACACATTGGTGAGGAATTCAATTACACATTAGTGTTAAAAGTGGGTGTCAAGCCTAACCTAATAACCTTCAAGATTCATGCTCTATCCTTTTCAAGGATGACAGATTCAGGAGGACATGAGTATTGGCTAGGAAGTTCTTCCAAAAAAATGTTTAGGAAAGCTCAGAATGATCCTGTATGGGCTATACCTGCCTTGAAAATATTGCAGTGCAAAAAAGAACTATAAAAGGGTGAAAATTTGATGTTTTCTTTTTGTGAATATATCACGTTTCTATTATAGTTTTTTTACTGCGGATGTATATGACCAATGTAATTTTCTTGCAGGTAGAAAATAGGAATAGGAATGTGAATCTATGCATAAACAAAGGAAGATGTGATCGAGTTGGTGGCAGTAAGATCTAATATGGTAAAAGCACCACCAAACTTCTTTGCAATGTGTCTTTACCGAATTAGAAAAGTGATTATTCAATGCCATGAGAGGGTTGTACAATATGGGTTTCTCTATGTTTGAATATAATTATAGGGTAGTCCCATGAGGTTTTGCACAACACTTGCAACCATTAGACGATATTAATGATCAAAGGGGAATGATGCAAATTTCCCTAATCCAATGGAGCCTAAAGAGAAGGTATTTTCAGCAATCTTAACCTCAAGGTCATGCTCAATATCAAGAGAAATTTAATAGGAAGCTAATGTAGCGGTTAAGGAATAGATATCCATCATAGCCAACATATGTCCTAGTTCTTTCCCAATAACTCATACTAGCTCGGAATTATCAACAGTAATCTTTATCTCTCCAAGATCACAACGTACTTAGAAGCTTCATGATTCATGAAAATATATTTTGAAGCTTTATTATCATTATGTAAATATTATTTTGGCACATTTATAAAAATAATAAATGAAAATTCATGTAAAGTCATAAATATTGAATAGGTCATGAGGGAACTGCATTGGGGAACAGAAAGGTTATGAGGGGAGGTGAAAGGTCATCCACTCACTTCTATAAATTTACCCTCACACCTCATTTAAAAGGACTTTTAGCACTCGAGCAGAGCTAGCATTAGAGATTTTTTTTGTGCATAGGGAGCTAGAAGTGTTCTGCTCTTAATGGATAGTAGGGTGAGTTTTGGTGAGGCTAGATTTTTGTCTTCAGAATGATATGAATTTCTCCCATCCCACTATTGGGTTATGATGGCCTTGTTGTTCATGTATTTTAATTGGCGGTATTATCAATGAGAATTTCTTCAATTTTGGCACATATTCCCATGCATTCCTCTATTAGTTGTACTAGCTAACTAATACTCCTATTAAGGTTGCATATGTGCTTTCATGTTGGCTTTATGTCGATGAACTAATTCATGGCTATGGATTATATGTTTGTTTTGGTTCTTTTATTTCCTAATTCCATGCATGCTAGGAACTAATTGTGAACTAATTTGTAGCTAGTCTCTAGTATCTTCTTTCTTGTTTGTTTTAAAATGATGTTGGCTAACTGGATTCTCTTATGGCATAGTGTTCTTACTGTTTTGTCATTAGGTTCTTATACATTGTTTTACTAGCTCGTCAATTGGGAGTTGATTTCATCCTCATTCTTCAAGCATCTCAAACTTGGTCTCACATTTCTCTACATTTTACGACCAGGATAACATTCATGGTAGTAGTTGGGCCCACATACCGGATGGGGCTCCTATCCCAAATGGTGTGAGGTATGATTGGGGCTTCACAACGAGGAGACCCCCTAACTATTGGTGGGACATTTTTCCCTATTTACATGTATAAATAAAATTATGAAATATCCCAACGAGAAAAAAGATCAAAGGCATCAAATAGGGATTCCAAAGAATAATCCAAAATCTATGTGTGTATTCTCAAAATTTCTATAATCAATGAAAACAATCCTATAATGGAGCTAAGGACAAGCAAAGATGTGATTTTTCTCACAAAGGTAACAAGAATCGATTTAGAAGAGATATTTATCCAATAAGTCCTTTTACATCAAGGTATCAAAATAATTTTTTGGATATTTCTATGCTTGTAACAATTTTGGTCATAAAGCTATGAATTGTAGAGCTCATGAAAGAAATGACTATGTGAGAAATGGAAGCAAAGGTTCCCACAAGAACTCAATGAATGGTTTTGTGAGGAAAAAATTTAAAAATCATATTGAAGGTGGTTCTAGAATATACAACTCATTTGCTCCCTTATTGAATCTGTTAGGTCCCTATATTACTAGTATAGTCCCTTATTGTTGTTAGTGTAACCCCCTTATTGTTATTGTTGTACTCCTGTAACCCCAATATTGTTATTATTGTGCTCTTACATTATTATTATTAGGTCATCTAGGATTATATTGTGACCCCATGGACTCCTATATATAGAAGGAGGTTTTTTCATTTGTATCATAAAATAATTGTTCACTTATGCAATGTAAAGGAAGTTTCCCCCTCATTGTGGATTATTTATAAGGCGTTTTTCTCTCTTTTCTTATATTTTTGGAACCGGTTTCATAACATTTGGTATCGAAGCTTTGGATTCTAGGGTTTCGCTGCGCCAAACAGTTCATCGTGGAATTTTCACTATAAATTTTTTATACAAAGGTTCAGAAGCTGAAATTTTTATAGAGCGAAGCCGAAATTCGGAGGAACGTCATGTAAAAATTTTAGATCTTGGTTCGCAATATTTTTGGATATATGATCAATGGAAGTTAGGGTTTTTTTCAGGCTCCCAAATTTCACCTAAAATGGTTATCATGGAATTTCTGTTATAACTTGTTTTCTACGAATTTTCAGAAGCTGAAATTTTTACAGCGTGAAGCCGAAATACTGAGGAACATCATGTACAAGTTTCAGATCTTTGTTCAGAATATTTGTGGAGATATGATCTGTGGATTGTAATGTTTTTTCAGGCTCCTGAATTTCATCTTAAACAGGTGACCGTGGGAAAAGCATCATAACTCTCTCTCTGAGCATCGGATTTGAATTCTGTAAAAATTGGCCGCAAGTACACAGACTGTAGTTTCCTATGTATAAATTTCAGAGCCAAAGGAGGAAAAAAGTGACACATGGCGTGCCATACAATTCCACTCTACTGAACCAGTCCAAAATTAGGTCATTGTGGGAGATTGGGCATAAATTTTCCTTGAAGAATCAAAATCAGATTAGAACTATGCCATTGGAAAAAATATTCAGAGGGATACTATAGGACCGAATTTCAGATATTGGAGATCGAAAATCACAGATATAATTCAGTTTCAATATCGAGCTCCTCAAAGTAAAGAAAAAGGTGTGTATTTGTTTTCAAATTTCATAAGTCTTATTTGAAAAATCAGTTTGAAGTGATTCCAAGAGCATATTGAAGCATAGATATTAGTATTGGGTTATAAAATCCCCCTTAAAAATGATTCAACACCCATTAACGCCTTATAATACTCTACTATGACTCATGAAGATGAAGAAGTGCAACATGATATATCAAAAATACAAGAGCAAGTGCACCAAATTTCGCTCTCGCAAAGAGAAACAAAAAATGAAATGGATGTTTTGAAGAAAGGTGTGGAATATAAGATGGATGATTTGAAGAAGGGCATGGAAGCTAATATGGACGGTTTGAAGAAAGGCATGGAAGCTAATATGGATGGCATGGAAGCTGTCATGGAAGCTAATATGGATGACATGGAATAAAAAATGAAAGACAAAATGGAAAACATGAAGAATGATCTAAAATCATACATGAAAGGTTTTACAAAGTTGATACGGGAAATGTTTCCTAATGGTGAAAATATAGTAGATGAAACTGATGATGAGAACAAAATAAATGTTAATCGTGATTTCATAAACTCTAATGTTGGAAGGAAGAACCACCATATTCCAAATATGGATATGAGGAAGTTTGATGGCAAGGATCCCGTAACATGGATACTACATGTGGAGCAATATTTTGATCTCAATAATGTGCAAAACACACAAAAGGTACGCATTGAAACTTTAAATTTAGAACAAAATACATTTGTGTGGTATCGATGGCTTTTCTCCTGTAAAAAAAATTGTCACTTGGTCAATTTTTACAGAGGAAATGATAGCACATTATGAGGATACAAAGAGAAGCACCTTCTTTAGCCAACTGATAAATATCAAACAAAAGGGTTCAGTGGGGGAGTATATTGAGGACTTCAAAAAATTGAATATAAGGGTAACTGATATTCCAGAGGAACATAGGATTGATGTCTTCATGGGGACTTTAAAGGATAACATCCAACACGAAGTTCGCGTTTGGGAACCTGATTCATTGGAGAAGGCATTCAGGTTCGCAGTAAAAATCGAATGCAAAACTATGGTGACAAGGAAGCCTACCACTCACAACTATAAATATGGAAGTGTTTCTACTCCTATACTTCCGCAACCTACAAGGTTAGCACAACAACAATTGGAATAAAAAAGAGCAAAATGGCTTTGCTACAGTTGTGATAGAAAATACACTAAAGGTCATAAGTGTGCTGAGAAGAAAATTTTACATAGATTGTGAAGAGGAGGAAGAAAATGAAAAAGTAACTTCAAAAGAAGAGGATATACACCAGGAACCAACCCTAGAAGAAGAAGAAATGAGTTCTACCATATCGTGTAATGCATTGGCAGGAATTACCACTCCTCAAACTCTCAAGATAGAAGGACATATCAAGAAGAAAAAGGTAATAGTGTTGATTTATTCGGGTAGTACCCATAATTTTATTCATTGTAAGGTAGCCAAGGAATTGAATTTTTTCCTATACCCAGCACCAGAATGTCAAGTGATGGTTGCAAATGGAAAAACTATAAATTTCTCTGGAAAATGCCATAATATCAAGCTAACCATGGGGGAATATGTATTGAATAGTCCAATTCTTTCCATTCCAATGGGAGGTACTGATGTTGTACTAGTATTACAATGGTTACATTCTTTGGGGACTATAGCTTTTAATTTTCAAAAAAAATTCTTGAAAATTTTTTCTGAAGGAAAGGAGATCGAATTACTGGGTATTGCAGGGAATCTGGGAAAGACAATAAGCTCTAATGTCATGACAAAGCTTCTGAAGAAATAAATATGATGCATAATTACACAATTATGATCACTATAATTTCCAACATCAAAATCATCTATTTCTCCATATCTCCAAAAAGTCTTGGAGAATCATTCCAAGGTGTTTTAAACTCCCAAAGGACTCCCACCTATTCGCGATCATGATCATGCTATTCATTTGATTCCAGGAAGTGTTCCTCCAAAAATCAGGCCTTATAGATATCCTTATGTCCAAAAGAGTGAAATTGAACATATGATTGCAGAAATATTAGAGGTTGGTATAATTCAACCTAGTCAAAGTTATTTCTTTGCTCCAGTAGTATTGGTGCACAAGAAGGATGGATCATGGCGCATGTGTCCGGATTATAGGGAGCTCAATAAGCTCACTATTAAAGATAAATTTCCTATTCTTGTGATTGATGAAATATTGGATGAATTACATGGAGAAATTTATTTTACCAAGTTGGATCTTCGTTCAGGATATCATCAAATTAGAATGAAGACTGAAGATATTCCGAAACAGCATTTCGAACTCATGACGGTCATTACGAATTTTTGGTCATGCCTTTTGGCCTTACCAATGCACCTTCTACATTTCAAGGGTTGATGAATTCCATTTTCAAACCCTTCCTTAGAAAATTTGTGCTATTATTTAATGATGACATACTAATCTATAGGAGGTCTTGGAAGGTTCATGTTCAACATGTTGACAGGGTTCTCAAACTATTGGAGGAGAAACAATTATATGCCAAAACATCAAAATGTTTCTTTGGAGTACAAGAGGTGGAATATATGGGTCATATTGTATCTCACGAGGGTGTTAAGGTGGACCATAACAAAGTTAAAGCCATTAAGGAATGGAAAGTCCCCACAACCATAAAGTAGTTGCGAGGATTTATCGGATTAACAGCGTATTATCGCAAGTTTTTTAAGAATTATGGGAGAATAGAAGCACCTATAACAGCATTATTGAAGAAAGATGCATTTTCATGGACTCCTGAAGCAACTAATGTCTTTAAACATCTTAAAGAGGCAATGTGCCTAGCACCGGTCTTAGCTACACTAGACTTCACAAAAACCTTTATTGTGGAATGTGATGCCTCGGGAAATGGAATTGGTGTTGTTTTAATGCAAGAAGGAAGACCCATTGCTTTTGAAAGTCATCCAATCAAAGGAAAGTATTTACAAAAAGATATTTATGAGAAGGAAATGTTTGCAATACTACATGCACTAAAGAAATGGCGACCGTACCTAATGGGAAGACACTTCAAGGTAAAAAATGATCACGATAGTCTCAAACACTTTTTGGAACAAAGACTATCTTCAGAAGAGCAGCAAAAATGGGTCACAAAGATGTTGGATTATGACTTTGAAATCATCTACAAAAAAGGGAAGCTAAATGTTGTTTCATATGCACTCTCAAGAAAGGATGAAGAGGTGGAAGCATTGTTTTGTGCCATTTCTATTATCCAACCAGATTAGATAGCCGAAGCAAGGGATGAATGGAAGAAGGAAAAAGAAGTGTGGACACTCATTCAAAATTTGCAACAAGATCCTAGTACATATGATACATTTAGTTGGAAAAATGACTCCTTATGGTACAAATATTTCTTATATATTTGCAAGAATTCCCAAATAAAACAAAATATTATTTTGGAATTGCACACTTCTCCTTTAGGAGGACACTCATGATTTTTAAAAACTTACCAAAGGGTGAAGAAACAATTTTTTTGGGATGGCCATAAATCTGATATTCAAAATTTTGTGGTGGAATGTTTGGTTTGCCAAAAAAAATAAATTTGAGAAAATTAAGACCTCGGGTCTTCTACAACCTTATCCATTCCAAGTCAGCTTTGGGAGGATATTTCAATGGATTTTATCACAGGTTTACGTAAGTCCGAAGGAAGGAGTGTCATCATGGTGGTATTTGATAGACTTACCAAGTATACACATTTTTGTGCATTATCTCATATGTTTAAAGCAAGTACAGTTGCTACTACATTTATGGAAACAATTCAAAAGCTAAATGGAAACCCAAATATTATTAGAAGTGACAGAGATCCCATTTTTACTAGAAATTTTTGGACAGAATTATTTTCTTGTTTGGATATTCAACTAGCTCATAGCTCATCTTATCATCCTCAATCTGATGCTCAAACGGAGATAGTGAATAAATGTTTGGAAGGATATCTTCGTTGTTTTGTATCTGATAAGAAAACACAATGGGTCAAGTGGTTACCTCTCGCTAAATGGTGGCATAACACTTCCTTCCATACTGTAGCACAAAGGACCCCATTTATGGCACTTTATGGATATCATCCACCGTCCATCACATCTTCTTTAAGAGAAAATTATAAGGTTCAAGCAGTGGAAGATCACATCAAGCATCAACAAGTTCTCCAACTCTTAAAGGATAACCTAAATTTGGCACAAAATCAAATGAAACAACAGGCAGATCAACATTGCAGTGAGAGAAGTTTTGATTGAGGAGACTGGGTATTTTTACGGCTACAACCATACAAACAAATGTCCCTCAAGCAAGCTAAGAAGGATAATAAATTATTGCCAAAGTACTGCGGTCCTTACAATTTGTTGCAAAATATTGGTACTATGGCATACAAATTGGAGCTTCTTGCTTCTTCGCAAGTGCATCCATTTTTCCATGTTTCATGCTTAAAGAAGGTTATAGGGGAAAAACTTCCAGTTCAAATAATATTGTTAGAACTTGATGAGGAAGGAAAAATCATATTGGAACCTGAAGTAGTCATGGAAACAAGAACTCGACAGCTACGAAATCGATCAATTTCAGAGTATCTCATCAAGTAGAAGAACTTACCCACTGAAGATTCTACATGGGAGGATGAGAATTTTATACAGAAGCATTTGGAGCTACTCAAGCATTGAGGACAACACTTTTTTGAAGGAGAGGGTCGTGTTAGGTCCCTATATTACTAGTATAGTCCCTTATTGTTGTTAGTGTAACCCTCTTATTGTTATCGTTATACCCCTGTAACCCCAATATTGTTATTATTGTGCCCTTACATTATTATTGTTAGGTCGGATAGGATTATAGTGTGACCCCATGGACTCCTATATATAGAAGGATGTTTTGTCATTTGTATCATAAAATAATTGTTCATTTATGTAATGTAAAGGAGGTTCCCCCTTGAAGTGGCTTATTTCTAAGGCATTGTTCTCTCTTTTCTTCTATTTTTGGAGCTGGTTTTATAACATAATCATATTGAATGTTAAAAGTACAATAACTATGGGCAGAAATTGTTGAAATTTGCAACAAGAAACAGTGAAATTGACCACCAGAAAGGACAAAAACAAATTACACACACATTGGTGAGTAAATTTTGTTGCACACTGGTAAGGGATTTCTGATGCGCATTGGTGAGGAAATTCAGTTACACACTGGTGAGGAATTTCAGTTACACACTGGTGAGGAACGTGGGTGTCTAATTTATTTTTCCAAAACCAAATAGTTGCACTACACTTATAGATACAAAGTCTGCACCATGAGAAAGAGAAGGACGTATGCGCAATGTGTATGGTGTATACGTTGTAAAATTGAAGGGAATCACAAGCATCAGTGTCCCGTATATAATGACTATCCAGCAGCTGGAGGACAAGGTTCGGTTAAGAGCGCGGCAGGACCAGGTGGAACCTGTTGAAATTGGCAACAAGAAATAGTGAAATTGGCAACCATAAAGGACAAAAATTGACCACATACTAGTGTGGGATTCCAGTAACACGTTGGTGAGGAATTCAGTTACACATTAGTGTTAAAAGTGGGTCTCTAATTTATTTTTCCCTTAAATAAATTTGACAATAAATTGTAATTTCATCTCATAAAAACTTGTATCAGTTAATTAAGTCATGATGACTCAGTTATCTCAAGAAATTCGAGTTTAGGGTCTAAGATGAGGCATGTAGGGTGATCCTAATATTTTGGGGGTTCAGTTGCAGTTAATGCATTAGTGGGGTGCAGGTGTAATCAGTTAACACAATTAATTGAGTTAAAATCAATTTAACTAGTTCTAACTGAGTGAGAGGTCCAGTGAATTAAATTAGATTTAATTTACAAGTAGTGATCAATCAGATAACTGATGATTCGCTATTAATAGTTGCATGCATGTCAATTATAAGGAAGACCCAGTTGAGACAGAGGTTAAAGGGAACATAACTATTAGTTGTATTATTAGAGAACTGCCCATGTGCAATTATAAAACCATGAGGAATCCATGATGAATTGCACAATCAAGGAAGCTTGATTTTCCTATTTAATAGGGCCTAATTATTTAGGAATTGCGTGAGCAAGGCAGGTTGAAGGAAGGCTGAGAATTGGCTATGTGTTTTTCCAATTTTACCTAGATGAGCGGGAGACAATTGGAAAAGTGTTGGAGAATCCCATGAGAGATTAAGCATTGTATTGTTTCATGATTCCTTGACTCTATACAATATATGATAGTGGGGTTTTGAGAAGTTTTTTTCCCCAAGAACATCTTGTGTTGTGCAATTGATTTACTTCTTTCTCTTACTTGCATGTGATTGAGAGATCGTG
Source organism: Pinus albicaulis (assembly GCA_034641835.2). NCBI lineage: Eukaryota > Viridiplantae > Streptophyta > Pinopsida > Pinales > Pinaceae > Pinus > Pinus albicaulis. The sequence continues at coordinate 618,264,068 of CM076570.1, read as the reverse complement.
TTTTGTATTCCTTAAATATTGTAGAAGGATTCAGTATCTTGTTTTAGTGCATCACAAGATAGGATTGAATCCATTGATATATAATTTATATAAATTTATACATGGTATCAGAGCATTGATAAATATCTACATGGTATCAAAGCAAGAAATTTTTGGGCGGCAAGTTTGCAGAGAATATCTAAAAATTTTGGCGAAATATTTTCAAAATAAAATAGCATATTTGGATTCCTTGTGAAAAAATACCCATATTTATAAAAAGAACCTGTCGAATCGAAGCTTGGATGAGGGAGATATCGTCAATTTAAAATCAACTCTATTTTTAGAATTTTTTGTGACGATGGGACAATTACAATGTGCACGAGTCAAGAACCTGCATGCACTTGAGGTACAAGATGCATGCAAAGATTTGAAGATCAAATCAAAGGTTAGATACTTGGTGGTTGAGAGGGAGCACAAATTATCTCTCAACATGCAGCCTCAGAACTAGTCTCAGAAGGTTGTGGAGAAGCCACAATTGGAGAAGCAGAGAGGAGACCAAATGGAAGCGTCAACTCAAGAAGAGACCTCCAGGAGGGGTAAATTTCAAGCCCGATGGGCAGAGGGAGTACTTGCAGCTATACCTCCAAGTGAGAGGTGGGGCGATGTGCAGATATAATCCCAAGAAGAAATTTGGGCAGGGTCCATTGAGATGGTGTGTCTCATGGATCGAACCTGGCTACGAGGAGGCCACAGTATAGCAATAGCAGGAACAATCAGTTGGATTGATGCAGTCAGATGTCAGGAACACAAAAATCAGAGTGACAGATGTCGGATACTGGAGCGCACATCAGATTTGGCAGCAGTGTAGAGGACATGGATGCAGATGTCAGCAGTAGCATAGAGAGTCCAGTAGATAGGGTGCAGTAGCTAGAAGTAATCAAAATATTCTGATGACAGATGCATTATATTGATTCAGTTGTTCAGAGGCTATTTAGTTTCAGGGGTTGTAGGTGAAAAAAACACTAGAAAAGTGTTGCGTGCAGAAAATTCCAAAGGTACCAGATCGGGATAGATTGAATTCCTTTCTTGTTGAGAGGAGTGTTGAAATTTGCAACAAGAAACAGTGAAATTGGAAACCATAAAGGAAAAAAAAAATTACACACACATTAGTGAGTAAATTTTTTTGTACACTGGTGAGGTATTTTTGATGCACATTGGTGAGGAAATTTAGTCACACACTGGTGAGGAATTTCAGTTACACACTAGTGAGGAATGTGGGTGTCTAATTTATTTTTCCCTTCAATAAATTGTAATTTCATCTCATAACAACTTGTATCGAGTTGAGGGTCTAATATGAGGCATGTGGAGTGATCTTAATATTTTGGGGGTCCATTTGTAGTTAATGCACTAGTGGGGTGCAGGTGTAATCGGTTAACTCAATTAATTGAGTTAAAATCAGTTGAACTAGTTCTAACTGAGCGATGAATTAGTGAGAGGCCCAGTCAATTAAATTATATTTAATTTACAAGTAAGGATCAATCAGATAACTGATGATTCGTTATTAATAGTTGCATTCATGTAAATTCTGAGGAAGACCCAGTTGAGATAGAGGTTACAGGGAATACAATTATCAGTTCTATTATTAGAGAATTGCCAATGTGTAGTTATAAAGCCATGAGGAAGACATGATGGATTCCACAATTGGGGAAGGTTGATTTTCCTATTTAATAGGGTCCTAATTCTTTAGGAATTGTGTGAGCAAGGCAAGTTTAAGGAAGGTTGAGAATTGGCTATGTGTTTGTCCAATTTTGCCTAGATCAGCAGGAGACAATTGGGAGAGTGCTAGAGAATCTCATGAGAGATTAAGAATTTTATTGTTTCATTATTCCTTGACTTTATACAATATATGATAGTAGGGTTTTGAGCTGTTTTTTTCCCCGAGAACATCTTGTGTTATGCCATTGATTTAGTTATTTCTCTTACTAACATGTGATTGAGCGATTGTGTTTTGCATTCCGCAAATATTGTAGAAGGATTCAATATCTTGTTTTAGTACATCACAAGATCGGATTGAATCCATTGATATAGAATTTCAATAAATTTCTACACAAATCATGTGATTGTAGACATGGCACAATAAGGTTTCATAAGGAAGGTAAGAAATAAGATATTACCAAGTATAGATAACAATGCACAAAAGTATGGAAAAGGAAGAAAGAAAACTAGGAAGAATGTGGTATGGCTTGATATGTTCAAAAAAAAAATCAAAGGTATATTGATAGTGGGTATTCAAAACTTATGACAAGAGATAAGAGAAAATTTCTCTCTCTAAGGAAAGTCAAAGGGGGAAGTGTCACTCTTGGATATAATGCATCAAGAAATATCTTGGAAAGTAAATAGTGAATCTTGATAATGGAAAGCCTAAAATTCAAAATTTCATGCAGGTTGATAGTTTAAAATACAATCTTCTAATTGTAAGTCAAATGTGTGATCAAGGATATGATCTCACATTTCATTCTAAAGGTTGTGAAATAAGGAAAGAAAGTTCAGAAATATTGATGGAAAAAGAAATTAGGATCTCAAATAATGTATATCTCAATGAAATTAAAAAGAATAAAATCGTTTTATGGGAGTAATATCTCTCTTACTACATCAGTAAAATACGGTGTGAGTTGCGGGAGAAGAATGATGAAATGTAAAGTTTGCAAGATATGATCAAGCAACTGGTGTAAATAAAGTGAAGTGAATGTTGAACTTCATGTTGGAAACATAATCCTCAGGGGTTGTGTAAATTTGGCTTATTCACTTAAGAAGAAGGAGAAAACCCTCAAGTGACACCAATAGTCCTAAAAACTCCAATAAACCTCTTGGAATATGAAACCAAGGGTCAAAAAAAACTTGTATTTATATATATATATATATAGTGAATGATAATGAATCTCATGCTTTATATTATATCTCACATTTTATTATTTATAATAATAAATATTCAAGGGAGAATGTAAGCATATTCTTCATTCCCTCAAATAAACATAGGTATGCAACCCAAATGGAAGTAAACAGACTTTCATCTCTTATATTAATAATACTATTGTAATGACTATCTTTTAAATAGAGGAATATGGAATTGTTTATATTCACTAAGGGAACATCAAATTTTTTTATACTCATTCCTAGATATATTTGCTACTAAAATCAAGAATGATGGTAACTTAAATATGTTTATTTTCATAAGTTTCTTAGTTAAATTTCTTTGTAAAATGGTGCATTTTCAGTAGAATTCAACACCGTCATTGAGTTGCCCACATGGATGATCATAAGCTTTATGGAAATTTTTTCACCCTATCACCTTGTATCTGATGAGGGGGAATAATATCAGTTATTGATAGTGAGGCTTCTAGTTTTGAAGTCCTATAAATGAAGCATGTAAGTGAGCTTGAGCCACATCTAAAACTAGACCCTTTAACCTAAACCAGAATCAAATTTGTAGCCATAGTCAAAACCATGAATGTGATTCAATTTATGATTATCTTCAAACCAAGATCAATTTTCGGTCATCTTCAAATCACCATTTGTAAGCACTTCCAACTAGTAGAAGACAACAGCTTCTATCCAAATTTGGAAATTTTCTAAGAACTGTTGAGCCTTAGAGCAAAGTCATAATAGTTTGTGGTCAAATTCAAACCACCATTTAAATAGTTTGTGGTTATATTTAAACCATCATTGGGGAGCACTTCAATTTAGCATAAGATATAAACTTATACCTAGATTCGTAATCGTTCCAAGAAATTCTTTGATCCAAGTTCCAAAGTTGGTATTCAGACTTAAACCAACACAGATAAAATACTTTGTCTTTTGCTAGCCTTTTGGTTTATGGTATTCCTTGAACCACCAATTAGTAGAATAATCCAGCTTCTACTACCCATTTTGTTTGTGATATTCCTTGAACCACTAGATTGAGAGAGCATATTTAGTCATTAGTAATTATCCTCATCTCTGTGTTTGGACTCACATACACCACTTTGGATTAAGGGGAAGGGGATGTTGGACACATAATCTGTTAAGGTTGTGGTGTGGAATTTGAGCCATTATGGGGAGTCCAAGATACCATGGAATAAGATTTCAATGGTCATAAACATTGTATTTATATATGTATCATCTTAATGAAATGGAAATTCTTGCTTATGCTTTCATTATGTTTTTCACAATCCAACACTTTAATTGGAAAGAAAAGCATATATCGATAAGATTATTAAATAAACAATAGAAACCTAATGAAAAAAGAATAAGCTTGTTGAAAAAGGAATTGGATATTCAAAGTCTCAAAGCATAAGCTCATGTGGAGTAGCCTCTTGCTCATGTTATATATTAAAGGGGGAGATTTGCAAATAAGAAGCAGCATAATCTCACAAGTAGTAGACCTTTTTTCTATTGTTTTCACAAGAATATGTTGAAAAAAAGGTGAACTTGCTGATAGTGGGAGTCAAGTTGTAGTCAAAGGAGTTAAGCTGAAGATAAAGGAAGACATACAAATAGATAGAGTATTTACTCTCAAAATGAATAAGTCCTTTTTCCATTGATGTCAAAGTGGGAGAATATGCGGGATCAATGTCTAGTGTTGCCATTAATGACAAAAGGGGAGTGTTGAGAGTTTTAATTGATGATTAAAGCTCTTAATATTTAATTGTCAATCCGAGAGTCATAAACATGAGTTGTACTACGTTTTTGGCTTAGCTTAGGGTCAGAGTATATAAGTTTCCTTTGATCGTTAATTACAGAATGATGGAAAGATAACAATGCTAGCACTCATCTAACTCCCATAAAAGAATTATTCACTTTAACACAATCAATCAATTTAACTCAATACATTCTATTTCATATTCCAATTTTTTTCAATCAAAATACAAACCAACTGAAATCAAAGGCTTGGTGAAATTCAATCTAAGTGCAATTCTTGAAATAAAAAAATTTTAAAGAAAGAAGCTCAAACTATAATTATTTTGAAGGCAGAGGCAAGCAATCATCAAAATATAATTTCTGAGAAATCAAAATGTAATACAGCTTGGAATGAAAACCAAAATTAATCCTTAAATGACCAATTCAATATAACTAATCTATTTTTGCTCAGAAATTAAATGCATTTGAGAGTGCAAGCTTCTGTGATCCATAACATTTTAAATTATAAATCTTCCGGGAAATCACATGAGAAATATTGGAACCCCGGAAGATTTAGAATTTAAAATTAAATGCATTAAAAACCAGACTTTTACCTCAAGCTACTACAAGACTAGTTTTGGAAACAATGCAAATCGATCTATCAATTCTTAAAGGAGAACGAAATTTTTAACGAAATTATACTGTGTTTGTAAACAGAATTGAATTGCTATCACACTGCTATGAAATTAATGCTACTATAATTGGAATGGATATTGGACCTATTATATTTGTTCAGGAATAAAAACTAGATTTCTCTCGGATATCTTTATGATTCAAATTAAATCACACTAACAATGCTTTGAATTAACTCACACTTCTTTGTACTAGAACAAACTAGAAATGCTTTAACTAAATCTCAATGCTGGAAACAAATCACGCATTCAAATTAAAATCACACTAATTCTTAAAATAAAACTACACTGCTAATACTAAATTGCACCACTCAATTCAACCAAACTGGAAATGTCGACTTCTAATCACACTATTCTATCCTATGAATATAAACAAGAAAAATAGTCACACAGCAGACTCTTAGCAACCCACACGTAATTCATAAGGTAGCACGCACTATTTCTATTTAAACTCATAATGTCTCGCTGCTCACCAGAAGAATTGATAAACCACAATCACATTGTGCAAAACAAAAGTACTATTCAATCCTCACGCTGTAAATATATACAATTCAAAATACTATTGTTTAGCTAACACAACTATGTTTCATATCTAGTGTTGCAAACATACATAAGCATTCTCATGATGCAATCTCAAAGACACTACAGCTATAGACCAGTCTCTATTTCTAACTTATGTTCACCAATGTATATAGAGGATCACTTATATGAAAACACACTTGATTCAATTCACCCATTCGAACACATACAGGAGGTCCTTTCTATGTTCAAAGGTTAATCAATATGTATGTGTTACAACATAAGAGACCTAAGTATCAATGCTCGGAGTATAAAGGTTTAATCAAAAAAAATTCATGGTGCCAATCTAGTGGGATAGAGTGTATACAATAGAGTGATCGATTCGTAATCGTTGACACCAATTTATACGAAATATACGAGAATTGTAAATCTCAGATCAAATTGAAATTCACAATAGTTACAACACCCGGTAATCAAATTTCAATTGACAGGGATTAAAACACTCGGAAATAAAATCAAAATTGTCAATAATTAGAATCACTTGGAAATCAAACGAAATCTAGATTAATTGCTCAGCAAGCCTCCTCAATCTGAATGCACAAATAATATTAATTCATTCCAAACATATACAGTTCGAAATATGTTGCATCGATTAAATGCGTTGGTCATCAAATACGATTTAGCTTATTCCATATATTCAAATTGACTTCATAGTTTGTGAAACCTATGTTGGCTTTAGAACACACTATCACACTATTTAATCTCGAGACATGAACATACAGCAATCAAGCATTTAATAAAATGAATATAAATTAAACTACAACAATCACAAATACGATTGAATAAGAAGGAATCAAACTACAATAATCAATCTAAGATGAACAAGGAATATTTCTCCCAGGTGATGGTGCACCCATGCCACACCTAGGGAAGCTCTGGAACTTGCAATAAAAGGAATATTGTTAAAACATGCAAATCAAAAACTCGCAGCTAACCAAAACTAGAACGATCTCACTCAAACCAAGGCCATCTATAGTATTGAAACGAAGTTAATTACAATTGTAAGATGTCTAAATAGCACTTCTGATCCGGATTTATCCAGGAACGCAACAGAATAAACATATAACCATAAATACAGAGATGTAGCCAAAATAACACTTCATTTCATTAATATCAAAGAACTGAAGTTTGCTTACAGACAGAATGGAAATAAAACTAGCTAGGGCACTGGTAGCTATCTCTGAGAAGAGATGTGGCGGCTACAGGCCTCTGAACTGAGTTACAATGAGGCGCGAGGGCCTATTTATTATTGAGAAACAATGGAGAACCCTAAACATCCCAAAAACCTAACCCTAGGAGATGAAGCGCCAAAACTATGGGCCCCGTTTGGGTAAATTGGTGTTTCAACTTCCCAGGGACGTAACTTTGGCATACTATCTCCGTTTGACGCACATGATACATCATTAGAAATCTCTATCCGAGGACTACAGCTGTCGGGACGAATTTTATCAGAAAATTCGCTGGCGCTTTCATACCCAAAAAACGTCGTTTAGGGCCTCAAAACGGCTCCGGAAGTTCAGGACCCGAAAAACTGCTAAAAATAGTAAGTTATGCCTAAACTGAAAAACTGAAAGAGACAATGGTGGGGGGCCAAGTGGAATAGGTGGGTGGCCACCAATATCCACCTGGATCATTCCTCCCCCCTTAGGAAGCAATGGTCCCCATTGCGTTAAGTTCCTCCATGAGATGAGGAAATTTCTCCTGAACTTGGTCCCTGGTGAACCACTTTCCTTGGTGCAGGAGTTGGCCAGCTTTGACAACCCGATACAGTTGGATCTGCTGTTGACGAGTGTTCTTGATTTCCATGTCCATGATACAATCTGTGGTGGCCTGTTCCATGCAGTCTGGGTTTAACTCTGTTGGTGTGAGTTGTTCTGCAATGTCCGAAGTGTCCAGTAGAGGTGGGAAGTAAGGACAAAGGCGATCCACATTGAAGACTGGGTGCAGACCAAGGAATGGTGGAATACTAAGCTCGAAAGCATTGTTCCCTACAGCCTTGGTGATGGTGTACGGCCCGTATCGGAGCGGGCGAAGCTTGCGGTGAGGTCCAGTGAGGCGCTCCTTCTGCAAATGCAGCCATATATACTTTATCGCCCACCTGGAAGTTGTGTGGCACCCGGTGTTGATCATGGCGCTGCTTGTACTTCGCATTAGCTCTGTCCAATATATCATGAACCTGTTGGCGGATGTGTTGAATGCGCTCGATGAAGCTACTTGCTTTGTCAACTTCAGACTGGACATGAGCTGAATCGGCCTGAGCAGCTGCAAACGGCATGGCTATGTCAATGGGACATAGTGGGTGGAATCCCAAGCCCACCTGAAAGGGGCTATGGCCAATTGAACTGTGGAGAGCCCGGTTATAACTGTGTTGTACATAGGGGAGGCTCTCGTCCCATGTGCGTGGATGCTTTGAGTTGTACATGCGCGGAATGTGTACAATCATTCTGTTGACGACCTCTGTCTGGCCATCTGTTTGGGGATGGAAAGCTGTGGACTTGGTGAGCTTTGTGTCCAACATTGACCAGAGGCTGGACCAAAATGTGCTGAGGAACCTGCTATCTCGATCTAATATGATAGACTGTGGGATCCCAAAGTGCACCCACACTCGTTCAAAGAAGAGTTTAGCAGTGGCTTCTGCTGTGATATTCTTCTTACAGGCCGCCATGATGGCCATCTTCGAGAATCTGTCAACGACCACGAAAAAACAGTCATTTCCATTCTTAGTAGAAGGTAGGCCCGACATGTAATCCATGGAGATGGATTCCCATGGTCGACTAGGGGTAGGTAGTGGAGTATATAGGCCTTGCTTCTTGATGGTCGGTTTGGCAATGGCACAAGCAGTGCAGGATCTGATGTGCTTCTTGACATCCTTTCGAAGGTTCGGCCAATATAAATACTTTTGTAGTATTGCTACTATTTTCTCGACCCCGAAATGCCCAGCGACTCGACTGTAGTGTGCTTCCCATATCATCTTCGCACGCTCGCTTGAAGGAACACAAAGGTGTCCCAGGTGACATAAAAGTGCATCTTGGAGGTGAAAATTTGGAACTGGCGTGCCCCCCAAGAGTGCCTTGTAAGTGTGGCCGAATTCTGGGTCACTCTCATAGAGAAGCGGCCAATCAGAAGTCTCGTGCCCACAAGGGTTGAGCACGGTGGTGAGCGCCACGATCGGTGGTCGGCTGAGGCAGTCTGCAACATTATTGGTGCTACCCTTCTTGTACTTGATGTTCAAATGAAACTGTTGCAGATATGTGGACCACTTCTGATGGCGATCATTCTGTAACTTCCCTTGTGTCTGTATGAACTGCAGGGGCCGGTGGTCTGTGTGGATGATTGTTTCCTTCCCCAAAATGTAATGCTTCCATTGTCGACAAGCTTGCACAATGGAGTACATTTCTTTGTCATAAGTGGGATACTTGCGAACTATGTCAGACAATGTCTCACTGTGAAATGCCACTGGATGTCCCTGTTGAGTAAGAACTGCCCCAATAGCATAGTCAGAGGCATCTGTCTCGATCTCAAATGGCTATTGCAAGTCTGGTAAAGTGAGCACTGGGGCAGAACAGAGGCGATTTTTCAATTCTGTGAACGCCTTCTGTTGAGGTTCCGACCAAAAAAAATTTGCTCTCGCTCCTCCCTTGGTGACTTGACTCAAGGGCCAAGTGATATGAGAGAATCCCAGCACGAACCTCCGGTAGAAATTAGCAAGACCCAGAAAGTTGCGAAGCTCTGTTATAGTGGTTGGGGCTGGCCAATCCCGAATGACTTGGATCTTGGCTGGATCCACATGCACCCCCCTTTCATCAATAATGTATCCCAGATATTGAACCTGGGTCATGCCAAAAGTGCACTTCTCCAAATTGGCACACAACTTGTGTTGCCGCGGTGTTTGGAGGACTTGTCGGATGTGGTGAAGGTGCTCTTCCCAAGTCTGGCTGAAGATCAGAATATCATCCAAGTACACCACTACAAATGAGTTGGTGAATGGCCGCCAGATGTCATCCATCATCCTCATGAAGGTGGCGGGAGCATTCGTCAACCCGAAAGGCATGACCAGCCATTCGAAAAGGCCTTCCTTGGCTTTGAAGGCAATCTTCCACACATCGGAGGGTTCAATTGGTACCTGGTGATACCCAGACTTCAGGTCGATCTTGCTGAAATATTTTTCACCTTTGATTTGGTCCAGAAGGTCATCAATCTGTGGGATTGGGTACCTATTCCGGACAGTGATCTTGTTCAGCGCCTGATAGTCAATACAGAGTCTCCACGTCCCATCCTTCTTCTGTTTGAATTTCTGCTCAATCTTGGTAGCATACCGGTATGTCGTACCAAGCGAGGAGATGTCGAGGAACTCCATTTCCTCCTGAATGTATCTGTGCAGACAGCTGCGATACTTTAGCACAAAATTTTTCTCTGAATCTTTGATACCCAACTTTGTGCGCAGGGTATGGAACAGATTCGTCAGCTCATGCACATCTTGATCCCTTTGTTGTTGCAGCGTGGTCCATTGTATGTACTTGTCCTCATAGCTCCCCACGGGATAGTATTGTTCCTTGACGGCGTCTCGGAAAGAATTCCAAGTTGGTACGACCGAGAACAGAGAGGGTTTTTTCTGGTCCTTGTTCTCACAGTAGGTTTCCCACCAGTCCTTAACATGGGGGGTAGCTTTGAGGAGTGCAAAAATAATCTTCTCCCGATCTGAAAAGTCATGAACTGAGAAATATCCTTCTAATAGATTCAACCATCTATCTACGGCATCTGCGTCTATTTGACCCTCAAATATGGGAATTTCAAAATTTACTTGTACCTTAAAAGGAATCACACCTCCATAGTGGCTGCTGAATGCAGATGCACCGCCGGTGGGCAGCCGTTGAAGGATCTGAGCAAAGTTATCCATCATCGCGTTCCTTTGTTTTTCGAGGGCCTCCTCGAGCAATATTTTGATAGGATCTCCTGCTCCATCATCTTTCTTTTCATCCCCCATGGGCATCCATCGAGGTTTGCGAGGCTGATTTTGCAAAGGTTCCACCAGATCAAGCCCTAACTCCTTATACCCCGACCTTGTTGGGGACATGCAAAGAAGGATCGAGAAAAAGCAGCTCGCTCTGATACCACTGATCTGGATTTATGCAAGAACGCAACAGAATAAACATATAACCATAAATACAGAGATGCAGCGGAAATAACACTTCATTTCATTAATATCAAAGAACTGAAATTTGCTTACAGACAGAATGGAAATAAAACTAGCTAGGGCGCTGGTAGCTATCTCTGAGAAGAGATGTGACGGCTACAGGCCTCTGAACTGAGTTACAATGAGGCTCGAGGGCCTATTTATTATTGAGAAACAATGGAGAACCCTAAACATCCCAAAAACCTAACCCTAGGAGATGAAGCGCCAAAACTATGGGCCCCGTTTGGGTAAATTGGTGTTTCAACTTCCCAGGGACGTAACTTTGGCATACTATCTCCGTTTGACGCACATGATACATCATTAGAGAGCTTTATCCGAGGACTACAACTTTCACCAAAAATATTAGTCTATAATAGAATTATATTTTTTGGAGGCGTGATGCCCAAAAAATGTCGTTTAGGGCCTCAAAAAGGCTCCAGAAGTTCAGGACCCGAAAAACTGCTAAAAATAGTAAGTTATGCCGAAACTGAAAGAGACAATGGTGGGGGCCCAAGTGGAATAGGTGGGTGGCCACCAATATCCACCTGGATCATTCCTCCCCCCTTAGGAATCAATGGTCCTCGATTACATAAGTTCTTCCATGAGATGAGGAAATTTCGCCGAACTTGGTCCCTAGTGAACCACTTTCCTTGGTGCAAGAGTTGGCCGCCTTTGACAACTCGATACAGTTGGATCTTCTGTTGGCGAGTGTTCTTGATTTGCATGTCCATGATACAATCTGTGGTGGCCTGTTCCATACAGTCTGGGTTTAACTCTGTTGGTGTGAGTTGTTCTGCAATGTCCGAGGTGTCCAGTAGAGGTGGGAAGTAAGGACGAAGGCGATCCACATTGAAGATTGGCTGCAAACCAAGGAATGGAGGAATACTAAGCTCGAAGGCATTGTTCCCTACAGCCTTGGTGACGGTGTACGGCCCGTATCGGAGCGGTCGAAGCTTGCGGTCAGGTCTAGTGAGGCGCTCCTTCTGCAAATGTAGCCATACTTTTTCGCCCACCTAGAAGTTGTGTGGCACCCGGTGTTGATCATGGCGCTGCTTGTACTTTGCATTGGCTCTATCCAATATATCATGAACCTGTTGGCGGATGTGTTGAATGTGGTCAATGAAGCTACTTGCTTTGTCAACTTCAGACTGGACATGAGCTGAATCGGCCTGAGCAGCTACAAATGGCATGGCTACGTCAATGGGACATAGTGGTCAATCCCAAGCCCACCTGAAAGGCGCTATGGCCAATTGAACTGTGGAGAGCCCTGTTATAAATATTTTGTACATAGGGGAGGCTCTCGTCCCATGTGTGTGGATCCTTTGAATTGTACATGCGCAGAATGCGTACAATCATTCCGTTGACGACCTTTGTCCGGCCATCTCGTTTGGGGATGGAAAGTTGTGGACTTGGTGAGCTTTGTGTCCAACATTGACCTCGCAGGCCGGATCAAAATGTGCCGAGGAACCATCTATTCTAGATATGATATACCTGTGGATCCCAAAGTGCACCCACACTCGTTCAAAGAAGAGTTTAGCAAAGGCTTCGATGTGATATTCTTCTTACAAAGCCGCCATAATGGCCATCTTCGTAAATCCGTCAACGACCACGAAAACACAGTCATTTCCATTCTTAGTAGAAGGTAGGTCCGACATGTAATCCATGGAGATGGATTCCCAAGGTCGACTAGGGGTAGGTAGTGGAGTATATAGGCCTTGCTTCTTGATGGTCGGTTTGGCAATGGCACAAGCAGTGCAGGATCTTATGTGCTTCTTGACATCCTTTCGAAGGTTTGGCCAATAGAAATACTTCTGTAGTATTGCTACTGTTTTCTCGACCCCGAAATGCCCAGCGACTCGACTGTAGTGTGCTTCCCATATCATCTTGGCACGCTCGCTTGAAGGAACACAAAGGTGTCCCAGGTGACATAAAAGTGCATCTTGGAGGTGAAATTTTGGAACTTGCGTACCCCCAAAGAGTGCCTTGTAAGTGTGGCCGAATTCAAGGTCACTCTCATAGAGAAGCGTCCAATCAGAAGTCTCGTGCCCACAAGAGTTGAGCACGGTGGTGAGCGCCACGATCGGTGGTCGGCTGAGGTAGTCTGCAACATTATTGGTGTTACCCTTCTTGTACTTGATGTTCAAATGAAACTGTTGCAGATATGTGGACCACTTCTGATGGCGATCATTCTGCAACTTCCCTTGTGTCTGTATGAACTGCAGGGGCCGGTGGTCCGTGTGGATGATTGTTTCCTTCCCCAAAATGTAATGCTTCCATTGTCGACAGGCTTGCACAATGGAATACATTTCTTTGTCATAGGTGGGATACTTGCGAACTGTCTCAGACAATGTCTCACCGTGATATGCCACTGGATGTCCCTGTTGAGTAAGAACTGCCCCAATAGCATAGTCAGAGGCATCTGTCTCGATCTCAAATGGCTGCTGCAAGTCTGGTAAGGTGAGCACTGGGGCAGAACAGAGGCGATTTTTCAATTCTTTGAATGCCTTATGTTGAGGTTCCGACCAAAAGAATTTTGCTCTCGCTCCTCCTTTGGTGACTTGACTCAAGGGCCAAGTGATATGAGAGAATCCCAACACGACTCTACGGTAGAAATTAGCAAGACCCAGAAAGCTGCGAAGCTCTGTTATAGTAGTCGGGGCTGGCCAATCCCGAATGACTTGGATCTTGGCTGGATCCACATGCACCCCCCTTTCATCACTAATGTATCCCAGATATTGAACCTGGGTCATGCCAAACGTGCACTTCTCCAAATTGGCACACAACTTGTGTTGCCGCAGTGTTTGGAGGACTTGTCGGATGTGATGAAGGTGCTCTTCCCAAGTCTTGTTGAAGATCAGAATGTCATCCAAGTACACCACTACGAATGAGTTGGTGAATGGCCGCAAGATGTCGTCCATCATCCTCATGAAGGTTGCGGGAGCATTCGTCAACCCGAAAGGCATGACTAGCCATTCAAAAAGGCCTTCCTTGGCTTTGAAGGCAGTCTTCCACACATCAGAGGGTTCAATTGGTACCTTGTGATACCCAGACTTCAGGTCAATCTTGCTGAAATATTTTGCACCTTTGAGTTGGTCCAGAAGGTCATCAATCCATGGGATTGGGTACCTATTCTGGACAGTGATCTTGTTCAGCACCTGATAGTCAATACAGATTCTCCACGTCCCATCCTTCCTCTGTTTGAATTTCTGCTCAATCTTGGCAGCATACCGGTATGTCGTACCAAGCGAGGAGATGTTGAGGAACTCCATTTCCTCCTGAATGTATCTATGCAGACAGCTGCGATACTTTAGCACCAAATGTTTTTCTGAATCTTTGATACCCAACTTTGTGTGCAGGGTATGTAACAGATTTGTCAGCTCATGCACATCTTGATCCCTTTGTTGTCGCAGCGTGGTCCATTGTATGTACTTGTCCTCATAGCTCCCCACGGGATAGTACTATTCCTTGACGGCGTCTCGAAAATAATTCCAAGTTGGTACGGCCGAGAACAGAGAGGGTTTCGTCTGGTCCTTGTTCTCACAGTAGGTGTCCCACCAGTCCTTAACATGGGGGGTAGCTTTGAGGAGTGCAAAAATAATCTTCTCCCGATCTGAAAAGTCATGAACTGAGAAATATCCTTCTAATAGATTCAACCATCTATCTACGGCATCTGTGTCTATTTGACCCTCAAATATGGGAATGTCAAAATTTACTTGTACCTTAAAAGGATTCGCACCTCCAGAGTGGCTGTTGGATGCAGATGCGCCGCCGGTGGGCAGCCGTTGAAGGATCTGAGCAAAGTTATCCATCATCGCGTTCCTTTGTTTTTCGAGGGCCTCCTCGAGCAATATTTTGATAGGATCTCCCGCTTGACAACATTTTCTTTTCATCCCCCATGGAGCAAGGCTGAAGCTATATGTCGATTCTGCAAAGGTTCCACCGCATCGTTTCTCCAGCTCTTTATACCCCGACCTCGTTGGGGACATGCAAAGAAGGATCGAGAAAAGCAACCCGCTCCCCGATACCACCGATCCGATTTATGCAGAACGCAAAAAGAATAAACATATAACCATAAATACAGAGATGCAAAAAAGTGGAAATAACACTTCATTTCATTAATATCAAAGAACCGAAATTTTCTTACGTACGTACGGAAATAAAACTAGCTAGGGCGTTGGTAGCTATCTCTGAGAAGAGATGTAGCGGCTACAGGCCTCTGAACTGAGTTACAATGAGGCTCGAGGGCCTATTTATTATTGAGAAACAATGGAGAACCCTAAACATCCAAAAACATAACCCTAGGAGATGAAGCGCCAAAAATATGGGCCCCATTTGGGTAAATTGGTGTTTCAACTTCCCAGGGACGTAACTTTGGCATACTATCTCTGTTTGACGCACATGATACATCATTAGAAAGCTCTATTCGAGGACTACAAATTTCTCCATGAATATCATTCTAGAACAGAATGATATTCACTAGAGGTGCGATGCCCAAAAAATTTCATTTAGGCCCTCAAAACGGCTCCGAAAGTTCAGGACCCAAAAAACTGCTAAAAATAGTAAGTTATGCCGAAACTGAAAAACTGAAAGAGAAAATGGTGGGGGCCCAAGTGGAATAGGCGGGTGGCCACCAATATATACTTGGATCAACTTCGATTCTCCATAAATTTTCCTTCCCATGCCTATGCTTGTTGCTCTGCCTTCTTATACATGTTGTGGATGAACCTAAGATTAATTACATTCTAAATGAGACATGACAGCAAACAAATTCATGTTGTGCTTGATTTCTCTAGCTGGCCTTTGACTAGCTAATTTTTATATTGATGTTGATCAATGCATGGATGGAGGACAATATCTTTATCAAACCATAACTGTGGCATAAAAATAAGCAAATCTGAATTTGATTGTTAAGTACAAATCTAGATTTTTTATATAAATTAGCCTCAAAGACCTCCACGTATCTCCCAAATCGTAAGGAATTTTGGAAAAATTCTTGAGGTGTAATATATTTTCTATACTCAGACTAAAACCCATATTCCATAATTTCTTCATTCTACTTCAGCTGCACGGAAATCGAGGTAGAAGTTGGAAGTTTGAAATTTATTGCAGATTTGGGCAAATCTACTAATTTCCCTCTAGGGACCCACATGAGTGACCCGGGTGAAATCCAAGTTATGGAAAGGTATCATAACATTATTTTTTACAATAACCTCTCTCAGTTTCTCCGGAAGTATGCCGAAAGTGTCAAAGCCCTAAATTAGCCATTTTCGTACTTTACTGGCTTGTGAAGAAATTCGGTGATGGAACACTATGAAAAATGAGCTTAGCAAGACTGACATTATTAAATCATTATATAATCATCTTTAATCATATAAAATCTAAGAAAACTAGTTATAACCAACCATGGAGTGTATTTGACGGCAAGTTATGGAATAGGGTATGGAACGGGGTAAAAACCTAGGGTTTTAGTGTATGAATGGTGATATTGAGAGATGAAAACATGGGAATATTTGAGTGCCAAGATCCCCCCATGCATGAGGTTTTTCATCTCCTCATGCAAACAAAAAAATTTCACATATATAGGTTTTTATGGCATCGTGGCTTTGGGCAGGGTTGGTTCTTGTGGAGCAACACTGCATGAAGATTTGAGGGTGTTGGTTCTTGCGGAGTAATATCATTCATATTTGAATGCCATAGATTTAATTTCTAGAGTGATACAATTTTATAATAGGAAATAGATATGGTAGGAGGCGATGATGAATGAGATGATAGGTGATGATGGAAATGGTGGACGAGATGAGGTGGTGATGGAGATAGTGGATGAGATGAGGTGGTTGCATACACTACTCTTGTGAGGTCAATGCTTATGGATGGTTCCTTTTATGAAGGGCAGAAATGACTTCATTATTTATTGTATATATTCAATTGAAAATATTTGTGAATGTAGGAGGGGAAGGCACCATAGTTTCTGCTTCACTTATATGGACCAATATATTTTCTTTTAATGACTGTGACCTTATTAGAGTAGAATGTTCCCTATTATGAATGAGGAATTTTCAAATGGAGGGTATATGGAAAATGGAATATGTGGTGGTTAATCATCAAAGCTTTCTTTAATTTCTAATGAATTAAAGAATCTTAAGCCATTTTTACCTCGAGTTACCTTTGTCATTGATGTGCTCGGTGTTGCAAGATGAAGTGGAGGATGGAATGGTTGGAGCTAATATGACTTTTGATCTGATCTGTTGAAGAAGGTTGAAGGAGGAGCTAAAGAGATGAAGGAGGAACTGAAGGTCTGAAAAATGAACTGAAGGTCCCCTTCTCCCCGATGCCTGAGGATTCGTATGTCCCCAAACAACAAAGGAAGGTGACTGTTGCAAATGATGATCAAGCTACTATATGGAAACCTTTATTGAAACAAGATGACTGCTACAAGAAAAGGAAATGTTGCTACAAAGAACCACATTGTTGCAAATCTGTGTCAAGATCTAAAAACCATATAGTCTTCAATTGCTACGATCCATTGTGCAATCTTGCATATGTGAATGAGTGGCATTGATGTCGAACATAAGCAAGAATCATTGAATTACCAACCATTGAGGAGGGTCATTAACCAATGTGAGATATCCCACCTTTGATTTTAATGGTAATAAAGGCACTAGGTACATCCTACTAGCCATGAATGGATTTATCGAAGTCGAATGGACTGCAGAATTCATCCACCAAGAAACATTGATGTATTTCTTTAGCAGGCAATAAGGATACATGCCATTAAGGCATGCAAGCTCCCAAGTACCTTATCTAACCCTAACCCTAATCCCAGATAATGTGTTGATGTCGATGGGACAAGGTCTATTGGCAGGTGGGCGTTAAGGAATCCCACATCAACCAATACGAGAGCATACATAATCATATGAAGATTACATGATTTGAAAGAACTAATAGAGGCTTACAAAAATTTATTGAGAACTTTTCTCGCCAGTTACCAATTTTTCAAGCAAATCCTCTGTCTAGATGCACCAGACAACTTGGTTTTCACAAAAGGACTTATTTTTCTCTTTACTATTTTTCCTTTATTTATTACAATACAAATTTTCCTCTTCTACTTAAGAAAGGGAGATGAACTCCTTCAAGTGAAGGAGTACTTCCAATGAAGCCATGTGCGGATTAGGTACAAATATATTTTCATGCTCAGATTTAACATATAAACTTGGAAGTGTGCATGAGCATGAAAAACCAACAAATGTAAATGATATGACAACAAGAGTTTTAGAACAGGGGAATTTTGCCTCGCTTGAGTTGTTGTTTGGAACCAATGTTTGATGTAATCATGGTATTCTTTGTCCATTTCTTGATTTGGCCCATGCTACACATCCTCTTCTTCCCTGTCATGTTGATTTTCCTCTTTAAGGTGAGTAGTCTCTTGATTAAATTCTGATTTTGTTGATAGACATGTCAAGAACTCCTTGATCTCAGGTTCCAATCGATGTTCTCTACCGATTATAGTGCATGATTCATTCATCTCCTTATATGATTGGTAAGGGAAATCAAGAGAGACTTCCAAATCTTCTTGTGGTGGTGGAGAAATGGACAAGTTCTTGACTATTGTCAAGAATTTCTCTTCTTGAGAGGTATAGATCAAGATCCCAATAGCTGTTAGGGCTTGAGAGAGGTCCTGCATACTTATCATCATCTTCAAGTCCATCTGGTTGATTGATAGTCCCTGTCTCAACACACATATTAGTAACGGGGGTTCTTACGGCACCCCAAAAATGATATAACATTAGAATCTGAAGATAATGAATTTAAAAACTATTGGCTGAAATAAATCTCAACACGCTTGCATACAAGGAAAATTTTGGATCAACATACTATCTAATATATTGAAAGAAAAACAATTTGGAAATTAAATGTCTAAAGCCTGCTTTTACTTCTACACATAAAGGAAAGGAAATAAAAGTTCAAAAGATAAGAAAAAATGGCCAGAATTTGGAGCAACCACATAATAGTGGATGCATGGATCTTTACTCACGTCTTACCGTACTCTTTCTGCCCTCTGACTGTCCTGCAATACCCTTGGAACTCTACAATAAAAATTGTACCTGAACCAAAATACAACCCCCCGGCAATGGCACCAAAACGTTGAGAGTTTTAATTGGTGATTAAAGCTATTAATATTTAATTGTCAATCTGGGAGTCGTAAACACGAGTTGTACTACGTTTTTGGCTCAGCTTAGGGTTAGAGTATATAATTTTCCTTTGACCGTTAAGTACAGAATGTTGGAAAAGAAACAATACTAGCACTCATCTCACTCTCATAAAATAATTCTTCACTTTAACATAAGCAATCAATTTAACTCAATACATTCTATTTCATATTCCAAATTTATGCAATCAAAATACAAACCAACTGAAATCAAAGGCTTGGTGAAATTCAATCTAAGTACAATTCTTGAAATAAAACCTTTTCAAAGCAGGAAGCTCAAACTCTAATTATTCCAAAGGCAGAGGCAAGCAATCATCAAAACATAATTTCTGATAAATCAAAATGTAATACAGGTTGGAATGAAAACCAAAATTAATCCTTAAACGACCCATTCAATCTAACTGATATATTCTTGCTCTGAAATTAAATGCATTAAAAACCACACTTTTACCTCAAGCTACTACAAGACTAGTTTTGGAAATAATGCAAATCGATCTATCAATGCTTAAAGGAGAACGAAATCTTTAACGAAATTATATGGCGTTTGTAAACAAAATTGAATTTTTATCACACTGCTATGAAATCAATGCTAATATAATTGGAATGGAAATTGGACCTATTCTATTTATTCAGGAATAAAAACTAGATTTCTTTGGGATATATTAATGATTCAAATTAAATCACACTGACAATGCTTTGAATTAACTCACATTGCTTTGTACTAGAACAAACTGGAAATTCTTGAACTAAATCTCAATGCTGGAAATAAATCACACATTCAAATTAATATCACACTAAGTCTTAAAATGAAACTACACTGTTAACACTAAATTGCATCACTCAATTCAACCAAACTGGAAATGTCGACTTCTAATCACACTATTCTATCTTATGAATATAAACAATAAAAACAGTCACACACCAGACTCTTAGCAACTCACACATAATTCATAAGGCAACACGCACTATTGATATTTAAACTCGGAATGTCTCGCTGCTCACGAGAATAATTGATAAACCAAAATCACATTGTGTAAAAAAAAATTAGTATTCAATCCTCACGTTGTAAATATATACAATTCAAAATACTATTGTTTAGCTAACACGACTCTGTTTCATAGCTAGTGCTGCAAACATACAGAAGCATCCTCATGATGCAATCTCAAAGACACTACATCTATAGATCAGGCTTTGTTTCTAACTTATGTTCACCAATGTATATAGAGGATCACTTATATGAAAACGCACTTGGTTCAATTCACCCATTCGAACACATACAAGAGGTCATTGCTATGTTCAAGGTTAATCAATATGTATGCATTACAACATAAGATACCTAAGTATCAATGCTCCGAGTATAAAATTTTAATCAACAAACATTCATGGTGCCAATCTAGTGGGACAGGGTGTATACAATACAGTGATCGATTCGTAATATTTGACACCGATTCATACAAAATCTACGATAATTGTAAAGCTCAATGATCAAATTGAAATTCACAATAGTTACAACACCTGGTAATCAAATTGCAATTGACAGGGATTAAAACACTCGGCAATCAAATCAAAATTTTCAAGAATTATAATCACTTGGAAATAAAATGAGATCTAGATCAATTGCTCAGCAAGCCTCCTCAATCTTAATGCACAACTAATATTAATTCATTCCAAACATATACAGTTCGAAAATCTGTTGCGTCGATTAAATGCTTTGGTCATCAAATATGATTTAGCTTATTCCATATATTCAAATTGACATCATAGTTTGTGAAACCTATGCTGGCTTTAGATCACACTATCACATTATTTAATCTAGAGACATGAACATACAGCAATCAAGCATGTAATTAAATGTATATATATTAAACTACAACAATCACAAATCCGATTGAATAAGAAGGAATCAAAATACAGCAAACAATCTAAGATGAACAAGGAATCTTTCTCCCAGGTGATGGTGGGCCCTTGCCACACCTAGGGAAGCTCTGGAACTTGCAATAAAAGGAATATTGTTAATACATGCAAATCAAATACTCACAGCTAACCAAAACTAGAACGATCTCGCTCAAACCAAGGCCATCTATATTACTGAAACAAATTTAATTACAATTGTAAGATTTCTTAACAGCACTTCAATTCTCCATATTTTTTCCTTCCCGTGCCTATGCTTGCTTCTCTGCCTTCTTATACATGTTGTGGATGAAGCTGAGATTAATTACATTCTAAATGAAACATGACAGCAAACAAATTCATGTTGTGTTTGATTTCTCTTGCTGGCCTTCGAATATCTAATGGTTAGATTGATTTTTATCAATGCATGGATTGAGTACAATATATTTATCAAATTGTAACTGTGGAATAAAAATAGGCAAATCCGAATTTGACTGTTAAGTACAAATCTTAATTTTTTATATAAATTAGCCTCAAATACCTCCACGTATCTCCCAAACCTTAAGGAATTTTAGAAAACCAGTTTAGATATAATATATCTATTATACTAGAACCAAAACCCATGTTCCAGAATTTCTTCGTGCTCTTTTAGATGCATGGAAATTGAGGTGGAAGTTGGCAGTTTGAAATTTATTGTAGATTTAGGAAAATCTGTTAATTTCCTTCTAGAGTTCGACATAAGTGACCTGGGTGAAATCCGAGTTATGGAAAGGTATTATAACATTATTTTTTACAATAACCTTTCTTGGTTTCTCCGGAAGCATGCCGAAAGTGTCAAAGCCCTAAATTAGCCATTTCCGTACTTTACTAGCTTGCGAAGAAATTCGGCAATGGAACACTGTGACAAACAAGCTTAGCAAGACCGTCATTAGTAACTCATGACATAATCATATTTAATCATATAAAATCTAATAAAACTAATGATAACCAACCATGGAGCATGGAAAATTTTAGGGGCTAATATTTGCAGGTGGGCTAATTTTTCATGGTTTTTCCAAAAAAAAAGATTCGTCAGTTTCCATTTTTTTATAAATATGATTCGCCCAAATTTTATAATATAAAATTATTTTATATTAAAAATCACCCACATTATATAGGAAATATATATAATATCATTATAAATTTGAATAGTTTTACAAATACATCAATAAACATTTTATAGTTTGCATATTAGGGACTAGTGAGATTCGCAAATTTTTTAAACTTCAAGATAATTTTCCACCCTGAAAATTATCCCTGCCATGGAGTGTATTTTACGACAAGTTATGGAATTAGGGTATGGAACGGGGTAAAAACCTAGGATTTTAGGGTATGAATGGTGATATTGAGAGATGAAAACATGGGCATATTCGAGGCCCAACAGGGAGACTATTGAATAATGTTTTTTCATTGATGTCAAGGCTAATGGGATAAATAATATGGGTACATTATATCCAAAATGGATGTCAATGTATTTTTTAAGGATTCAAATATTATGCTTATGTATAGTATTATAAGCAACTATTCTAGTTTGAAAAATCATACATATAGCACGTTGGCTAATATTCAATAAAAACCTTGTAATTTACTATCAAAAGTAGTAATTTTATTTGGTGAATATCATCAATTTAATCATACATATCTAAAAATTAGGTGAACATTTAACCAAATGGGAAAATATTTTTTTAGATAATGTTTGCAAAATAGGAAACTGGCAAAATTTTGGCCCTAAAAAATCCCTAATGGATGCATGTCAAAGCTAGGGGAGAACCCTTTTGGATAAATATCAAAGTTAGGGGGAGACCATTCCTGAGGAGAATGTTGTTTGGATACCAATGTAGATAATGTTTGGATACCCTCATTAGGTATCCTAGTGTAAGGACAAATGTCAAGAATAATCAAAGCCTTTTTTACATGTCAGCCTAGCAAAGTCTAAATGAGAACACATGGTGAGTCTAAGGCTCTATAAATATTAGATTGATGAGTGAAAATTAAAATGTGTGGATCAAGCAATTGAAGAAATGTAATTTGAAAATTAAAGGTGTCTAAACAAGGAATGGTGATGATAAAATCTAAGACAAGGAGTTGTTGAAATTCGCAACAAGAAATAGTGAAATTGGCAACCAAAAAGGACAAAAAATGTAGACACACTAGTGTTGGATTCCATTCATAAATTGGTGAGGAATTTAGTTACACATTAGTGATAAATGTGTGTGTCTAATTTATTTTTCCCTTAAATAAATTGGACAATAAATTGTAATTTCATCTCATAACAACTTATATTAGCTAACTAAGTCATGAAGACTAAGTTAGCTCAAGAATTTCGAATTGAGGGTCTAAGATGAGGCATGTAAAGTGATTCTAATATTTTTGGGATCCAGTTGCAGTTGTAGCACTAGTATGGTGTGAGTGTAATCAGTTAACTCAAATTAATTGAGTTAAAATCATTTTAACTAGTTCTAAATGAGTGATGAATTAGTGAGAGGTCAAGTGAATTAAATTATATTTAATTCACAAGTAGTGATCAATCAGATAACTGATTATTCTCTATTAATAGTTGCATGCATGTCAGTTCTAATGAAGACCCAGTTAAGACAGAGGTTAAAGGGAACATAGCTATCAGTTTTATTTTTAGAGAATTGTCCGGGTGAAATTATAAAGTCATGAGAAGGCCATGATGGATTGCGCAATCAAGGAAGGCTGAAATTGTTGGAATCATGATTTTCGTTAGACCAAAACCCGTAGGTGTTAGTCTCTGCTACAATCGCCAGAGTTAGGATCCACGAGAGGCGGTTATTCCATGTTGTGAAACACACAGGGAGCATTGAACCCAATGTCCAACAATCTCCCCCCCAATGCGAGCCAGGTGAGTTTCGAACTCAAGACCTATTGCTCTGATACCACTTGTTGGAATCACGATTGTCGTTAGACCAAGACCCACAGGCGTTGGTCTCCGCTACAATCGCCAGAGCTAGGATCCACGAGAGGCAGTTATTCCATGTTGCAAAACGCACGGGGAGCGTTGAACCCAATTTCCAACAGAAATTCCTATTTAATAGGGGTTTATTTCTCTAGGGATTGTGTGAGGAAGTCTGGGCTTAGCAGAGGCTGAGAATTGGCTAAGTGTTTGTCAATTTTTCCTGAGAATTGCAAGCCAGTTTTGAGTAGGATCAGAGTGAGACAATGAGGAGAGTGTAGGATTTTCTGGGTGTGAGAAATCATTGTATTGTTTCATGATTCCTTGACTTTGTACAATATATGACATTAGGGGAATTTTGAGGTATAAAATGGGCCTCCTAAGGAAATAATAAAATAATAGCTAAACCAATAAAATAATATTTATGAATTTGAAATTCACTTTTTGTACCACAATCCATGTAACCATAGTTAAATTAAATTCAAAATTTGTACCAAAATAAAATTAATAAACAAATTGTATTGATGTGACCATAAATAAGAATGAGTTTTTCAAGAAAAATTCATTATCATTGAACAACTAATGCATTTTTCCTTTGTACTTAAATAACTTAAAATAAAATATAAATATAAATTTATAAATTATTAATTATATTATATGTTATTAATTAAAATTTATATTATTTAAATTGTACAATAATATGTAATTAATATACTATATAAAAATAATATAATATAATACAATAAATGTATAGGGATATGCATTGTTTCTTTCAAGAAGTATGAAATGACAATAATATATTTTTATTCAAAAAGTGTGAAATGACATTTATTATGAGTACTTTACTTTGACTTTAAAAGTAATTAGAGCACTACTATGGTTAACCATGAGTGTTTATCCACCATTGAAAATGTGACAAGTAAGTACCTTTAACTCAAGCAATGCCACCTCAACCATTAGGGATGATGTCATCCCCTAAAATGTGATTGGTTCTCATAAAGTGAATTTTGATTGTACATTTTTTTTAGGAGGCCCATTTTAGACCTCAAAATTCCCCTAATGTAGCGGGGTTTTGAGCAGTTGCTTTCCCCAAGAATATTTTGCGTTGTGTGATTGATTTACTTCTTTTCTTACTTGCATGTGATTGAGCGATCGTGTTTTATATTCCGCAAATATTGTAGAAGGATTCAGTATCTTGTTTTAGTACATCACAAGATTGGATTGAATCCATTGGTATAGAGCTTCTGTATAATTTCTACATGGTATCAAAGCACTAGGAATCACAATAGAAGAGAATAAATTGAGTTTTTGTTTAACAAGATTTAAATTTGCAGATTCATTATTTGGTACCTAGCAGCTGACTATGATGTATTTCACTAGCTTGAGACTCGAATATGCACTCGAGGGAAATTCGAACTATATTACATGGAAGGACAGCATGGAGGTAGTATTGGAGGATAACATGCTAAAGGATTTCATTGACACTGATATTCCTAAACCCCCTCAAGCAGATGTTGCACAGCATGAAGCATGGAGGAAGAATGTTGCAAAGGCGCGGAGGATCTTATTAGAGGGAGTTGGAGATCATATTTTCTCGATTCTCCATGGCAAGGTGACTCTATATGCTATGTGGAAGGCCTTGACAGATCTATTTCAGAATAGTAGTGACCACAAGAAGTAGGCGTTGAAGGACAAGCTCAGAAAGATCAAGATGGAGGAGGGTGAGACGGTACCAACATACTTGGTGAAGTTCACTCAATGTCGAGATGACCTTGGAAGTGTTGGTGTGCCAATTAGCCTAGGATTATTTGGTGATCCTAACTCTTCTAGGCCTTCCCAAGAGCTGGCATAGTTACTAGAACTCTGTGAATGGGAGGGAGAAGTGTTACCAGACTGGGAGTGTTTTTGGTCCAACTTGGTAATTGAAGAGATAATGCGAAGCACCAGAGACGGGACCTCCAACACCAACAAAGAAGAAGATTATGCATTAGTCAGAAAAGGAAATAAAGCCAAGGGAAAGAAGTACCAAGGCGAAGAGGAAAAGAGAGACTTCTCCAAGATCAGGTGTTTTCGCTGTTACGAGCATGGGCACTATGCCTTGAATTTTCCGCAGAAGAAGGAGCATGTAGTTGCAGCGGGTGAAGCATTGGCTTCACAGTTAAAGCTTGATTTTACTCTCATTGCATGCATGGCCAGCACTGTAATGGGATGCATTTGGTATCTTGACAGTGGTGCCTCATTCCATATGACAGGGAATAGAGATATCTTTAGTGACTTGGAGGAGAAGGACCTCTAGCAGAACATAGAGTTTGGAGATGACGGGAGGTATAGCGGGACCAGCATAGGTACAGTTACCTTTCAGATGGAGTATGGCTCCCCTCTAAGACTAGTAGATGTTTTGTATGTTCCAGATATAAGGAAAATTATTGTCTTCCTAGCGGTATTGGAAGACCGTGGTTATGATGTGATGTTTAGAAAAGGAAAGGTGTTCCTTAAACACATGGCCATGGGACAGGTGAAATAGATCGGTGTAAGAGTCAAGAACCTGTATGCTCTCGAGGTCGAGGATGCATGCAAATATTTGAGGAGTAAAGCAGTGGTTAATGACTTGGTGGTTGAGAGGGAGAAATTATCTCTCAACATGCAGCCTCAGAATCAGTCTCAGAAGGTTGTGGAGCAGCCACGATTGGAGAAGAAAAGAGGAGACCAAGTGGAAAATTCCACTCAAACAGAGACCTCCAAGAGGGGGAAATTTCGAGCCTGATGAGAAGAGGGAGTACCTATACCTCCAGGTGTGAGGTGGGGTGATGTGTAGATATAATCCCAAGAAGAAATTTGGGAAAGGTCCATTGAGATGGTGTGTCTCATGGATCAAACATGGCTATGAGGAGCCCACAATATAGTAGTAGCATGAAGGACCGGTTAGATGCAGTTATATGTCAAGAAGACATAAATCAGAGTGACAAATGTCAGATACTGGAGCTCAAATTAGAGTTGGAAACAGTGCAGAGGCCATGGATGCAGATGTTAGCAGCAGTGCAAAGAGTCCAGTAGACATGTGCAATAGGATCCATCAGCCAGAAGAATTTGATGACAGATTCATTATACTGATTCAGTTGTTCAGAGGCTATTCAGTTTCAGGAGTTGCAGGTGCACACAACACTAGAGAAGTGTTGCGTGCAAAACATACCAAAGGTATTGGATCGGGATAGATTGAATTCCTTTATTGTTGAGAGGGAGTGTTGAAATTTGCAACAAGAAACAGTGAAATTGGAAACCAAAAAGGATAAAAAAAAAGTGCACACACTCATGTGGGATTCCAGTCACACATTGGTGAGGAATTCAATTACACATTAGTGTTAAATGTGTGTGTCTAATTTATTTTTCCCTTAAATAAATTGGACAATAAATTGTAATTTCATCTCATAAAAACTTGTATCAATTAACTAAGTCATGAAGGCTGAGTTAGCTCAATAATTTCGATTTGAGGGCCTAAGATGAGGCATGTAGAGTGATTATAATATTTTGGGGGTCTAGTTGCAGTTTTAGCACTAGTGGGGTGTGAGTGTAACTAGTTAACTCAAATTAATTGAGTTAAAATCAGTTTAACTAGTTCTATCTGAGTGATGAATTAGTGAGAGGTGAAGAGAATTAAATTAGATTTAATTCACAAGTAGTGATAAATTAGATAACTGATGATTCCCTACTAATAGTTGCATGCATGTTAGTTTTGATGAAGACCCATTTGAGACAGAGGTTAAAGGGAACATAACTATCAGTTTTATTTTTAGAGACTTTCTCAAGCGCAATTATAAAGTCATGAGAAGGCCATGATGTATTGCGCAATAAAGGAAGGCTGAAATTACTATTTAATAGGGGTTTATTGCTCTAGGGATTGTATGAGCAAGTTTGGGCTTAGAAGATGCTGAGAATTGGCTAAGTGCTTGTCAATTTTTCCTCAGCATTGCAAGCCAATTTTGAGCAGGATCAGAGTGAGACAGTCAGGAGAGTGCAGGATTTTCTCGGCGTGATAAAGCATTGTATTGTTTCATGATTCCTTGAATTTGTACAATATATGATAGTGGGGTTTTGAGCAGTTTCTTTCCCCAAGAATATCTTGTTTTGTGTGATTGATTTACTTCTTTCTCTTACTTTCATGTGATTGAGCGATCGTGTTTTATATTCTGCAAATATTGTAGAAGGATTCAGTATCTTGTTTTAGTAAATCACAAGATCGGATTGAATCCATTGGTATAGATATTTGGTACAATCATAAGGTTTGAAGTATAGGAAAAGTATTTTAAAATAACCGAAGAACCTTTAAATTTCATAATAATGTGAAATCTTTGAAAATCCAACATTTTTTAGCTACCTCTATCAATTAACAAACAGATAAATTTGATTTCAATTGTTGGTCAATCTATCAATCGCTGGCATATCAAAAATTTAACAAAGGAAATATTCTACAGATTCACAAATTTCCTAGTATAGATAAGCCCTACTAATGCCCCTAGTCATGAAAGCACTTGACATTCGTTCCTAGACCCATACGTCCTTAATATATTAGTATTTTAATAAAACATGCACTTTGCATCATTCTCCAGTTTTCAATATATTAGTTATTGGTTATATCCCTGAGCATGAGGGTAGGTTAAGCACCCTCGACATATCACCATGTCGATGTTTTATCAAAAGGCTCAAGATCGTGGTTTTTTTTATATCCTAGAATATTGACACCCCTGGTCATAGCCCGTAGTCATAAGGTCGCTTAAGTTTTGGCACTTGAGAGGTAAGCTCCATCGGCATATTGCTAATATTGATGTTATATCAAAAATCTCATGCTTGAGGAATTTATGTTACTTTAGTATAAGTTACTCCCAGTCACAGAACTTGGTCTCAAGGTGCTTAGTTACAACTCTAAGGGCTTAAAGCTCTCGGCACACTGTGATATCAACGTGTTAGTTCAAATGCATATTTTTCATTTTTATTTGTCGATATCTATATATGACTAAGCATTAGGTTACAATGCTTGACCACAAAAATTGGTTGGTTATAGCTCTTTGGTGTTAAGGTTGGAGACCTTAGAATATCACCATATCGAAGCCCCGATGTACCAGAGGTTTCCATTGTAGTGATTTTCTAGCATTCCTTGGTACTCAATATGTTTATATATATTATGTGATGGGCTCGACAAAGAGAAAGTTTGAAAATTAATAATAGAAAAAAAAAAAAAATCATCATCTATACCCCAAAATTTAAATTTCTACGAATTTTTTAAGTGTTTATTAATTTCGAGTGTTTTTATATATTCTAGTCTAAAAGACCAGAATTTGAGGTTCAGACTCCTTCGCCCAGTAACATTGTTTTGACATGAAAATTGGTGATAGTTGAATTCTATCCACCAGCATCCCACTATATCAATTCCTTTGGTTATATTGATATATCTAGATCCTTCGATATCCCTATATCTGTTAGCTAGACAAAAAATTCTAACATTGGATAGAAAAGGTTTTGGCCCAAAGGATTGAAAAAGCCATTTTTTTGTGGGTTTCACCAATATACCAATATGATAGAACCTATATATTAATTGTATTGAAATATAGTGTGGTTCCAATTCATATAGGTTTCAAGTTATATAAAGGTTGGATTAATGAAGGAAGCACCTATATAACAAGGTTTCATAAAGATGTCGTGATGGTATTGTAAGTGACCATGAACAATTTAAAGGCATATGTGGAATCACTGGGGTTGTATTATTGCAAGTGGTATAAAGTGATTGGCTTCGTAAATGACAAGTCTTCAAAAGTGGGTTGAAGGAAGTGCTTGGATATACTATAGTTTTATGAAGGCATGTAGGTTCAAAAGTTAGGGTTGAAGGAAGCACCTAGTCATTCAAGAATTATGCTCGATTAGTTAGCATGCAATGTAGGTTCAGAAGCTTGGATTGAAGGAAGCATCTAGTTGTATATAAGTACTATGATTTTGTAACATTGGTAAAGTGTAGATTTGATTATGTGGTTTCAAGGAAGCACCTGGTTCAAAGCAACTACAAAAAATAAAATGCACAGAGACAGAGAATAGAGTAGAAGTTGAAAAAGTTGATTGGACCATTGTAGAATAGTCTTCAAAGTAGATTGAAAATGTGATTTTTGTCTCTTGTATGTTGGTGCCAACAAAGAAGAGAAGGGGATTGGTGTCTCCTATAGGTTGGTTCCTATTGGAAAATTGAGAGTTTTTATGATTAGATTACATTAGATTTTCTTTGATAACTGCTTGTGAAATATGTTGGTTTCTTATTCATTTAATTATATTTTTCTTCATGAAACAATTATCAAAATGTAAACATGAAGATCACAATAAAATCGAGGACACGAGATATAGGCTCCAAGCCAAGGAAAAACCCCTCCAAGGGGAAAACCCAAAAAAAATTCCTCTAATAAAATCAAATCAAAGTGAGATATCCAATACCCATAACCAAAGAAAAATACTAGCCTTATTGATGCCAATTCCAACCCTTCTTTTTGCAAAATCAATTCATCATCAAGAGACCAAAAACAAGATATGTACCAAGGCAGAACTTCCACAAATTCCAACTCAAGAATAACTTCTTCCTTTCATACTTCGGCCTTCCACTTCCTCTCTGTATTTTTTGTGATATTTCATAACACAACTCATCAAGTTTTTGTATCCAAATTATCTCCATATTCCCCCTATTTACATTTTCTAGAGAGGATGCGAATAGACATGTCCACTAGGGCAGGGCCAACTTGACAGGTAGGTCGACTTGGCGTCTAGATGGTTTTTGACCCAAAAAAATACATATTTACAAATTCTTTTTCTTTTTATTTACAAGGGGTCTAAAGAGTACTTTGACTCTTTGACTCAAAAACCTAGAAGCATGAATAACATGCTTGTCTAGAAAAATAATAGTATTTTTTCTTTTTCTTTTAATTTTTACATAAAATCCATAATGTTACAAATTATGAAGATTGAACTTAGTTACATTCTTAAACACTCTTTGTTAACTAGGGAGGTATTCATAATTGTACACTTGGTACAAGGATACTCTAAAATTGAATATTTTCATAAGAAGAGTCAAATTGATAAGCCATATTTAACCATCAACATCATAACTAACATTGTCAACATAAAAAGGCATTAACTAAAAATCTATACTTATATTAGAGCATAATTTTGGGAGGCTTTACATGAGACACCACACTACCTATAAAGGCACATACCCCATCCAGATGTTCAGTAGGTATGCCCTTTTAGAACTATTCTTATCTTGGATTCCGAATCCTCAAAGAAAATCAGTCCTCTTCAACTGCTCTTATCTTGGATACATTTTCCCAACCTCAAAGGGTGTCGGTCCATGAGACTACTTCCTATCTTGGATTCCCCATCCTCAAGGAGTGCCATTCTCATATGTTTATCCAATCCTTAGGACACCATTCTCCCTCCATGGCCTTCACTTGACGTACAGTTGTTAGTGTTGGCTTAGTGCATCAGACATGAAGAAGAGAATATAATGTCTATCATCACTCCCTTTCAACCACAAAGAAGATTATCATTCCCTTTTAATCAGGGAATAGATCTTAGCTCCCTCTCAAACATAAATTATATTCCTCACTCCTTATCAAATAGGGAGATATGACCAAAATATTATCTTTTCTCAAACTATACCAATACATCGGCTACTAGTTTATCTTGAATCTACATCGACTCCTATCATATCATAATAGAGCTTCAACCTTTCTAGATGTACTAGAGTCAAAAATATTTCTTCAAACAAGGTTTAGGCCATATTTCATATCACTTTCCTTCATTTAACAAAGGCATTATATCAAGCCAATCAATGTCAAGCTAGTCATAACTTCCTTCAACCATCTTGGAAAGTGAACTTATTTAAAACAAGGCTATCGAGTTATCTTTTGTACTGCTACCTTTTTCTGCTAATATGGTGTAAACTTCTTTGCAAAATTGTCCTTTGAAGATTCCCAAATATCTCCATTCAATCCAAGTGCCTTTTTGAATTGGATTCATAACAAATAGTTGTAGATACATTCAATTTCCATTATGAATTTCAGCAACATTCATCCAGGTAGCAAAACCATATCTTAAATGCATAACCAATACCAAATAATCTATATCATAGTTACCTCATTATGATGTCCAAATTCTACTTGCTTTTTTTGAGATCAACAACTTTTTGCATGGTATTTCTTCATATTGTACCTAAATCTTTCTCCATGATATCAATCATCAATAAACGTGTTTATGGAATGAACCAATCAGAAATATTCAATATCCTATCCATCATATTCTTTTTTTCATGACCAAACTTCTTCTTGAATTTGTCATTTCATCATTTCTTCAAGAGATCACATCATATGTTGATTAGTATCATCATGCATACATTCCTTCCAGCCTTTTCACATTTTTTGCAATATGCCTTTTCAAGGAACCAATCCATATCATGGGAAGATCATCATAGTTTCCAAATTATAATATCCTCTATTCAGATTTTCATGTCAAATTTTTCTACTTTCTCCCTTGGAATTCAACATTCCTTTGCATTTTTTATCTTTTTAACATGCCTCCCCCCACATTTATCCACTATCACAAGCTTGCGTGGGGTAAAAATGAGATGAGGGGATACTATGATAAGACTCAAACTCCTATATGACCTTAAGGAAATGGAGTCAAAAACCTAATACCCTACTAACCTCTTTCTGATGCCACAGGGCCCCCAAGGGCTAACCCACCCTTCCTAGACCTTTTTCCCTGAGACAACTTGATTTTTTGTTGAACTGGAGCCCTAGTCGCTCCCTTACCAATCCCTCCAATCAACTGATACCCCTAGTCACTCCCATGAGCCTGCCTGAGTGCGATTGTAGCAATTTTATGCCAATGTTATGCCAGTGACAGCGAGATTTAAGGCTATTTTCTAGGGTTGGGGCTTAAACTCTGCCCATAATTCTATGTAACTTTTAGAACTCATAACACACATGAAGAAAATGTTTGTAAACCAAAAACTGAAGCCAGAACTTGACCTAACCTTCCCCAACCAGGACTGACATTTCATCAAACACTTAGTAAATGTGCAACCTGTAGGTCATGAATTCAATTTTGAACATAAGGGATAAATATTATTTGAGGCTTAACAAGAAGGGTAATTTCCTTCTCACATTAGTTTTCATAACATCAATTATGTCTTGCATTCATTATTCATTCAATTACAAGTAAAAACATGAATATATCCATGACTAAGACATGCCATATAACCATGCTTATAACCAACATATAACCAAATAAATAAGAATGAGATAACATCCATTAAATTAACATAATAAAAATTACATTTCCTTATCAAAATAAAGAGAAACTTATCTCTTATTAGACATAGAAAAAAGCCAACCAGGTTCGGGACTTCTACGTACCGATCGACCATAGATTGGTTGAACCAAAACTCTCTTTTAGCCAATCATCCTCGTGCTATATTCCAAGCATGAATGTTGGATCTCATGGGATAAATCAATCCAAAACAACCAAGGGAATCCAGAGGTTAAACCGCCTCCACCCTCACCATACCGTGATCTCACCCAAACTGGTGTCGATATCACAAAACCAAACTCAGCTCGGATGCCTCCAAATTTCTTCTCCAATACCTTGAGGAGTTTTCTCATATCCACTCTTAGGATTTACTCTGTATCCTTCCATTACCAGTCAATGGATTCCTACACCTTTGGGAATTTTCCTGAGACCACCTCACCCAGATCCAAAATATTTCGACAATCCAAAGTTCAAACCAAGAACAACCCATCACACCATGGCTATCCGAAAATGGAAAGGCTAGGCTAAATCCACTATCCAAACCAGAAAAAACCATGCCAATGACAACAAGAGAACCAAATACCAACATGCATATACCATGCATGTCAAAACCAGCTAGGAAATCACACATGCAATCTGTTACCTACAAGTATTCCCATTGAAGTTGCTTGATCCAACTTTTCCTTGCTTGAACCTTGCTCTCCTTTCCTTTCCTTTTATTTCATTTCCTTTTCTTTCTTTACTTGCTTGCTTGATTTCTCCTCTTGGTGCTCTTCTCCTCTCTGAGACTAATTCCAAAACTGAACTGACAAAAGGATACCAACTGATGCTCTGAGATATTTTTATTAATTAGGCCTCTAATTTCTTCAATTTCCCATAATTTTCCTTCATTTTCCTCCTCACATGCAACATGTGACCTTTCACCTTCCTTTTATCCTAATTTCCTTTATTTTCATAAATAAATTACAAAAATACTCTTTTGCCTTTTCAAAGCCTTGGCCATTTCCTTTTCCAATTTCCCCTTAGCCATAAAACACAACAAGTGATGCCCACTAGGATATTTTTCCCAACATTCACCTTGGAATAAGGGTCCCTTAACCGTGCTCTTATTTTTCCTTTATTAACTTTTATTACATGAACTTTTAACCTGGAGTTGTTATAATATTCACATTGCAACAAGCTTCTACTTCATCTTTCAATCATCAATGAACTCATTAGTTGTAAGCTTCAACATCATGTCCATCAATGTCCGTACAATTCCCTCTTTCCATCATACTCACTATTTTCAAGGAGTCATCAACAAGCAAGAGCGTTGATTTGCTTTTTTCTTCCATCCTTCTCATCTTGCTTCCATAATCTTGTGCTTGCAATTTGAGCAAGTACATCCAAGCACAATATACAAAGACATGTCAATTTTTTCAATCTAGGGTTTCCATGGTTTCTCATAGGGTGAACTTATAGGGTTCTAGATACAAAACCTAAATTTATTGATATAACCCTTATTATGGTTTTTAGGGAAAACTTCAGCCCTAGGGTTTTGATTTCAATCCCTAGATTTTATCGAATTCAACCATTGCTAGGATTTTACCACATACCATAGATTATCCTTTAGAAATTTCAATTTGCAAACCCTAGATGTTATATCCCAAGTGCTTAGGGTTTCCTTAGAGGGAACAACAATTTATGGTTTTCATTCCTAGGTTTAGTTCAATATGGGCTTCAGAAACCCTAAATACCAAGGATATTCAATACTACGCATATCTTAAAACCCTAGATGCAATAGATTAATTTCAAAACCCTAAAGACTTTACAGACCCTTTATCATTTAAATAATCAACATGAGCTTTCCACAACTCAAGAAATGTGTACCTTTGTACTAACGTGGGTGTTAACACGCCTATGTCAACAAGGGAGTAGTATCTCGGACCGAGGCTCTTCAATAGACCAAGTTTTTTGGGATCGCTACCCTTGATGGTTTTAACAGCTTCTTTAGCCCAGGATCCTTTCTTCCTAAGAAGGATTGAATCTGAAAACTAATCCTAATCCTAATTTAACTATAATTATCATATACTAATCTAATTTATTGTTATTATAAGCTATATTTGATCCAAATTTATGCAGGAATGAAACAAAATACACATATAACTATAAATACAAAGATGCAGCTGAAATAACACTTCATTTCATTAATATCAAAGAACTGAAATTTGTTTATAGACTGAATGGAAATAAACTAGCTAGGGCGCTGGTAGCTTATCTATGAGAAGAGATGTGGCGGTTACAGGCCTCTGAACTGTGTTACAATGAGGATCGAGGGCCTATTTATTATTTAGAAACAATGGAAAACCATAAACATCCAAAAACCTAATCCTAGGAGATGAAGCACCAAAACTATGGGCCCTGTTTGGGTAAATTGGTACATCAACTTCCCAGGGTCGTAACTCTAGCATACGATCTTTGTTTGACGTGCACCATACCTCTTTAGAAATATATATCCAAGGACTACAACTTTTTATGTGAGAAACATCAAAGATACTTCCATGTTGCTCCCAGTTTTCCCAAAAAACTTCGTTTAGGGCCTCAAAACAGCTCCAGAAGTTCAGGACCTGAAAAACTGCTAAAAATAGTAAATTGTGCTACAAGTAAGGAAACTGAAAAACTAAATGAAAAAATGGTGGGGCCCCAAGTGGAATAGGCGGGTGGCCACCAATATCTACCTAGATCATTCCTCCCCCTTAGGAATCAATGGTCCCCATTGTGTTGATTTCCTTCATGAGATGAGGAAACTTCTCCTAAACTTGGTCCCTAGTGAACCACTTGCCTTGGTGCAAGAGTTGGCCAGCTTTGACAACTTGATACAATTGGATCTTTTGCTGGTGAGTGTTCTTGAATTGCATGTCCATGATACAATATTTGGTGGCATGTTCCATGCAGTATGGGTTTAACTTTGTTGGTGTGAGTTGTTCTCCAATGTCGGAGGTGTCCAGTAGAGGTGGAAAGTAGCGTCAAAGGCGGTCCACATTGAATACTGGGTGCAAACCAAGGAATTGTGGAATAAAGAGCTCGCAGTAATTGGTCCCTACAGTCTTGGTGATGATGTACGGCCCATATCGGAGCGGGCGAAGCTTGCGGTGGGGTCCAGTGAGGCGATCCTTCTGCAAATGTAGCAACACTTTGTCGCCCACCTGGAAGTTGTGTGCCACCTGATGTTGATCATGTCATTACTTGTACTTAGCATTGCCTCTATACAAAATTTCATGAACCTATTGGCGTATGTGCTGAATTCGCTCAATGAATTTGTTCCCTTTGTCAGCTTCAGACTAGACATGAGCCGAATAGGCCTGAGTAGTAGTAAATGGCATGGCTACGTCAGTGGGACATAGTGGCTGGAATCCCAACACCACCTGAAAGGGGCTGTGGTCGATTGATCTATGGATAGCTCGGTTATAACTGTGTTGTACATAGGGAAGGCTCTCATCCCATGTGTGTGGATTCTTTGAATTGTACATGCACAGAATGTGTACAATCATCTTTTTGACAGCCTCTGTCTGGCCATTAGTTTGGGGATGGAAAGTTGTGGACTTGGTGAGCTTGGTGTCCAAAATTGACCAGAGGCTGGACCAAAATGTGCCGAGGAACCTGTTGTCTTGATCTGATATGATAGACTGTGGGATCCCAAAGTGCACCCACACTCGTCCAAAGAAGAGTTTAGAAGTGGCTTTTGTTGTGATATTCTTCTTGAAGGCTTCCATAATGGCCATCTTTGAGAATCTGTCGATGACTCTGAAAACACAGTCATTTCCATTCTTAGTAGAAGGAAGGTCTGACATGTAATCCTTGGATATGGATTCCCAAAGTCGACTAGGGGTAGGTAGCGAAGTATAGAGGCCTTGCTTCTTGATGGTCGGTTTGGAAATGGCACAAGAAGTGCAGGATTTGATGTACTTCTCACATCCTGTCGAAGGTTCGGCCAATAGAAATACTTTTGCAGTACCTCCACTATTTTCTTGACAGCGAAATTCCCAGTGACTCGACTGTAGTGTGCTTCCCAAATCATCTTGGCACGCTTTCTTGAAGGAACACAAAGGTGTCCCAGGTGAAATAGCAGTGCATCCTGTAGGTGAAATTTTGGAACTTGCATACCCTCCAAGGGTGTCTTGTATGTGTGGCTGAATTCTGGATCGCTCTTGTAGAGAAGCGGCTAATCAAAAGTCTCATGCCCACAAGAGTTGAGAACGGTGGTTAGCGCCATGATCGATGGTCAGATGAGTGAGTCTGTTACATTATTGGTGTTGCCCTTCTTGTACTTGATTTTCAAATGAAACTGTTGCAGATATGTGGACCACTTCTGATGATGATCGTTTTGCAACTTCCCTTGGGTATGTATGAACTGCAGGGGTCAGTGGTCTGTGTGGATGATCATTTCTTTCCCCAAAATGTAATGCTTCCATTTTCGGCAAGCCTGCATAATGGAATACATTTCTTTGTCATAAGTGGGATACTTGCGAACTGTGTCAGACAGTGTCTCATTGTGATATGCCACTGGATGCCCCTGTTGAGTAAGAACTGCCCCAATAGCATAGTCAGAGGCATATGTCTCGATCTCAAATGGTTGTTGCAATTCTGGTAATGTGAGCATTGGGGCAAAGCAGAGGCGATGTTTCAATTCTATGAACACCTTCTATTGAGATTTTTACCAGAATAATGTTGCTTTATTTCCTCCCTTGCTGACTTGACTCAAGGGGCAAGTGATATGAGAGAATCCCAACACGAACCTGGGGTAGAAATTAGCAAGACCCAAAAAACTGCAAAGCTCTGTTAGAGTGGTTGGGGCTGGCCAATCTCGAATGATTTGGATCTTGGTTGGATCCACATGCACCCCTCATTCATCAATAATGTATCCCAGATAATGAACTTGGGTCATTTCAAAATTGCACTTCTCCAAAATGGCACACAACTTGTGTTGTCGCAGTGTTTGGAGGACCTGTCGGATGTGGTGGAGGTGCTCTTCCCAATTCTGGATGAATATTAGGATGTCATCCAAGTACACTACTAAAAATGAGTTGGTGAATGGCCACATGATGTCTTCCATCAACCTCATGAAGGTTACAGGAGCATTCATCTACCTGAAAGGCATGACCATCCATTTGAAAATGCCCTCCTTGGATTTGAATGCAATCTTCCACACATCGAAGGGTTCGATTGGTACCTGGTGATACCCAAACTTCAAGTCGATCTTGCTGAAATATTTTTCCCCTTTGAGTTATTCCAGAAGGTCTTCAATTCGTGGGATTGGGTACCTATTCTGGACAGTGATCTTTTTCAGCGCCTGATTGTCAATACAGATTCTCCAAGTCTCATCCTTATTCTACACCAACACAATCGGGCTCCCACAGGGCGAAGAAATTAGTCGGATGTGACCTTTCTGTAGTAGCTCCTGAATTTGCCTCTTGATTTCATCATTCTCCAGAACAAAGCGTCGATATATCGGTCCATTTGGCAGTGGCGCACCTAGGGTCATATCGATGGGGTGCTTGACCTGACAGTGCAGAGGCACCCCTATGGGTGAGGTGAATATGTCCACATACTCCTCCATGACCTTGTCCATTTTTTTTTGTCATACGTAGGAGCCCTGTCTGGAGGTCATGGCCACAGTCTTCTTCTTGCCCTGGGGGTGGATCATCAAGAGAAAAAAAAATCTCGGTTTTCGAAATGAGCTTATTGCATTGCTTTGCAGTATCCAAGGAGATAGTGGCAGGCAATGGTACCTTTGGTATCCTGTGCAGATTATTTCCCAAAGTAACAACAACAACGCGAGGTCAAGATTCGTACACAGCATACTGCTTCCACAAGTATGGTTAGCCTAATAATACATCACAAATATCAAGAGGAGAAGTGTCACATAATACCCAATCTATGAAGGGCTTGATGTTGTAGGGAAGGTGGCACTATTGGCTGACACGGAGATCTCATCCTTGGTGAAACCACCCAATAATGTATGGTTCAGGGTGTGTTGTAGTCTGCAAGCCCAACCACTTCATGACCTCTGCTAAAATTAGGTTCTTTTGGCTCCCACTTTTAACTGTGAACTATAGCGGGGAACCCTTTACCCACATTTGGGAGTGGAAGAGACGCTCCTCCTCCTCTTCCTCTTCCAGTTCCTCCTTCTGGATCTTCACAGTGGCAATGGTGGCATTGGGCTCCGCATCAATAATCTGCTTCCCTTTTTCAATCCCCTTGTCAAGTTATGATTCAGATTCGGAGCATGCATCTCATTCAGAAGCCCTCATCTCAACCACCAATGACTTCTTAGCCTGAAACTCACTTGTTTTGTGAGTGGAGCTCTAATGGAATTCACACCACTTTCTCGTGTCCTTCTCTAGCTTCATGGTGTTTTTCTTTGTTTGTGGCTTTGGAAGGTTGTCTTGGGTCGCCATGCCTTGGATTTTTCTTTGTTCTGTGGTTTTGGGGCTCCTTTCCCTTGCTTTTGATTCGCATATCCAAAGTCTCACCTCTTCTGTTTTAATTTCTGCTCAATCTTAGCAGCAAATCGCTATGTCGTACCAAGTGAGGAGATGTCAAGGAACTCCATTTCCTCCTGAATGTATCTGTGCAGACAGCTACATTACTTCAGCACCAAATGTTTCTCTGAATATTTGATACCCAAATTTTTGCATAGGGTATGGAACATATTCGTCAACTCATGCACATCTTCATCCCTTTGCTTCCGCAGCATAGTCCATTATATGTACCTGTCCTCATAGCTCCCCATGGGATAATATTGTTCCTTGATGGCATCTCAAAAAGAATTCCAAGTGGGTACAGCCAAGAATAGAGAGGATTCCCCCTCATCCTTTTTCCCACAATACCTTTCCCACCAGTCCTTGACATTGGGGGTAGCTTTAAGGAGTGAAAAAATAATCTACTCCATGTCAGAAAAGTCATGAACCGAGAAATATCCTTCTAAAAGATTCAAACATCTATCTATGATGTTTACATCTATTTGGCCCTCAAATATGGGAATATCAAAGGTTACTTGTACCTTGAAAGGATTTGTGCCTCCAGAGTGGTTGTTGGATGCAGATGCGCCGTCGGTGGGTAGTCATTGAAGGATCTGGGAAAATTTATCCATCATCGCGTTCCTTTGTTTTTAGAGATCCTCCTCGAGAAAAATTTTGATAGGATTTCCCAATCCCTCATATTTCTTTTTGTCCCCTATGGGTGACCGTTAGGGTTTGCGAGGCTAATCTTGCAAAGGTTCAACCATATCAATCCCTAACTCCTTATACCCCTACCTCGTTGAGGACATAAAAAGAAGGATCGATAAAGAGAAGATTGCTCTGATACCACTGATCCA
This sequence comes from Pinus albicaulis, assembly GCA_034641835.2. Classification (NCBI taxonomy): domain Eukaryota; kingdom Viridiplantae; phylum Streptophyta; class Pinopsida; order Pinales; family Pinaceae; genus Pinus; species Pinus albicaulis. Next base: position 618,223,244 of record CM076570.1, on the reverse strand, counting down.
TATTTATTCAGGAACGCAACAGAATACACATATAACCATAAATACAAAGAAGCAGCGGAAATAACACTTAATTTCATTCATATCAAAGAACTAATTTTTTTTTATAGACAGAATGGAAATAAACTAGCTAGGGTGTTGGTATCTTATCTCTGAGAAGATATGTTGTGGCTACAGGCCTTTGAACTGTGTTACAATGAGGCTCAAGGGCCTATTTATTATTGATAAACAATAGAAAACCCTAAACATCCAAAAACCTAAACCTAGGAGATGAAGCGCCAAAACTATGGGCCTTGTTTGGGTAAAATGGTACATCAACTTCCCGGGGAAGTAACTTTGGCATACGATCTTTGTTTGACGCACACCATACCTCATTAGAAATATCTATCCAAGAAATACAAATTTTATGTGAGAAACATCAAAGGAAATTCCATGTTTCTCCTAGTTTTCCAAAAAAAACGTCATTTAGGGCCTCAAAACAGCTCCGGAAGTTGAGGACCCAAAAAAATGCTAAAAATAGTAAACTGTGCTACAAGTAATGAAACTAAAAAACTGAAAGAAACAATGGTGGGGCCTCGAGTGGAATAGGCAGGTGGCCACCAATATCCACCTAGATCAATAATTTAACTATGTTATGAAATGATATAGCCTAGGTGTGATTTGAGTGTAGTAATGAGATGGCTAAACACTTCACTATTAATAAACTACTAGCAAATTAAAGAATTATAATTTATATATTCTATTTATAAATTAGAATTAAAGAAAATAATTAAATTACTATTGATACAAGATCTGAGTATCATACAACATGTGCAATATTATGATACATCCTATTGATCAAGGCTAGAGAAAATGCAACTAGTTCAAAGAGAGAGATGGTAATATTTTAAACAACATGCAAAATATATTCAAGAATGGAAACTAAAATTCTATTCCTAAATAACTGATAATTATTTCTTAATGTAAATCACAACATAACAAGAAACATTAAAAATATGAGTAACTTATCCTGCAAAATAAACACAGACTCAACTATGTCTACTTTTTCATATTTTTACATTAATAAATAATAAAAATTTAACTAATCTAATAATTATAATTATCGCTTGGCTAACACTGAGTGAACTTGGAATAACAGTAAATGATATCTCTTTCTTATACCTTCATCATTGATCAATGAATACAATCAATCAATTATCGAATACATTTAAGATTAACATCTATTGTGACAACACTACGACAAATTTATGAATAAAATATGACAGCTAAGTTAACTAGAAAACATTCAAGTAAACCAATGTCATGAATCGAGTGTTCCTTCTTAGAACAAAAGTTACTAATTAAGAAGAACTGACTTGTTTAGAGCAATCACAAATTTAAAACTTAATGTTGTAATTGACAAAGAAATGTAATTAAGTGGGTTGCTTGATAGAGAATTAAACCATCCAACAAACAACACTTAAATCTTGTAAATAGAAAGAAATATCAAAATTATAATATGACCATGGAAGATGATAGCTCAAGAAACAGATTGAATCAAACTAAATCTATGTACTTGCATTAATTTTCATCCCACGATCACAATTAACCACCATTCCTTTGTTCCAAAAATTCCCCTTCTACTAGAGATCTCTCCTATCATAAAAATGAGAATTTTATGTAGTTTTTGTTTCAAAATGATGTCCATAGAAAACTCAAAACATAAAACTATTTTTTTACAAAAATAATGCAAGTCCATTTTTGTAGGCCTCTCATCCTTATCACTAGCTAACAAGGAATCAATAAGATAACTAAAAGGATATCCTTCACTATCATCTTCAAGAATCGGAGGTAATTTTCATGTACATGCTCCGCAAAAGACAAAATAGAAACATTGTTGATGCAATCACGTGTGACAAATTAAAGAAAATTAGTTAAAAATATATAGAAATAATGTAGAAGAGGGTTATTATTGTAGAAATTTGCTGAATAAATCACTTATTCAATGGAGATTAACCTAATCACACATCAATTTCGAATTGCATGCATAACACATAATCTCTTCTACAATTAATTGTCACATGTGGAAAGAATAGAAGCGATAGCACATCAAATCATCACACACATTAACACAGTATGTATGGGGAAAGCTTATAGTTGAAAACCCCTCAGCTATTCTATATATTAGATGGAGAGAACATGCAGCAAATACATAGTACAAACTCCTCACAAGTACTCAGTACTATCTCCCAAAGCTACACAAAAACTAGCTTGGTTTTGAACAAGTCACAGGTTCAAAACACACCCACTAATTTCCCTACCTCTATTGCGTAGTCAAGGCTGGTCTAAATAGAGATCCAAGGTTCGAATCTCCTTGGCTTGACAGCGCAATTGTCATTGGTAATTTCCTCCAAGTGTGGTGCAAATCTCATGCACAACTAATGTCGCAACTGATAGCTAACTCAACCCTTTCATCTACCTCTGTCACTTGTCGCCACTGAACTGTCCATGCACTGAGTTAAACTGATGTGTTCTTTAGTTGAATAATGAGTTAATAATTTGTGAATTAAATAATATTTAATTCACCAAACTCATCTCTAGTGTATTAGCCAGTTAAACTAAATACAACTAGTTCAACTAGTTAACCAGAACACCATCTCCATTAACCGTCGCATCAACTCCACTGAACTCCGCCACTTGAGCTCTAACTGAAGTCAACCATGCATTAGCTCACCTAACCCATAGGAAAAGCATAAATCCTTCTGGCACCTGCATGCCCCACCTCCGGGGATCAAACTGAAGTGCTCCAAGAGAGTAAACTGAAGTTTAGAGCCCAAATATTATTAAGGGTAAATAATATTTGACTGTTCTATTTTTAGCCCGGTAGTCTAAAAATAGACTTCGACCTAAATGCTAAAAATAGAGGTCCATCTATTTTTACCAACATGACCAATCCTCCAAGAATAGCATACTGCAGCTCCCGGTCCATGATCCATATGTCTAAAAATAGACATAGTCTAAAAATAGACTTTTCGACAAAAATCACATGTGTAGTCCCCACCTAGTTTAGGTGATCACTTTCCAAATAGTATCAGGAAATATGTTTCAAGAGGCCTCCTTCACTGTTTCTTGTTTCCATTTTCAACACTCCCTCTCAACAAGAAAGGAATGTCTTTGCATGCGACATGCAACTCCATGCATTCGCCCTGCAACCTCCACAAGCGCCATGCAACTTCTCTGAAACTGAATAGGCTCCAAACAGCTCAATCATTCTTGACGCATCTAGCATCTATCATCAAAGTCTTCAACTTCTGCTTGGCCAACTGCACATGTCATCAGGAACCACTGCGTTGTTGACTCTTTGCACCCATGCACTCTTGCACTTGCTGTCAACTCTGATCCGCGCTCCAGTATCCGACACTGTCACTTTGATCTGCCTGCGTCACTCCAACTGATCTCGCTACTGCTGCGCTGTGGGCACCTCGTAGCCAGGTTCAATCCATGAGATCCACACCATCTCAATGAATCCTTCCTAGAAATTTCTTCTTGGATTATCCATGCATGTTGCCCCACCTCTCAACTGGTGGTATAGTTGCATGCACTCCCTCTGCCCATCTGGCATGAAATTTCTCTGCATGAGTGGTTGCTCCCACTCCATGATCCTCATCTTGTGGCTGCTCCACATCCCGAGGTTCACTATCACCTGCATGCAAAACTTGCTCCCTCTCAAGCTTCAATTGCATGTCTTTCTCGCCTGCATGCAACACTTGCTCTCTTTCAAGCTTCAGTTGCATGTCTTCCTTCCGCTTCCCAACAGTAGGAAGCTCCGTAGACATCCCATCTACTTCAAGTATGTAGAGATTCTTTGCTCGAATCCCAACCTTCTTGACTTGTCCCGTTGCCTTGTGCCGAAGGAAGACTTTTCCTTCTCTGAAGACAACTTCATACCCTTTATCCTCTAACATTGCGACTGAGATCAGATTCTTTGTTAGACCTGGTACATGAAATACATCTTGTAAAAGAATGATTTTACCTGACTCCCTCTGAAAGGTTATGGTACCAATGACGGTCGCATTGTATCGTCCACCGTCGCCCAACTCAACATGCATCTGGAGACCTTTCTCCACCAAGTCACTGAAAAGATTTGCATCTCCCGTCATGTGAAAGGAAGCGCCACTATCAATATACCACCCCAATCCCAATGCACTAGACAACATGCATGCGATCAATGAGAAATCCAGCTCAAATTGCGAGGCAAGAGCCTCACCAGCTGCAGCTCTAGCAGCCTGCTTGTTCTTCTTCTTTTGTGGACAATTCGTGGCGTAATGTCCATGATCGTGACAGTGAAAACACTTCACTTTGGACATGTCACGCTCTTTACCATCCGCACCAGATTGAGAAGCCTTCTCCTTGCCCTTCCCCTTCCTTGCATTGGCAGCCAAAGCGCAGTCTTCTTCATCAAATTCCTTTGATGAAGATCCATCCCTGGTATTCCTTCGGATCTCCTCTTGCACCAGATCAGACCACAGTCTTTCCCATCCGGGCAATTTCTCCTGACCATTCACACTATCTTGATATGCATGCCAACTTTTCGGAAGACCCAGGAGAGCCAAGCTCACCAAGTCCTCATCCTCCACCGTCACTCCCACGCTTCCCAGCTCATCCCTACATTGGGTGAACCTCGTGAGGTACTTGGGGATGCTCTCTCCTTTCTCCATCTTGATGTTTCTGAGTCTATCTTCGAGCGCCAGCTTCCTTTGGTCGCTCTTGCTTTGGTATAGATCCATCAAAGCTTTCCACATTTAATATGGAGAAGCCTTTCCATGCAGGTTGGATACAATGTGATCCTTTACGCCCTCCAACAGGGTCCTTCGACATTTTGCTTGTTTCTTTCGCCAGGCTTCCACAACAGCAGCATCATTAGAAGTAGGCTTTGGAATCTCTTTCTCCACAAATTCCAACAGCCCATTATCATCTAATACAGCCTCCATGCGGTCCTTCCATGCAACATAATTCGAACTGCCTTCCAAGGCATATTCTAGTCGCAAACCGTTGAAAGACATTTTCGCCGCGGCACCAAGAACAAAAATCTGCAAATTCGAATTTCACCACCAGCTGATAACTCAATCGCTTCCGATCTACACTTGAGAACAAATTATTTCCAAATCAGAGATTGACTGCATGGGCTTTTACCAGACCTTTCACTTTCCAAAGAAAGATGAATCCGGCGGCTATCTGGCCCGTATGCAGGCTCTGTCCGAGGAAATAAGTTTGCAATCACCGTAATAGATCTCGACAATTAATATCGCTCCGATACCATGTAGAAATTTGTTGAATAAATCACTTATTCAATGGATATTAACCTGATCACACATCAATTTCGAATTTCATGCATAACACATAATCTCTTCTACAATTAATTGTCACATGCGGAAAGAATAGAAGCGATAGCACATCAAATCATCACACACATTAACACAGTATGTATGGGGAAATATTATAGCTGAAAACCCCTCAGCTATTTTGTATATTAGATGGAGAGAACATGCAGCAAATACATAGTACAAACTCCTCACAAGTACTCAGTACTATCTCCCAAAGCTACACAAAAACTAGCTTGGTTTTGAACAAGTCACAGGTTCAAAACACACCCACTAATTTCCCCTGCCTCTATTGCGCAATCAAGGCTGGTCTAAATAGAGATCCAAGTTCGAATCTCACTGGCTCCAACTGCGCAATTTTCATTGGTAATTTCCTCCAAGTGTGGTGCAAATCTCATGCACAACTAATGTCGCAACTAATAGCTAACTCAACCCTTTCATCTACCTCTTTCACTTGTCGCCACTGAACTGTCCATGCACTAAGTTAAACTGATGTGTTATTTAGTTGAATAATGAGTTACTAATTTGTGAATTAAATAATATTTAATTCACACAACTCATCTCTAGTGTATTAGCCAGTTAAACTAAATACAACTAGTTCAACTAGTTAACCAGAACACCATCTCCATTAACTGTCGCATCAACTCCACCGAACTCCACCACTTGAGCTCTAACTGAAGTCAACCATGCATTAGCTCACCTAACCCATAGGAAAAGCGTAAATCCTTCTAGCAGCTGCATGCCCCACCTCCGGGGGTCAAACTGAAGTGCTCCAAGAGAGTAAACTGAAGTTTAGAGTCCAAATATTATTAAGGGTAAATAATATTTGACTGTTCTATTTTTAGCCCGGCAGTCTAAAAATAGACTTCAACCTAAATGCTAAAAATAGAGGTCCATCTATTTTTACCAACATGACCAATCCTCCAAGAATATCATACTGCAGCTCCCGGTCCATGATCCATATGTCTAAAAATAGACATAGTCTAAAAATAGACTTTTCGACAAAAATCACATTTGTGGTCCCCACCTAGTTTAGGTGATCACTTTCCAACTAGGATCAGGAAAGATGTTTCAAGAGGCCTCCTTCACTGTTTCTTTTTGCCATTTTCAAAAATTATGAAATCCAAAATTCGATAACGTCCTTTTTACTTTAGAAAGTGAAAATCGAAATATAATCATACCTTATCTCCTCAATGGTTGTAAAATACTAAAAAAAGATCTTTATTTAGCATCATCAAAATATGGAGAGATTATGAGTTTAACCTTTGAGGATTTGACTATCATATGAGCGTTAGATACTTGTGACTTATTGATCAAACTGGTAGAAGTATGTTGCTTGAGTGTTTCATTAAGTCTAGAGGAAGCACTAAGTTACTTGTTTTCCCTGGCAAGTTAATCAATCTGGTGATTAAGTCATGGAACAGTAAATAGAAATCATTGGTTCCATTAAAGATCCATCAAGGCCTCTCGAGAAATTTTATCAATTTTATTGTCCATTTCTAAAGTACCATTCACATCACCATGGATGTTGCAATTTCTCAAAAAAATTGGCTTAGCCTTTTTAGGCTTGGGCTCTACGATTGTCTCAAGATCGACACAATTCTCATCAGAAGAAACTTTATGTTTATTAAGTCATAGCCTAGATATTTTCTTTTTAATTAATTTCCCTTTGATATGAGAATCATGATCATGTTTTTGCTAACTCTCTATATGTTCACATGCAGGTTCTAGACAGGAAATTTCATATTGGGTTTTGACCTTAGAATATTTATAGTTACCCTTATTGCTGGATTTATTTTCCACCTTGTATTTTCCAATAGGAGTGTTTTCAGCATTGTATCCGCTTCGGCGAGTATGAACATTCTTGAGCTTCAAAGCCCTATCCTCTTCTGAAAAACAAGAAGAAGTTTCATGACAAGCCTCAAGGTCATTTGAGTATGTGACATCATACAAAGGAGAACGTGGAGGGTTTTCATGAATAAAATCGGGCTCTGAGAAGATTTGGGAGTCATCTTTCCTGGAAAGCAGAGTTTTATCAAAATGGTTCTGAGTCAAAAACTATTCCCAATCATCTCCTAGATTAACTAGTTGATATTTTACTAGGATGGTGATAAGACTATGGTGGTAAGAGAACGCTTTGCATTTTAGCGTTGTTTTTTGTAAATGGAGGACATTTTCGCCAAACTCCTATGTACAAAGTGTGGAAAAAATAATTGATAAAAAAGACCATTAACAACCTTATATGATAAAGAAAAACTAGAAGATAATGTCCCTATTTTTCCATTTAGGTTTGAGATAGGTAATTGGCATACCTTTTATGTCATAAGTGTACTCTTTCTTTTCCAACAACCTCCTCTAAGGAATGTCATGAACCCTATGCTTCTTTGACAAAATTTCGCCATCAATAGGGAGGCTAGTTGCTTTCACTACGAAATCAAGATCTACAATCATCTCAACATCTCCCACTTTGGACTTATGGCCATCGTATGAAGCATAAAAAGTCTTAGCCACCCCTTCTTCGTAAACATTATCCATATATGTGCCAATGGATTTGGTTCGAGTGACCCATGCCATTTCTAAATTCCCAATAGTTTTACAGTCATGCTAAAGGTTGAAAACAAAGGAAGAACATGGAACAGGAACAAACCCTTGAAACCCTAACCCATGACATCGGCATAGAGAGAATAATGGATCCAGAGATCGATTCAATCGAAAAAAAACTAACAATAATTTCAAAAAATGAGTAATAAAAGAGCTCATATGAAGGGGTATTATGATGACAGGTATGACCATGGGTGATCATTAGATTAACATAGGTGGAACGAATCTGGAGTTTTAGTCCTTGACACATATTACCACAATGATAGTCGAGAATCACCATAACTTCAAAATAATGAAGGCATAGAATCAAGAAAATTAGCCAAAATATATCCCCATACTATAGTCATAAGTATAGTTTTTCATTTCTTATTAACCCTTTTTAATAATTGACAGTATAATGATAAATAAAATATAAACCCATATCAAGATATGTATTAAGCGTGGGGTTTACATTCAATTTACACAACATGCATACCTTGTTTAACCAAGGTACCAATGACTAACCAAAAATTAAATTTCATGCATTTGACATAAAGGATAAATATTTAAAGATTTAAAAATATGAAATCTATAAGTTAAGGCTACTACAAAATGTAAATTATATAGGGACCTTATTTTGCAAATGATCAAATGAAAAAAAGAATAATAGTAGGAATTTGGTAGCTTCTTTAGTCGTCAAACCAATGTCAAGGTTATTTGATCTTTGTCAAAATCCAATGAAGTTGTGTGAATCAATCACCAAGAACAAAAAGATATAAAATTGTAGTGAGTAATCAAAGGAATCTCACACAACTCTTCATAAAAACAAAATAAATTGTACACTATATATCCAAACCAAATCAAGTTGAAAACCAGAAAGGAAAAAATGAAGAGGGGCCCATATCATTTGGTAACAAATGAGAGGGGAGATAGTTGGCCTGCCAACACTTTGTGAATTTTACCTTCTTCTTTGCAGAGATCTAGATTCTCTTCAATTGTCAAGTATAATCATCCTCTAGCAAATGTATCTTTTCTTATCCAACTACAGAACCCTTTTGTTGAGTTGTTAGCTTGGGTAAGGTGCGATGTATTAAAAATTACGCAGGGATGAACGTGATCTTAGGATGCAATACTGCCATAGGATACAAGTTTCGATAATATTTCAAAATATCTACAAGCCCAGATTTTAGGTCGTCTTCTTTGCTGGAGTGAGTCCTTATTGTGACCAAGAAAAACTATATAGACCAGCCAGTGTGTTAATAAATTATATGTGTCCTTCATAGACCAGATACGTAGCTTAGCGTTACTATGGCCAAATGAAAACATTCATCTTTACGTAATAGCTACAATATCTCTTATTGGTATCCCTGAGTTCTACTTAATTACAATGTAGAAAAAACATCAATCATTCTTTGCTAACCGACTTCCCTTTTAGAACCTTTAAGTTGACTTTTACCATGATTCATTCATTCCCACAGCTGTAGGGATAGTGAAAACCCATTTCCACGAACCACCAAATATAAGTGCACTGAAGAAGCCAATTTATACATGCCAACAAGTCACTACGAGCGAGCTTCAGTGATACAGGCAGCTCTAGAAATAGAAGTGGCCTTGAAAGACTCAAAAATAAGTCTTTGGATTAAGGTGGAACTAGGTTCACATCTAATATCTCTTTGCAAGATTTCCAATGGCATGAAAGGCACCTTAATATGAGTTTGTATGTGAAAGATATGGCCAGTCAAATTTTTTTTCAAACTAGGCCAAGTGGCAGTCACTAATGAGGCAACAATTTGGCAAAGGGTCGACGCATGGAATCGAAACGGGCGAATTTTTTGCCTCTTTAATTTTCCTAGTGACCCTTAAAAATCGCCACCGAAATTTTAATTATGTTGTTACAAAATATAAAATAAAATTAAAATAATATATGTGTGTGTGTGTGTGGGGTGGGCCACCACCCACCAATGGAATTGTTTAAAAATATTATAATTATGGATCGTTTCCATGGTGATGTGTACCCCGCCCAACCGTATAGCAAACCCAAACAAAATGGTATTAAAACTTAAAACAAATATGGGTCAGGTCACCGAAGAACGGGGCCAGCCCAAACATATGTTGACCATACCACAAAAGAGCTGGCAGGGGTCAAACCCACCCGACATAGGTGGGTTGGCCCACCAACAGGTGGCCCCATTTTAAAACAAATGTCATTGATTCAAAACAAGCGCAAGCCACATATGGGGTGCAGAAAGTTTTGAACCCTGTCTACCCCCGTCGTATTTTCCACTACCACCAACAGGCCAATTGCCCTTCCATTGTTAAATTTTCTCACGGACTATTATATAAACCATAACAATTTCTCATTCGATCAGGCGGAGGGGGGTGCGTAAACGAGGTTCATGCAACGGAACCAAGAACAGTCTAGGAGGGAGGATCCCTGAGCGAGGTATCTTTTTGATGTTGAGAAGATTCTTTTGGGGTCTATAAGTGCCAGTGTCAGAACGGGATCAAATTTATAGTCAATTTTCACAATTTTTCGCCAGGAATCCAACCATGCTACCTGTTTCTCTAGCATATGTCTACATTTTCAGCCCATCCCCAGAATTCGAGGTATAAGGTGTCATTTTTTAATTTCTTATAATCTATTTTTGTTGTCATTTAATGAAAGAGTCCTCCCCAAATTGAATAGGCCCAAAGACGTAGCTCACACCTGGTGAACTTCATAATCAAATTGCCTTGTTTCTTTGATCTCATGTTTGCTTTTGAGTTTTACTTCTTTTCATGTATTTAAGCAATTTTGTATGCATTCATGATGTAAAAAATATGGATCAAGTTTGGTATCAGAGCAAGCCTTCTTGATGTGAGTTGCATGAGTGAATGCTAACTAGGAACAAGCTCTAAAGAGAAGGAAAATTGAAATCCTTTGATCTCGAAGTAGGGCGTATAGCACGAAGACGTAATATGGCATATGAATATGCACAAGCGGAAGAAGAGCGAAATTATCGCAATATCTTCTTCACCATGGCAAAGAAAGTTGACAAGTTGTTTGTAGAATATGAGAAGACAATCAAGCATGAGAAGAAAGAGCCCAATGATCCCGCCTCAATACACCATGGAGGTGGAGGAGAAGAGCCTCCTCCCTCTCCATCCATCGGTGACAGTTCTTCTTCTTCCTCTTCTCGTCATTCTAACAGGCACCATAAAAATACATTTAAGAAGCCATTTTTTAAGCTATATGTAAAGTTTGATTTGCCCACATATAATGGATATTGTAATGCAAAGAAACTAAACAACTGGATTATAAAGATCAAGGTTTATTGTCGGATTTATCATATCGAGGAGGATGAGGCCAAGATCAAATTAGCATCTCTTCGGCTTAGTGGCACCGCTCTCGTTTGGTGGGAGAGCAAGTTGCAGAAAGGCGGCAAAGACTTGGGTAATCTCCTTTCTTCTTGGTCCAATTTTTTTTCTGCATTAAAAGATCAGTTTTATCCTTTGGGTTATCGAAAAAAGGCTTTAATGGAATGGTAATATTCGATACAAGGAAAGGGTCAAAATGTACAAATATTCACAGAAGAATTTTAAAAAAAAAAAAAAAATTGAATTTGGGTATTTCACTTGATTCACCAGAAACTCTAACAAAGTATATTGGTGCTTTACATAGTTACATCAAGAGTTGTTTGTTTTTATTTGAGCCTACTACTATTGATGCAGCCAGTGTGAAGATCATTCATCTTAAAAGCATGGGAAAGAATGACAAAGTAGAGAAACCAAATAAATCTTCTTTCAAACTCAATAATGGCAAGTTCAAAGGAAAAGGCAAGGGAAAGGACAAGAAGGCAGCTACAACCAAGAAGGAGGAAGGAGAAAATCCATCTTGCACACATTGCAAGAAGTAAGGACATGATGATGAACATTGTTGTAAGTTTCATTCAGAGTTGAAACCAAATATATTTGGTGGAAAGAACAAGAAAAAGATGGTGGAAACCGTACAACAAGACCTTGGATCTGATTATGGTGATGAGACACAAATCATGGTAGCGGTCATACAAGGTACTCTTTCTCTTCATTCTAATGAAATTTTTGAATTACATACAAGTAAAAGTACTTCAAATGAGTCTCTTTTTAATGAACAAAAGAGGACTGAATTGTTCCACATTAGAGTCGTAATGAAACATACTAAAGTGGAAACCTTGTCTGATTTGGGCTCATAATTAAACTTGATTTCAGAATCCTTGGTTATGAAATTAGGCTTCGAAACCAAGCCTCATCTGAAACCTTAAACTCTTGGTTAGGTGTGTGATAAAGCCAAATTACATGTAACCAAATAGTGTAGGGATAGATTTGTGATTACATACAAACTAGTAGATGAGGTTGATCTTGATGGTGTACCTTTGGATATTTGTGGCATGGTATTTGGGAGCCCCTATTTGTATGACAGGAAAGAAAGTTTATTTCACAATGAAAACAAGTGTCATCTCATGAAAGATGAGGTGGAATACATTTTTAGATATCATCGTGCCAAAATCAATGTCATTCTTGTAAGTGCAGGTATTAAGATGAAGAGGTTGGTAAATTATAGAAAAGGGTGCATGCTCATGGTTGTGAGAGAAAAATATGTGGATACATTTGAAGCTTTCCAAGGTTTTGATCCCACTCATAAAAATTAAGTGTATGAAATTGTCTCTAACTATGATGGGATTTTTCAGGAACCAAGTAGGTTTCCTCCAAAGCGTGAGATCCAACATGAGTTCCATTTGTAAAAGGATGCTTCTTTACCAAACATTGGTATGTGTGGGTTGTTAGCCATTCAGATAGAGGAGATAAAAAAGAAGGTGTAGGAAATTTTGAACCAAGGGGTCATAAGGCCAATTTCTTCTCCATGTGGTTCAACTATTGTGTTGGTGCCAAAGAAGGATGGCACATGGAGGATGTGTGTGGACTACAGGGAACTCAACAAAATAACGGTGAAGAATCGGTACCCTTTCTCTCGCATTGATGATTTGTTAGATCAATTGAAAAATGTTTTCTATTTCATAAATCTGGACTTGCACAGTGGATATCATCAGGTCAAGATTGTAGAGCAGGATGTATGGAAGACTACATTCAAGAAAAAATAGGGGTTGTTTGAATGGTTGGTGATTCCATTCATAATATGCAATGCTCCGGCCACATTCATGAGGGTGATGAAGGATATTTTCGAACCTTTTCTTGATGATTTTTTTACTTGTGTATCTTAATGAAATTCTTGTTTTCAATAGAACATGGGAAGATCATGTGAGTCATGTTAAAAATAAGCTTGATTTTTTACAAAAGGAAAAAAATTGTGTGTCAAAATTTCTAAGTGTTAATTTGGTAAGACCTCTTTGGTTTACTTAGGTCACATTGTTGGAGGTGGAAAATTAAAAATATATCCTTCTAAAATTGATGTGATTGTAAAGTGGCCTAAACCCACCAATGTTACAGAGGTTTGTAGCTTTTTGGGTGCAGTACAATACTGGAGAAAGTTCATTTCCAACTTCTTTTTCATTGCATCCCCCCTACATGCATTGAAAAGTGTGAAGAAAACCTTTCAGTGGGGAGTAAAGCAATAGAAACCCTTTGATACACCGAAAGGAAAGATCAGTGCCGCACCAGTTTTGGCCTTACCTGACCTCCAGCAGCCCTTTGAGATCAAGACAAATGTCAGTGGGTACGCCATGGGAGAAGTGTTGATGCAGCAGAGGAAACATGTATATTGCCATTTAGGGACATTTTCCCATGTTGTTGTGAACTATAACACATATGACAAGGAGTTGTGTTCCTTGGTTAAAAGCATGAAAAAATGGAAACATTGTTTGATTGGAAAGGAGACCATCATTCACATAGATCACCATCCCTTTCAGTACCTCCAGTCACAAACCAAGCTTCAATAAGCATGTCATTTCATATGGATTGGATTCCTCCAACAGTTTCACTTGGTAATAAAATACAAGAAGGGCATTAGCAACAAAGTGGCAAATATGCTTTCTCACCCTCCTATTTTTGCATCTATAGTTTTGCAAAATGCTTCTATATATTTTGAAACTTATGTTGAACAGTATGTTGATGATGAATATTTTAAATAGTTTTATGCAAACCCGACTCATATTTCACAGATAGACAATTACCATTTGCAAGGAAAATTGTTGTACCGTCTTGGCAAACTTTGTATTCCCACCAATGAAAGGATACATGTAATCAGAGAGGCACGTACCTCTCTTTTGTCAGGTCATTTTTGTGTAGGAAAAACTTTGTGTCATTTACAGAGGTTTTTTTATTGGCTTCACATGAAAACTATTGTGACTCGATATGTAAAGGGATGTGTGTTGAGTTTAGTTTGAAATCCCTCTAATAGAAAATTAGGGCTCTACACACCACTCCCTGTTCCGAGTTGTCCATGGGAAAGTGTGTCAATGGATTTTGTTGGATTTTTTCCTTTGTCCAGGAGATATCATGACTATTTGTATGTCATTGTGGATCAATTTAGAAAAATGTGTGTCTTAATGCCTTGTAAAAATTAGGTCACTACAGAGTATATTTCTCATCTCTTCTTCCAATTTGTATGGGTCCACTTTGGGTTGCCCGCATCTATTGTGTTTGATCGAGACTCACTTTCTTGGAGATTTTTGGAAGAGTTTGTGGAGAATGATGGACATCAAGCTGAAGAGGAGCACGACATTTCATCCATAGGTCGATGGAAAAACAGAGGTTTTCAACCGCATAGTGATACATTTACTCCGAGGCTATCGTGGCAAGCATCCCAAGTTGTGGGACGATTAGATTCCTTATGTACAACATGCATACAACTGAGAAGTGCATTCATCCACTCATAGATCACCATTTGAGACATGTTTCAGATATTTACCAAAGGATCCCCTAGACATGGTCTTTGGGAGAGATGAATATTCCAGTGGGAAAGATGACAGGGACAAGGCATGGAAGTTCATTCAACAGATTCAGATGATTAACCAGGAAATGCAAGAGCAGTTGGAGGAAATTCAAGCTCGATACAAATCTCCACATGGCAAGCACCGGGTTGATCACTAATTCCAGGTTGGAGACACAGTGTAGCTCCACATTATCAAATACAAGATAAAAGGGGAAGCAAATAAGTTGAGACCAATCCGATATGGCCCATTATCCATATTATAAAAGGTTGGAGACAATGTT
This sequence comes from Pinus albicaulis, assembly GCA_034641835.2. Lineage (NCBI taxonomy): Eukaryota > Viridiplantae > Streptophyta > Pinopsida > Pinales > Pinaceae > Pinus > Pinus albicaulis. The sequence goes on along the minus strand of CM076570.1, from coordinate 618,208,119 downwards.
TTTCATCTCTATTTTCCAGCATACATGTAGATGTACTCAGTGGTGAACATTGAAAACTTTAAGCTTTATGAACCTCCTTTTATCATGGACACTGGAGAGGTTGGACAGGTTCCTATAGTGGACGAATTTTCACCCAAATACTTGGACAAGATACCTTAGGATATCATTCTTGACAGGAGGCCTGGACTTCACGAGGAGGGGACGTGGAGTACCTTATTATTGGTTTCAAGGGAATGCATCCAAGTAATGCTCAGTGGATTGAAAAATAGAAAGTGAGGGAGAAATTCCCTCACTTTCCAATTGACCGATAAAGATTTTGGTGACCCAAAAGCTCATTAGTGGGGAGGAATGATCCTAGTGACTCTAGAAATAGAAGTGGCCTTGAAAAAACTCAAAAATAAAATTCATTGGATTGAAGTGGAACTAGGGTCTAATCAAATATCTCGACGCAAGCTTTCCATTGGCGCAAAAGACACCTTAATCTGAGTTCATATGTGAAGTTATGTCTAGTCAAATTTTTGGTCAAACTAGGCCAAGTGGTAGTCACTAACGAGGAAAAAAATTGGAAAAGGGTCGACGCATGGAATCTAGCGGTCGGAACGGGCGAATTTTGATCTCTTTAATTTTCCCAGTGACCCTGAAAAACCGCCACCGAAATTTTAAATATGTTGTTATAAAAATAAAATATATGTGTGTGTGTGTGTGTGTGTGTGTGTGGTGGCGAGTCACCACTCCCCAATGACATTTCTTAAATATATTATCATTATGGTTCAGGGCCACAATGACATGGACCCTGCTCAATCGTATAAAAAACACCAATGACAATGGTATTAAAACTTAAAACAAATATGGGTCGAGCAACTAGAGAATGGGGTTCGCCCAACCATATCTCGACCATACCATGGAGGAGCTGGCGGTGGTCGAACCTGCCCGACCCAGGTGGGTCGACCCACCAACAGGTGGCCCCATTTTAAAATATTCATTCAAAACAAGCACCAATCACATATGGAGTGCGGTGGGTTTTGAACCCGGTGCGCCCCTGTCCTATTTTCCTCCACAACCAATGGTTCGTCCGTTGTTAACTCTGCCCACGGACTATTATATAAACCATAACAATTTCTCATTCTACCAGTGGAGGGCAGAGCGGAGGCAAAGTTCGTGCAGTGGTCCAAAAGGGTAGAACGCTGAGCAGGGTATCTTTTTTAACACTAAGAAGATTATTTTGGGGTCTAGAAGTTCTAGTGTCAGAACGGGGTAAAATTTATAGCCATTTTTCATTATTTTTCACCATGAATCCAACCATGCAACTCGTTTTTCCAGCAGAGGTCTACATTTTCAGGCCATCCCTGGAAGTGGATGTATAGGGTGTCATTTTATAATTTCTTGTAATTTATTTCAGCTGTCATTTAATGAAAGAGGCCTCCCTACATTGAGCAGAGCCTGGAAACATGGCCCACACTAGGTGAACTCCATAATCAAATCGTCTTATGTCTTTGATCTCATGTTTGCTTTTTATTTCTGTTTTTTTTCATGTGTTTAAGTTAATTTGTTACATGCTCTTTTATATGCAATTTTGTATGCATCCATGAAGTAAAATATATGGATCATTCATAATTGTGAGCCATCATTTAATATAGGATGCGAGCCAGAAAATATATGAGACCTCTGTGGGCTACATTCTTCATTGAAGTGTGTGTACCATAAAACATTGTATCATATCCAAAATTTACATAGATAATAGCCATAGTCCCGTATGATGTCACAAGATATAATGCAATGATGTCACTCAGAAAGATTCAAGATAGTTGAAACAATGCCAATGTATATGTGTGAGCCATTACATGGATATGTGAGAAACATAGTGAGTATCGAGTGTTGGAGCCATATTTCAAATGTGAGACCATATGTGTAATAGTGCGAGAGAGACAAGCCATAGAGAAATGGTGTCTTAGAGAGATATCATAGTCATATAGCAAGAACCAGAGCTATGCCATTCATACACCATAGCCAACAAACAAAGTTCCAATCAAATCTAAATTTCATAGTGAGTATCAGGTTTCAGCGAAAACAAATTTTACAGTGAACCCAAAATTATAGTGAGCCTTTGGAAAGTCGTTGTAACGATCCACCACAAATCATAGCAATATTATATGATGCCAATATGAATGAAGCCACTTCTCTTGTAATTTTATAGTAGAGTGAGTCATAAAATCACGCAAATCAAAGTTAATGCATTCATCATAGCCACACAATGTGGGAAACACAGAGATTGAACAATGTATGTGAGCTTCAACACGAATTATAGTGAGAAATATGAGCCACCTCAGAATTTAATAATGTGAGTTTGATAGCAAGCCATGTGATATCATAGAAAATAATATCTCTGACATATATATATATGTATACCTAGGTTGCTTAAAATCAAGATTACTTGTCCAAGTATCTTACAATATATAACGAGTTTTCCACGGGAGTGTAGTCCATAGAGATGTCATCATATAAGTGAGCTTTCAATCATAAGACAGAACCATAGAACCAACGAATTCAACATCGGTGCAGACTACATGGGATCATATCCTTTTATTAAGGTTTCCACAGAGTATTCATCAAATATGCCAAAATGAATGTGATCTTCAAAACTCCTTATACAAACGTTAGCTTTGATACCATGTTGGAAAATCGAGTGGTTTTACGATTAGATAATATTTTCCTTTCTTTAATTACTGCTTGTAAAATTTTGGTTTCTTATTCATTTAATTATGTTTTTCTTCATCAAAACAATTATCAAACGTAAACATGAAGATCACAAGAAAACTGAGAACAAAAGACATAGGCTCCAAGCCATGGAAAAACCCCTCCAAGGGGAAAACCCAAAAAACATATATTCTTATAGAACCAAATCAAAGTGAGATATCCAAGACCAATGACCATGGAAAAATACCAATTTTTTAGATGCCAAGTCAAACCCTTATTTCTACACAATAAATCCATCATTAATATACCGGAAACGATAGATGTACCAAGGAAGAAGTTCCACAAATTCTAGCTCAATAAGAACTTCTTCCTTTAAAACTTCGACCTTCCACTTCCTCTCTGCCTTTTCTGTCATATTTCATACCACAATTCATCAAGTGTGTGTGTCCAAATGAGCTCCATATTCTCTCTATTTATATTTTCCAGAGGGGGTGCGAATAAACATGTTCTTTGGGGCAGGGCCGACTTGAAAGGTACTCTCACTTGGCATGTGCAGGGTTTTTTATCCAAAAAAAAATACATATTTAAAATTTATTTTTGTTTTTCTTTATAATTGGTCCAAATAGGGCTTTGACTCAAAAACCTAGAAGCATGAAAAACATACTTGCCTAGAAAAATAATAATAATTTTTCTTTTTCTTTTATTTTTCTTTTTACGTAAAATCCATAATGGTAAAAATTATGAAGACTCGACCTAGTTACATTCTTCAACAGTTCCTACAAAGCAAAGAAGGTGATTGGTGTCTCATGTAGGTTGGTGACTATGAGGAAACTAAGGGGATCGTTATCTCTTGTAAATTTGAGCCTACAAATTTGTGAAGTTGAGGGGATTGGTTTCTATTGTAGGTTTGGCCTACAAATTATGTTAATAGTAAGTGTGTGCCTAAAAAATGACTATTATATGATAATTCTTTTGGTTTTCTCCTAAGTGAACTACTTATGATATTAGTGTCTTATTTATAAATGTTTAAATTATTAATAAATTTCATTATACCAATTCACATCCCCCTTCAAGTTTTAACCCTCTACAATTAATCTTTGCAAACATATTCTCAATAAAACATAAAAGATACAATGGAAAACACACAAATTTACACAAAGGTTTTATCTTGGAAATCCAAACTCAGGAAAACCAGCAAATTTGTTTTCATTATATTACAATACAATATATATCTCATGGAGTACATGAATTGTCAATCCATCCGTAGTTCCATAACCAAAACTACACAAAAAATCACCATGTGCCACAAAACCACTTTTTAACAAAAACGTGGGCCAAAACTAACAAAAACTATAGGAAAAATCACCATGTGCCACAAAAACCACTTTTTAGCAAAATCATGGGCCAAAAACTACCAAAACCCAATGCAAAAATATTCCCAAAAAAATCTTGGGGTGTTTCCCAGAACCCCATGCAGGGAGGATCCCACCCCCTCTGCATACCCCCCTTTGTTTATGGTGCATATAAGTCATGCAAATAATACAACACCCCACCCTCCTCTCTGTATAACCGAGAATCCAAAAAAAAAAGATGAATTCAAAATAATAATAGAAATACTCAAGGTAAGTTCAAAATAAAAGGTGAATTCAAAATAAATTTTGAATTTACATTAAAAAATAATGTGAATTCAAAATAAAAATTGAATTTATGTGAAAAATGTGAATTCAAAATAATAAATGAAATTACGGTGTATTAAAAATAAAAAGTGAACTTATGTAAAGAAGTCAAAAAGTGAATTGGTATTTTCTCATTTTATTTGAAAAAATGAAATTAAAAGGGAATTAATTATGTAATTGATGCTTTTTCTTGTATTTTCAAACCAACACATCTCTTTATAAAGGGTTATGATAATGTATAAAAGGGGAAAATGTTGAAAATGAAATAAATATGTGAATGAAAAATGTAACATTTGAAGAGGTTAGTGGATTAACAATTGAAAGTATTTTGTGGAAAACAAATCTAAAGGAACAATGAGAAAATCTAATATTTTAGTGAGCATATCATTTTTGAAGAATCTGTATGCAAGTTAGTGCTACACAAACAAGGATATTGATGTATCTTGCTAAGTTGACATGCTCAGTAGTGGGGATTGGTGTCTCTAGTTTATTGGTGTCTACAAATATCTGGAAGAGTAGGATGGTGCCTACTAGTGTTTGTACTTGTGGAGATTGCTGTCTTTAGTAGGTTGGTGCCTACGGATACTTGTAACCTTAGGTTTGCTAGGTAGATCTTGTGTTTCATGTTTTATAATTGATAGATCTCATATATGATTATTTTCTTCTAGTTGATGAATGTTTAAATAAGTAAAAAAATTATTATACTAATTCACTCCTCCCCCACTCTCAATATAATCATGTGCTAATTATTGTAGCACCTCCAAATCGCATGGTATTATGGAATCTAGGGGACTTATTACCAACTTCAACAAGTGATCATAACCACAACAATAGTGGCATATTTATTTGCATGGATTTACTTCCACCTTCAGTTAGTGATCCCATCCAAAATACCACTAGTGTTTTTCAATTTGGGCCCAAACAAACAAAATACAAGGAGTCATACATAAATATCTTCAGTACCCCATCATGTTGCAAGGTCCTTAAAGTACTTACTTTCCACATTAATTCCCTAGCCAATGAAGTTTCCTCTCTTAATCAAGGGACTTTGCGAAAAAAATCAATTGTGGTTTCAATATGCAATTCCCTAAGGTTATGGATTTGAAGCCACATAGCATCACCTTTAATCACCACTTGTCTCAACATCAGCATATTAGACCTCAAGTACATTCACAAGATTCGAAAGAACAAGCCTCCTTAACAATTGCATGCTCCAATCAAAATCTAAAATGTTTATTGAATCCTTCATCGGGCTTTTTCGTTAGCAAGGTGGGATAATGAAGCAACACAAAGAATAAATTTGTAGCGGCTTTGAAGCAAAGCAAATCAACTTGGACTTTACCAATAAGAGCTACTCTTGGTCTCTAGTTGGTGTATTGTAATTTTTGTTTAATGACTTTAACATTAAAGTATTTCTAATGTATGAGCTATTATTGTGCTCTGGTTCTTAGAATCTATTTGTGCTCTACTTCTTGGAATCTATTACTATAATTTGATTTTGGCTCATTGTGTGGTCTCTTTGCATAATTTACTCTACTATATTCATGGAATTTCTCCTCAACGCTTTTTGGTTATTCATCCCTCTAGCTCTCTAAGATTTACTTATAATCAACTCTTATCACACAGTGCTCTAGTCTCTAACATTTTGGGATATGGTTTACTAGTTCTATTGGGTTTGGCATGCATTGATATTTTTTATTCTAGTTCCAAGGACCTTTGGACTTCCAACACCATGGTAGATTTTTTGTGTAGTTTGTGGAGAAAGGGCACCTTTCTGTGGGTTGGATCTAAGACTCTCCTAAGATAACTTGGCATCATTTTGAATTACACAACTTTGTCATTTTTTGCAACCTCTACTCTGTGTGTACCATGTAGCATTAATGGACTATATGGGAGCTCAAGATATGTGAAGGGTTATTTCAAGACACAAAGAATCAATACAATGCAACAAAACCTCTCTTTAATCAATGACCCCCATGGTTCACAAAAACAAACATTAATACACTTCGCAAAAAACAATAAATATGAATTCTATGCCATCAACAAAAAAGAAGAGAATAGATATCTTGGAAGTAGAATGTAATATGTTAAGGAATATGGTCATCAAACTCAATAATGATTCTCACCCTACACCTTCAAATCACAAGATGTCCTCCAATTATATTAACGTAGATCCTAAGGAGGAGAAAGTGCATCAAATGTTAAAAGACATGGACAATTGACAACAAAACTATCTTCCTTCCGATATAAGGTATGAGGAAGCTAACAGTGACCATGTGTTTTGTTAATCTATATGTTTAAAAAAAAAATAGCATGCTAGTTTTATTTTTTAAATAGTATTTTTGCAAAGATCGTTGGGATGTATTAATTGTGTAACCTTTACAAACTTTCTTATGTGGCAAATAAAAGTTGTCAATTTTGTATGAAATTTAACAGTAACCCGCCTAGATCCATCTTAACTCTAAATCTATTAAGCACCGAGAGGGATCAAAACTCTCATGGTGCAAAACTCTTTTGTGAGTGCAAAGCTTGAGGAAATGTTTGCACCTCCAGATATTTGATCCCTCATGTCGCTTAATAGAGCTGGGTTTAATATGGATCTACACTGGTTTGATATATAAGCTTGGTAGTTAAAATAATTTACTTTAAGCTTTGTTCTTAGACTGTAAAACCTAATAATCTCCTCTATTATATTGTAAAACCAAATAAGAATATATACATATATATTTGCAAGACTTGAGGATATTAACTATCCTCAGTTTAATTTTATTTTTTATGTTATCATTCGATCTCCTAAAAAAAACTCAATCAAAATTGTATCTAAACTAAGTTGTTATGAACATCTTAGAGACATATTCCAGCGATTTTTCATGTGGAGGTTAAAATCAATGGCTGACACTGTCTAAATTGATAAAATCCATTAAATTTTAATGCAGACAAGAAATTATAAACAAAATGTAGGACTAGATGCACCAATTTTTTTTGTTTTCCGTGCTCCTGTTTCTCTTCACACTCAAGAATAAATTTTCAAATATTAAAAATAAAACTAATAACATACAAAACAACCTGGAAAATTTTGATATTTGAAGGCTAAGTAACAAAGTGAACAAGGTTTGGTGCTGCAGCCCAGCAAAGGGTGAGGGAGTGGTAGATGATTGCATGTCGCGCGAGCCCGAAGGTCTTGAACGCGGCATGGAAAATCTCCAAGTATCTGGGGACTCAAGTTCACACTCGGAATATACTGAGAGTCAAAATTCTGTGGTGGCCATGGCAATTTCTCTGGCTCAGTCACCGAGCCAAGTTGAGGCTCCGGCTACCCTTGAAGCAATTTACGCCCAACTCCAGTAGATCCAGCTCAACATGGACACCTTGCGTGAACAAAGGTATGATGATCGTAGTGAACTTGTGGCCTACATTAATGTTGTTCAAAACCTGCAGAATGAGACCCTCGAAGCTCTGGATAGTCTGCGTCGTCTTCTGAGGCGCTCTCACGACCACCTCTGAGCTCTAGAGGCCTAAGTGAACCATATCAGCCACCACATGCACAATCAGAGGTGTCCCTTCATGGCTCCTCCGGCAGGTCCCCTACACCCTCCTCCATGATGAAAATTTTGTTTCGGTTTTTTGTAATTTTTTGTGGCTAATAACCAAGCGCATCGGATGCCTTGGAAAGCATCCAAGTCTTTCTAGGCATTGCATGCCTTCTGGGTTGCCTAAATGTGATATAGATCTATTGGCTTCTACTGTAAATTTTGATTTTGATATGATAATATAAACTCGACTTTGACCGACAAAAAAAAACAAAGTGAACAAGGTTGATTTTCCCAAGATTTACCTAGAAGACATGCATTCGCAGAGCTATAAAGTTGTTGTGTAGTGTGCTTTTATTGATTGGTTTTATTTGTCAAATCCGATATGAAAATTGCTCAAAGTTACGAAATTTGTTGTGGAAATTAGGATTTATTTTGATCTAACTAAAAAAATTCATTTAAATAAGCTACATTAAAGAACACTATGGGAAAAACCATGGGTTATGAAAACCTAGAGCCCAAAAAACTTCATCTTTAAAATTACTATTTTATCTCAATTTTATTTTAATTATTAATTATTATTTTATTTTTTTGGTTTTTTCTAATTTAAATTTTGTTTGAATGCTACTTTTGTTTATGTAATTTGACCCTAGAAAAGAATATCGTGGGAAAAACAAACCTTCATCCATAAATTTACTATTTATCTCAATTTTATTAAAATTATTAATTTTTAATTTTTAATTTATTTATTTTTTATTTTATTTTAATTGTGTGTGTTTTTTTTAATGTAATTTGACCATTAGAGAATAATATCATGGAAAAATACTTTGGGTTGTGAAAACCTTGAGCCCAAAAACCTTTGGTAAATTTACTAATTCATCTCAATTTTATTTTAGTTATTAGTTATTAATTTTTTATTTATACCTTCAATAATTTACTAATTCATCTCAATTTTATTTTAGTTATTAATTATTTGTTGTTTTTTTTTTTTTTAAATTTTTTTTTTAGGTAATTTGATAAGTCAAAATGCTTAGATAACATAACATAGAATACTTATGAGCATGAAATCTAACTAACATCTAATGCCTACAAATCTACCTCATACTGAATTGTAGAGCGTCTCTCAACACAATAATTATGACTTATAATTATACTTCAATTATGACTTGTAATTATACTTTATTTTGAGAAATACATTTTTTATAAATTTGATTAAATACTAATTAAATTAAATTTGTATAATCATATGAAAATACAACTTTTTATGGATCACCAACAAACTATTCTATTTTAAATGGTGTAGTTTTATTTGTATAAGAGTAATGAGTCAACCCGCATTTGTGAATAAAAACCATTGATAACTATCTTCAATAAAAATTAACAACTAAAATATAATATATTTTACCACCTTTAAAATTATTATTTATTATTATTATATAATACAGTGTTTAAAAAATATTTAATAAATAATGATAATACTCTAAACAATTATAAGCTATAAAACTGTCTTTATTATGCAAACATGATGCTAATTAAGATGTTCCGTGAGATTTTGTTTAAGAGATTACAATAGACAAAATAAGTAACAAATTGGTGACACCATCAAGGTCAATATTGCAAAGACTATAAGGATTTGTAAAAAAACACTATAAGGATTTTGATATAGTTTAATAACTTATGAGATGCTTTTATCATGTTATTAGAAGCACATTCAAATGCATATAGTGTTATTTGGGATGTAACCATGTGTTTTATAGGGACAACACAAGGTATAATTGTAATTGGGATACCAATGAGGATATTTTTTAAAATGTTTTTTACTTGAAATAAAATTAAAGATGTATTAAAGGATATAATATGCTATGTAGTTGATGTTTTATAAAATGTTAATTAATGATACATTTAAGAAAATAATCTGAGGTAAATGATTAACTTTCCAAAGACGTATTTGAGAGGACTTATATAGGTGTAAATAATATTTAAGAATTTTAAAGTTTTGTCATGGAAATGAATGTTTTAATAAATGTTGTGGTGTACTAATGAAAGGGATACTAGTAAATGGGAAATCATATGTTTTTTTAGGGACAAAACATAAAGCAAAAAATAATTATTACTCAACAAAATTAATGTTGTATTTAGGGATGTAATACACTATGTAGTCTAAGATGTATATAATGTTATTTAGGGTGTAACTAATGACAATATTTAGAAAAATAACTACAGATAAATTAATGGACATTTTTAAAGATGTATTTACTCAAATTTATATGGATATAAAAAATATTAATAATTTTAGAATTTGGACATGGAAATGGATGTTTTGGTAAATGGTATGTCGTGCTAATGAAAGAAACACTACCAAAAACTACAAAAGCAGTAATAAAACATCTTTAAATAATATTTTTACATTGTTACACACCACTTCGTGGGCGATATCCCCAAGAGAAATTTTTCCCCATGATGCACCTTAGTCGGTATCTAGCAGCCCCTTGCAGCCTCCTACTAGCTCATTGTGTCATCTCTCTGCCACCTGAGCCAGCCATGTGGTCCCTCACCCACCCGTCTTGATCGAATGTTTGAAGGTGGACCTCCCGAATCTAAAGGTATGTCTTGTCATTCGGTAATTGAGTATTGGGATTACTTATCATGGATACTTATGGATATGGATTGAAGGGGAGATTTGGTAAAAAGAGTGAGCTTAGTTTATGATATTGTCCCCTTGATCTATTTTGGGTGTTAACTGTGGATCTTTGTCCCGTGGGATCTCCTTTATTGACCATTTGATTTTAGGGTGGTACTAATTTGGTTGTGTGGTCCCACTCTTGTATCCACATATATTACTCTCTTTCCACTAATTATATCCCCATTCATAATTTATTCCACCTGGGTCCACATTTCCATTCTAGGTACACATAGGACTAGTATCCCTATCCCCTTGCCCCCATCTTGGGCCAGGCCTAAAATGATGCCCCTGAGGTTGATGCAACTAAAAGAAAAAGAAAAAACATAATTGGCCACATTTGACAGGAAATTGTACCACAAAATGCAAAAGATGGTCGGGACAAAAATAATTAGCACGTGGGAAAAATCCAATACATAAGCTCTACCCCAACTCATGGCCATCACCCTAGTTCCATAGGCCCTAGATGAGCCTCCTTTATCATCCAGGAACTCATGATTGTCCCAACCCCTAGAGGGCAATGAGCTGCCCTACTTAAAAGGAGGTAATCACTGCTAGTACATCTTACACACCATGTTCTTATCCCTTTGAGCCCCGAGCATTTAATTAAAAAAAAATCATAAAAGACCAAGGGAATATAAGGAAGGGTGGAAAATTCAAGGTCATGCACCTCATGTACCACGATTTCTCCCTCCTAAAAATTATATACCCAAGTGTGGGCTTCCCTCCATCTGGCTACCACTATTCCCCAATATGTGACCCAAGACTTCCCCTCTCACTCCCTATTCAATTCCACTTATTTATCACTTGCCACCCCCTTTAGAGGGATGTACCTTAGACATATTATCGCCTTTAAGGGTTGAAACAACCTAATAAGGTGCTTGGTGAACCCCCTTTGGAACCTAGAGACACTATAACATGCCAAAGCCCACTCCAGAAGGGAATGCCATTATGAAGTGACAGTTTTGTCATCCATGGTTTGTAAAATATATTACACGATTATTCTGATGATTGTATGTACTAGAATCCTAGGGGGATACATTGGATCTTATGCAGGATTACAGGTGGTTTCCATTTGGGTTTGGTCTCCCTATATGGGATCCTGACCCCCGAGAGCTACATTGGCACACATAGGGTGTGTACCGAGAGGTATGAGCCACCACAGTAGCAGAAAATGCTTCATGGACCCCTTCAGATGTGCACGGATCATTAGTGATCCACTCTTGGACGAGGAAGATGCATCATGACCAACCAGCGACACAAGAGCACCACACACTTGGAGGATGCCCTAGGGCTTGTACGAGGACCTGATGACATGTATTCCAGCGTTTGAGCCTTCACATAGCATCTACAAGCATCTTTGGTCCATTTGGAAACCCATGGAATCATTTATGTGCCCCCACACCCACTAGGAGCACCACAGGTCCACTACTTGGAGAACAAGGGGCCACCCCCTTGTCTATCATATTCCAAGAAATTTATTCCTCATTATGGCACTTTAAGATGTTACTAAGCCTCATGGAGGGCCCTCCGACATGTATACATCATTATCTGGCCCTTGTGTGGCTTATTTTTACACCTATGAGCTAAATTGGTGGGTTTGTCACCAATAGGGGTGTTATTTACACATTATTTTATTATTAGAACCATTAGGTGCCCCTTAGGCTAATTTGAGCTCCTTAGGAGCCTATATATCCATGTTAGTTACATTCATTTGTATCATCACATTTTAGATTGGATATCTCTCTCTTGGAGAATTCTTACTTTTCATTGGAGGCGTTTTTTTGGAGATGGATGAATTTTTATGTATGGAATTGGGATATTTTTCTTCTCTTGGAGATTTGTTATTCTAACAAGTTGTTGTTTGGATATACTCTATGGCATTGTAAGTGAATTTTGACGTTATTAGTCTTGTTGTTGCATACTGATAAACGCTATAACTAGGGCTAGTTGTTTCATAAATGTAATGTGGAATTGAACATGTTTTAGCAAATTTTGATGTATGGGCCAATGTCATATGAATGAAATGTCCTAGAGATATATTTTCTTGATAAGCTTGCACTCTTTTTTGGAAGTATAAAATCTTAAAACTCTCTTATTCTTTTCTCTACACCAATATTGAATGAATTTGATTTTTCAAGTCTCCTTGACTAAGAAACTAAGTTCTTACTCATTAATCATCATTAACTCCATCTCCCCAACTGAACTAAGGCACTAATCCATAGAAGGGTGATCATTTTATCCATAATTTTCCACTTTTTTCACCTTTTCCCAAGTATTCTTTTCTCTACACCAATATTGAATGAAGTTGATTTTTCAAGTCTCCTTGACCAAGAAACCAAGTTCTTACTCATTAATCATCATTAACTCCATATCCCCAACTGAACTAAGGCACTGATCCAAATAAGGGTGATCATTTTATCCATAATTTCCCACTTTTCTCACCTTTTCCCAAGTCTACCCCTCAAGGGTTACCTACGGCATCAATTTCCCATGAATTTACCCAATGAAAAATTTCGAACTCCTACAAGCTACTGCGTTGGTGGGTCCCCTCCCTCCCCATAAATTTTCAAGGCATTCTCACGGTGGGATCTTCAAGAATCTTGAGCCCTAGCTCTAGGATAAAAATATTCCTAAGCATCCCCAAGGGTAGACCCCAATAGTATCAATTTAACCTTTGAAGTGAATATTATTTTTATATCCTTTCCACTCACCTTTCCCAAGATAGGAACACTCTTGGTTTCTATATTCCATCCTAGACTTGGATTGGGTCCACTTGGCCCCGTGTGGTCCTGCTTCTCATCAAAGATTATTTTTCAAATGCCATTTGGGAATCCAAGTTCCCAAAGTTTTTAGGGATTGGGAACCTCATATATAAGCATATTCTTTCTACCTCAACCCTCCAATCCTCATCCCTCACCCTTAGTGGAACAAGTCCCTTTCTTAAAGAGCAAGAAAGCTCAATTCTTCAATCAACCTTAGGGAAATGGTTTTCAAGGTCACTCATCACCTATCCATTGACATATGATTACAAGTGATTCCTATACTACTAGGAATCCTCCCATCGGTGAAATTTCGTAAAGAGAAAGGAGTCTTAGCCGTGGTGACAGTGGGCTAAGCCTCCACCGTTGCCCTTGGCCTAGCAGTTTCCCTATTAGGAACCCCTTTAGATCTCATGTTGGTTTGAGTGGTAACATTTCTGGCGCCATTGGCAAGGATAAAGCAGGTTTTCCTCCCTAGTGAATCATTGAGGAATTGATTCATGGACGACATTCTCATTATTCCTCTCATGAATCCATTCTATATCAAATCCCCTAGTTTACTTGAAGGAGACAAAGTTCCTCCTTTCATTAGGGCTCCTGCAAGAAGGAAGCGTGAACCATCACTCATTGGAACCGCTCTCTTTCCTACATTTGAAAGGATAAGTGACCCCACCACAAAAATGACGGATACCTCTGACACTGGAGAAAACAATATGACCAAAATTCAAAGGAATTTGGTTAGTGTGGTTGCTCCTTTGAAGATAAGTGACGACCCCAAATCATTACCTAAAAAATATAACCGATGGTTAACAAGATTCAAAGGATATGCCACGTGCCCATGACTTTGTTGAGGAATTCTATTGGCAATTGTCCCCTACGATGATCTTTGATGAAGATAGAATCATGATTATTTTTGCTTTATCACTTTAGGGATAAGCGAGAGAATGGTACCTTAGTCTTCCCCCCAGGTGCATTGGTGACTCCGATGAGTTTGAGGACCTATTCATGAAAAGGTAGTCTTGCAATTCCTATGGTACCTTCAACATTGAAAAGTTTTATCAAATATCAAGAGATAGGGTCCAAGACATCCAAGAATTCATTCAAAAGTTTGATAGGGTAATCTAAGACATCTCTGATCACCTAAAACCCTTTGATGCCAACATCCTTGATAAATTTATCAATGTCGTTGGGGGTCACCTAACCTATGCATTAAGGGACAATAAACCTTCCACATTGGCTGAAGCTAAGGAAATGGCAATGCAAGTTGAAGAAAACCTCTACATCTCAAAAATGAACGTTGATGACCTCCCTAAAGGAAAATTTGAGGCCAAACAAGAGAAATCAAAGGACCAACATCAGGAAACCCTTTTTTCAATCCTCAAGAAGATGGAAAGGCTTACCAAGGAAGTCCATTCACGAGATTGAGTTGTTATCAACAAGATAAGTGCTTTGGAGAAGGCCTAAAGATAAAATTACATTCTGAAGGGGAAGCCTTTTCCAAGAAAACAAAGTGAGGAAGTTAAGCCTAGCTCATCCCACGTCCCAAATACCTTGGCCCCTACCAATGTCGTGGACCAAGATTCATCCTCCGAATATGAGGCTAATGAGTATGAGGAGAGTAATGATGATGAACCGCATGTCCAAACCAAATCTTGTCGAAGCTGATATACTCAACATTTTGCTGGGAGGTTCGTACACTCACCCTCCCATCAATAAGTTCATATCCAAACATTAGGAAAAGGAGTCCATTATAAATGTTGATGAGCGTCGTGGAAGATTCAAAGGGGTTCAATATTCACGAAGAGAAAATAACAAAGACCCCGCAACCTCCAAGGAACCTAACAAAGAAGACTCTCTCCCCAAAAAATATCTTCCCATAAATGTCCCTTCAAAAGACCCTCCTAAAGAGCAAGCCCTTTCATGGGGACCTCCAAGAAAGGACTCCCAAACTAGAGTTGAACCTAAAATGGGTGCTCCAAAGGAGGGAAACACCAAAAGAAAGGAAAGGGGGAAACATGATGGGTTAAAAATTGACATGGGTGTTGTTATTGGGAAGATGACCATAACTATTCCTTTGAAGGAAATTGCCAAACTTCCTGAGCAACAACAGCAAATTAAGAAATTCTTGGGTTTCGAAGAGGAAGAATTACCTGAAGACTTGCAAAACATTCATATTCCCAATCGTAACCCTGGACAGAAACCTTTTATGCTAGCCTTTGTTGTTAATGACCTTTATCTCCATAATTGTATGCTTGACTCAAGGGCTTCTACAAACATCATGCCTTTATCTGTCATGAAGCAACTAGGTCTCAGCATCACCCAGTCATATAGGAAAGTCTCCGGATTCAACTCCAAGCCCGTGGAAGTGGAAGGTATCATGAAGGATCTTGAAGTCTCTTTAGCTAGAAACTCTAACAGATCCCTTCTCATGGACATTGTGGTCATCGATATTCCCGATGTGTCGGTGATGTTGCTATCTAGAAAATGGGGAGCCACCCTTGGGGGTAGTCTTAAAATGGACCAATCATATGTCACCCTCCCTCAATCCGATGGGACCCCTTTTATCCTTTATAGAGAACCCATCTCATGTGATTAAGTTTGGTCCATACTACGAAGCATATAACACCTAAAGACCTTCTCCCATTCTCTCTTCACAAGAGGTCAGTATCCTTAAAAGGCCAAGTCACACACCAAGCAAAAGGTGGAAACCAAAGAAAGAATACAAGGTAGGATACTTGTTAATAGTGGACAAAGAGTTGGTTCCTGTCAAGATTCATGGGAAAGTTGGGGATGAATATTATTACATTGCCAAACTGAACAACGAACTTTGTCCTCGACATGTCAAAATAAGTCACATCACTCATTTCTTTCATACTTGACCATGTATGATATGCATGTTAGGGTAGGATGCATTGCATGATGATTTTTGCATTGGAACTAACAGCATATTATATTTATCATGATAGATTAGATTGCATTTAGGTTAAATGTTCATGTTTTATTTCTTGTCAGTTTTATGGGCTAACATTAAGCATGGGTGATCATGAAACGTGAAAGCATGCTCCCTTGTGGCTATGATCTTTAAAATGTGCATATAACAGGTCTACGGTGAACTAGAGATTGTTGGAGTTCTCGTGACCTCTCGTTCGAGTAGCCTCATCCACTTCTTCGAGATATCACGTCCCAGTTGGAGCCAGATGTTACCCACCACTTCGTGCGTGATATCCCTAGGAGAATTTTTTCTCCATGATGGACCTCAGTCGGTAGCCAGCAGCCCCTTACAACCTCCTACTAGCTCATTGCACCATTTCTCTGCCACCCGAGCCAGCCATGTGGTCCCTCACCCACTCGTATTGATCATATGTTTGAAGGTGTACCTTCCGAATCTAAAGGTATGTCTTTTCATTTGGTAATTGAGCATTTGGTTTACTTATCATGGATACTTATGTATATGGATTGATGGGGGAATTTGGAAGAAAGAGTGAGCTAGTTGTTGATCTTTTCCCCTTGATCTGTTTTGGGTGTTACCTTCGGATCTTAGTCCCGTGGGATCTCCTTTATTGACCATTTGGTTTTAGGGTGGTACTAATTGGGCAAACCCGACTTTGAGTGTGTGGTTTTGCTCCTGTATCTTCATATATTACTCACTTTCCACTCATTATATCCCCATTCATCATTTATACCACCTGGGTCCACATAGGACCAGCCTCCCTATCCCATTGCCCCCACCTTGGGCCAGGCCTGGAATGATGCCCCAAAGATTAATGCAACTAAAATAAAAAAGCATAATTGGCCACATTTAATATGAAATTGTACCACAAAACGAAAAATATGGTCGGGAAACAAATAATTAGCACGTGGGAAAAAGTCGGTACATGAGCTCTACCCTCATCCATGGCCATCAACATGGTTCCATAGAACCTAGATGAGCCTCTTTTATCATTCAGGAACCCATGATTGTCCCAACCCCTGGAGGGCAATGAACCGCCCTACTTAAAGGGGGGTAATCACTGCTACATCTTACACATCATGCTCTTATCTCTTTGAGCCTCGAGCAGTTAATTAAATAAAATTCATAAAAGGAAAAAGGAATATAAGGAAGAGTGGAAAACTCAAGGTCAGGCACCTCATGTACCACGATTTCTCCTTCCTACACATTATATGCCCATGTGTGGGTTTCCCTCCATCTGACCACCCCTATGCCCCAATATGTGACCCAGGATTGCCCCTCTCACTCCCTATTCCATTCAACTTATTTATCACTTTCCACCCCCATTAAAGGGATGTACCTTGGACATATTATCCCCTTTAAGGATTGAAACCACCTAATAAGGTGTTTGGTTAACCCCCTTTGGAACATGGAGACACCACACGCAAAAGCCCACTGCGGAAGGGCATGCCATTATGAAGTGCCCATTTTGTCATCCATGGTTTGTAAACTCTATTACACGATTATTCTAATGATTGGTTGTACTAGAATCCTAGCCTGGGGATACATTGGATCTTATGTTGGATTACAGGTGGTTTCCATTTGGGTTTGGTCTCCCTATACGGGATCTTGACCCCTAAGGGATACATTGGAAGACATAGGGTTTGTATCGAGAGGTATGAGCCTCCACAGCAGTAGACAGCGCTTCATGGACCCCTTCAAATGTTCAAATATTACTAGTGATCCACTCTTGGACGATGAAGATGCATTATGCCCAACCTGCCAGAGGGCTTCTACGAGGACTCGATGACATTTATTCCGGCGTATGAGCCTTCACATAGCATATAGAGGTATCTTCTATCCATTTAGAGACCCATGGGATCATTTATGTGCCCCAAAACCCACTGGGAGAACCACAGGTCTTCTACTTGGAGAACAAGGGGCCACCCCCTGTCCATCATATTCCAAGGAATTTATTCCTCATTATGGCACTACAGAATTTTACTAGACCTCAAGGAGGTCCCTAAGACACGTATACATCATTATTTGGCTCTTGCGTTGCTTATTTTTACACCTATGAGCTAAATTGATGGGCTAGTCACCAATAGGGGTGTTATTTATACATTATTTTATTATTAGAGCCATTAGGGGCCCCTTAGGCTAATTCGAGCTCCTTAGGAGCCTATATATTCATGTTAGTTACATTCATTCTCATCATCACATTTTGGATTGGGGATCTCTCTCTTAGAGAATTCGTACTTTTCATTGGAAAAGTTTTTTTGGAGATGGATGAATTTTGATGTATGGATTTTGGCTATTTTTCTTCTCTTGGAGCTTTGTCATTGCAACGAGTTGCTGGTTGGATATACTTTATGGAATTTTTGGTGGTTTTTGAAGTTATTATTCTTGTTGTTACATATTGATTTATTCTATAACTAGGGCTAGTTGATGCATGAATGTACTGTGGAATTGAGCATGTTTTAGCAAATTTTGATATATGGGCCAATGTCATATGAATGAAATGTCCTAGAGATATGTTTTCTCGATAAGCTTGCACTCTTTGCTGGAAGTATAAATGCTTGAAAGTCTCTTATTCTTTTCTCTATGTCAATATTGAACGAAGTTGATTTTTCAAGTATCCTTGACCAAGAAACCAAGTTCTTACTCATTAATCATCCTTGACTCCATCTCCCCAACTGAACTAAGGTACTGATCCATAGAAAGGTGATCATTTTATCCATAACTTTTCACTTTTTTCACCTTTTTCCATGTCTACCCCTCAAGGGTCATCTACAGCATCAATTTCTCGGTAATTGACACAAGGAAAAATTTTGATCTCCTACAATATACTGCGTTGGTGGGTCCCCTCCCCCCCATAAATTTTCAAGCCATTCTGACGGTGGGATCTCCGGGAATCTTGAGCCCTAGCTCTAGGATCGAAATTTTCCTAGGCATCCCCAAGAGGATCAATTTAACCTTTTGAAGTGAATATTTTTTTTTTATCCTTTCCCCTCACCTTGTCCAGGATAGGAACATTTTTGGCTACTATATTCCATCCTCGAACCTGGACTGGGCCCACTTGGCCCCATGTGGTCCCACTTCTCATCAAAGTTTATTTGTCAAAGGCCATTTGGGAATCCAAGTTACCAAGGATTTTAGGGATTGGGAACCTCATATATAAGCATATTATTTCTACCTCAACTCTCCAATCCACATCCCTCACCCCTAGTGGACCAAGCCCCTTGCTTAAAGAGCAAGCAAGCTCCATTCTTCAATTCACCTTAGCGAAAGGGTTTTCGAGGTCACTCATCACTTAACCATTGACATGTACTTACAAGTGATTCCTTTACTACCGGGACTCCTCCCATCGGTGAAAGTCCATAAAGACCAGGGAGTCTTAGTCATGGTGACAGTGGGCTAAGCCTCCATCGTTTCCCTTGGCCTAGAAGTTGCCCTATTAGGAACCCCTCTAGGTCTCTTGCTGGTTTGAGTGGTAAAATTTCTGGCGCCATTGCCGGGGAGGAAGTAGGTCTGCCTCCATAGTGAATCATTGAGGAATTGATTCAATGAAGACATTCTCATTATTCCTGTGGTGACTCCATTCTATATCAAATCCCCTAGTTTACTTGAAGGAGACGATGTTCCTCATTTGATTATGGCTCCTACAAGAAGGAGGCATGAACCATCACTCGTTGGAACTGCTCTCTTTCCTGAATTTGAAAGGGTCAATGACCCCACCACAAAAATGACGGATATCTCTGACATTGGCAGAAACAATATGACCAAAATTCAAAGGCATTTGGTCAGTGTGCTTACTCCTTTGAAGATAAGTGATGACCCCAAACCATTACCTGAAAAATACAACTGATGGTTACCAAGATTCGAAGGAGATGCCACTATTACTGCCCGTGACTTTGTTGAGGAACTCTATTGGCAATTGTCCCCTAAGATGATCTTTGATGAAGATAGAATCATGATGATTTTTTCTTTATCACTTGAGGGACAAAAGAGAGAATGGTACCTTAGTCTCCCCTTGGGTGCATTGGTGACTCCAATGAGTATGAGGACCTATTCATGAAAAGGTGGTCTTGCAATGCCCAGGGTACCTTCAACATTGAAAAGTTTTATCAAATATCAAGAGGAACGGAAGACATTTGGGAATTCATTCAAAAGTTTGATATGGTCATCTAAGACATCCCTGATCACCCAAAACCCTCTAATGCCAACATCCTTGAGAAACATGTCAACGTCATTGGGGGTCACCTAACCTATGCATTGAGGGACAAGAAACCTTCCAAATTGGTTGAAGCTAAGGAAATGGAAATCCAAGTTGAAGAAAACCTTCGCATCTCAAAAATGAACTTTGATGACCTCCCTAAAGCCAAATTCGAGGCCAAAAAGGAGAAATCAAAGGACCAACATGAGGAAACTCTTTTGTCTATCCTCAAGAAGATGGAAAGGCTTACCGAGGAATTCCATTCACGAGATCGAGTTGTTATGAACAAGATCACTGCTTTGGAGAAGGCCCAAAGATGAAATTAAATTTGAAAGGGGAATCCTTTTATAAGAAAGCAAAGTGAGGAAGATAAGCCTAGCTCATCCCATGTCCCAAATACCTTGGCCCCTACCAAAGTGGTGGACCAAGATTCATCCTCCGAAAAATGAGGCTAATGAGTATGAATAGAGTGATGATGATGAACCGCACCAAACCAATCTTGTCGAAGTTTATATACTCAACATTTTTCTTGGAGGTTTGTACACTCACCCTCCCATCAATAAGGTCATAGCCAAACATCAGGAAAAGGAGTTTGTTCTAAATGTTGATAAGCATGGTGGAAGATTCAAAGGGGTTCAATATTCACGAAGAGTAAACAACAAAGACCCCACAACCTCCAAGGAACCTAAAAAATAAGACTCTCCCCAAACAGGATCTTCCCAGAAATGTCCCTTCAAAAGGCACTCCTAAAGAGCAAGCCCTTGCACAGGGTCCTCCAAAAAACGACTCCCAAACTAGAGTTGAACCTAAAAAGGGCCCTCCAAAGGAAGGAAACACCAAAAGAAAGGAAAAGGGGAAACATGTTGGGCTAAACATTGACATGGATGCTTCTATTGGGAAGATGATTGTGTCTATTCCTTTGAAGGAAATTGCCAAACTTCCTGAGCAACAACAGAAAATTAAGAAATCCTTGGGTTTCGAAGAGGAAGAATCACCTGAAGACTTGCAAAACATTCATATTACCGATCGTAATCCTAAGCACAAACCTTTTATGCTCACCTTGGTTGTTAATGACCTTTATATCCATAATTGTATGCTTGACTAGGGGACTTCTATGAACATCATGCCTTTATCTATCATGAAGCAACTAGGTCTCAGCATCACCCGTCCATATAAGAAAGTTTGCGGATTCAACTCCAAGCTTGTGGAAGTGGAAGGTATCATCAAGATTCTTAAAGTCTCTTTAGCTAGAAACCCTAACATATCCCTTCTCATGGACATTGTGGTCATTGATATTCCTTATGTGTGGGCGACATTGCTATCTAGAAAATGGGGAGCCACTGTTAGGGGTAGTCTTCAAATGGACCTATCATATGTCACACTCCCTCAATCCAATGGGACCCCTTTTATCCTTTATAGAGAACCCACCTACCCATCTCATGTGATTGAGCCTGGTCCATACTACGAAGCATATAACACCGAAAGACCTTCTCCAATTCTCCCTTCACAAGAGGTATGTATCCTTAAAAGGCCAAGTCCCACACCAAGAAAAAGGTGGAAACCAAAGAAAGATTACAAGATAGGAGACTTGGTATTAGTGGAAAAAGAGTTGGTTCCCATCAAGATTCATGCGAAATTTGGGGATGACTATTATTACATTGTCAAATTTAACGACGAACTTTGGCCTCAACCGATCAAAATAAGTTGCATCACTCTTTTCCTTGATACTTGACCGTGTATGATATGCATGTTAGGGTAAGATGCATTGCATGATGATTTTTTCATTAGAACTAATAGCATATGATATTTCTCATGATAGATTAGATTGCATTTAGATTAAATGTGCATGTTTTATTTTTTTCAGTTTTATGGGCTAACATTAAGCATGGGTGATCATGAGACACCATGAAAACATGCTCCCCCATGGTTGTGATCCTTAACATGCGTAGATAACAGGTCTACGGTGACCAAGAGATTGTTGGATTTCTCGTTACCTCTCGTTCGAGTAGCCTCATCCACTTCTTCGAGAGATCACGTCCCAGTTGGAGCCAGATGTTAGCCACCACTTCGTGGGTGCTATCCCTAGGAGAAGTTTTTCTCCATGATGGACCTCAGCTAGTAGCCAGCAGCCCCTTGCAGCCTCTTACTAGCTCATTGTGCCATTTCTTTTCCACCTGAGCTAGCCATTGTAGAAATTTTTGAATATTATATCTTATGCAGAAATTATCACTGTTAATCCGGTTAAGCTCCTCCTACTTAAACAAGTTATCAACTGAATAAATTCAAGTTGACATCGAAGCAAAACACATAACAAATCTCTACCAATTCAGATCTAGAATAAGCACATGCACACATTGACAATGTGACAGTTATTTCTAGAAAAATAGTCCCCGAAAAAACCCAAGGTGGGAAAACTGGTCTCTAGCTGCTGGAGGGTTCTATTATTAAGAATATTTCTGAATACACAACTCTGGGTTCTAGATTTGGAAAACCCGACAAAGAAAAATCCAGATCTACAGCTCATTGGCTGATCTAGGGCCAAAATAATGACTGATCCACACCCTCAAATGGGATTTTACAGAACTCAGCCAAATCTAGGCCTAGAAACCCTAGCGCTGCCCCTGAAAGCCTCTGCGTCAGCCTTGGATGGCCTCCAAACCCTCAGCGCTGCTCCGGAAGGGACTACGTTACCCCAGAATGGGTGACACAGTCACTACGCTGACCCTAAGAGTCTCTGTGTAACCCCTGAAGGGTTTCCTGAAAATTACGTTGTCCTTGATGTTGTTGCTGCTACTGCCTTCCTCCGCATTTTCCTTGAGATGATCTCTTCTCTGCCTCTTGTGTATTCTAGACCCTGGGATCATATCATCCCCTTGGTCTAAATTCCCCTCTCTGTAGCTGAAACACTTCTAAGTGTTCTTAGCAAACCCTGCCCTAGAATCTCAGCTTAGCTTTACAAATGACCCCAAGCCTTTCCTTTATACTTTTCTCGTTGCCAAATAAATGGCCATGATCATATCTTGAACCAATGGCTAAGATTAAAAGAAATCTTGATCTGTGTGACTTAAGACAATTTCATCACATGTTTAATTAAATTAACTTTAATTATTTAATTTCCCTAAGTTTTAACTTAGGAAATACACTTAAAATCATTAATTAATTTAATATCTCCTAAACCAGATGAAATTTCCCAAATCCATTTCTGGGTCTTGTAGATCAATTGTACTCTAGTCCTTCCTCAAAATTTGGGACCTAGAGCACAATTGATGCTACCCCAAATACACAAAATCTCAACATTCCCTCTTAGCATCAAGGGTGTGCTCTAGCAATACATCACACTTATGCATTACATGATTTTGGGCACTGGTTCTATGCTACTAATGCTTGGCCTGCAGCCACTCAACTCTGCACCGCTGCTACCATTTTGTACTACTGCCCATGACTCTACCACTGCCACTGCAACCTCTGTACTGCAGCTCCCTTTCAATATGTTGCATCTGTGTTGCTCATAGCACTACCACTGCTGATCTGTTGCACTGAAACTTCAGTTGTTGAGAGAAACAACTGAATCTCCTGCCCAATCTTTGACAAACAAGTTTGATGGGCTGCAACCTCATCACTGAAGCTCCATAGGCTACAGATATGTGCTGGCATCTAAAGAACGATGCACAGCTACAGCTCTATTTGCGTAATCAGACTCCCTCTGCACTACTGAAGTCACATCAGCTCCTTGTGCTAAAATCTATCATGTTGTTGTTGTATTATGTTGTCCCTCTAAAGCTTTCTGCGCTGCTCCTCCCAGCCTTCAGATCTGCCTCTGCTTCTGCCTTATTTGTGATCTATGCACCCACTGCTCCACTTGTCTCGCTATTGTCTTAAGGTTGTCGTAGCTCGCTTGTGATCCAAGAGATGAGTTGCTCAAGGATCCCTCCTTTCTTCCATATAGCTCCTCTACATGTCCATGTCACCCCACCTCCATAGTTCATGAGCACTCATGGCTGCATCATCCTCTGACACATCATCTGCCACAGTGGCTTTGGAAAAAGATGTTTCCTTGTCCTTCTTCTGAGGACAATGGCTGGAAAAATGTCCCATTTCACCACACTGGAAGCACTTGATATTTGAAAGATCCTTCTTCTTCTTTCGCTGCTTCTTCGATGCCAAGGCTGCATCTTCCTCATCTTCCTTCTTCACTTTGCTCAATCCTAGGTTGTGCTGCCTCTTGATGAATCTGCGGAGTTCTTCTTGATGCAGAATTGACCACAAGTTGTCCCAATCTGGGAGGTCCGCTCTGCCCAAGATACTTTCGACAAAAGTTTCCCACTCATCCGTGACTGCATTGAGGGCAGTCCTGACTATCACAGCATCATCCACCATTGCACCCGTTGCAGTGAGTTGATCTCCGATTGACTGTAGTCTGAAGAGGAAGTTCTTAATGTCTTCTCCCTTGGTCATCATGAATGACCTCATTTGGGTCTCCAACAGCATTTTTCTTTGGACAGACTTTCCCTCATACAGAGAATTCAAGGCCTTCCACATCTTGTTAGTTGCCTTCTTCTCAGCTATGTGTGGTACAATATGGTCCTTAATACTATCCATAATCATCTGCTTGGCATGCCCAACAGCTTTCTTATGCTTCCAAAGGAGATCCACATGTGTCGGTGTGGCCAGAGTCTGCTCTACATGGTCTCTTAGATTGTACGCCTCAAGGACAATCAGGATCCTTGCCTTCCAAACTGAAAAGTTGGAGAGGCCATCCAGCCTATCCTGATCACGCAGTCCATGAGGAGCCATCTGCTCAGAATGTCTCGGAACTTCCTTTTCTCTTTGCTAGAGAAATGAATCTAAGGCCCTTAGTGAAACAGGCACCTTCTGCTCCCTCTAACACTTGATTCCTCCTTGGAAATCTACCAAATCAACTCTGATTCAGCTTCTTCTTTGATCCTCTAATCAAAACTGCAAGTTTCCTTTGGCTAGAAACTCTCTGAGAAGCTGATCTCCTCCCAATCTTTGTCACTTGTGCTAAGGCTAAAAATATGAAAACTTCATAATTTAACCCCACCAACTCTTCTGAATTTTTGCAGCTTTTCTGCAGTGTTTTCCGGATCTGACAGATTCAGATCTAAATCACACTGGTTGGCTTCAAACCAAACCAGCGTTGTTTCTGAGCTGCCTCTGCAAAGTAATTGCATTGGCTTGCTAGGACACAGCGTTAGACAGCGTCACCCTTCCCTTTGCGTGAATTTGCTCCTGAAAACTGCGTTGTCTCTTCAAATCTATGTTTCTGCTACTTTTCCAGCTACTTTCTGCAACTAGAACCTTCAGTCTCTTCAGCTGGTGTCACTCCTAGATCTATAATTCCTCTGATACCATGTAGAAATTTCTGAATCTTATATCTTATGCAGAAATTATTACTGTTAATTTGGTTAAGCTCCTCCTACTTAAACAAGTTATCAACTGAATAAATTCAAGTTAACATCGAAGAAAAACACATAATAGATCTCTACCGATTCAGATCTAGAATAAGCACATACACACATTGACAAAGTGACAGTTATTTCTGGACAAATAGTCCCCGGAAAAACCCAAGGTGGGAAAACCGGTCTCTAACTGCTAGAGGGTTCTATTATTAAGAATATTTCTAAATACACAACTCTGGGTTCCAGATCTGGAAAACCCGACAGAGAAAACTCTAGATCTACAGCTCACTCGCTGATCTAGGGCCAAAATAATGACTGATCCACACCCTCAAACGGGATTTACAGAACTTAGCCAAATCTGGGCCTAGAAACCCCAGCACTTCCCCTGAAAGGCTCTACGTCAGCTTCTGAAGCCCCTGAAAGCCTCTGCGTCAGCCTTGGATGGCCTCCAAACCCTCATCGTTGCTCCGGAAGGGATTGTATTACCCCAGAATGGGTGCCGCAGTCACTACGCTACCCCTAAGGGTCTCTGCGTAACCCCTGAAGGGTTTCCTGAAAATTATGTTGTCCTTGTTGTTGCTGTTGTTGCTGTCTTCCTCTGCGTTGTCCTTGAGTTGATCTCTTCTCTGCCTCTTGTGTATTCTAGACCTTGGGATCAGATCATCCCCTTGGTCTAAATTCCCCTCTCTGCAGCTGAAACATTTATGAGTGTTCTTAGCAAACCCTGCCCTAGAATCTCAGCTTAGCTTCAGTGCTCTGCCTCTGTGTGTCTTTTCAAATGACCCCAAGTCTTTCCTTTATACTTTTCTCATTAACAAATCAATGGCCATGATCAGATCTTGAATCAATGGCTAAGATTAAAAGAAAGCTTGATCCATGTGACTTAAGACAATTTCATCACATGTTTAATTAAATTCATTTTTATTATTTAAGTTCCCCAAGTTTTAACTTAGGAAACACACTTAAAATAATTAATTAATTTAATATCTCCTAAACCAGATGAAATTTCCCAAATCCATTTCTGGGTCTTGTAGATCAAGTATACTCTAATCCTTCCTCAAAAGTTGGGACCTAGAGCACAACTGATGCTACCCCAAATACACAAAATCTCAATAGCCATGTGGTCCCTCACCCACCTGCATTGATCGTATGTTTGAAGGTGGACCTCCTGAATCTAAAGGTATGTCTTGTCATTTGCTAATTGAATATTGGGTTTACTTATCATGGATACTTAGGGATATGGATTGATGGGGGAATTTGGTTGAAAGATTGGGCTTAGTTTGTGATCTTGTCCCCTTGATCTCTTTTGGGTGTTACCTTTGAATCTTAGTCCCATGGGATCTCCTTTATTGACCATTTGGTTTTAGGGTGGTACTACTTGGGAAAACCCAACTTTGGGTGTGTGGTCCCACTCCCGTATCTGCATATATGACTCCCTTTCCACTCAATATATCCCCATTCATCATTTATCCCACATGGGTCCACATTGCCATTCTGGGTCCACATAGGACCAGCCTCCCTACCCTCCTGCCCCCACCTTGGGCTAGGGCTGGAACGATGCTCCAGAGGTTGATGCAACTAAAAGAAAAAACATAATTGGCCACATTTAACAGGAAATTGTACTAGAAAATGCAAAAGATGGTCGGGACAAAAATAATTAGCACATGGGCAAATGCCGATACATGAGCTCTACCCCTATCCATGGCCATCACCTTGGTTACATAAGCCCTAGATGAGCCTCTTTTATCATTCAGAAACCCATGACTGTCCCAACCCCAGGAAGGAAATGAACCACCCTAATTAAAGGGGGATAATCACTGCTACATCTTACACATCATGCTCTTATCCCTTTGAGCCCCAAACACTTAATTAAAGAAAATTCATAAAAGGCAAAAGGCATATAAGGAAAGGTTGAAAAATCAAGGTCGGGCACCTCATGTACCACGATTGCTCCCTCCTACACATTATATACTCAAGTGTGGGTTTCCCTCCATCTAGCTACCCCTATGTCCCAATATGTGACCCAGGACTGCCCCTCTCACTCCCTATTTCATTCCACTTATTTATCACTTGTCACCCCCATTAGAGGGATGTACCTTGGACATGCTATCCCCTTCAAGGGTTGAAACCACCTAATAAGGTGCTTGGTTAACCCCCTTTGGAACCTGGAGACATTATCACACGCCAAAGTCCACTAAGAAAAGGCATGCCATTATGAAGTGCCCATTTTGTCATCCATAGCTTGTAATCTCTATTACGCGATTATTCTAATGTTTGGTTGCACAAGAAGCCTAAGGGGATACATTGGATCTTATGCAGGATTACAGGTGGTTTCTATTTGGGTTTGGTCCCCCTATACGGGATCCTGGCCCCTAAGGGCTACATTGGCACACATAGGGTGTGTATCGAGAGGTATGAGCCTCCACGGCAACAGAGAGCGCTTCATGGACCCCTTCAGATGTTCAAGATTACTAGTGATCCACTCTTGGACGAGGAAGATGCATCATGCCCAACCAGCCCCACAAGTGCACCACACACTTGGACGGTGCCCCAGGGCTTGTACGAGGACCCAAAGACATTTATTCCATCGTCTGAGCCTTCACAAAACATCTACAGGTATCTTCGATCCATTTCGAGACTCATGTGATCATTTATGTGCCCCCACACCCACTAGGAGCATCACAGCTCTACTACCTGGAGAACAAGTGGCCACCCTTGTGTCCATCATATTCCGAGGAATTTATTTCTCATTATTGCACTTCAAGATGTTATTAGGCCTCATGGAGACCCCTACAACATGTATACATCATTATTTGGCCCTTGTGTGGATTATTTTTACACCTATGAGATAAATTGGTGGACTTGTCACCACTAGGGGTGTTATTTACACACTATTTAATTATTACAGCCATTAGGGGCCCCTTAGGCTAATTGGAGCTCCTTGGGAGCCTATATATTTATGTTAGATACATTCATTTGTATCATCACATTTTGGATTGGATATTCTCTCTTAGAGAATTCGTACTTTTCATTGGAGGAGTTATTTTTGGAGATGGATGAATTTTGATGTATGGATTTGAGCTATTTTTCTTCTCTTGGAGCTTTGTTATTGCAATGAATTGCTGGTTGGATATACTCTATGGCATTATAAGTGATTTTTTTATGTTATTATTCTTGTTGTTGCATACTGATTTACGTTATAACTAGGGCTAGTTACTGCATGAATGTAATGTGGAATTGAGCATGTTATAGCAAATTTTGATGTATGGGACAATGTCATATGAATGAAATGTCCTAGAGATATGTTTTCTCGATAAGCTTGCACTCTTTCCTGGAAGTATAAATGCTTCAATGTCTCTTATTCTTTTATCTACACCAATATTGAACAAAGGTTATTTTTCAAGCCTCCTTGAAAGAAACCAAGTTCTTACTCATTAATCATCCTTGACTCCATCTCCCCAACTGAACTAAGGCATTGATCCATAGAAGGGTTATCATTTTATCTATAATTTTCCACTTTTTTCACCTTTTCCCAAGTCTACCCCTCAAGGGTCACCTAGGGCATCAATTTCTCAGGAATTGTCCCAAGGAAAATTTTCAATCTCCTACAAGCTACTGCGCTAGTGGGTCCCCTCCCTCCCCATAAATTTTCAAGCCATTCTCACGGTGGGATCTCCGGGAATCCAGAAGCCTAGCTCTAGGATTGAAATCTTCCTAGACATCCCCAAGGGTAGACCCCAACAGGATCAATTTAACCTTTTGAAGTGAATATTCTTTTCCGATCCTTTCCCCTCACCTTGTCCAAGATAGGAATATTGTTGGTTGTTATATTCCATCCCCGAACTTGGACTGGGTCCACTTGGCCCCGTGTGGTCCCGCTTCTCATCAAAGATTATTTGTCAAAGGACATTTGTGAATCCAAGTTCCCAAGGATTTTAGGGATTGGGAACCTCATATATAAAGATATTCTTTCTACCTCAACCCTCCAATCCTCATCCCTCACCCCTAGTGGACAAAGCCCCTTGCTTAAAGAGCAAGCAAGCTCCATTCTTCAATCCACCTTAGGGAAAGGGTTTTTGAGGGTCACTCATTGTCTATCCATTGACGTATACTTACAAGTAATTCCTATACTATAGGGACTCCTCCCATCGGTGAAAGTCCGTAAAGAGCAGCCGTGGTGACAGTGGGTTAAGCCTCCACCATTGCCCTTGGCCTCGCAGTTGCCCTATTAGGAATCCCTTTAGGTCTCCTGCTGGTTGAGTGGTAACAGACATCCTTATGGAAAATTGCATATATAAAAAATGGGCAAAACAAGAGAAAACACACAACACCTCACTTTCCCTTGCATTCCAACTCTTCACTTGCCTCTTCACTCTTACCACGTCACTATTAATATAAAGATGTGTGGGTGCAGGAACCATAACCATACTTGTACAGACATACCAAAAAAATACAAGTTCCTGCTATGCATCATCATACCCAGGAAATTCAGAGACATACCCCAATTTCAAGTACATAGGTAGTATTAAAAAAAATTAAAGGTTGCATTTCGGGTAGACTTGAAAATCCTGGAAAAAAAGGGTAGACTTGAAAAGAGACCAATAAAGAAGAGAAGATAGGGCACTGTTTGTTGTTTTTATTGCAGGGCATGTGTCCAACAATGCAACATTAATCATTCTTCATCATTATTGACAATCTTCAATCCGAGAGTCCCCACATTTCAGTTTCATCAAGTTTCAAATTCTAAATATGTTTGCCATCTCCACTCTATGTCAAGAAAAAGGAAATAATGCCAATGCTCAGTGTTAGATTGTGATTGTTCATTGATAAATGGACACTCAAGGATTTTATTCTTGGATAATTTAAATCTAAAAATGTATCTGAATCATTGCCATTTTTCATTAGTTTCAGTGCTCTTTCTTTTTCATGTATTATTTTATACATAGAAATTAACACTGGCATGCCTTTGTCCTCTGATTCAAAACATGTTATACCCCTACCTGTACCATGACAACTTAGTTGTAAAACAGTAAGGCAAACACAGAAATATTGTTGTTAATCTTTTAGAACTGCATTCCCATTGACATGAAACGATGAGGCAATAACCTCATAAAAATTATTTACAATTTGTCATTCACAATAGCCTTGCTTCATGGGATAATTAACCATGAGGGAGCAGACATTTATGCAGTGTTTCTAAGATCCTTTTACAATTTGGTAGCGTTAAATGTGGCATGATAATGCTTAACATATTGTGCGTATATATCCTTCCCAAAATCATCATGACCCCAAGCTAGTATGAAAACATTAAATCAGATCCAATTGTGTGCCAGCGTTCCAAATTTTCAAAAATATTTTCACAAGGTTCGTTACTCAAAAATGACAGAACAAGGTAACTTCTCTTATCATTCACCATCTTTAATGATAACTTTACAGCTGCAATGTTTTAGCATTTAGGCTATATTTAACACAGATAGGTTGAAATCCATTGCATCAGCTCCATTATACTATGTGTATTAAATGCTCATTGAATCAGCAAGAATTTAGATAGGAAATTCTGATTCCTAGCCGTTTAACATAGAGAATGGTTTGATAATCATGAACTGTTCATACATTATATATGCCTAGAAAAAATATAGTATAATGATTTTTACCCTGTAAATAAGAAGTTTAATGAATGAATAATTTTAATCACAAGTCATGTCCAACTTGACATCGTAAACTGGATGTAAATGAATTTCACTTCCCCTTTTTGTGGAAGCCTTGTTTAATTTGAAATCCCTCTAAAATACAATCACGTGTTGAGCTCGACTGAAGGCCTCTGATAATGTGATTAATACTTTGATAGGCTAGCTGATTTTGTAACTCCAAAAGGGGAGTGAGTAGCTTTCAATGATTAAAGACGTATCCCTACTACTACACCAGCAATATATTGCATTGCAGAGGGTGTACTTCACACCCTATTCAAGAAATCATGGCAGGCCTTCAAAAAAGAAAGAATGCTCCGCTTCAGCCAATAAGATTATATTCCCCAACAAAAGAATGGTTGAATATGAATATACCAGGTGCCTTGAGTGCCTGTGATGAAACTTAACGATCAGGTACCACTCTGTATAGAATCCAAGTCAGAGAAGATTTGCATAGGAACTGATTTTTCACTAGCACGAGAATACTGAAGGCTGTCAGTTGTCCAGGGAAACCATCCATTTGTTTTCTTTGCTCTTTCCTCCCACAATGCTTCCACCTCTTGAAAGGATAGTCCCTTTGTTTCTGGAATAGCTACAAAGACAAAAATCATAGCCAGAGCAGACATGCATGTAAACAGGAAAAAAGTCCCAGATGTTCCTAATAAACGTGTCAGCGATAAAAACGACTGCGCAACAAGAAGATTTGAAATCCAATTTGCAGTTGCTGCAATTCCTCCACAGACACCCCTATATTGTGCAGGGTAAATCTCTGAATTGACTGCCCAAGGAACTGGCCCCATTCCAGGGGAAAATGCCACAATGTAGAATACAAGGCCAACTAACGCCAACCAGCCATACTGGCTTGGGCATGCTTGTGTATTCCATGATCTAGAAGCACTGGTGCAGATGCCAGCAACAGTTGCATTGTAAATTAAACAGCTTCCTGGTTCCATCTGCAATTATTGCAAATAACATCAATATAGATCCACTGGGACTAGCATGCTTTCAAGTTTCGATAAGTGATTGTTATTTAATTACCCTTGAAATTTTGAAGTTCAATAAATAAATAGATACCTTATTTTCAGGAGCAGCACAAAACCCGCATGCTGCATGCAGGCAGTCAAGGCAAGACAGAGATCTAGATACACTTTGCTTGGTCTGCATGGCTGGGCATAAAATTTCGCTTCTGAAAGTATTATCTGGTCTCATGACATTGGGTGAGTCAGTAGTGGTCATGAAGAACCCCACTGATAACAAAAGTAACGCTCCTGTGACACCAATCAAGCTGGATAGTGCAAGTTTTCTTCTTCCTGATCGATCTATCAGTAGGATGCCAGCAACTGTGCCCAGTGCATTCACACCAGCAACAACTAATGACAGCAATAAAGCTATCCTATGAGAGGCAAATCCTGCCAGCTCCATGATAGATGGACTATAATACATCACAGTATTAATACCCACTAACTGCTGAAAAATCTGCATTCAACAACGCAACTGATCCCACTGAATAAACAAAATAACTCTTCAATGCAACGATAATCCACACAACTGAATAACATTCCAAACCAAAGTAGAAGTGGACCAAATAATGGATACATTTCACATTAGTAAACAGCAACTGGCCAAAAACTCTAGCATTCGCAGAGTCGTGATTTTCCTGACAGCAATGCATGCAGTACAAGGAACTGAAAAGGAATTGAAGTTTTCATCCAAACGGGAATATGATAATTGTTGTTAAGAACATAGAAACCCTTACAGCCAGTCATTTAACAAAGAAAAGCTTATTTTTTCATACATATCAGAAATGAAATGGATATATAGGGGGCACTATTACTGAAATTAACATCAAATAACTAGCTATAAGAATACTCCTTCAGTGCAACAGTAAATTTTTCATGAACCCATGGGTTAAATCCTTCATATTGTATAGAAAATAAACTTTTCATGAACTCACGGGTTAAGCCCTTCATATTGGATGGAAAAGGAGAACTCATCCAAAAAACCCCAACAAAAGGAAATCATTTATACAACAGTAAAATACTTGCCTGCAATCCAACACCTGCTATTAGTGCTAGTCTCATCTCCTTTGAACCCAATATATCACCAATGCTTATATCCTTTGCAATTCCATCAGGACCAGATTCAGTCTCTGCCGCATCCATAATCTGCTCTAATTCAGTCTTCAACTCCTCTGGAGGATAAATTCTTTGAAAAATAGGAATAGCGTCATCAACATTTCCCTGAAAATAAAAATTGTTCAACATGAATCAGCAAAGTTTGGTTTCAGTGACACGAAGCCATGGCCCAAAACAAAATTCTCTCCTTGGTGCTTCTGAAACTTACCTTTCTAATAAGCCATCGGGGTGATTCTGGCAAACATGTGAATATGAGAATTTGAAGGACTGCAGGTACACAAGCCACTCCTAGCATCCAGCGCCAGGTTCCTGGAACCTGCAAGAAGAAAATTAAAATTCACGTGAACTTCGAGATTTTTCTTGAGAAATAAGATCACTCTGACTCACCGAGCAAATTAGCTCTTAAGAATGTATAAATTTTTGACCTTTGAAATTCAAAAGAACATAATAGATTTTACAGCAATATGGTCTTTTAATATCGTATTGCTAAGTGTCAAGTCCCACTAGCACAACCGGTTGAGGATGGGCCTCATTATCAAGGCAACCCAAGATCAAACCTCACGGGGAGTGGTTGTACCCTGTGCTAGGGGGAGGAGACATGATAAAAAATCAAGTCAGCTTAGGGATGGTTTGGCCCAGGCCGAGTGCAATCTCCGGGTGACTTTGACAGATTAGATGCTCCTGAGTCACGGTTTCTCAAGCCACAGGTCAAGCCTGGAGGATCACAAACAACTTGACAAACAAAACAAAACAAAAAAAACACATCATATTGCTAAGTATTTATGAATATGCACTATAACAAATTCCTGTAGCAAAATGGTTGAAATTTTAACATCATTATTGAAGTTTTTGCATTTCCTTTTTTCTTGGTAAATTGTTAAATTGTTTACGTAGTTTATTTCTCACTGTCCATATGTTTGAAAACTTGCCAAACAATGAATTTTTGTACTCGTGTTTTCCTTGTACCAATCCATACAATTCAATGGATAGATGGACTTATTCATTGAAATTTCCCATGAGCAAACAGCCGTCTCTGTAACTCCTAAGAACTTTAAAGAAAGTGGTGATTTTGACTATAATTCATCTTATATGTATATATTCTTGCCCAAGTCCCCCTGATCCACGGTGGATCAAGTTCAAGTTCGACAGTGCTTAAAATGGGAATCCTGCATGGGCTAGGTCTGAAAGTGTCCCAAGGGGTACAACTGGAGGAATAATTGGAATCAACTTTCAGTTCTTATCAGGAACCTGGTCAAACAAAAAAGCAGAAGTCACATTCCTCGGTCAAGGTCTTATCTATGCCCAGTCCACGGATAGCCCCAATGTCATGAAAGAAGGAAAGTCCAAGTTAATGATATATTGTCTGAAGGGCATGTCCACTGCCAATCACTGAACTTTCCAGCGTCTACCAAGCAATCTCCAAGGTAATAATCAGTTTTCAAAATATCAGATCCATGCACATTACACACAGGGGAAACAAGATAGCCGATTGACTAGCTAACTGGGCAGTTTCCTCCAATAGTTCATTGTCCAGCAGATGTCATTCCGACCAAGGACCTGGGGCACCAAACTGGAGTCCATCATCAGGGAGAAGTACTGATCCGGTGAGAAATCTCAGCAGAAATGACCTTTAAGTCAATTCCCAAGTCTATACCAATATGTAGAGGGGATCATCATTCAGTCTGGGCATTTGTCAAGTAGTACTCTTTCGTTTCAGACTGGCCTTCTCCCATTTCTTCACCATTTTTTGGCATTTTGTCTTTGTACATATCAGTTTCAGTTCAGCACTGGAGTCCTATGCAATAAATCTCCAGATGTTTAAGTTCGGTTAATAGATTGTGTCAAAGGATCTTAGCTCGAGCAGTTTGGTGAACAGTTAGTTTCTCCAGCTATGTGGGTTCAAGTCTCCAGAGACATGATGTATCTGGCCTGTTAGTGGCATTTTATGAAATAGTTGTATCGGAAGGAAAGAGAAAAAACATATTTCTAAACATGTTAGCACAAGTCATTGTGTTAAGCTCGTGATGCAGGAGCATCAACCCACCTCCAAGAAAATTAGCAAGAATGAGTACTGGAAGGCACAACTGTCAAAAGGCAGGGTAATATCTATTTTGTAAATGATTAAAAGCGTGAAAAATCAGATCCATGTGGGATCTTGGGGATTGTGTTGATGGTTTTATGGAGAAAATCATGGATCCAAAGTGATCCATGACAACGCATTTTCCTAATATAAATTGTAGCCTTCAGGCATTGAAAAGGGGCGGCCATTGAACAATGAACATGCACACCATGATACCAATAGATGTTATGTAATAGTATAGTAGTTTTAATTAATGAAATCTGGCTCTTGCGAAGTTATGTGTGTAAATCTCATAGTTTATATTCAGTCTTGATGGTGTGAACCCTGTCTTGTTGTGTAAGCCAGCGTGTTGATGTTGCATGCACACTGAAGTGAGCCAGCATGAGGAATTAGCCGGCCATGCATGCATGGATCAGAGGCGCAGTGGAAAAGTTTAGTGGGCCCATACACACAGGTCCAGGATCGAGACCAGTAAAAAGATTGAAAACAACAGACCCCCATAAATCGTTTTCATCAGCTCGGCAGGATTACTGTGACATTCACACATTACAATTTAGATGCAAGAAACAATTTTGTTCCCATGAAAAAATATATTAAATAGAATTTTAGCCAATCTACACTTGCATCCATCCCTCACTCTATCTTCTTGTGAAAGAGGATCACTGAGATAAGGTTCTTTAACTATAATCACACATCATATTACAGAAAAATAATCGTGGCAAATTTTCAAGATCCATAAGGTGCTTGTGAGGTTCTAGATCATAGCTTAATGTAACTGCCCATGATATTAAAGTATGTACTGTGTCATACTAAAACAACTTAATGTGATTGAAATCTGTCAGCAGTAGTTGGTAATAACAGTTAATTGTGAACCATTAATCAAATGCCTTATTTTCAGTACAATGTATTTCATTCATCAATATTTCATGATTCACATGTATCAATGGAAAAGGACTGCACATCATCTTTATCAGTGAGGACTTAAGCTACCTGTGTGAATCCATAATTTACAAGATAGGAGACAAACTGGCCAGTCGTGACCATAAGAGTATTTACGCTAACAAGTGCTCCTCGAATATGAGATGGTGAAGTTTCTGCAATATACAAGGGGGCTGCTATTGAAGCAATACCGATGCCAAAACCAACAATCATCCTGCCGGCAATTAAAACTGATGGAGATGGAGCTGCTGCCATAAGCAAGGAACCCAAAATGAAAACACCATCTCCAATGAGCATGCTAATTTTCCTTCCAAAACGATCACAGGTTTTCCCTCCCAAAGCTGCTCCCAATGCAGCTCCACCTATAGCTGTGCTCACAATGGTCTCCTGTACATGGATAACCACCCTGTTAGATGACATTGCTTAAATGATTCTAAAGCTTGATGACGAATACATAGTGAACAAAAACATAATTACATGGAATTATGATATGAATCCAACCTGAAGAACTGTGCTCTTGTCTACAGTGTCAAAATCTTCACGAATATAAAGCAGAGCCCCAGAAATAACTCCTACATATCAACACCATAGTCATGTAAGTGATACTGACACAATGCCTATTGCATAATAAGTTTTTACATTTTTTTATTCAAACCATTATATGTAAGGACATCAAATTTGACACTACACTATCTAAAATTTTACTCTAGATTCAGAGTTAGAAAACTCAATAAAACTGAACAACTGTACTCCATAAGCAGGAACACATCTGGACCCATAACCAGTCCTAATTTCAAACAACCAATCTGCCCAAATTATGATAACTATATTAGTGTAAAGCTTTGCATACAGTAGATACCAAAGGGGTCAAAAAATAGTGCATTTAAGTGATATAAGGGGTAACCAAAATTTTATTTTTTGAGCTGAACGATTGCAACTGAAAACAAAATGCTTCGACACAAAAAGAACTGCTTGACAACTGCAATCAACTCCAATGGAGTATTATGCCATAGTTTTGTTGTCCTGAATATTCCTCAAGAGTCCGTAGACATGTCTGTATTTACTATTAATTTAACACAAATCTATTAGGTAAATGTATACAATGTACATTCATACAATTAAACCTTC
Organism: Pinus albicaulis; assembly: GCA_034641835.2. Lineage (NCBI taxonomy): Eukaryota > Viridiplantae > Streptophyta > Pinopsida > Pinales > Pinaceae > Pinus > Pinus albicaulis. The sequence continues at coordinate 618,170,243 of CM076570.1, read as the reverse complement.
AAAAGTTGTTTTCATGATGAAACTTTACTCTTTCTTGAATGCTCACCACCACTGGACTAGAATACAGTTATCAAGTACAGTGATAATCCCCTAGTGCCATCAGCTTCCTTGTCATTAGTAAAAGTGGGCTTTCTTTTCTTTGCTTTTATTGTATATGCGAGTAACCCTAGGTAAATTTAATGTATCTGCCTAACAGGAAAACCCAGACTGATCTCTACAATGCATATATCATCCTTCCACTTCTCCTATTAGTGACTTTTCATCTATTGGACATCATTACCACCGACACATTCCCTCTGAATTTTCTTCATGAACAATAGAAATTAATCCTCGTCAAGTGAAGAAGGACCCGTATATTTCTAAGCCCAGGCCTCATATGTGTTTTCTTGAAGCGTGACACTCTTAACAAATTAGGTAGAGATAGAGTGATGAAACATGCAATTCAAATTACGGGTTAATTCTTCAGAACTGAAATAGAGATCAACACCAAAAGTAATTTTGATGTTGAGTCAGAATACAGCTTGCTTTATCAAGGCCAAAGCACATAGTTAATGATACCTAAACAAAATAGCATGACATATCCTTTGCACAAATAACACTTTGACAAGCTAAAATTGGTCTGATGTTAGGACAAGATAAATAAATGACAGAATAGTGTTCAGGCTATAAAAAATCAAAACCTTAAAATCTAGATACGTTTGATATGGAATTGTAAGCTCCTTTGAGGATTATTGCTGGGAGGTGACCTATAATATCTTTTATTTTGCTGTGTTGTTATTGTTTTCATATTGTTAAATTTCTCTGTTTGACATTATCATGTATTGTGATTTCTCTGTTTTCTGCTTTAGTATTTTGTGCTAATATCAAAACAATATTAGTGTGAGGTCATAAACTTGTAAAATTATGCAGGAAAAACAAGAAGATGATAAAAGTAAGACTTTGTAAAGCAAACTCATTTTTTTCATCATTGTCAACTTCTACCAGAGAGTATTAAAGGGTTGTGTAAAATACCCAGTTAATTATTCATCCATGACAAGGAACTGTGCGGGATGGATAAGGAGGAAGGAGTATATGTTATTAGTTCAAACAAAATGGACTTGTAATTGAAGATCAGGAATAGCAACTGACATGAATTTGGGATATTGGGATGCTAGAAGCAGGATATCTAGAATTACTAATCCCCCAAATAAATGTCAGCAGTCCTGTCATGCAGTAGCCAAACATAGAAGCCATTGATCAACAAGCATGTGAAATGGGCAAACAATAGACAAGCCTCGGATTTACACATGGTTCTCTATAGCTACCTGAATGGGTTAGTAATTGCTAACTTGAGTAGACTAGACTCGAAACCAAACCGGTTTGATCAAACCAAGTCAGTTTGGTCCAGAACCATCAGACCCAACTTGACCCAATCAGTTCTAGAAAAACTCAGCTAAGTTGGACAGGTCAAACCTGGATTATAACTTGCTTCACATATCAGGTGACACTAATTTCACTGCCATTGACATGGACAATGTTGATGCAGTCTCTGAGTGGATTGTTGACCAAGACCAGGAGATCCAAGAGCCATTATTATCAGAGGATGAATTAATGTGGTGGGAGAAAACCACTGACACAGGGGAAGGGGAAGGGACAGGAGAAACTTCCGTTGGGGCACATTCCTAGGCTTATGGTATATTTATTATATATTATTATTCTGTCATTTCAAATTAAACTCTCAACATTAATGATTAGACAGATTGAACTTTGTCCTTCGTAATTTCATGCAAATGTCCATTGTGATTTTGATTTACGTTGATATGATCATGTGATATACTTGGATATGTTATTTTTTATTAAATTCAATTTTATGATGTTATATTTCATGTTTAATATAAATTCAATGCAAACAAAAATAGTTTTCTTGAAAGTATACGAATATATATGTTGAGTCATTGCCAGGTTGACTGCCAAGTCTTTGCTGAGTCCTAAGTCAAGTTTCACTGGTGGAGAGAAATAGGTCATGTTGACCATTGGAGTGGCACCTGATGATGATGTGAAGACTCCATGCCCAAGGATGAACCGGGACACTTGTACCATCAGATATCAGCAGTTCAACAGAGTTTTTAAACTCTACTTCTACTTCTCATCATCTTTCTCTTGTACCCCAGATTCCACGCCCAACGGGGAATTGTAATAAGTGATGCTAGTAATGATGAGTTTGAGTCAATATTGAGTTTGTAACAGGCCTAGGTAGCTTGGGACTTTGTCAACAAGTGAGTATTGCTCTGGGAGGTTTTTTTCACTCGGTTAATTATCATCTCCCCACCAGGACTTAATAATTAATTGATTTTTTTCCTCAAATTTTACCCCAAAGCCGGAGTACGGTTTGATGGTGAGGCCTTGGGTGACTCCTAGTGTCAATGCATATTACCATACTAGATCACACAAAATTTCGTGGAATTTGGTTAGTCCTAGGTATTCAATTTTAAATATTTTAAATTTCCCGTACGTCAAAAATTGTAATTGGATTGTGATAAGTGTTGTCTAGAGAAGTTGTATGGGGTATGAGTAATCAAAATTACACCTCTTACCCTCAAAACCCACATTTCCTAAGTTTACTGGAAAGTGTGGCAATTAATTAGGCTAGAATTAAATAAAATAGAAAGAAATAAATTATTCCATGTGACAGAATGACGTGGAAATGACTTGGTGTTAATTTTTGGGCAACTAGGTCCAAACTCCATGTTGCACTGCTCAAATGATGATGGTCATATTTTTGTTGGATTCCTCTTTCGGAGTGGTGCAAGATTAATCTAAAGATATCATGTTTGGATGAGCAAAACATATATTTTGAATTTATTTTCCACACGTGCAAGGTCGGCCAGATTTGTAATGTAGGCTCACAAGCCTAATAGATGTGTCACACACCCTCACTGATAGATATAAATTGGAGAGACTTGGAGGTCATTTGCTCATCAACTCATCACACATTCTCTCATTGTGATCTGATTGGTTCGATAGCCTTTGGAGGCCTCTTTCCTTCACACGTGCGGAGTTGAAACTGCCGAAATATGCGGGGATTTGTTTAGGGATGTTTTGTTGAACGTTGACCAGCATTAACCGTGGTCAACCCTTGAACGTTTGACCTCCAATCTTAGCTGAAATTCCGATTTTTGAAGGCCGTATAGCTGGGCACAAAAATCGAAGAAAAAGTAGCAGTTTGACCGAAGCCCTAATCTGCAGCATTGACTGTCCTGCGATGACTTTTGGTTGCCCAATGATTACTTTTGATGAGTTGTCTTTGAGGGTTGTGTATGTGACACTTGGAGAGTTGGCTGATCTAAGAAAGACTTTGTTGGATGAAGCATCATGTTGATTGCCATAACGCACACTATCCTATATCTTTGTTGGACAAGAAGAATTGTAAAATCTGATCTGTATTATTGGCTTGTCTTCTGTTGATCTATTATTGTGTTCTATCAGCATTTTACTTTCATGTTTATGTGATTTCCAATTTGGATCGGGCCTAAGGAAGATTGAAGTAAATTTGCATTAAGCATAGAACACTCGATGTCATTCTAAATTTAACATGGGATCAGAGCCGAGGTGAAGACAAAGCCCAAGCTAGTGTGAGAAGCAATCACTGAAGAAGGAATCCTATCAAGGACAAATGGCCTCCTCAACCTACAAGGGTTTTAAGTCTAATTATAAATTGCATGATAAGTTTGATTATCATGCATGGAAGATGTCCTTGGATTTGGCAATAGAAGATCAAGATGTCATGGACCATGTGCAGGGGAAGATTCAAGAGCCTCCATCGAATGCACCTACTGCCAAAAAGACGAAGTATAGAAAAGGGGAAATCAAAGCAAAGATGATTATCCGGGATTCTATTCATAAGCACTTGGTTGCTTACATTTTCGAGTTGAGCACATCTAAAGACATGTATGATAAGTTGGTTAGCATGTTCATGGCTAGCAATGCTAATCAAGTTCTTTTCTTCAAGAATCAATTGAAGAATATCAAGAAGGGCAAGGATGAATCCATTCAATCCTATTCTATGAGGCTCACTGAAATCAGGAATAATCTTCTAGCTATTGGAGAAGAAATAGCTGATCGAGAGATGGTTCTCATTGTGCTTGGAGGTTTCCCTCGTGATTGGTATGTATTCAATACCACTATTCTTAATAATAATGTGATTCCTGATTTTGATGAAATATTGACGAGATACACTCAAGAGGAGACAAGAATGATGGAGAGAGATCATCCCCCTAATGGAAATGGAGTTGACCCTACTGCCTTCACTGCTCATGCAAAGAAGCGGAACAATGGTGTTCCGAGAAATCAAAACCATGGAAGAGCGGGTCCCAAAGGAAGGAAGGGAAGATGTTACACTTGTAACAAGTTTGGTCACCATGCAAGAGAGTGCCCTAATAGAAGGGACTCTCCCAGGGATGATAACAACAACAACTTCAGGGGGAATGGCAATCAAAGGAACAAGAAGTTCAAAGGAAAAAGGAAAGCTCCCTCTGATCGTAAGTGGAAATGGGCAACCTTTCAAGAGGTCAAGAAATTCCAGGTACGATGAGTCTAATGTTGTTGATAATAAGAGAAATAAATTTATTCTTATATCTGCCCTCTTTGTTGCATCTCCTCTTGACACCCTAGATGTCTGGTTGATTGATAGTGGTGCTTCAAGGCACCTCAGTGGTTATAAAGAAGCCCCCTCTGATTTGATTGAGAAGGATACTAATCTAGAAATTATCCTTGGAGATAATGCCACCTATCCAGTGAAAGGGACAAGGACTGTGACCCTTCATCTATCTCAAGGTCAAGTCCTCCGTTTACAAGATGTGTTGTATGTACTTGATTTGTAGAACCTTGTGTCTATTTCGGCAATGATAGACAAAGGGTTCAAGGTGGCATTCGTTGATGGAAAGGTACGCACCTAGAAGAAGAACTTCAAGGAAGCTCTTACCATTGGTTTTAGATTTGAAACACTCTACCAGATTGGAGGAAATCCATTGGGGGCTATGTCATGTGATACAACTCGTCAAACAAAGTTATGGCACCGAAGGTTTGCACACCTTCATTACAAAGCCTTTCCCAAAGCAAGGAAAGTGGTGACAGGGATGCCCGAATTTAGAGATGATCATGAAGGTATATGTCAGGGTTATGCCGAAGGGAAGCATACAAGGTGACCATTCCCCTCAAGTGTCACAAAGACAACTGATATCTTGCAATTGATACATTCTGATTTATCTGGTATGCTGCCCGTGACATCCTTGGGAGGATGTTCCTATTACATGACTTTTACAGATGACTTCTCCCGTAAGACCTGGATATATTTCTTGAAGAAGGATGTTGCATTCAAATGATTTCGTACCTTCAAGGCCTTGGTGGAAAATCAAACCGAGAAGAGAATCAAATTTTTGAGGACCGACAATGGGACTGAGAATGAGTCAAATGAATTCAATGACTTTTGCAGAGAAGCTGGCATTAAGAGGGAGGGAGACCACAACTGCGTATACTCCTGAGCAAAATGGTGGTTGCTGAAAGAAAGAACAGGACCACTGTGGAAGTTGCCCGCGCCATGCTATGTGACCAAGGACTTCCAAAGTTTCTATGGGAGACGCTGCGAACACTGTTGTGTACGTTCAAAATAGATGCCCACATTCCGCTCTGGACTCCAAAACCCCTAAAGAAGTCTTCTCTGGTAAGAAACCTGATGTTTCTCATTTTAGAGTTTTTGGTTGTCTTGTTTACTTTCATGTGCCGAAATAAAAGAGAAGCAAGTTGGATGCTTCTGGAAAGAAGGGAATGTTTGTGGGCTACAATGAAACTTCGAAGGCATATAGAATCTATGTGCCTGGTCAAAGAGAAGTGGAGATATGCCACAATGTCACCTTCAATGAATATGTTGCCCTCAAGAAAGTGAGAAATCTTCCTAGCTCCAAGGAAGACAAAAAAAATGAAGAAGCAAGGAAGCAGGAAGAGTCGAAGGATGAATCGATGCCCAATGTTGAAGGACCTATGGATCCTATTGATCCACCTCCTTCAAATAAGAAAATACCCTCATGGCTCAGGGATACTCTCGCAAATGCTAAGAGACATAATTCCCAAGGGGGGCATTCTGTGAAAGCAAGAAGCCGAATAGATACCAAGGGTATCTAGCAGCCATGAGTACAATTGTACAATCTGAGCCTAGAACATTTGAATAAGTCGTAAAGCATCAAGTTTGGAAGGATGCTATGCACGAAGAATATGAGTCCATTATGAAAAATGATGTCTAGGATGTGGTCCTGAGACCAGAGGACAAATCTGTTGTCACCTCAAAATGGCTCTATAAGATCAAGCATGGATCTGATGGTGGTGCTAAAAAGTACAAGGCAAGATTTGTTGCCCGAGGCTTCTCTCAAAAAGAAGGCATAGATTATGATGATATATTTGCACCTGTACCACCATGTGATCTATCATTGCCCTTACTGCAACGCAAGGATGGAGTCTCCATCAGATGGATGTGAAGACCACTTTTCTACATGGCTCTATAAAGGAAGAGGTGTATGTGGAGCAACCTCTGGGGTTTGAAGTCCGAGATAGAGACACCTATGTATGCAGGTTGAAGAAAGCCCTCTATGGGTTCAAGCAAGCCCCCAGGGCTTGGTATGAGAGGATAGATAGCTACTTGATGAATCTGGGCTTCACTCGAAGTAACGTCGATCCAAAACCTTTATTTTAAGATTGATAGAGAAAGGCCTCTCATTCTAGTTCTCTATGTGGACGATCTCTTCCTAACAGGTGCCAACCCTCTCATTCATCAGTGTAAGAGGGAGCTAACTTCTGAATTTGAGATGAAAGACCTAGGACTGATGCACTATTTCCTAAGCTTGGAGGTCTGGAAGAGGCCAGGTGAGATTTTCCTTTCTCGAGGAAAATATGTCGTGAAGCTGTTGGAGAGATTTGGTATCGTGGACTGTAAGTCTATGTCGACACCGATGGAACTCAACTTTAAGAAGTTGTGTGGAAACGTTGTTGGGCCTGTGCTAGCAAATCCTACCGAGTATCGACAACTCGTGGGGGCCCTGTTGTTCCTAGTGAACTGTCGTCCGGACATATGTTTTGCTGTGAACACTTTGAGTCAACATATGGCTGATCCTCATCACATTCACTAGATTCGTGCCAAGAATCTATTGAGATATCTTCGGGGCACAATCAACCATGGGCTGAGATACACTGTCGGGTGTTTGAGACTCCATGGATATACCAATGCCAATTAGGCTGGCAGTGTGGTGGATTGCAAGAGCACATCTAGATGTTGCTTCACCTTGGGTTCTGCTTCGATATCTTGGATGAGCAGGAAGCAGAAGTCTATTGCTTTGAGCACTGCTGAGGCCAAATACATTGCAGCGAGTATGGCCTGTTGTGAAGCTGTTTGGTTGTGAAAGCTCTTCAGTGAGTTGTTTGGGCATGTGCTAGATACCACCATTATCCTTTGTGATAACCAGAGTGGGATTCATCTTTCTGAGAATCCCGTGTTCCACGATCGATCCAAGCATATTGATATCAAGTACCACTTTATCCGGGATATGGTACAACGAGGCGTTGTAAGGCTCGATCATATAGGAACTGATGAGCAGGTCGCAAATATTCTCACGAAGCCCCTGGGAAGGTCAAGTTCCTAACCTTCTGTGAGAAGCTTGGAATCGTGGAAAGACCCTATTCTGAGGGTCCTACTTGAGTTGGACTATGAGCTCTGGGAGCTCCAACAGGCTTGGGGATAGCTTCTTGGAGCTATAAACACACAAGGGGCTAGGCTTGCCAAACCTTGTCATGATTCTGCCCCACCGTTATGATATTGAGTTGGTTCACCTCTCTTTGATCTATGCCCCGCACGCATCCTACCCATGGAGTTTCAGACTCATGGGAAGTACCTCTCATTTGGCCAATGAGGTGGGAAATGTGGATAGAGACCAACAGCAAGACCGATGGATGCATCGGAGATTGTCGTACTCTCTATGTCTAGGATGGCACATGTCCAACACCTTGATCTAGGATCAAGTATGATGAGGTTCTTACCTCCAAACTGACTTCGGGTTAGCATGTGACTCTTTATGAGTATGATGAGGTTCTTACCTCTAAACTGACTTCGGGTCAGTAAACTAACTTCGGGTTAGTATGTGACTCTTTATGAGTCTATTGTGGTTTTATCCTCTAAACTGACTTCGGGTCAGTAAGCTAACTTCGAGTTAGTATGTGACTCTTTTGAATCGAAGCTGACTTCGGGTCAGCTAAGCGTGATGTCTTTGTGACTGACCTTTTGTTCTATTTGAGAAGAAGAGCCAGCAAAGCAAGTTACGGCAAGATGACGCACGATGCTAGATGATAGTACACGATGGTACTGATGGATGGCACAGGTGGACAGATGGAGTTCTCCCTAGTTGAAAGGGAGTGTTAATTTTTAGGCAACTAGGTCCAAACTCCATGTTGCACTGCTCAAATGATGATGGTCATATTTTTGTTGGATTCCTCTTTCGGAGAGGTGCAAGATTGATCTAAAGATCATCTTGCTTGGATGAGAAGAACATATATTTTGAATTTATTTTCCACGCATGTGCAAGGTTGGCCAGATTTGTAATGTAGGCTCACAAGCCTAATAGATGTGTCACACACCCTCACTGCCGGATATAAATTGGAGTTGCTTGGAGGTCATTTGTTCATCAACTCATCACGCATTCTCCCATTGTGATCTGATTGGTTCGATAGCCTTTGGAGGCCTCTTTCCTTCACACGTGTAGAGCTGAAGCTGCTGAAATCTGCGGATCTGTTTAGGGTTGTTTTGTTGAACGTTGACCAACGTTCACTGTGGTCAACCCTTGACTGTTTGACCTCCAATCTTGGCTGAAATTCTGATTTTTGAAGGCCGTACAGCTGGGCACAAAAATCAAGGAAAAAGGAGCAGTTTGACCGAAGCCCTAATCTACAGCGTTGACTTTCTGTAGATTGTTCTACGTTGAATTTTCTATGTTGACTTTTGGTTGACCAACATTGACTTTTGATGAGCTGTCTTTGAGGGTTGTGTGTGTGACACTTAGAGGGTTGGCTGATCTAAGAAAGACTTTGCTGGTTGAAGCATCCTGTTGACTGTCGTAACGCACACTATCCTATATCTTTGCTAGACAAGAAGAATTGTAAAATCTGATCTATATTATTGGCTTGTCTTCTGTTGATCTATTATTGTGTTCTATCAGCATTTTACTTTCATGTTTATGTGATTGCTAATTTGAATCGGGCCTAAGGAAGATTGAAGTAAATTTGCATTAATCATTAAGATGAGTTCACTGGGTCATATATGGAATTGGATTTCCATTGAGGTGCACATATGGAATTCGATTTTGCTCTGGTGTCTTGGTCTTTTTCACATCGAACTTGGCTTATCTTTCCTTGGGATTTGATAGTTCAGTTCTCACATGCATTCTTCCTTAGGATTTTCTCCCAACTCTCTATATAATAAATCCATTGGTTCTCATATTGTATCATGTTATGAGCTATTGTAGCGTGGATTGGTGCATGCAAGCTATCTTGCATGTGTCATTGTTTTAAAGCGTTATCTTAAAAGTAAGTTTGCTAAGGCATTTTAGGTGGAATGCTTAGTTTATCTTGTTTCATTTAATGTTCTAATCCTCTTGCGAGTTAACATTTGATTCCAAGTGTGTAGGGAAGATCCATTTTTACATTGTGTGCAGGAATTCCATTCGGGCATGGGAAACGTCTCAAATAGACTAACTCATTCCTAGACTCACAACAATCCAAGACTCATTTTCTCCAACTCCAAGTTTTGCATCCAACGAGAAACCAAAAGGGAGTGTTATTTTCCTCTAAGCTACTTGATCATCAAATTTAAATTTTAAAATCCAAAATATTTCCTTTGTAGAGCGTTTTAAAGTCATATTTGCTATCTCAAGAGTGTTTTCTAGACTAGACAAAAATGGGGGTTCACTCCCATTCCTTGGGCTAGTGTCTTGGTATACTAGTTTGTACTTTAAATTTTGTGTATTTCGCTCTAACATTTGATTTTCTTTTGCAGCCCATAAGTTTGAGAATGGACAGCAAGGAGCTTCAAGAAGAGATGGTGAAAAACTATTGATCCCCCCTTGCATTCAAAGCCTTCCACTACCTTAAAGACCGATTTTTAGGGAGGTCGTGAGCACCTTAAGGATAGCAGCAATATCACCTTGGGCGTGGGTCTTTGAGCCTTGTAAAATTTCTGTTTTGGAGGTGTTTCCAATGCGCTTTTGTTGTCATCTTTGAGGAGAAGATCTAGCTTTTTCCAAGCTCTATCTTTGTAAAAATATCTCCTTTGGTCAATCTTCTTAGAGGTTCATTTTTATCATTTGTAATCACTAATAAAGTAACATTTTTTGCTTGACAGAGCTTGGGATCTTTTCTCATGGTATCCCCCTTCCTTGGTTGAAGAAGAAGGAATTTCTTGGGTGGATTGACTCATTTTCTTATTTTCATCTCATGCATGCTAAAGAATTAACAACTAATGCACTCTACAACCATCTCACTAAAACTTCTGTTTAATTAAACTTACATGCATGAACTCCAAAGGCTTCAAACTTGAGTAAATTTTCTTTCCTATGTGTGAGTAATTTACATGGTTAGAAAGTTTCAATTAATGTAATGGTTTGGCTTCATTCTTTAGTCCATGCATGTTATACATTTCGATGAACTATTGAAGCATTTTCTTCAAGTAAAAAGATTGTATCTTAATGAGAACTTATTTCATTCCACTTGCCTATTAATGCTACAACACAAATAAGTCTATTTCCATTTGTCTCTCAAAGTTTGGTTCACTATTGCAAGTAAGCATTATCTCATCTCTTGTGGAACATTGCATGTATCATTTAACTGGGATAAATCAACATCGCTTTCATGCCAACACTCTTTAAAACTTTACCTCCAACATAAGTTGGTTGTATAGACCTCTAGGGACCCTCTACTCCCCTATTGACTCCTCACTGTGAGATCCACATGATTTGGGCGAGGGTGAGGTCTGGAGGTTGAAGAGTTGATTTGAAATCTTTGTTGTAGAGATAATAAACTAAAATTAACCAAAATCACTCTCCATCACATTTCCTTTTACTTGTCTTTTGATGGTTTTGGATCTTACGCAAGTATTGTGATGTTTTCTTTCCATACTCGCAAAGTCTAATTTCATATTTAGCATCTAAAATTTTTAAATTGTTTCTAACTATGGCAAGATATGTTCCAATGTTGTGATTTGGTTATCTCATAATCATTTTTATTTTGCAAAAATCTTATGCTAATAAATTTTGTTCCCATTTCAGGATTACTGTGTTCTCATCTTTTTTGAGCATTACTTTACTTTCGCGCAAGTTATTTGTAAAGGCACTAGTTGAATGGTTTATCATTATTATTTCAAATGCTCGGAAATCTCTAAAAATTAATCAATGTTTCACTCTAACAATGTCTCCTAGAACCTCATATCCTTTTAACTTAGTTTCTTCACTAGAGGGACCACCCCCCTTAGTTGACCTAGGAGAGAACTAAAACGGAGAGAATCGAGATCATTATGACAGCCCCTTCTCTAAGTTCCTTGCCACCAACCACACCTTGTGGAGTTGAAGATTTTTTCTCACTAACTTGTAGGTAGGTGTAGGCAGCAAGGTAGATCAATAGGTCTCAAGCTGAGTCAAGTCTAATAACTTTGTAGTTCTACCTATTTGGAATGTGTCAAGAGAAATTTACAAATACCCAAAGACTTCAAAGAAAGGGTGATGACAAGGAAGGGAAAAAGTGAGAAGCACTCACACAACCACCAATGGTAAGAGAGATTTGTAATATAGAGGCAATAAAATAAGAGAAGGGTCAAATATTTATTTTCAAGGTCATTTTTTGTACATTTTGTGCATTACTTGTATCTTTGAAAAGAGAAAACATACAATTCCTCTTGGCACCCTCCCAAAAAGTCTGCAGCTTGTAGGATGTTGCATAGTATATTTTCTTCCCCTGTGGCCAACCTTGACGAAGAAGAAGAATGACTTCCAAAAGGTTGTGACAAGATAGCTTCCTTTCAGTCTGCTCGTGACAAACTTCATGGTGAGGTTTCTTCTTTGCAAGGCATTAATGCCAAACAGCGTGATACTTTTACCTAGTTCCACAACGCTAATACAAGGCTTCAATACCAGAATTCCTTATTATAAAGTGTTAATATATGGCTTCATGACAAGGCCAATACATTACCCAACTGCAACAAGAGGTTGTTTTACTTCATGCTGACAAGCTCAAACTCTTTAACAACTATCAAGACCTAAAAAATGATCATGATCTAATTCAACAATTTCCAGACAGGGACGAGTCCATCTAGAATCGTTTAATTTCTCAACCAAAACATTGTGCAACAAGCAAATTTAGATGTAATAAAGGTAAATTTCAGGCTTGCTTGAGCAAGATAGAAACTTATTTTGAATGAGATTCTAACCATATTGGTCTTTACAAGATGCATAAGGAATAAATTGACAGTTGAATTTTGTCTATTAATGAGATAGAAAAATCATTAGATCTTACACGTCAAAAAATCACGAATGGATTAGGAGAGAAAAAAAACATTTATTAACACCTTGCAAAAGGATACATAACCATATTTTGAATCTGGATGTCACTTCTCATGCAATAATGGCTACCATGGGCCATCACCTTCTAACCATGAACAGCACACTCAAAGTTTTTGGTTCAAAATACCTCATCAATGGGTTATAACAGAGATCAACTTGGTTAGCCTGGATGGGGAGTTCTTATTACTATTGTACCTGAAACAAGACTAGAGCCAATGGGGCCTTGGATATTTTGAGACTACGTCGCCTAATGCAAGTCCCCCCTAATCTCTCAACCATTGTTTTCTTGCAAGAACCATATCCTGCAGCATTTGTGGATTCGTCTAATTGTGATATGCCAGAACATGAATATGTCTCATTTGATATGATTCACAATAACTAGATCATGCACCCTATGTTCAACCAAAATATTATACTTCATCGTCCACATCTCAAACATTTTGATATCGTAATCATAGTGATCGAAGGCATTCTTATTGTACATCTCTACATTCTACTTGCCACAGTCATCGATATGATAGCCACTCTTCCTATAGATTGACAATGAAGGAGCACAGATGGCAAAATATTGGTTCATTACCTAATATTAAAATCAATTGTGGTTGGATTGACGATTGCCATGGCAATATTTGAGCACTTAATTGAGGACCTCATGTCGACTTGTTTCCTTGATAGTACACTTGTGCAATACCCCTCACTCCCCCTTGATTGATTCACCATAGAAGTAGCCTATACTTGACAATTTTTTATGGCGACCTTTTTTATCGTTTCTTTCATGCATATTTGTGGGCAAAAGAAGCTTTTATGATAGAGAGCACATCTTGTCGTGTGTTGTGTATGAAGCCTTTTGGGTCTTGACTCTTTTGACACTCTTGCTTGAAAAGCATATAGTTACGGTTTTTGGTTTGCTTGCTTGGAGCGTTCTTGTTTGCCTTTGATACACTTGCTTTAATAGCATTTTTGTAGGATTACTTTCAACTTCAATATGCTCTTTTCCATCTTCTATATCAAAGGGAATTGTTATTTGACAACATTGCAAAATTTGATTCCTCACTCTCGTTGTTATTAGTGCATATGCTCCTTTAAAGTTTAAACTGATGTTTTCTTTGTTGATTCAAAATAGGTTGTCTTGGGATGATTTTCTAGTCTGATGTAATTCTTTGTATTTACCAATGCCAATCTTCAACACCTAATACATTGTCTAAGGTCTCATACACATCTCCATAACTCTGGAACAATCTGTATCGACATATAAGGGTTGTAATGTGACTAATTACTAGCAATTTGTCCACCAATAATTATCTAATATTCTTTATCTACATATTGGATGACCCCTAGAATAGGGGTTGTGAATATAACTTGTACTTGCAATTTTCTCGCCAATCATTATCTTACACCCCTTACTCCAGACTCTTACCCTCTTTTTCCATGTACTATCCCCCACCTAAACCTTGCAAACAACCATAACAACATCCTCTTTAATAAAAGGGCATAGATTGTTAGAATCCCGCCTCACGACATTGGATTTGCATCCATAGAACTTCAGCCTTGCAACAAAATCAGAAACCCTCTTAACACCTAATCAAAACTTCAAATATGCAAATACCAAAAAAATTTAGGCAATATTTAAGAGTGTCAACACCACATATCAAAAGGTTAGGTCATTCCAGCAGTTGCTAGATACTAGATTTAATTTGAAGACTAGACGTGAAAATTAATTCAACTAAGCACCATCCCTGCAACACTGCTCACACCCACTCCACATGTTTTTATGCAACACCACATATGTTTATGTAACAACTCAAGTAATGTGCCCTCCTTATCCAACTGACTCCAAGTATTGAAAAGATAGATGAAAATGATCATATGAGACAATTCTCCCTCGTTGAGAATCTCTCCGATAAAGCACCATACTCTCCACAAAATTCAAACTCTCTATGAGCTACAAGTAAACTAACACTCCCTTTGCAAGGAATGTGTTCTCTATCACACCAAGCTTCTCCCTCAACATCTCAAACTTCTCCTTTTCTAAGAGCTTTGTCAAAACAACAACCACCTGCAATACTTGGGTCTCTCACCCATGAATCTCAAGACCTCTTGTAATTGAAGCAAAATGATCATTAAATTCAGCTCTCTCTTTCCAAGATAATCCATTGCCAACAAATATGACCTTGGACTTTTCAATAGTCCAATCTGTTTCTTGCATGAAAACAATCACTAATTTCAAAATAGATTTTTCAATCTACCTCCTAGGCATCATTCTTGAGATTGGACTTGTACTCTTATATCATGGCATCTTGCCATATTTACACTACATTTGATTCAAAGCAAGAAGGTTATGTCTAAAGAGTGGAAGACATTAGTGCAACATCAGTAGGAAATTTTTTATGTTGTTCATGTGAAAATTTCTAAATCTAAATCAGAAATCCTCCTGCAGTAAAACTGATTTACAATACCTACTTGTTTTCATTAATTTAACAAGTTATTTTCTGAACACATCAAGAAAATATTAATGTAAATACACTGCAGCCTACACAACTATACAGATCAAGTACTGAAAATTAAATGAAGCATTCAAACAAAGGACACACTTATTTTTGGACAATTGTCCTCACAAAAACCCAATGGGAGAAAACCAATGCAACTATAGAGAGTTTAATTATTAAGCATATTTTTTAATACAATCTAGGGTTCCAAATCCGGCTCACCCAATAGAGAAAATCTCGGCAAAAGTACCTCTATCCGGAGACAGATATTTCGGCTGATCCAGCAGCAGAATGAAGAAACCCCACAAGTGACTGCGCTGTCCCCAGTGCTGCGCAGCAATGGCTGCAGCAAGCTTTTCACTGAGACTGTGTTACCTCCTCTAATGGTTGCGTCACCCTCCTCCTGAGCCTTCCCAACTTCGAAATCGATCTACTGAATGGTTGCTTGATTTGCCTCACGGAAACCCCAGCGCAACTACTCAAGTGACTGTGTCGCCCCCTCTGGCTCTGCATCACCCTTCTGGCTCTATGTGAGCCCTGTTGGCTCTGCATCACCCTCTCAAGGGTTGCGTTGTCTCTCCTGGTGCTGATCTGCCTCTCTGCATTTGTATTCTCGGCCTTGGACTGAAGTCCCGCTACCGAACTACCCCTAACTCCACTTAATTACTTAGATCTGATCTTCATCTGAGCATTGCTCCGTCAGAAGAATTCGATCTCTAAATTCAGTCTCCGTGTATGTTCTCCAACTGACCCTCAAGCCTTCCTTTATACTTTTCCTGTTGATGAATCAACGATCGTGATCTAATCTCTAATCAAGGGCTAAGATTAGAAAAGACTTGATCTTCGTTACTTAGAACATTTTCACCCAGATGTTTAAATTAACCACAAAGTTTCTGAGCTAGAGCACATCCAATGCTACCCAAAAATCGACACTCCCTCTTAGCGAGGAATGTGCTCTAGCAATACTTCAATACCAGAAGCATCACCCTGATCCACAGCATCGATCCTTTGCGCTGCTGATGCTTGGCTATTGCCCCTCATCCATTGCATTGTTGCTATCTGTACTATTGCCCATGTCACTACCACTAACACTGCTACATCTGTATTGTAGCTCCCTCTCAAATGCTGCATCACGTTACCCATAGCACTTCCATTGCTAACTGTTGCACTGCAACTCAGCTGTTGAGAGTTAAGCAACTAAAAATCCACCGAAAAACTTAACATACAAGTCAGTCTGGATGCATCTCGATGGTGAAGCTCCCTCTGCAGCTAATTCTGTGTTGACCATCTGATGCTCTGCATTTCTTCTGCTCTGCATTGCATTGCATGTTGAATTCCATCAACCACTGCGTTGTTGTTGCTGCCTTTGCTCTACGCTGCTTCAGCCTTCAGCGTCCTAGCTCTGCCATTGTTGCTCTATCCTCCTCACACCAACTGACTCCAGTCATCCTACTACTGTCATTAAGGGCTCCCGTAGCTGTATGTGATACAAGAGTTTGGAGTTGCCCCTTTTCCTCTTATACTCCTCCTCCTGGATCTGGTGACCCTTTCAAGCCTAGTCCCTAGTTGGGGCCCTTCCTCTCTGTGCAACTCACACTAGACAGCTCGCACTTCCTCCGGTAACTGCTTCCGGCAACTGGAAGTCGATATGTTGTCCAGGTCCCTAGCGAGCTGCAAATATATGGAAACTCAAAACTGGAGAAAGAAATGATCTCGCCAAAATGTCGAATGCCTCCTCTCTCCTCTGCGCAACTGCTGACTGGCTCTACGCACTCCCTGCTGGAGTAAGTGGATCTGCTCCCAGCTACTGCTGCTCTGCAGTGAGAAAACGAATTCCTTGGATCAGAATTCTATGAGGAAGACATTCCCTCAGTGTCGTGCAACCAACTGGTTGCCATCCCTGCCAAACAATTGAATATCAAACAAGTTCCTTTCTCCCTCTTTTGTTGCTGCCCCAGCAAAACTCGAATCTGGATTTCTTTGGCACTAGAAATCCTCTAAGGAACAAGCTCCCTCTGAATCTCGATTTCCTTCACTAAAATCCTTCTGCCAACAAATGTCAAAGCACTCCTCTCTGATCTCTCTTTGTTGTTGCTCACCACTGGATCTAGATTTCTTGGCAAGAAATCTTCTAAGGAACTAATTCCCTCTACTTTTCTTCTGCCCCATTAAACATTGTTCTGCACCAACAGAAACAATGCCCCACCAGCAACTCCAAAAGAAAATCGAAATGCACCTCTAGCCACGGCAACCGGAAAAATTTGAGGCACAAAACCTCAGCGTTGGACCAGCAATCACTGCGCTACCTCCTGCAGCTACAGCGTCACCCTAGCTGGCTAACGCAGGCTCTGTTTGAGCCCCTTTAGTGACTTCGTCACCCTTCCTCTGCCTCTTTCTGGTTCAGCGTTATCACTCGAGACAGCTGCCTTCTTGTAGCAAATTTTTCTTCATCCTTTCGTTGATGGCTTCAACTCTACTTGATCTGCAATCGCTTTGAAACCATGTGAAAAATTCTGAATCTAAACCAGAACTCTTGCTCACCCAACAGAGAAAATCTCGACAGAAGTATCTCCCTCTAGAGACAGATATTTCGACTGATCCAGCAGCAAAATGAAGAAACCCCACAGGTGACTGTGTTGTCCCCAGTGTTGCACAGCGATGGCTGCAGCAAGCTCTGCGTTGAGACTGCATCACCTCCTCTAGTGGCTACGTCACCCTCCTCGTGAGCCTTCTCAGCTTTGAAATCAATCTGCTGAATGGCTGCCTGATCTGCCTCACAAAACCCCCAACACAGTTGCTCAAGTGATTGCGTCACCCCCTCTGGCTCTGTGTCACCCTTCCGGCTCTGCGTGAGCCCTGCTGGCTCTGCGTGAGCCTCTCAAGGGTTGCGTTGTCTCTCCTGATGTTGATCTGCCTCTCTACACTTTTATTCTTGGCCTTGGACTGAAGTCTCGCTGTCGAACTGCCCCTCACTGCACTGAATTACTCAGATTTGATCTTCGTTCGAGCACTACTCCGTCAGAAGAATTCAATATCTAAATTCAGTGTCTGTGTATGTTCTCCAACTGACCCTCAAGCCCTCCTTTATACTTTTCTTATTGATGAATCAACAGTCGTGGTCTAATCTCTAATCGACGGCTAAGATTAAAAAAGACTTGATCTTCGTCACTTAGAACATTCTCACCCACATGTTTAAATTAATTCACATTAATTATTTTATTTCCCTAAGTTTTAACTTAGGCACCATTTAAAATAATTAATTATTTGAATAATTTAAGCTCCAGGTGGAATTTCTCCAAACGATTTCTAGCTCTTGGAGATCTCATGTGTTCCAGCGCCTCCACAAAATTTCGGAGCTAGAGCACATCCGACGCTACCCAAAATTCAACAATTCACTCACCCAAATATAGAATTAGGTTCTTCCACTTGTTCCTATGCATCTTGTAGTGTCCAAACAAGCAATGTGGACTTCCTAGCTGAACTTGAGGGTTGTGAGACCTTTGTATATTGTTGGAACCTTGCTGATCTGAATCTGATTTTTCTTTCAATTTCATATAAGATGTTAGAACAGCAAGCTATTCTCCTTTTTCAATATATATGTGAAGCTTTTGTGACTTTGGGGACCATCCATCCTCATCAATTCATATGCCTGCTTACCATAATCTTCCTCTATGTTGGAATGGACCCAATAAGTCCTAGATGTCTCCTTGTAACCATCAAAAAATACCCTTGTTACTCAAGGTTTTGAGCTCTAGTCCTATTTTCATCAAGAAAATGAATGTAAACTAGACAACCAAAAATACGAAAAATGCAATACCTCAGGTTTCTCACAAGTAGATGCCTCCTTCAATGTTTTGTCCTTCAAGACCCTACCAGAACATCGATTGAAGTTATAGGATATTTTATTACACAAGTTTACCCAAAGACAAATGGATCATGGCTTTAGAAGTGTCAATGATAGATCTATTCTTCCTCTACAACCCCATTTTGTTATGGATTGTAAGGCACTGTCAATTGCTTCCCTACTTCTTTACAAAAAGCATCAAAGTCCTTTGAGGTGTATTCTCCTCCATTATCAAATCTAAGCACTTTGATATTCTTCCCTATTTGATTTTCAACCAAAGATTTGAACTTTATAAACTTAAAGAACACATCATCTTTAGTCTTCATAACAATAAATCCAAGATTTGTTAGAGAGGAATCATAAAGGAACCAAAATACACACTACCTATAAATGATGAAAAATTCAAATGGATCAACTCAAAAAAGCCTCTCAATTTATGTTCACTAAATAGAAAATCTGATGTTACACCAAGTTTTTAATACATGGGGACACGTACAAATACGTGTAGGGAACCCCTTAAATTTCAGTGTATGACAAGGTAAAAACATAGGGGACACTTCCCCTAACATATAAAAAATAAAAAAATATCCTAACTTACTAAGGATTAAAAATTCCGATTTGAGTTAAACTAAACATCAAAAAAAAATAGCAAATCTTTAGTAGGTGCCAACCTCCACAAGCCAAGTTGACAAAATAAACAAAAAAAAAAAGGTGCTAACCTCCACAAGCTTAACTGATGGCATTGTATATTGTAAATCAGTTATAGTACAGAAGAAACGCCCCTTAAAACCTTCCAAGTCCAAAGAAAGTGCACTATGCATAAAGTCAATAGATTAATCCTCTAAAACACCATGGGCTTCTCTCTTCAATGCACAAGAAGGCCAAGTAACTCCACAAATGTAAAATCAAATGCAACCAATCTAGAAATGGTTTCTCGATGCAAGTATCAGCTGAAAATTAATGCACAAGGGCCAAGAAATGCCCAAAGGTAGCAATTGGCAGCAAGTGAGCAAAATTGCAAATGGTTGGAGTGAATCCATACAACTAAGAAATGCAGTCAAATAGTATGGTCAATGGAGCATTTGGGGTTTTAGATGAATATTATTTGTTTTAAAATAATTTTCAAAGTGTGTAGAGAAAAGTTAGTGCTCAGATTTTTTGTTTTTATATAAATCTCTATTTTTTTGTCTTGGGCTGACCCATGCAATGGGTACATGTGGGCATCTCTCTTCTTACACAACACATTCACAAGCATCATACACCAAATTTAAGAATAAGAACAAACCCTAAGGCATCCCTTGTGTCCTAATAAGATTGTGGTACGACCTCGTCATACCCAGAACATCATCTTCATCCAAAAGTTGTACCAAAGGACATAGTTATGCATACCCAATGCCCACGTATCCTATGAAAAAGCAACATTTGATTGTTTGTCAAGTGCACCCATGCACACTTCGATCTTCTCAACCTTGAAGTTGAACAATCCCTACACCACATTCTTCAAGATAGAAAGTGCTTCTAATGTAAGTAACTAAAGCACTTGTGGCATAACTTGTCACCATCATGAACTAGAGCATCATGCTTCAATGCTCCAACAAGTATCCTATAAATGCCTTGTTCTCACACTCCTTTAGCCAAAACTTGACCACTTTTTTTGCTACAATATTTCACTATGCAGTACTAATCATTAAAGTTAATTACATACTTCAAATATGTGATAACTAAAATAGGAAGAAAGTTCATCATTAATCCTAGAACAAATAAAACATCATGCAAATCAAGAACAACCCTTAAGGGATATCTAACATCATCACCCAACTCCACTTGCATGCCCACATCATGCTCTTGAAACTTATTAAATACTTCTAGGTTTAAGGTCATGTATCGAGAAGCTCCATTGTCCACATACCGACCAACACCAACTATGATGGTGAAGGTAGACATGCAAGAAACCTAGTAGGAGTATGTTTCTAGCTTGGATGCTAACTCATCCAGGCCAATCACAGTTACCACATTCCCTGCAAAAATCAAGAACAACCCTTAAGGGATATCTAACATCATCACCCAACTCCACTTGCATGCCCACATTTTCCTCTTGAAACTTATTGAATACTTTTGTGTTTAAGGTCATGTATTGAGAAACTCCATTGACATACCGACCAACACCAAATGTGATTGGATGCTAATTAATCCAATCACAGGTTCTAGAATCTAAACTCCCTGCAAACTGCATCTTCCACCATCTCCCCTTCCCTTTCTTCTTTGAAAAATTGCTTGCATAATGTCCCTTCTTGTGACATCTAAAGCATGTCACATGGCTCAAGTCCATACCATGGTTAGAAGAACATGTTTCTTCTTCCTTACCCTCTAAAGTCATCCTTTCTTTCCACCTTTCCTCATCTTCCAAATGAGATCAGAGTCTTATACCTCATTTATTCTCACTACCACTATCTAACAACTTATTTCCTCTTGCAAAATGTGTAACAAAATTTCTCAAAAGTCGAAATATGTTCACAAACACAAACACCGTAAAAAAAAGCTTCCCAAGTGGTGAGAAGTTGTTTTATGCAATGGGCACTAACTTCTTATCAATGAATTTCATGCTACTCGCAAACAAATGATCTTGAAGGTCAATGACCTTCATTAAGTAACTAGCCATTGTCTCAATGTTACTTTGGCAAGTTGACAGGCCTAAAAAATTACTCATTTTTCTCATCTTCTTTTGACAATTTCATGACTATTTAGCCCCTACATATCCCATTTTGTACCTTGAACATTACATATGCTATCCCATTATAGTCATTTGGGTTTTAACTGTTAACTCGTTGTAAATTGATGTCTTTGACAATTTTTATGGAGTTTTTAAATGGGATACATGAGCTCGTGATGATTATTATATTATGGAGGCAATGACGATCTAAGCTATAAGGCAACAACAGCGTCCATTCATCTTTGTTGTAGAGATTAGAAGTCTTCTTGGTCTAAATAATTCCTGTGTAATCTACTAGCGAGTTTTGGCAAGTTCTCTAGGTGTTAACAACGAGTTTCTCTATAGTATGCTGCAGAAGATGAATTTCAAAGTAAATGAGCAAATTTCTCCACAAATAGTGGAACCATGAAGAGAAATTATTACAGCCAAATATTTCCAGCCAAAGAATCATTTTGTAGGAGAAAGAATTTCTATTTTACATTTCAAGAAGCTGTTAGTTAGGCACTCCTTGGGAAACTTTTATTTCAGGAAACAATTAGGGTAAAAGTTGTTAAAGTTTCCTAGGATTTAGGACTAAGTTGCAGGAAACGTCCTCCCCACCCTCGTTTCAAGAAAAAAATAAAACGAAAACAGGGAAACTCGTACCATACAGCCGGGAAAAGCGTTTCCGATCGTACCGGTATGTTCCCGTACGAGAAACGTTGCGAGTATGGCCGGAAACGCGTTTCCCGACCGTACAACACTCCCTCTTAGCGAGGAGTGTGCTCTAACAATACATCCACACTGAAGTATTGCCTGATCTCGGCATCGGTCTCTGCGCTGTTGATGCTTGGCCTACTGCCCTCCATCCACTGCGTTGCTGCTCTCTGTATTGCTGCCCATGTCACTGTCACTGACACTACTACATCCGTACTGCAGGTCCCTCTCAAATTGATGCATCATGTTGCCCATAGCACTGCCACTACTAACTGCTGCACTGCAACTCAGTTGCTGAGAAGGAAGCAACTGAAGGACCATCACCCAATTACTAATAGACAAGTTAGTTGAGTTGCATCTCATCACTGAAGCCTCCTCTACTATTGCGTCACGCTATCTCTCTGAGGCTCTGCATTGCACTGCGTAAGCACTGCCACTGCATTGCTAAAATCCCATCACCCTATGCGATGTTGCTTCCACATTGTTGTTGCCTCTCCTCTGCACTGTCCCAACTTTGCCTCTGCTCCATTGTGATCTTCTGTACCCATTGCTCCAATCATCCTGCTACTGTCTTTAGGCTAACGTAGCTCATATGTGATCCAAGAGATTGGGCACCTCAAGGATCCTGCCTTTCATCTGTAATTGCTCTACGGATCAATATCGCCCCACTTCCTTGGTTCATGAGCACTCATGGCTACGTCATCGTCACTACCATCATCCCCTTTTGCTGTTGCTGCCTCGGAATCAGAAGATTCCTTGTCCTTCCTCTTTGGATAAGTGTTGGCGAAGTGTCCAAGTTTACCACATCTAAAGCACCGGACCTTGGATAGGTCCCTCATTTCTTCCCTTGTTGCCTTTGTCCCTTAGATGCAAGGGTTGCATCCTCCTCCTCCTCTTTCTTTACTTTGACCCCACCGTCGCTACTTTGCTTCTTGGTTATCCTTCTGATTTCCTCCTGACGGAGTATTGCCCACGTGTCCGCCCAGGATGGTAACGTTGCCCTGCCCAAGATGCTTTGGACAAACGTTTCCCATTCATCAGTGACTACACTCAGGGCAGTCCTCACCAAGAGCCCTTCATCCAAATTTGTCCCTATGGCAATCAATTGGTCTCAGATAGTCTGAAGTCTAAAGACAAAGGGATCGATTTCCTCACCCTTCTGCATCTGGAACAACTGCATTTGATTCTCCAAAAGCATCTTCCTCTAGACGGAGCTTCCCTAATACATCGTTTTCAAAGTTGTCCACATTTCATTTGTCGTGTTCTTCCCGGCAATATGTGGAACCACGTGATCCTTGACTCCATCCATGACCAAGCGCTTACCCCACGCCTGATTCTCGTTGAATTTCTTCAGGGGATCTGCGTCGATAGGAACATCTAGGACATTTTCAGCATAGTCCTTGATGTCGTACTCATCCAGGATTGTCAGGATCCTAGACCTCCAGATAACAAAGTTGGACACATCGTCCAACCTATCTTGATATCTCATTCCATGAAAACCCATCTTTGCTCAATCTGTCAAATCACAGACTCTTCTCCCTCCCGCTACTGCTACACTCAGCAATGAGCTGGATCTGGGTTTCTTGGCGAAAGAACCCTCTAGAGAATCAGCTCCCACTGACAATTGATTTTCCTCCCAGAAATCCTTCGCCGAAACAACTGAATCAATCCTCTACGATCACCCTCCTGATCGAATCTCATATATGTTTGGCACAAATCTATTAAGCGACTATTCTCCTCCCGCCCTTGTCACCTTTGCTAGGCATTGTTCTGCGCCAACAAAACCTTTGCCACACCAGGAACTTCTAAAGATCAAAAGCTCTGCTACCAGACTTTGGAAAACTGCACAGCAATCTCCACAGGGACTGTGTCTCTCTGGCTGGTCTCTGCGTGAGCAGACTGGCTCAGTGCAGGCTCTGCGCAACGCAGGCTGATCCTGCGTCTGCGTTGCCTCTGTGTCACTTAGATGGCTCTGCGTGGCCTCTGCGTCAGCCTGGCTGGGTTGCATCCCTCCTGGTGCTGCGCTACCCTCTTCTGGAACTCTGTTGCTTCAGCTACCCTCTCTGTAGCAATTTCCTTCATCTGCTCTATTGGTGGATCAGCTTGATCTGCAATGCTCTGATACCATGCGAAAGTTTCAAAACAAAAACCCTACTGCAGTGTCTTGATCTACTTCACCTACTTGTTTGAATAATTAACAAGTTATTAATCTGAATATTCAGAAAAACACTAAAGCAACTACAAACTAAAGTCTACACATCTACAGATCATTTATTGGACAGCACACACATGTAACAAGATTACACAGATTTTTCGAACAAATGTCCCCGGAAAAACCCAATGCGGGAAAACTAGTGCAGCAACTCTAGAGGGTTTTATTATTATGCAGAATCTGAATACAACAATCTGGTCACCAGAAATGGTTGGCCCTACAGATAAATTACACGACAGTTTGTACCCTTCACTCGAAGACAGAAAATATGGCTGAATCACACCCTCAAATGGGATTTACAGACAACGAGCACTTTCTGGCCCACTGGAACCCTCAGCGTTGCCTCTGCAGCCTCTACGCCAGCCCTCACTCGCCAGCGTCACCCTAATTGGTGCTGCACTTCTCTGGTTGGGCCTGCGTCACCCTGGCTAATGTTGCGCTGCGTCACCCTGACTGGGCTTACGCAGCCTCTACATAGTCCTCTGCGTGGTGTTGGTTGCACTGCGTTCTCCTGGTTGGCTCTGCACTGTCTAGTACTCACTGCCTCTCTGTTGTTGTATTCTCAGCCTTGGATCAGATCATCCCTTGCTGATCTCTGCCACTCACTGCACTACAAACTCACTTCGAATTTCTTAGCAAACCCCGCCCCAGAAATTCGACTTAGCTTCAATGCTCTGCAATGTGTGTGTGTTCTCCAACTGACCCCAAGCCCTTCTCTTATACTTTTCTCGTTGGGAAACCAACGGTTGTGATCTAATCTCTAATCGACGGCTCAGATTAAAAAACTGCTTGATCCACGTCAATTAGAACATTTCATCACATGTGTTTAATTAATTCACTTTAATTTTTCTAATTCCCTAAGTTAGACTTAAGGTCCTTATTAAAAAAAAAATTATTTGAATAACTTCAACACCAGATGAAATTTCTCCAAACATTTTCTAGGCTTTGGAGATCTCATGTGGCTTAGCCCCTCCACCAAATTTCGGAGCTAGAGAACACCCGATGCTACCAAAATCTCAACAAGTTAGAGATCTTTGGGGTTGTATTTCTCAAGGAGATTTAGAGCTTATTCAAGGGTTTTTTTTTCTTTGCAAAGATATTTCACTGTTTCCAACTGTTTTGGGAGGTGATTGAAGGGGCAATTTTCAGATTTTGAAGCTCTGTTAAAGAGTTGTTTTTTTCTACTATTTGGAGCTACTCTCCTCAACTTTTGGAAGGCATCCTAAGGTATGCCAAGATATCTATTCTTCTTCTAATTTTCTCTAAAAAATTGTTGTTTTTTCCCAAGATCTTAAGAAATCCTAGGGTTTTTATTTTGTATGAAAAAAAAATTGTTGATGTAGAAGTTGACATGGCCCCTAAGAACAAGAATTATCTAGCATGGACTCATTGCCATTTGGATAAGAGGGGAAAAAATATGCAACTATTGTGGGAAGAAAATTAAAGGTAGGGAGCCAAAAACTATCACTCAGTACATCTACAACCACTCATGGGCTTTGAACTTTATGAGGAAACATGTTGGGGGTAAAGAGCTTGTTCAGTCAGCCATTACACAATTTACAACAAACCTACTTTTGTTACAATCCATTGTTCAGCAAAAGGCCAACTTGAGGAAGACGTTTTCTTCTAATGAATGGAATGTATCTTAGCAGAGTAGAAAGGTTGAAGACAAACAAGTGGTTGATTGAGTGTTTGAAAGAAAGTTTTGGAAGAAGGAAGATGAGATATTGCTATATAGTGAGCCTCTTGTGAGAGTGTTGCAGGTGGTTGATGGTAATAAACCCGCCATGGGTTTTATTTATGAGGCCATGGATCAAGCCAAAGAGGCAATAAAGGAAGCATATGGGAATAAAAGACAAAAGTATCTTCGTGTATGGAGAATCATTGATGAAAGATGGAACAAAGAACTCCATGGACCTTTACATGCAACTAGCTACTACTTAAACCCAAGATATGCAATTTCAATTTTCAAAATTTATAATTTATTGGAAAAGCTTTGTCAAATATTCAAAATAAATTGATGAATATTTTGTTTTTTGAAATTTCAAGGTACCATTACACAAAAGATTTTGATGCAAATGGGGATATAAAAGAGGGATTATATAGATGATTGAGCACATGGTCCCAGATCCAAAAATTCAAGACCAAATACATAACAAGCTCTTGAATTTGGAAGAGAGTATTGGTACCTTTTGTAATATTCCTTTTTTTGGTGTCACCTATGACAAGGCTAGGAGGGACTCCCATAGTTAGGAGCAGACCAGTCACAGGTACAGGTTGGTGTCATCAGTGGGCCCAAGGGCTTTTTGGAGGAGTTTTGAGGAGTTTTTATGTGGTCGGGTGGCATTCACTTGATATATTCCATCATCCGAGCAATTTGGCTTTCGTTCTGGTGCATTCCGACAACTTTCGGAAATTTGAGTTATTTATGGGCTTAACTCAACTAATTACGCTCACAGAGGCATTCCGGGAGGAATACATGAAAGAACACCATAGTGTAATAGCTCATTGGAACCGACACGAGGATACCTCCATGTGGGACAGTTGGACATGAGTTTCAGTGACCGGAGGAGACGTGGTAGCCAATTTACTCTTTTCTGCATTAAAAAGGAATATTTTAATAAGAGGGAAAAGTGCTCCATGAATAAAATAATAATAAAATAATGCTCTAGAAGGCTCCAAGAGATATATAAAAGAAAGGGATGAGGCCATTGAGGGATATCTTTGGATCATGTTATTTTATTTTATGAGAGGTGTGAGACGTGGTTCTCTACTTCAACCGTAGCCCCAAGACGGAAACCCTCGGGTGATTTGTGAGTGTTGGACGAAAACCAAACTCTCTTAAGGAGACTTCAATCAGAAGTTTCGCAGAGCTTCAGGGATTGGTGTGAGGATCATTCAGATCTTCAACTTGTGCTTCAGTGGGTTCAATGACAACTTTTGCCGTAGCCGATTTGCAGCAATTTTCTTGCCGAGTCATCTACATCATTGCCAATGTCATTCATTAGTTGGGCCAGAGATCTTTCTAGGTTTTTCTCCGCTTGCTTGGCAAGCTCAAGTTCCGTTGTTCCTTTATGTTGATGTACTTTTTGCCATGGATTAATAAAATGGCTCAATGATTTTATCGGCATCCATTGTGTTATATTGGTGCCTGTGTGTTTATTTCCATTTATTTTGCTGCTCAAGTCTATTTCTACATTTTTAGTTAAAATATCCCATTTGGGATATTACAATGGTATCAGAGCTTCAATCTTGGATCAGCCTGCGGGTTTCCAGTTTTCAGTTGCAGCGATTTTGGTTAGAAGGGCCTACGCAGTCATTGGAGGAGGCTCATTTTTGGGAGCTGCATTGGTGGGATTTTAGAGCTGGGGTGTTGGGAAATTGATAGGAGAGCCATATGAGGAGGTTTGTTGGGATTTCGGAGAGCAATGATTGACAGTAGCAGCTACAGTGCCAGAAAACGAAATTGGAAGAGGGCCAAACTACAAAGGGTCAGATTTTGAAGGTTGGAATTAAAAGAAACCCTTTCTGGGTTTTTCTGGGTTTTGGGCAAGGATCACCTTCCCAAATTCCTAGAATTTTCTGAGCAGTTTTCAGTGGGTAAATCAAAGGCCGAAGTCAGGCAGCAGTGTAGTCTTGGAGCAGCAGTGCAGTTTCTAGAGGAGCTTGCTGGAGCGATTTCCAGCAAATACGTGTCACCTACAGCAGTATGTATTTGAACTGGTTGACAAAAACTACACCTACATCACTATAACAACTCAGAAAAATGGTGACCACATCATTGGTTGAACCATGGAGGGATTCCTAAACAGCTTGAGAAGAATAAAAGTTGGTTCCTTGAACCACCATGCAGCAGAAGACCAGAAAACAAAACAGAACAGCAAACCCTTCTCCAAGAAGGTGCATAATTTGCTCCAACAAAGGCATCCGAGGAATTTACATAAGGAGGAAGAAGTGGGAAATTGGCTTTATGCACTTGGTATGGACTTAAAGAGTGGAAGATCAGAAAATGACTTTCCCATGTTAGAGAAACTGGAATCCTGCCTTTCAAAGGTAGAGCAATCTGATTGGAGTTTAAATTGGGCTTTGGAGCCATCTATGCTTGCATTGGTACAAGCTAGATTCTTGGAACATCCAAGTGAGAGAGTCAAGCTTATAGCTGCCTCTTGTTTCAGCGATATTTTGAGGATAACAACACCCTTCCCTCCCTACAATGATGACATTATGAAAAGAATTTTCAAATTGATAGTAGGAACCTTTCGGGATTTGAACAACTGTGCAGGCTCTACATTTGGGAGGAAGCTTAAGGTTTTAGAAGTCATGGCCATGACCTGGACTTATGAGATCATGTTTGACCTTGAGTGTGATGGCTTGATTCTACAGATGTTCCAATGCTTCTTTAGCATTATGAGACATCATTCTAACACGATCATAGCACACATGCAGTCCATCCTGTCGTCATGTATGGGAGTCCGTGAGGCCATTTGCTGGGAGTTGCAAACTAGGTTGCTAAGCATTTGGAGGAGAGAGCAGTTGGTCTCACCTGCTGCTTATGAACTAGCCCAAGGGCTGGTTGAGTAGAACATTGAGCTTTTCATGAGACAGTTGACCAAGGAGGAGCTGTTCCAGTTTGGTGGATCATGCAGTAGAAATGAACTGAGGAGGAAGGGACTTTGCTTCATTTGCAAAGAACCATGGGGGCCTGATCACTCATGTTTGAGAGATGCAGATGAGGTAGCAAAGGTAGAGCAGGTAGACGTTCCTTCTGTATGTCAGGATGAGGACTCTTCTCCAGATAAGTCCATGGGATCAAATGATGATGCTTCTGGGGAGCGAGAGTGGTCATGCGGAGTTGATGCCAATAGGCTGGAGCTGCATTCCAGTGTGCAGGGTGAGCAGTCAAGGGACTCTACGGGAGATACTCTGGGTAATGAGTCACTTGTGATGATTCAGCCAGAGCAACATATGATGGAGCCTAAGTCAACAGAGGAGGATACTATGCACATCATGCATGATAGTCCTTTGAGGGAGAGCCAAATGGAGGCTCACATTGAGTATATGATGGATATGTGACTAACCTCGGGGTTAGCCACTGAGGAGGAACAATCAGATGCACAGACATCGAGCACGGTGACAGTAGTTGCAGAACCATATCCTCTAGAGATGTTGGAGGTTGATAGAATAGTTCTACAAGGGGCTAGGGGACAGCAGGAGCATTACATTCTCGATGAGAGGGATAAGTTGTTGGAGATGGTGGAGCATCCATCTGTGGGCCGACACATTGATGAGGTGCAAGTAGGTGCACATGCAGTCAGCAGAGCTGCGGTACCCTCAAGGAGTAGCACTCTCCAGGAGTACATAGATGGGGCTTGCAGCATATCTTGCCCACTTTGGCCAGCATATCTTGCCCACTTTGGCCCATTATAGAGAGAGGGGCTTTCTTCTACAGGCAGCTTTCGTTGGCAGACTGGATAGAGCAACGTGAGTTGATTATGAGCTGGCGACAGTTCTCTGGGCATATTTTGTATGCAGTTGACATTACATTGGATTCTTCTTCCAAGATAGATTGGCGGGAGATCACGAGTTGGTACCCACTTGATGGTACGATTTTCTTTGTAGGGAGCAAAACAAACCAGGGGCCCTTAGACATAGCAGATGTTACAGATTCCAACTGGCAGTGGGGCACAGGTCGTCATTTCTTCAGCACTCCATCTCGATTTCAGGAGAGCAGGATCAGCATGGGATTGAGTCAGGACTTGGATTGGAGAGAGGTGATGAGTTGGTACGCAGTTGGTGGGGCAACTTATACTGTTAGTAGTACAACACAGCAAAGCCAGGGAGCATTGATGCTTGTTGGCAAACTTCACTTCATGGGGCATCAACTATAGCTAGAGGCAGTGCGCAGTCCGAGCCATGGGACTTGGGCGATGTTTGGCCATGGTGGCGTGGGGATCCGGGAGGATTGTTTGTTGACTGGTACAGTGAGAGATCAGTTTGGGATCCTGGCATTGAGGGGTCTATTCCGAGTGGTTTGACACAGGTGCATAGCAGCACCCAGAGGTTTTTATGGGATCCGAGCATTGGGTCTCAATTGCGGCGGGCCAACAGAGTGGCCCACATATTTCGATTGCTTGAGGGCAAGCAATCTTGGGGCGGAAGGTCTGTAATATTCCTTTTTTTGGTGTCACCTATGACAGGGCTAGGAGGGACTCCCAGAGTTGGGAGCAGACCAGTCACAGGTACAGGTTTGTGTCATCAGCGGGCCCAGGGGATTTTTGGAGGAGTTTTGAGGAGTTTCTATGTGGTCGGGTGGCATTCGCTTGATATATTCCATCATCCGAGCAGTTTGGCTTTCGTTCCGGTGCATTCCGACAACTTTCGGAAATTTGAGTTATTTATGGGCTTAACTTAGCTAATTACGCTCACGGTGGCATTCCGAGAGGAATACATGACAGAACACCATAGTGTAATAGCTCATTGGAACCGGCACAAGGATACCTCCATGTTGGGACAGTTGGACATGAGTTTCAGTGACCGGAGGAAAGGTGGTAGCCGATTTAATCTTTTCTGCATTAAAAAGGAATATTTTAATAAGAGGGAAAAGTGCTCCATGAATAAAATAATAATAAAATAATGCTCTAGAAGGCTCCAAGAGATCTATAAAAGAAAGGGAGGAGGCCATTGAGGGATATCTTTGGATCATGTTATTTTATTGTATGAGAGGTGTGAGACGTGGTTCTCTACTTCAACCGTAGCCCCAGGACGGAAACCCTTGGGTGATTTGTGAGTGTTGGACGAAAACCAAACTCTCTTGAGGAGACTTCATTCAGAAGTTTCGCAGAGCTTCAGGGATTGGTGTGAGGATCATTCATATCTTCAACTTGTGCTTCAGTGGGTTCAGTGACAACTTTTGCCATAGCCGATTTGCAGCAGTTTTCTTGCCGAGTCATCTACATCATTACCAGTGTCATTCATCAGTTGGGCCAGAGATCTTTCTGGGTTTTGCTCCGCTTGCTTGGCAAGCTCAAGTTCCACTGTTCCTTTATGTTGATGTACTTTTTTCCATGGATTAATAAAATGGCTCAGTGATTTTATCGACATCCATTGTGTTATATTGGTGCCTGTGTGTTTATTTCCATTTATTTTGCTGCTCAAGTCTATTTCTACATTTTTAGTTAAAATATCCCATTTGGGATATTACACCTTTGGGCTATTTATGGCTATAAGAACAAAGAAAACGATCCACCAAGTGAGAAATGTCAAAATTTTCAAATTATATTATTCATTACAAGAGTTGAGTCCAAGTTTCAAAATCAATTTCTAATGCTTCTTTGATTTCAACTCTTATTGCAACCTATTGGCGGCAACAATTTGGTTGTCAGTTCCTTGATTTGCAAAAAAATTGCAATTTGGATATTGAACCAAACATGTAGTGCTTCAAGGTGTGAAAGGAATTAGAGCATTTTTTAGCACATAAGTACCAAGAAGAGGAATCGTTTGGAACAAAAACGATTGACTGGCATGGTTTATGTGTGGTACAACCTTAAGTTGAAGCACGACCAATTGTTAAGCAAGACCGTTAAGTCAAGCAACATTGTTTTAAGTGACTTTGATCCATCATCAAAATGGGTTGTGGAGAGTTCGGCACCATCATTTGACAATGAAGAGCTTTCCTGGATGGACTTAGACCCACCTCCACAGGGAGAGATATCACAAGCTTTAGGGCCAATGCAATCAAGCCAAAATCCCACTATAGAGGATGAGGATGAGGAGGACGATGATTATGATGATAGCTATTGGTACTAGTAGTTGTAGTATTGTAGTGTTATGCTTATTTTTGGACTCTAGAGGCCATTTAGGGTTTGTTTCTTGATGTATTTTAATTCATATTCCAAAGAGGTATTGTTACTAGTGCTACTTTGGTTATATGCACTCTTACTTGCTATATAAATGAGAACTTTTGCATATTTGTGTATAAATGGTTTTTCTTTAAAATTTGAATATTTTATATATTTTTTGGGAGACCAGTTTTTGTCCAATTTTTTTTCCGATTCCAATCCAATTGCTAATTCTAGGGTCGACCAGTTCGGCTTTGATAACATTGAATGTAACCCTCTCTCTACTCCAATGGAACAAAATTTGAAGCTTACATAAAAAGAAGGGAATGAATTTGAGGATGCGACCAACTACAAACAGCGTGTGGGAAGTCTTATCTACCTTACCACCACCAGACCAAATATTCCATTCATTGTTGGGATCCTTTTCAAGTTTATGCAAAAACATTGTGAAGGACATTGGTCTGTTGCAAAAAAAAAATCAAAAATACTTGAAGGAAACTCGAGACTTTTGACTCACATATTATAAGGTCGATGAATTCAATTTGATTGGATATTTTGATTCAAATTTTGATTGGGATAAAGAAAATAGACTGTCAACTTCAAGATTTCTAATGAATCTTGGATCAGCAACAATCTCTTGGAGATCACACAAATAGTCAATTCCAGCGAATTCCACAACAAAGACAAAATATGTAGCAATTGCAAAAGCAACAAAGGAAATTTTGTGGCTCAAGGAAATACTTGAATATTTACAAAAGAAACGGGTGAATTATACTCCTCTTGTGGTTGACAACACTTCTACAATCAAGTTGGCTAAGAATCCCAAATTCCATAATCAAACCAAGGACATCAACCCAAAGTATCATCTGAATCGTTATCATGTAGAGGCCAAGACTTCATTTGAAACATTGCTCCACAAGTGAGCAAACTGTAGACATTTTCAACAACGCACTTGGAAGATAAAAGTTTGAAAAGTTTGAAAATATACTTGGACTTACAAAACTCCCTTTGGATTAAGGGGGGAAATGTTAAATACCCAATCCTTGTGATTACAGTATTTTGTAAATATTTGTGTAAATAATTAAATTATGAGAAATATGAAGTGTCATAAGTGGATAGGAAAAGTCATTTGGACCTTGGAAAATGAAAACAAATTTCATTCTCTTTGTATTAATGTATGGCTCACCTTAAAAAAAATCATCCAAGTGTAGAGTTATTCCTCAACTTGCCATGATGTAGGGCTAAACTAGTATATATCCATCTTTGTTGCAAACAATGTGACATTTTAAAAGTCCTCCTAATCCAAAAATCCCCTATGTTGTTTGTTGGCGCGGATGAATTTCTCTATAGCATGTTACAAAAGACAAATTTTGAAGTAAATGAGCAAATTTCTCCACAAGCAGTGGAACCATGAGGACAATTTATTACACCTAAACATTTCCATCCAAAAAGCCATTTTATAGGAGATAGAATTTCTATTTCGTATTTCAAGCAATTGTTAGTTAGTCACTACTTGGGAAACTTTTATTTCAAGAAACAATTAGGCTTTAGTTAGGGTTTTCTAGGATTTCGAAACTACCCAAGAAAGCAAACTATTTTCTATAAATGTATAACTTTTAGCCCATTTAGGGATTTACTACTTCACTTTAATTTCGATAAAAATTGATACAACTCTTTCCTATTGGTGGTTTTGATCAACTTTTGAGTATGAGGGATTTGGAGCCAAGGCTCCAAAGGTGCAATGGATGGTTGAATCCCCTCTTTTCAAGAATGTATTTTCTTGTTGTTTTTTTTCATGGTTGTGACTTTCTTTTCTACATTTCATTTCAATTTTGATTAATTTTGGGGGACACTAGTGAGCTTCAAAGCAAAGGCCCATTCTTAAAGAATCTAGTTGTGTGTCTTCCATCTCTATTGATTGTTTTCAATGCCTTTCTTCAACCTAGAATTTCATTCTACAATTTATTTATGTTATGTAATTAACTAGATTTATTTCTTATAGATCTTTCATGTTGTGTGATTGGCTAGATTTATTTCTTGCAATTTATTATCATTAGTCTTGAGCTTTTAGACAAGTCTACAAGGACAGTAGTGGTAGTTCTTCAAGTTATCCTCAACTTAATAAGCTAATTAGGACCTTGGAGTAACTCTACGAAACAACCAATCGATAGCCCTTGGGTTACCTTCACTTGAACTATCTCTAGAGTTTAGTTAGTGATGTTGTCAGTCTAATGAACCAAGGTGAGGAAGCTCAGAGTTTGTTGCAAGATGAATTCATTTGTATCACTTATATTAGTTCATAGCTTTCTCCCTCTAGAGTAGTTATATGAAGTCACAAGTTTGTAGTCATTAGGGTTACCTTCAATCAAACTATCTAGTTTAGGTTTGTGACTTGGATTCCTCTAAAGTCATTGTATAAAGCCACAAGTTGGTAATTAGGGTTGACTTCAATGAAACTATCTCTAGAGTTTTAGGTTTGCATTAACTCCACCACCATCAATCAATTTACCATCTCCAAATTGGAGAATCACTATTATTGCATATACAATGTCGGTGTTTTGAAAATTCTTATGCTCCCAAGTAGATAATTAAGTAGGTTCCAACATATCTTGGGCCCACCATTCCCAAGCATTACTAGAGCCCATCACAACTGTGGGTGAGATTATTCTTCATAGCAACTTCCCAAAAACATTGGCACTCTCTTATATAGAAGTCAATGTCTCATACATCTCCTTGGTCGATGCAGTCGAATATAAGGTATTAGATGATCCTTTGCAAATCCGAGATGATCTTCTTTGCCTTGGAAACTTTCTTCTCTTATTGAATAAATTGTCAGATATATGTAGGAACTATATAGCCTTCCCTTCAACTCTCCAGAGATCCATATCCTCTATCAACATCTGCAACATAAATTTCCAAGGGGTAACAATAGAAGCTCCATCCAATCGGTCACAACCTATAAAACCTAACATAGTCATTTATGCAACTCCCTTGAACACAGCTTTAATCAAAACAAATGAGCCAAAGCAACAACCTACCATGAGTTCAAAGCATCCCTCTTAAATATAAATAATTACTCCAATCATTAAAGTTTCCTCGACATCATACCCACTCACCTCTCATAGGTCTCAATGACTCTCACAAGCATAGATTTGCTCCAATCATTGGAGCATTTTAAGCATCACAGCTAATGAAATCTTTCATTCTCAACTCCCTCTCACATGTAGCTGAATTCTCCATATACTAAATGAAAATTTTCAACGACATAGTTTATGTACCATGCTATAATTTCACCTCGTGACATTGGATCTGCACTCAAAGAACTTTAGTGCTAGAACAAAATCCAAAACCTTCTAAAAGACCTATCAAAACCTGAGAAATGCAAACAGAAAAATGTTGAAGGCAATATTCAATAGTGTAGACATCACAAATTAAAAGGTTAGATCATTCCAACAACAACTCGATACTATACTCTAATGAAATGAAGTCTGAAAAATGATTTGAAAATTAAATCAGCTCAGTACTAGCACAATGTTAAATATACATCAAATCTGAAAACTATATAAGCATGCTAAATCTGCTCAGCATCACCCCTGTTGTTTATTACATCAGCATGATAAGTCTGCTACAACAAATAATTAAATCAAAATGCCAAATTTGGTTCAAAAATCACATCTCATTTATTACAATGAAAAGAAGGTTACATAAATGAAAATTGGTTTCTCCCAACCTTACAATTCAAAGCCAATCAACTTCTTGCAAGCATATAAAGAAGAACATTTTTAACTAGAACATGATACTATCACATCACACTACTCCTCATGCTAAATCTCATACATAAAAGTAACATGCCCCTCCTCCCTTTCATAGAATAAGAGAGAAGGGTTATGAGTAAAAACCCTAGACTAGATCCAACAAAGAGAATGGTTCCACATGTGGAGCACTCCACTTTGGCAAAGCCCACTTTAACCCTAAGCAACTCATGCACCTCACATCTGATGAGGGGGGGTGATTACATGACAACTCATGCCAAGCATGCTTCTCCAAGTAACTAAATCAAGTAGTGTGCCCCCACATGTTTCAACGTAAATACATGCCCACATATGTCAAGCTCCCACTTCAATATTTTTATGCAACTCCAGTAGTGCACTCTCTTAGTCCAAGTAACTCCAAGTGTCAAAAAATATATATAAAAAGGTTATCACACGCACTAATCTTCACACTAGCACTCATACATAGAAGTGATGTACCCCTTGTTTCCTTTTATAGAATTTTAAAAAAGGGGTTACAAGTTAAAACCCTTGACTAGGTCCAACAAAGAAAATCGATTCATAAGTGAAGCACTCTACCTTGACAAGGTTCAATTTAACCATGACTAACCCATGCGCCTCATATGTGCTAAGGGTAGGTGGTTAAGTAACAACTCGTGCCAAGCACACTTCTCCATCTAACTCAAATAGTGCACCCTGCATGTGGCAAGGTGGGTACATGCCCACACCAATGTTATCGGAACCAAACTGGTGATCAAACCAGAAAACCCTCTAAACAAGGAACCAATCGACACCGGAAAAAGGACTAGACCAAAAAGCCAGTCGACCAAAAACACATAAAACAATCAAATTTGAAAAAAAAAGCACATTTTTTCATGTGCATCAATATGAATCCAAACCATTTATACACAAATAAGCAAAAGTTCTCATTTATATAGCATGAAAGGGTGCACATCACCAAAATAGCACCGAGTGCAATCCATCTCTGAATTGAAAATACATTAACAAACAAGCTCTAGTAGCCTCTAGCATCCAAAAAAATCATGCTAAAACAAATACCTACATATCATCAAAATCATTGACTATATTGGGATCTTCATCATCAATATCACCCTCTAAGCATTCAAAGAAGATAGAAAAAAAGTCCTAGGGGGGCATACCTACATATCATCAAAATCATTGACTATATTGGGATCTTCATCATCAATATCACCCTTTAAGCATTCAAAGAACATAGAAAAAAGTCCTAGGGAGGCAGCTCAATTGGTGATTGAAGTAGTGTGAAATCGTGTAAAACAAGAGATTCAAGGTTCAATCCCCCTGTCATGGCCTAGTATACGGAGAGAATGACAAGTCATAGGCCCCCAGAGGTATATTGGTAGCAGCCAAAATCGATCTCGTGTCACGCAAGTACAAGACTAACCCAGTTGTCAATTCCTTTGGTTTAAAAAAAAAAGATACAAAAAATATAGCATGTCAAGTCAAGATTTTGTTTGAGTGATAGGTTTTTTTTTGGTAGGGTCATGATAGAGGAGTTTGACAACCAATGCCACTAACATCAAGGCATATAAAGGGCTTGGTGTTCTTGATTAAATACTAGTTCCATACCCTCATACATGACAAAATCCAATGGAAACGTTGCAATTCCCCCAATCCTAAAATCTTGGAAAATTGTTAAGTCTGCTGGAATTTGAGTGAGATCTAAAATTCTACTTTCTCCATATGAAATCCAATGAGGTTGGGACCACTCTCAAACATCACGAGTCAATTCATGGTAATGTTAAAAATTTAAGTAAAAGAATGAATTCTTTTACTTTAAAAAATTAAAATTACCATGAATTGCATAACAATAGTAGGGCCATAGGCTTGAAAATTTGGTTGCCCTACCCAAATATTCTTGTTTTTTTTTAAAATAGTGTTTGGAACCTCCTTGGTCACATTGTACGACACCAGCTGATTCGGTATAAAATTGGTCGGTTCAGTGAAAAAAAGGTCGGTTCGGTGTTGAACCAATCATTTTTGGTTCCAGACCTCAAACCGAACCGGTTTGGCTCCCAAACCAGTCAAACCAATTAGTTCTAGTCCATTCCAATCTGGTTCCAATAACACTAGCCAATACATGCAAAGCACCCACTCAATATATTTTTAAGCAACAACTTAATCAGCGCACCCATCTAGTCCAAGTAACTTCAAGTGCCAAAAAATAGATGAAAAGTGACCATTGGACAATTTGCCCTCATTGAGACTCCTTCCCATGAAGCGTGAAACGCTAAACAGAACTCCAAGTCTCCAACACTCTCCAAGAAAACAGTAAATTAACACTCTCTCTATGTGAGGAAAGTATCTCTATCACACCAAGCTTCTCCCCCAAACATTTCAAACTTTCCCTTTACCAAGGGCTTTGTCAAAATACCATAAACCTGCAATACCTAGATACCTTGTCCCATAGATCTCAAAACCTCTTGCAATTGGAGCAATCTCATCAAGGTAAACTTCCTTTTTTCTGAGGAAATCTATTGCCAACAAATCTAGCTTTCAACAATTCAATGCTACCATCAGTCGCAATGTAATATTCCTAATTAGCTTTCAGCTAGTTGGAATATTAATTTTTTCTTTTGTCATTAAGGTAGATGAATAAGAGGGTAGGGAGACCCATAAATCTCTTTAGTAGGAATTAAACCACTTCTAATGTGAAGGTGGATCATCTTATCAGTTGAATAAAGCACTCTTAGGTGTGAATAGGGGTTAAAGCATCTGGATGGGGTCAAGTTTGACCAAATCAACAGCGTTGTTATGGAGGTAGTGGAGAGTTATTGGAGGACAACGCAGTCTTAGTGGGAGGGAGTCTCCATGAGAGTGGCATCTTTATTGAGTGGGACCAAGGGTGAGGAGGTTCACAAAGCATATAAGGAAGGGGATGGCAGCCATAGAGGGCATTCTAAATACTGTTTATGTTTGGTATTTTATGACTTTCTGCATGCTACAGCTGTTTAGCAGAGTCTGTTGTGTTGTTTAGCACAAGGGTGTTTCAGAGTGGAAATCCCACCCTCATCCTCAAGGGACTTCGAGTGCCCAATCAGGAGAGGTTCCTTTGAGCTTTATTCCACTATCCGGCATCAGGCCAAGCTTCAGCCATCATTAGCAGCGCAGTCTCCTTCAGGAATTGTGTTATTTTGCAGGGCAGTTGCTGTGGGGGGTCAAGTACCCAAGTTTGTGAGCTATGTTTCCAGTGAGGGGAGCAACCCTTCATCCAGAGGACCTATTTGGAAGTTCCTTGAGCTTCATTTCCACCATCCGGCATCAGGCCAAGCTTCAGCCATCTTCAACAGCATAGTCTCCTTCAGAAACTGTGTTATTTTGCAGGGCAGTTGTAGTGAAGGGCCTAGTGCCCAAGTTTGTGAGTTTGTTTTCTAGTGAGGGGAGCAACCCTTCATCCGGAGGATCTATTGGGAGGAGTATCAATCAGTTTTGCATCATATCAGTCAGTTTTGCATCATATCAGCCACCTCTTGACATCTATCCAGTTGCAGTGCGTTATTCAGCCCTAGGGTTGCAACTTTAATTTTGTGAATTTCCGGAAACCCCTTCTGGGTTGTCTTGGAAAGGTGTTAGAAAGCCTAGATCTCTGATCCCGGCATTTTCTAAGCATTATATCAGCAGTTCTTTGTGTTTTCAGTTTTACCCTACAGTTATTCTCCATAGGACTCCGCAGCCATATGTCCTCCGGCATTTTATGTAGCAGCAGCATTTCATATTTCATGTACTGGGTCACTTGAGGCTTGTTTTGCCTAGCTTGAGTGTCTTTTTCCTCAAGATCTTGTACTCATTTCTCTGCTATAATGTGAAATAAAATGGCTATATGATCTGCTCCTATTAACGTATTGATATTTTACTGCATTTTCTAGTTTTATGTGTTATATCCCTATTTTTCCTAATTTGGAATATTACAGTGGTATCAGAGCATAATCTTGGCTCAGCCTGTGAGACATCACACCTATGTCATCAGAAGAAGAAGAGCCTCTCACTGAAAGGGAGAAGCGGTACATCAATAGAAGAAGAAGGTTTGATTATACAAGCAACGAAGAAGACAAAGGCAAGACTCCAATATCAGGAGAAATGGATGAAAAGGAGTTTCCAAAACTTCTTCTCCAAACTATGCAGTATATTGACAAAGAAATTAAGGAGATGAGGATGGAGAGACATAAAGAGACCCCAAGGTGGTTTCTACATGGAGAAAGCTCTGGCACTTCACATCATTGGGGTGAGCAACCAGTAATGTAGCAAGTTTCCTAGCGCTCCACTATGCCTACATTCCTAGCAGTAGGAAATGGAGGTGGAGGACCTCAAGAACAAGAGACTCTTGAAGATTATTTTCTGGAGTACGAGTCTCAATCTCAGAGATTCAAAGATAATATGAACTTTCAGGAGTTTTGTCAGATTAAGGACAATAGGAGACCCCTGAATAACAATAGGAGTGAAGGGTACATGCAGAACAATGATCTGCAGCGTACTATGGGTGGGTTTTTTCTGCCTGCTTTTGATGGGTCATCCAAGTGCACAGCCAAGTCTTGGGTGGAGAAATTAGACATCTATTTTCAGTTGAACCAAGTACCATAGATTGAAGCCATTAAAATAGCAATGTTGCACCTTGAAGGTGAGGCACGTGATTGGTGGTTTCATGGTCTTTCTACATTTGGGCATGCCAATGTGACTGCATATTCAGAGTTCACCCGGAGGTTAGTAGAAGGGTTTGATCGAAGAGACCCAGAGGCACCTTCTGTTGAGCTAGCCAAGCTCAAGCAAACAAGTAATCCAGAGACCTATATCTCTGAATTTCTAAAACTTTCCGTCATGGTGCCAGATTTATCAGCAGCTAGGAGAGTTTATATGTTCATTGATGGGCTAGTAGAGCCTTTGCATGGATTGGTAAAATCCACTAAACCAACTACACTCCAAGATGCTATTGAGAGGGCTAGAGATTTACAAGATGCTTTGCCAACGGCAAGAGCTGCATTTCAGCAAAAGCCCGCTTTTCAGTCAAAGGGGGAAGATGTGAAGGTCCTTCCTCCAAAGGAGAACCAAAACAAAGGGCCTCTTAGTGATGATGTCCAGAGAGACTTAAGGAGGAAGAAGCTTTGCTTCACATGCCAAGAACCATGGGCACCAGGGCATCGGTGTGTTGCAGGAAAGGCACACTATATTGAGGTCTTCTCTAATAGTGAGGAGGAGGAAGAAGAGGAGCCAGAAGGAGGTAAGAGCGTTGTGATAGCAGTGGAGGATCCACCACCACCAAGGGGTGGGAATGTGGCATTTGCTCCAATTGGAGGGGCCCTTGCATCCTTGCAAGGAGTACCCAAGTATCTGACTTTGAGAGTCTGAGGTACCATTCAGGGGCAGCAGATATCAGTGTTGATTGAATATTGATGCTCAATTAGTGCAAAGGAGAATAATACCTACTGATGATTTTGAGGGATTCTTAGTTTTGGTTCCAAGAGCTAGAACCATGCAGTGTATGAAGTATGTTCCGGCATTGTCTGTAACCTTGGGGCCATACACTTTGACTGATCACTTCTTTGTGGTCGATATTCTGGACAACAATGTGATATTGGGTGTGCAGTGGTTGATTACATTGGGGAAGGTCACCACAGATTGGGAAACTTTGCAGATGGAATGGATAGATAAGAAGAGTGGTAAGCATCAGATGATCAGGGGCATGCACACTTATCCACCTCAAGAAGCCTTTGCACATAAGATGGAGCCTGATTTGCGCAGTGGGAGCAAGGACACATCAGTCCACTCAGATATGCAGTTTACTCTGAACCATGATGTTATATTATTTGAAGGCATTCCACCAGGAAGGCCCCCAGACCGGGAGTTGGTTAAAGAGTTCTCACAACAAGTTGCACCATTCATTGATCTGGCTAAGAAGGGAGCCTTGGGTGAGTCCAGCACAACGCAGAGGGCCTTTGATAGGCTCAAGGAGGAGATGGATGTTTGTTCGGTGTCGGTATCACCAACTCTCACCAAGCTTCTTGCGCTGAGAGGTGTTGTTTCAAGAGTGGATGAAGGCACAATTCTGGTGCATAGGGACTACTCCATAGCCTTTGAGAGTCAGGAGATGCTTTCATATAGGAAGGAGCCTTCCATATATGGTAAGGTATTGTTGGCACTCATACATGCATTTGCCAAACTCAGGAAGTTTTGGAGGAGCAATAGCTTCCAAGTGAAGATTGACCACCATAAGCTTCAATCTTCTCTTGAGCAAAAACAGCTGCAAGGAAGGCAACAAAGGTGGGGTGGCAGTATTCCGGCATGTGGCTTTAGCATTGAGCATGTCAAAGAGGCGACCAATGAGGCAAGAGGTGCCTTATCACAAAGGCTAACAGCGTTGTCATTGTTGATTATGGATCTAAATTGGGAGTCCCGGCTATTGGTGGAGTATTCCAAGAGCCACTTCGCATGTGAAGTGCTTGATGGGCAGGTAACTAATGAGAGGTATAGAGTGATGGATGGAGTCATCTATTACCAGGATCAGGTCTTCTTGACTAGAGATTCTAAGCTCAAGGAGAAGGTCCTACATGCAGCACATGATTCACTCCTTTCTGGTCACCAAGATTTCATCAGGACATATCAGGCCATTCGGGGGAGATTCTCATGGGAGGGCCTCAAGGAGGATGTGCTCCAACAAATCAAGAAATGTGCAGTTTGCCTAAAGAATGAGGAGGAAAACAACCATCCTGCAAGGTTGTTACAGCCACTTACTTTTCCGGTAGAGAGATGGGAGAGCTCATCTATGGACCTCACCACCAGCTTGCCAACTGTACATAGTAAGGGTTGTGTCTTTGTAATTATTGCTCAACTAATAAAGTATTTGCATTCCTTTGCCATTCATGTACAGTGCATTCCTCCACAAGAGAGCAAGCCTCTCTTTGGACTTCATGGTCTTCTAGGGGCCACAATCAGTGATGGGGATGGCCACTTCCTAGAAGGCTTTGGGCAAATGTTGTCTTGTTTGGGGTGTACTCGGTTAACACCAAACATCAATTACT
Source organism: Pinus albicaulis (assembly GCA_034641835.2). Classification (NCBI taxonomy): domain Eukaryota; kingdom Viridiplantae; phylum Streptophyta; class Pinopsida; order Pinales; family Pinaceae; genus Pinus; species Pinus albicaulis. Next base: position 618,127,018 of record CM076570.1, on the reverse strand, counting down.
ACCCCCAGGTAGATGAGCAGATAGGTGCAGCAAGCAAGTGGCTGGGAAGCTACTTACCACAATGTGTTCCGGGGTAGCAAGGAGCATAACTGCGTTGGTTCCACTTTAGGGACTATTATCACCATCCGGTATTTCATATGGCAGTCAGTGTATCTCTATTTTTGATTCCATATGTTGATGATGTTTTAGTCATTGTTGTTAGAATGGTTGAGGTAAGCAAGGTTCTTAGAACCAAAGATTGGATCCTAGAGAGTCAGGATGTATTCTGGTCTCTTGAGGACAACATTGCTACAGCCTGAGATCAACAGGAGTTCTACATAGATCATGGATGGGAAGAGAGACAGCGTAGGGTGTGCACTTTGGTCTATCTCTACTTTCAACCATATAGACCATTCATATTGCAGAAGATTGGATCCTAGAGAGTCAGGATGTATTCTGGTCTCTTGAGGACAACATTGCTACAGCCTGAGATCAACAGGAGTTCTACATAGATCATGGATGGGAAGAGAGACAGCGTAGGGTGTACACTTTGGTCTATCTCTACTTTCAACCATATAGACCATTCATATTGCAGAAAAAGGAGATTGAGGAGTTTTTTTATGGGCCACACAGGGTGATCCATCTTGTTGGAGGAGTAGCACATGGGTTGGAGCTTCTCATTGGGAGTAAGAACTCCAACATTTTTTATGCTCCATGCCTCAATGAGGCCATTAGACAGCAGGTAGTTTCCACCATGGATGTCCCACTTCTTTATGATGTGAGCCATTTGGTTTTATCACCAAAGGCTAACTTGGACACTTGGCAGGGGCAGGTAAGGGACAGGTTGATTGAAGAACATCTGATTCAGTGGAGGAATTTATCGAATGAGGATGCCACAGGGGTAGGAGAGGAGGTTTTGCAGCATCCATCCTTGCAGTTGCTTGAGGACAAGCAACCTTTGGGAGGGGAGGACTGTAATATTCCTAATTAGCTTTCAGCTAGTTGGAATATTAATTTTTGCTTTTGTCATTAAGGCAGATGAATAAGAGGGCAGGGAGACCCATAAATCTCTTTAGTAGGAATAAAACCACTTCTAATGTGAATGTGGATCATCTTATCAGTTCAATAAAGCACTCTTAGGTGTGAATAGGGGTTAAAGCATGTGGATGGGGTCAAGTTTGACCAAATCAATAGCGTTGTTATGGAGGTAGTGGAGAGTTATTGGAGGACAGCACAGTCTTAGTGGGAGGGAGTCTCCATGAAAGTAGCATCTTTAATGTGTGGGACCAAGGGTGAGGAGGTTCACAAAGCATATAAGGAAGGGGATGGCAGCCATAGGGGGCATTCTGAATATTGTTTATGTTTGGTCTTTTATGACTTTCTACACGCTTCAGTTGTTTAGCGGAGTCTGATGTGCTGTTTAGCACAAGGGTGTTTCCGAGCGGAAATCCCACCCTCATCCTCGGGGGACTTCGAGTGCCCAGTCAGGAGAGGTTCCTTTGAGCTTTATTTCACTATCCGGCATCAGGCCAAGCTTCATCCATCATTAGCAACGCAGTCTCCTTCAGGAATTGTGTTATTTTGCAGGGCAGTTGCAGTGGGGGGTCAAGTACCAAAGTTTGTGAGTTGTGTTTCCAATGAGGGGAGCAACCCTTCATCCGGAGGACCTATTTGGAGGTTCCTTGAGCTTCATTTCCACCATCCGGCATCAGGCCAAGCTTCAGCCATCTTCAGCAGCACAGTCTCCTTCAGAAACTGTGTTATTTTGCAGGGCAGTTGCTGTGGAGGGCCTAATGCCCAAGTTTGTGAGTTTGTTTTCCAGTGAGGGGAGTAGCCCTTCATCCGGAGGATCTATTGGGAGGAGCATCAGTCAGTTTTGCATCATATCAGCGACCTCCTGACATCTATCCATTTGCAGTGCATTATTCAACCCTAGGGCTGCAACTTTCATTTTGTGTATTTCTAGAAACCCCTTCTGGGATGTCTTGGAAAGGTGCTAGAAAGCCTAGATCTCTGATCCCGGCATTTCTAAGCATTATATCAGCAGTTCTTTGTGTTTTCAGTTTTACCCTACAGTTATTCTCCATAGGACTACGCAATCATATGTCCTCCGGCATTTTATGTAGCAACAGCATTTCATATTTCATGTACTGGGTCACTTGAGGCTTGTTTTGCCTAGCTTGAGTGTCTTTTTCCTCAAGATCTTGTACTCATTTCTCTGCCATAATGTGAAATAAAATGGCTCTATGATCTGCTCCTATTGATGTATTGATATTTTAATACATTTTCCAGTTTTATTTGCTATATTCCTGTTTTTCCTAATTTGGAATATTACACGCAACTTGCATGCATGAAATCAATCACTGATTTCCTGGCAGGTTTTGGAACTGTCTCCTAGACATCATTCTCATAATGGAATTGTACTCTACTAACATAGATCCATCTTACCCCATAATGTAATAAGCATCGAGGTGGATCAAATGAAATAGAGAGGTAATTCTCTCTAAGATCCAGAGTTAAGATGAATCAATGCCAATTTATTTTATTATGGAGATTTTTAATTATTATGGTCCCATTTACAAAAAAAAAAACAAAAGATTAATTATCATTAGTGTTGCCTATTTTTTAATTTTTCATTTTGATGGACTTTGATATTTTTCAATTTAGATTTTTATGTCATAGACTTAACATATCTACTTGGGTTGTATGTCCACCTCACTACTCTCTGTACAATCATGACATCTTGTTATACCTACTTTGCATTTGTCTTAGAAGGCTCTATCTCAATAATTGAAGACATGAGTGCAACACAGGAAGTGAACATTTTAAGGTGGTTGAATCACCCTAAAAGTAGACTTAAGTGTTCCCACTTGTTCATGTGCATCTCAGTTTCCTGGCTGAACTTGAGGGTAAGCAGGGCTATGTTTCTTGACTGGAACCTTACTGATCTGAATCTGGTTTTTCCTTCAATTTCATATCAGAATTTGGGACAACAAGATTTTCTCCTTCAATCTCTATGGGAGGCTTCTCTAACTTTGAGGACCATCCATCCTCACCAAAATTCATGTCATTGCATACCATAGTCTTCCCCTACACTGAAATGTCGCTGGTAAGCCTTGGGTATCTCATTGTACCCAACAAAACTCCCCTTGATGCTCAAGGGTTCAAGCTTTCCTTTTCTTGTCAGATGACAAAAACATGAATGTAAACTGGACAACCAAAAACACCAAAAAGTTACCTCAAGTTTCTCACCAGTAAAAACCTTCTCCAGTGTTTTTCCTTCAAAATCCTGTAAGGACATTGCTTCAAGATATAGACTGTTGTTTTACAAGCCCCTGCGTTATTGTGTATATGTATGTGAGAGGTTTGAATATTTCATGTAATTTTTTATTCATCGAGTCATTTACTGTCTAGTTCCAATTTTGGTAAACGCAGTTCCAATCAGTCTAGTCCCAATTTTGGGAAAAACAGTTCCAATCAGTCTAGTTCCAATTTTGGTAAGAACAGTTCCAATCAAAACCTAAGTATGATAACATTCATAGTTACCAGACCCGTCCAGGTAAACCAAGAACCAGTGGTTCCACCTGACCTACCACCCAAACCAGGTTGATTTAGCTCAGAACCACCCAGACCCAACATTGAGCATCTCTAGACAATATTTGCAGAATTCTTGTCCCTAATATTCAAAAAATGCTTCGGTAAGTCCAAGGCTCCTACCATGAAAATAGCTGATCTGCACTGAATGATCAATTAAGTGTTTGATTACGTATGAGCTTCAGCTGCAAATTTTTCAAATCTCAACCCTTGTTAAGCTCTTAAATCTCAATATGCTCTATCTTTTTTTCTGAGAAACTCAGTTGTGACCAACCTCTGAAATAACACTTTGCCAGCTATTCTCAGGATATATCAAACAGAAAACTCGCTTGTAAGTTTCATAATTCCAGTAATTGCTGCTACAATTTTATTTGTGGAGATACATAATACGTATAAATAAGAACACAACATAAGCATACCCATTACACGGAGTTGAGCAACAAACAGCACTTAAGACCATTTACAACTGCGATATACAATAAGACAAGCGTTGTCTGAGCACTGCCTATTTTACATTGGATTCTGTTAATCATTTCTGTTTGGATAAACTAACCTAAATATGACCGAAATTCCGTGCTTTATTTACATTTATCAGGGCAAGCGGGTCTCTACTTTATTGGTTCCACAGACAAGTTACTCTAATTTTATTTGTCTGAAAGTATCTGACATAAAATATCTGCAAACATACGGCGTAAAATATCTTCAATCTTGTAATAGCGCTAGAGGCTAGATTTCAACACTTGAATAGGCCCAATAAATAGAATCATTCTGCTTCCAGGAATATATTTCTCATCGTGCTCTATTTTATAATTTATTTCCATAAAGCATATATAACAGTTAGATCTGCCAAAATCTGGTGCCCACTGTAACGTGCATCGCACAATCTCACAAACTTCAACAATATTAAATGGTAAAGAGTCAATTTTAAGACCCGGACGCAACCATGGCCTCAAAATAGAAGAAAATAACCAAAAATAAACTTAGGTATATCTATGTCCCTAGCTTTCAAAACTTGAAGATAGGCACAGTAAATAAAATATTTTCCTCCAGGAGAACATTTCTCATCGTGTTATGTTTTATTTCCCAAAAGAAGATATGGTACATAGATCCGCAAAAATATGTTGTCTAGTATAACAATTATGGCACAATCTCACAAAATTTCGACCATATTACAACATGGTCAACAGTCAATTTTGAGTCCTAGGGACAACATTGGCCTCAAATCAGAAGAAAATGACCAAGTTTTAATTTTATTTAGCTATCTTGCGGCCAGATCTCAGAGTAGCTACCGTCAATTGCCTTCATTTGCAGAAATTTTCGTCTCTTTAGCAAATCTTTGAGCTAAACCTTACTAAATTTTACAATTTTGCTTCAGATCGCAGATTCTAACAATTACTTCTACAAAATCCTGCTGCATTACCCAAAAAATCAATCTTCTTACACTGAATCTGTCACATTTTATCTTCGTTTCAGCTAATTTACCCATTAAATCATGCAATGCTTGCAATATTTCATAGTGTTGACCCTTTTTGCCCTACACAGTTCAATATTTATCCAAATTTTCCGGGCTGGCCAAGCTCAAAAAAACTACTGAAGGCAGAAGAATAAAATCTCACCAGTATCATATCCAAACAGGAATCCGCTTATCCCAGCAGCCAGAGTCAATATAATCACGAAAAGCGTTGAAGAAACTTTGTCTTCCTTTCCTGATCCGTCGAAATTGCTAATATCTATCCCAATTTTTGAGGTTCGAACCTGGGCCTTTTCGATTTGGGGGCGCTGAAGCAGATGGACATCGTCACTGTACTCGTTGGCTATCTCCATGGCATCCTCATTGATCGCATCGACCCTGCCTCCCTTCTTTGCCATGATAAAGAAAGACAAAAGCTCATTCAGCGCAATTCTTCCGTGTCATGTATCAGCATTTAACGGAGCAGCCCCTGAAAGTTTACCCGACTAGACATCAATGTTATCATGCTTTCCAAGAATTGTCAGTCCGTGTTACGGCCCATTCGCGATTGGACGACTGTTAAACGGCTCATTCTCCGTCAAATTGTGCGCACTGCGATTGTCGTGGCGGGAAGGCCCGGTTTCCCTCAGTACGGCCAAATAAAAGTCGACATCACACGGTGTGCGCGTTGAACGTGGGGAAAACGAAAGTGTGGCCTTCTAAGCAGTTGTTCCAGGTTAAACTTTGCGCTTGTTTCTGGAAAGACACTGTAAAAACCGCGTGGAATTTCATCGACACGCGAGATATTTAAAGGGATGGCGATGAAGCTGGAGGGATCACCTTTTCATGAGCTGTTGGATTTGTTTTAGGGATATTTTTGTGAAATCGTTTGCTAAGATGAGCAGGTGAAGCGCCGCGGTCACATGGAGTATTCTTCACGGCCAACTTCACTTCAAAGGAAATAAACCTTTTTCTCTGCCAATTCATTCTTACCGTTTACACATAAATGTTTTAGGTAAAGCATTTTATTATTAAATATATTTAAATATCAGTTTATAATAATAAAATATAATTTAGAATTTCAATAAAATTAGATTTCAAGGTTGAAAAGGAAATTTATTTAAATACAGTAATTTCATTGGTTTGTTAACATAAATGATTGTAAGTTTCCCTAATATAAATAAATAGGTTCGTTTTATTCTGAGTTTCCATAATATAAATAAGTTAGTTTAAGTTACTTTTATTGTGGGTTTTCATAATATAAATAAGTTTGTGTTTTTTTTGGGTTCTTGGTCAAGAGTCAAGATAATCGGTTTAAAAGTTTATAATAGAATATTACAGGCAAGATAACGAGGACAAAAGTTTTAATGAAGCATCATGTTATAATAATCCTTGAATTTAGGTAGTTTGATTATTATTAAACTCTTTCAACTATTTAGGATTAGCGATAAGATAAAGTCATTTTTTTATATAAGATTATAGATTCAAATCTAGAGTTATCTATATTTTAGATATTATTTATTAAGACAATATTTATTAAGGGATCATAATTCATATTTATTAATAATAATATTTATTAAATATCATAATTTATTATGTTTTTAGCAAAGATTTTAGCAGGGATTTGAATTTAGGTAAGGAAGATAACAACCATTATGTCCAACCACCCAAAATAACCTCAATTAACAACTAATATTAAACACATATTTGAAAGTTAACAAAATTTATCTATATCTTTATATCTTCAAAACGTACACTAACTTTTTCAAAATAAACTTTTCAATAAATATGACAAACACATCTAGCTCATAATACATAAAATCTCAAATTATCTCAAATTATAATTTGGAATTTCTAATTAAATTATAACATATACCATAATTCCATAATTTAAAAAATAAAAAATAAGACTTATAACATAATTGACTTCATAAAATATATATATATATATATTCCTAATTTAATTTTAATCTTCTTAAACAAAATTTTATAATTTATATACATTAATCACAAAATCAAAATGTATAACAGTAAAACTTAAATAAACTTATCACACATAACCATCTTAAAATGAAAATGATAATAAAACCACTTATCATTCAAAATATATAACAATTAAACTTGAACAAACCTATCCACACATAAAAAGTAGTGTGGCCTTGGAATAATGAAAATGATAATAAAATCACCTAACATTTCAATTGAAGTTAAACCAAAATGATAAATTAAAATAAATAAAATGTTTTCTTTACAATTCTCTCTTTTATATATATATATATATATATATATATATATATATATATATATATATATATATATATAAATTAAATTAAATGTTTTCTCTACAATTCTCATATATATATATATAATTAAATATAATTATGTTTTTAGTTTTTAATTATGGTAAGAAATGTTTGATAAAAGTGATTGGAGTTTATTCCTGCCATATTTTTTTTATTCAATTTGCTAAAATCTAATAAAGATTTCTTCGAATCACAAATTTGAGTTGTAAACTCTCCATAATCTCAGTGACTGATAGGTTTTTCAAGGTGTTGAATCCATATATGCAGTCAAAAACCCATTTTAAATATTTATGTTGATAAATATGTTTATATTGGAATAGGGTTTCTAGAATATTTTTTTATATTAAAAATTATGTAGACTAGTTAGATTTAATAAAAAGGGCATATTCTTCATCATCTTTATAAATAGAGAGATCAAATTCAACTCTAACCCTAATATTTGTGGTTAATCAAATTTTACTTTATTATTCCATTTCAATTATTTCAACAATAACACCCATAACCATTGTTGTAAGAATAGTAAGATCAAAGAAAATAGGACTAATGCACCCAAATAAATTAAATGGTTGGTAAACATTAGGTATCAGATTGATAAGATTTTTAAAAAAATTATGTAGACTAATTAAATTTAATTAAAAAAGTATATTCTTCATCATCTTTATAGATAGAGAGATCAAATTCAACTCTAACCCTAATATTTGTAGTTAATCAAATTTTACTTTATTATTCCATTTCAATTATTTCAACAATAACACTCATAACGATTGTTGTAAGCAAAGTAAGATGAGAAAAAATAAGACTAATGCATTCATATAAATTAAATGGTTGGTAAACATTAAGTATCACATTGATAAGATTTTTAAAAAAATTATAAAAATTAACTAAATTATAATTTTATTAATTAAAAAATAATAATTAAATTAAACATATATACATTTGTCAATAAAAATCATAGAGAAGTTTGCTAGAATAATTATTATATTTTCTTTTTAAATTTAAATCTTTGTTATTAATATAATAATAACTATTTGTCTATATTATATCTTTCCCATTTAAATTTAAAACTGGAAAATAAAATCATAAACTTAATTATAATAGCTTTAAACATTATTATTATTGTAGCGATTAATTAAACAACAAAATCTGTATAAAAAACTGATGATAAAATGAAACAATATCCTATCTTTTTCAGTTTAGTATAACTTCCAAAAAATAATAACTTTAAAAAGTATGAATATTATAATATCTCGACAGCAATCTATTTGGTTGGTCACAATTGTCGCGTGTTTTTAATGAAATTAAATTGATACCGTGTCGATTTGAGAAATAGATACTATTATAAGTAAAAGTAAAGTATTATTAATTAATTATTATAAATATCATTAATTGAATTTACTTTGGGGAGTGATTTTTCTCTTTTCATTTTACTATAAAATTAGTATTATGTAATTCATTTATAATATCTCAAGCAATCCTTTTTACAAAATAAAATATCGAGAAAAGTAGTATTATGCAATTCATTTATAATATCTCAAGCCATACTTTTTACAATTAAAATATCGAGAAAAGGAAGTGGTAATATCGAGAAAAGGAAGACCACAGCTATGTTATGAGATATTAAATATATAATTATATATAAAAGTAATTGTGTTTAAAAATGTGTTTTAGTTTAATAGGAAAGAGATTTGTAATGTCTTATTATACATGAAGTAAGTATGGTATAACATATTCAAGTTGCTTTGAATTTGTATTAGTTTTTTTTAACCAAAAATTTATGTTGTTTATCCAAAGTTTAAAATTGGGAATGTAAAAAAATAATAAAAATAAAAATAGGGTTGACAAGAGTGGGAGGGATTTTTTTCAATTCCAAGGGAAACCAAGAAGTAAAGTATTCCTAGGTATTGGCAAGAGGACAAACAATATGGCCGAAATGTATGGCTCTTGCTTGGGCTTCTCTTGGCTAAAGAAAGGAATATCTAGAAGACAGTAATCTTGGGAGATTCCCTTCTCACCATTCAACATTTACAAAGAGCTTCCTAAGAATAATCACCTCAACCTTCTTCTTCTTAGAATTGAAGTATCTTGGACTATTTTCATCACGAGTCCTTTTATCACATCTTGAGAAGTCAAAATAAGGAAGCAAATGTGTAGGCAAATTCGGCTTGTCTATGTTAAGATGGCAATCTATTCAATGAATTATTTCTTCCAAATTCCTTCTCATTTTATAATTGTTAAAGCCTATGTGTTTGTTACAAAAGGAAATGAATACCATAAGGGCATCAATGTAAAGGCCCTTAAATCCCCCTCTTCCCCTTACATTGCCAATTATAAGATCTATGAAGTGTTTTGTCGGCCTATTTATATGGATGTGCTAGAAGACAGAGGGAAAGCTTGCCATGCATATGTTTGCCCCTTTCAGCCTTCGAATGTGGTAAGCTCATTCTTCGAACAATTCTACAACCTGTTTTTTGCCCCGTACCTATTTTATTGTTGGCTTCAGGGTGATGGGTGTTAATGGACTTCAATGTTGAAGAGATCCATGTTGCATGTGAGCTCTTAGGACTTGCATTCAAATATATGGATTGTGTTTGGGAGGTTCGTTTACAAGTTACAGGAAACATGTGTTTTTATGGTTGTTGTGATAAATCTTCTTTGTGATGGCGAGTAATTCTAGTTTGGGAAGTTTCCATTGCATGTTATGGTAATTTCCAAGGGGTTGCACCAGTTGATAGCAAGAGGTGCCAATTTTGTGTAGTGACTGAGGGATTGAATTGCAAGGAGAGAATTTGGGCTTTGTGGATGCTCCTACTTGATTATGAAACCAAAATTATATTATGCTTGGTTGCGAGATTGTGAAATTTTCATGAATGCACCAAACTAGAGTTTATTCTTCTAATTGTTAGCAATTTATTTGTTTACAACAAATAACAAATAAATCACTAAAACATTCTTCACAATAAAAATACGTTGCAGAATATAAAATCAGGAATTGAGAAATATGCACACACAAAATAAAAATGACACCAATATTTTTGGACTAAACGTCCCCGGACCCCGAAGGGAAAACTGGTGCCACAGATGAGGGTTTATTTTATTATGCAACAAATATAGAGAATTACAACTGGTGGCTTTCCTAGCACAACTCTCACAATTTATCTCAACTAGAAAAACTGGGAAAAAAATTTTTCCCTAACAACACTTCTTCTGGCCCTCTCCAACAAACTCTCACTTCCTAGCTAATTCACATTGTTGGACTAGAAATACGCATTGCCTACTCAAATGAGTTCGATTTGCCTCCGCAACTCTTGCAGATGAGCCATTATGTTTGTCTCTACCTCTGGAAATTGTTAAACAACATAAAAATAATGGACAGGATATGAATGATAAAACACTAAATACCTTTACTGCTAGCAATGATACGTATTTATACATTTTCATGACCATTGGTTTCGTATTCCACACTATAACCCTTAGCGGATTGGGTCTCCACAGAAACAATTCTCTAGGCCTCCTAAGACTAGTTATGGGCACTAGCAACTGAATCGATCCCTCTCCCGACAACTCGCACTAGCAAACTCGTAACTCACACTGCAAAGTGAAACCTCCATACTAGATAATTCAACGTTTGTTTTCCTCCTCTGAAAACTATAAAACATCCTAAAAAATTCTCTAGAAATTCTCCCTGCTTCTCTCCTTCCCTGGCTCGAGTTGCGGCCTCGCTGAAAACTACGAACTGGGTAACTCGATCTGCCTTGCTCACAACCTATAAATTGTGTTTATCTCCAACCCCATTAACTTGCTCTTGTAATCTCTCATTGGAGCATCAATGATCAATATCTAATCGTGATCGATAACTAAGATCAATTTGACTCCATCAAATAGAAATATCTAGAGAAAAATCAATTTCCTCAATTAATACCCATTAATTAATTAGTTTTCCTAATTTAGACTTAGGAACCTTTTAATTATTGAAAATGAATTTAATTGAGAGGTTTTATGTGTTTTCTCTCGAAACCTTTTCTAGGTTTTGGATATCTCATGTTACTTAGCCTTTTTGACACCTTAAAGACTAGAACGAATGTCTAATGCTACCACAAATCCATAAGATAACACTCCCTCTTAGCAAGGAAGGTGTTCTCCCCAACATAATACTCATTAATACCTATGTAACATCCCTGATCAAAAATTCATGTAAATAAAGTTAATAAAGGAAAAATAATAACCAAGGTCGTGGGACACTTATTCCAAGTTGAATGTTGGGAAAAACATCTTGGTGTGGGTGTTCATTTGGTTTATTACAGCTAAGGAAATTAGCAAAGACAATGGCAAAGGCTTTGGAAAGGCAAAGTGGCATTAATTGGAATTCTATTTATGAAAATAATGGAAATTAGGAGAAAAGGAAGGTGGAAGGTCACAGGTTGCATGTGAGGAAAATGAAATAAAATAATGGAAAATTGAAGAAAATAGAGGCCTCATTAATAAAAAGGCTTATGAGGATCAGTGGGTACCTTTTTTTTCAGCTCAGTTTTAGAGCTCTCTCTCTATTCTCTCTCTCACACACTCTTGGACACCTAGAGTTTCCTTGGAGCACTCTAGCACTGGATCAAGAAGGCAAAGCAAGTACAAAGAAGGCAAAGGAAAGCAAAGATCAAGCAAGGAAGAGCGGGATTAAGCAGCTACATCGAGATTACTTGGAGGTATTGATTTGCGTGTGTGATTTCCTTGCTAGATTTGGCATTCATGGTACATGCATGTGTGTATTTGGTTCTCTTGTTGTCATTAGCGTGGGTTTTTCCAGGTGTGACAATGTTCTTCAACCTTGCCTTGCCATTTCCAAATAGCCATGGTGTGGTGGGTTCTCTTGTGTTTGGTTGAGATGGATTATCGGATGGACTCAAAACTGAGTAGGGTGGTCTTAGGATTATTCAGAAGGCTTACGAATTCCGGGATGGGATACATGGTAAAGCCTGGATGTGAACACCTTGAGTGATCCTAGGAATCCTCGACCGGTGAATGTAAAGATACACGGTAAATGTCAGTGGTGAGTACCATTGATTGGGCCTAGGAATCCCTTAACCAGTAATGGCAGGATACATGATAAATCCTAGAGGGTGGAGACCTCGTAGGCCTAGAAATCCCTTGACTTGTAATGGTGGGATACGTGGTAAAGTCGAGAGGTTGAGACAAACAAAGTCCTCATGGTTTGAGAGATCTGGAGGCATCCATGCTTGTTTAGGGCCCAGTGATCCGGTGGGGATTATGGTAAATCCTGGTTGTATTGATGAGGGTTCAGGCCTAGTGATCTGGTGGGGATTATGGTAAATCCTAGTTGTATTGATGAGGGTTCGAGCCTAGTGATCCAGTGGGGATTACGATAAAGCCTGGTTGTATTGATGAGGGTTCAACCCTGTGATCCGGTGGGGATTGTGGTAAAGCATGAGGAACCCCTGGTTGGTTTTGTTGTCAGTCCCACATTCATGCTTGGAATATGGCACGAGGGTGATTGGCTAAAAGAAATATTTGGTTCCGTCAATCTATGGTCGGGTGGTTCGTGGAAGTCCCAAACCTAGTTGGATTTTTCATTCATTAATAAGAGCTTCTTCTCCTTGGTATTTTATGTGTAAATGTATTGGCTTATATGTGGATTTTATGGTTGATATATCCATATTATTTATGTTGGTTCTATGTTGGTTACGAGTATGTTTCAACAGGATTAATGTATGGCTCTCATCATGTTTTCATTAACAAATTAATGCGCAATGTATATATTTCCTAATATATTATAATACAACTATTGTGATAAGGCAACAATGCTTCTTTATGAATCTAAGATAAGTATGAGACCCCTATTCTCAGATCTGTTGTTAAGACCTGTAAATTACATATAGGTGACAGGTTTGACGAAATTTTTGTCATGGCTAGTAGGGGTAAGATCAAGTATTTGTATCAAAGTTTGCATTAGTATCTTTGTTCCCGTGTTATTTATCATTTTTGAAGTTTTGGGTAGTGGTCTGAGTCTTTGCCCTAAAAAAATGGCACAGAATATGGGATCGTTGGCACAGAACTAGCTGGAAAATTCCACAGTCGCTAGCATGCCTTGCTATGGGAGTGACTGGAAGGCCTCAGTCACTTGCAGGGTCTATCATCGGAGAAATTAAGGGTCGAGGTGAGTCAAATGATGAGTTGTCTAAGGGGTTGACCACCTGGAAGATTTAGTTAAGTCCTAAAGGTTCTATAGTATGTGAGGAAGTTCAGATTGGTCGTGTTATGTCGATTCTAATTTCTTAAGGTGACCTAGGAGGTTGAATCACATCATAGTAGCCTCTCATCACATGTTTACCCCAATGGACCAGTTAGTTTGGCTAAATATGGGAGGAGGGTATTACAGAGTGGTATCAGAGCAGGTTCCGTTCTCTTTGGGTGATGTTTGGTTTCTATTATTTTTGGGTGTTATCTAGTATCAGAGCATGGTTCACCCCTTGGGCTGGATGGGTGGTGTGATGTTCATGCATACATGTCGGTTCCATATGTGTTATTTATGCTTGTGGTGTATGTGCTTGTTGTGTATGCATGGTGGTGTTCATGGTTGCAGTTGTGCCGCCATGTGAAAGTTGATGATGTCATTGATTTGATGTGTTTATAATGAGTATTATGCATGTTAATGTTTATATGTTTTTATGCATACATTGACATGGTGATAGTTGTCGTGCATGAGGTCATGGTAGATGGTCAATATGGTCATGCATTGGTAACTGGATAATGGTTTAAATAATGTTCATACATTGTTATGATTGTGATTATACATGTATCGTGCTAATTTTGTTGATCTTGCAGAAGAGATATCATCCCCTGAACTATACTAAGGTATGTTGATTATGTTATGTTTTGGTTTAGCTGACATGGTATACTTTAGGAAATACATCAAAGATGACTAGCAAGATGGTATAATACAGTTCACGAGACTCTCCCTATGGATCAGATGAGTAGCATGGTGGTGGGCATCCTTTTGACTTAACATGCACATTCAGAAACTTGAATGTAGAAATAAGAAGTTGCAAGGCAGAAAATGACAAGATCATTCATGCACATGAGAAACAAGTAGAAGTCAATGCAGTAATCCCTTAGAGTTTTTCTAAATTGCAGAGACATGGACCACTTCAAATCAGCCATCGGCAAGAGGATAGGACTAATGGAGCATGTTCCAGTAGATCTCATGGTGGGCATAGGTCAGATAGAGATGAAACGATCAGAGATGGCAATCTCTTAGATACTTCGGATAGGAGAGGTGATGGACATAAGTTCTATTTTAGTTTTGTTTTTGACAAGAACTAAGATCGTCGTCATTATCATCCTTATAAGAGGAGTAACAGGGAGTATTTTATGGAGACTTGAAGAAGTCTGAGGGTGCAAAGGCATGGTTATTTGGGCTGAAGATATTCTTTGAGTTGCATGAGTACACATAGAATATGAAGGCCAAAATAGTTATCTTCAGCCCCAAAGGGAAATCATACATCTCGTGGGAAGATGTGAAGCGGGTCAGAGACACCAGGACAGAAGAGTTGAGTTGGCATGAATTCAAGAGAATTTTCATGAAGAAGTACTTATCAGAGAGGTACTATGACAGCAAAGCCAAGGAATTCTATTTGCTAAAGATGGGATCGATGACAGATGGGGAGAATAAAACCAAGTTTTTGGAATTATTATGGTATGTGTCGTATATTAAAGATGAAAAGGCTAAAGTTCAAAGGTTTGTCAGTGGATTGCCATTATCATTTAGAGATCGGATTGAGTATGATGAACCTCGATCACGTGAGGAAGTTATTGGGAAACTAAAGCACTGTTATGAGAAGTCAAAGCGTAAGACAAAATATCAGCAAGGGTGGAAAGGGAAAGATAAATCTAAAGATAAATGGTAGTTGAAAAGAGAAAGACCCAAAGATGCACGCGAGAAAGAAAAATTTTGCACCTTGCAAGAAGTTCAACGTAGTTAGAGAGGGACATGGGTCATAACCTAGAGGGTAGCAGAATAAAGGTGATGGTATGGGATCATTGCGGTGTTGGATATGTGGTAAGGAGCATCTCAAGCGAGATTTTCCACAGTATTAGGGTGGTAGGCCTCATATATGCAGTACAAAGGAAGCGCAAACAGTTGGGGATGTTGGGCAAATAATTCCTCGTATCTATGCAACATTGGATAACAGGCAAGAAAATCACCAGACATCTATTATTGAGATGGACGATAAGCTTTGTGATCAAGTTGTTTATATTTTGATTGACCTGGATCTAATTATAGTTATGTTATCCCTGACTTGGTGGATAAGTGTGGTTTGAATAAAGAAGTGCATGTAGAGTCATGATTAGTGCATTTGTTGGCTACATGTATGAATAAAATAGTTCATCATTGGGTAAGAAGTTGTACATTCAAGTTGAATGATATGCCTGCATCAACACATTTGAATGTATTTCCATTGGGGTCATATAGTATGTGTTTGGATATGGATTGGTTATATCTTCATAGGACTAAGGTGGATTGTTATGACAAATATATTGAGTGTTTGGATGAAAATGGGGAACAAAGAGTCTTGCAGGGTAAGAATAAACCAACATCAGTTAGAATGGTGACAAATATGCAGGCAAAGCACAATCGCAGAAAAGGGTGTGCGTTATTTGCAGTGCATATTTCTAGTGATAAAGGCAAGGAGGATGAGGATGCAAAGATATTGAACAGGTACCCGATCTTACAGTAGTTTCAGGATGTGTTGCCAACGAAGATTTCAAGGTTTTTGCCTCATAGGGAAGTAGACTTTTCCATTGCGCTGGTACTAGGGGCAACACCAAAATCAAAGGCACCATATAGGATGAGCACTCTAGAGCTAGTAGAGTTAAAGTTGCAAATGAAGGAAACACTTGATAATGGATACATAAGGCCAAGTGTATCACCTTGGGGTGCACCAATGTTGTTTGTAAAGAAGAAGGATGGTACTCTCAGGTTATGCATTGATTACAGGTAGTTGAACAAGGTGACCATTAAAAATAGGTATCCATTGCCGAGAATTGATGACTTGTTTGATTAGTTGAAGGGAGCAGCGGTGTTCTCAAAGATTTATTTGAGATCGTCATTGATATCATGAGGTACGCATTAAATAAGAGGACATATACAAGACATATTCTTGAACCAGGTATGGCTATTATGAGTTTTTTATAGTTCCATTCAATTGACTAATGCTCCAGTTAATTTTATGTGCTTAATGAATAATTTTTTACATACTTATATGGACAAGTTTGTTATTATATTTATTGATGACATCTTGATATATTCTAAGAATGAAGAAGATCATGTCAAACACTTAGCAACAATATTGAGATTTCTAAGAGAGCATCAGTTGTATGCCAAGCTTATCAAATGCAATTTCTTTTAGACAGAGGTAAATGACTTGGGACATGTGGTTTCCAAGGAAGGCATAACAGTGGATCTAGAAAATAGAAGGCCTATCATGGAATGGGAATCTCCTAGGAATGTGGACGACGTAAGATAATTCATGGGACTAGCAGGTTACTATAGGAGGTACATCGAGAACTTCTCTCGGATTCCATATCATATTACATCATTGTGGAGGCAAGGTAAGAAATTTGAATGGACAGAGGAATGTGCAACAAGTTTTGAACAATTGAAGAAGTTTTTGACAAATGATCAAGTGCTAAAGATTGTAGATCCGAACAAAGAGTTTATGGTGTGTACAGATGCTTTTAAGAGAGGACTTGGCAGATTCCTTATGCAGGAAGGACGGGGAGTATGTTATGAGTCATGAAAATTGAACAAGCACGAACACAATTACCCAACACATGATATTGAGTTGGCAGCGATCATCCATGCATTGAAGATGTGGAGGCACTATCTTCTTGGCAGTAGGTTTGTATTGATGAGTGATCACATTGGATTGGAATACTTATTTGATCAACCGAATTTGAATGCCAGGAAATCTAGATGTTTGGCCATGATTAGTGAGTTTTGCTTTGAGATTAGGTAATTTAGGGGTAAAGAGAACATAGTTGCAGATGCTCTTAGCAGGAGGATACAAGTGAATCATATAGCGGCAATGATTTCTGATGGGATGAACTTACAATATTGGATCTTACGGGTAGGACAACATGATGACAAGTACATGGAGCTTATGCACAAGTTACAACAGGGTACAGGTGATCAAGATGTGGAATATCATCTTACATCAAATAGTTTGATCAGATTTAGGGACAATATATATGTGTTAGAAAATAATGAGCTCAAGAACACTATCTTGCGAGAGTTTCATGCAAAACCGTATTCAGGTCACCCAGGATACCAAAATACATTGACATCAGTGAAGAAGTTTTATAATTGGTTGAATATGAAGAAGGGCATGACAGAGTTTGTGGTTAGATGTTTGGATTGTCAGCAAGTAAAAGCAGAATGTAAGCATCCAAGTGGAATACTATAGCCGATTTTGATTCGAGAGTGGAAGTGGGAGGTAATTTCAATGGATTTCATAACAAGTTTGTCAAGGACATCTAAACAACATGATTCTATCATGGTTGTGGTAGGAAGGTTGAAAAAGGTAACGCACTTCATTCCAGTGAAGTCTACTTATTCAACTAGCGATGTAGCACAGGTATTCATCAGAGATGTGGTGAGGTTGCATTGTGTTCCGAGGAAGATTGTATCAAATAGGGATGCTAAGTTTACTTCCAAGTTTTTGAAGGAGTTGTTTCCAGGTTTGGGGACAAAGTTCGACTTCAACACGATTTATCATCTACAGATAGATGGACAGACAGAGAGGGCCAACAAGATATTGGAGTACATGTTTAGGATGTATGTGATGCATCAACAGAGGATATGGGAGGAGTACCTTATTTTGGTTGAGTTTGCTTATAAAAATGGTTATCAGGAGTCACTAAGGATGAGTTTGTTTGAAGCACTTTGTGGGCGAAGTTGTAACACTCCCATCATTTGGAGTGATTCAACGAACAAGATGTTTATAGGACCGGATATGTTGATAGAGATGGAACAGGAAATGTAGGTAATCAAAAAGAATCTAAAGGAAGTATAGGACAAGTAGAAAAATTATTCAGATCAGAACAGGATGTCTAAGGAGTTTCAGGTTGGGGAGTAGGTCTACTTGCGCATCAATCCCAAGAAGAGATCCTTGAGGATTGGATCATGTGCCAAGCTGGCGCCTCGGTTTTGCAGACCTTTAAAGATTCTTGAAAGGATTGGACCTGTAGCCTATCGACTTGCACTGCCTCTGACGATGAAAGTCCATGAAGTTTTCCATGTGTCATTGCTTAAGAAGTATGTTAAAGATGTTGATCATGTGATTGATTGGTCTGTATTGCAGGTGGAGCCAAAAGAAGAATTGCAACCGAAACCAGAGTGTATTTTGTAGAGAAAATGCTCATGCTCCGGAACCAAGAAATAGAGTAGGTTAAAGTGAAGTGGAAGCACTTTGGCCCTGACGAAGCTGCATGGGATATGGTGGATCAGATGCGGGTTATGTATCCTTCTCTATTTGTTGGTTGAGCGAATTTTTTTGTTATATGTTTTGGTGCAATTCTTTGGTATATGTACATATGTATATGGGTGTAAATACCACCATGAGCTGTGTAATAAAGCTCTAATAAGTGGTTGGGTGTCATGTCATTATGGTTGTCATGTTATTATGTTGTCATGTTGGTTTGCTTCTCAGCAGGTTGATCATTGTAAATACTGTAAAGAGCAGAGTTATAAAGCTCCATGGGAAGTATGTTTTTCTTTCAATAGTCTTGTTGGTTGTAGGTGTCATTGAACACCGAGGATGGTCTTCTCCCAAAGGTAAGGATTCTGTAACATCCCTGGTCAAAAATTCATGTAAATAAAGTTAAAAAAGGCAAAATAATAACCAAGGTCATGGGATACTTATTCCATGCTGAATGTTGGGTAAAACATCCTAGTGTGAGTGTTTATTTGTTATTATGGCTAAGGAAATTGGATAAGGCAATGACAAAGGGTTTGTAAAGGCAAAGTGGCATTAATTGACATTTTATTTATGACAATAATGGAAATTAGAAAATGAAGGTGAAATATCACATATTGCACGTGAGGAGGAAAATGAAGGAAAATAATGGAAAATTGAAGAAAATAGAGGCCTCATTAATAAAAATGCTTCTGAGGATCAGTGGGTACCTTTTTGTCAGTTCAGTTTTGGAGCTCTCTTTGTATTCTCTCTCTCTCACACACACACTCTTGGACTCTTAGAGTTTTCCTGGAGCACTCTAGCATTGGATCAAGAACAAAAAGTAAGGACAAAGAAGGCAAAGGAAAGCAAAGATCAAGCAAGGAAAAGCAGGATTAAGCAGCTATAGTGGGATTACTTGAACGTGTTGATTTGCATGTGTGATTTCCTTGCTAGAATTTGGCATGCATGTGTGTATTTAGTTCTCTTGTTGTCATTGGCATGGGTTTTGCCTGGTGTGACAGTGTTCTTCAACCTTGCCTTGTTATTTATGGATAGCCATGGTGTGGTGGGTTCTCTTGTATTTGGTTGAGTTGTATTTCCAGATGGACTCGAAGCTTAGTGGGGTGGTCTCAAGATTATTCACAAGGCCTAGGAATTTTGGGATGGTATACATGGTTAAGCTTGGATGTGAACACCTCAATTGAGCCTATGAATCCTCAACTAGTTAATGGCCTGATACATGGTAAAACTATATGGTGAGTACCCTTGATTGGGCCTAGGAATCCCTTGACCAATATTGGTGGGATACAAGGTAAAGCCGAGAGGTTGAGATGGAAAAATTTCTCATAGTCTGGGTGGAGAGATCCAGAGGCATCCATGTTTGTTTAGGTCCTAGTGATCTAGTGGGGATTGTGGTAAAACCTAGTTGTATTGATGAGGGTTCGAGCCTAGTGATCTGGTGGGGATTGCAGTAAAGCCCGAGGAAGCCTTGATTGGTTTTGTTGTTAGTCCTACATTCATGCTTGGAATATGGCATGGGGGTGATTGGCTGAAATAAATATTTGGTTCAACCATTCTATGGTTGGGTGGTTCGTGGAAGTCCCAAACTTGGTTGGATTTTGCATTCATTAATAAGAGCTTATTCTCCTTGGTATTATATGTATAAATGTATTGGCTCATATGTGGATTTTATGGTTGTTATATCGTTTTTATTTCTGTTGGTTATGAGTATGTTTCATGAAATACTTGGTGTATGGATCTAATCACGTTTTGATTAGAAAATGAATGTACAATGTATATATGTCCTAATAGATGACAATGAAACTATTGTGATAAGGAAACAATGCTTCTTTATGAATCTCAAATAAGTATGATACCCCTATGCTCAGATATGTTGTTAAGACTTGTAGATTGCATATTTGTGACATGTTTGACGAAATGCCCGTCATGGCTAGTAGGGGTCAAATAAAGTATTTGTATCAAAGTTTGCATTAGTATATGTGTTCCTATGTTACTTATCATTTCTTAAGTTTTCATGAAGTTTTGGGCAGTGGCCTGAGTCCTGGCCCTAAAAAATTGGCACGAAATTTGGGGTCGCTGGCACAGAAATAGCTAGAAAATTCCATAGTTGCTAGCATGCCTTGTTGTGGGAGCAATTGGAAGGCCTCAGTCGCTTGTAGGGCTTGTCATGGGAGCGGCTGAGGGTCTAGGTCAGTCAAATAATGAGTTGTCTTAGGGGTTTACCACCTAGAAAGGTTGGTTGGATACTGAAGGGTCCGTAGCATGTGAGGAAGGTTTGATTGGTTGTGTTATGTCTATTCGACTTACTTAAGGTGACCTAGGAGGTTGAATCACATCATAGTAGCCTCTCGTCACATGTTTACCCCAATGGACCAATTAGCTTGGGTAAATATGGGAGGAGGGTGTTACAACCTATAGAAGGATTGACCATGTTATTAATGTCTGACATTTATTTCACCTCCTTTCTTCACATCTCAACATATCTGACTCCCTGTTACTGGAAATCACTGTCGAAAATTCAACTAACAAAAGTTGTCCATCAACATTGTGCATATTTTGATCCACCTCACAATGTTATTGCTACTGCCTCATTTCTAGCAGTACATTTTTGTTGAAACTAATGCAATATTGAGTCTGGTATCACATGATCTCCCTCTGAAACAAAACTAGGAAATCTCTCATGGATGGAAAATCCTTCATGGAATCTCTTTCTAGCTGGAACTGCACTTACAACTAGGCAGTTCGCATTGCCTCTTCAAACACATGAAGTTCCTGCAACTAAAAATAGAAACTCGATATCCACTTGTCTATTATGTCCCTATAGTTGGCTTTACAATTTTCCCTCAAGTATCTAACTGCAAATAGCTCTGCTTTGTCTAATGAACATCTAACCATGCCCAACTGTCTTTGTGCTTTTCTATTATCTGACAACAACTAGATCTTCTTTGTCTAATGAACATCTAACTGTGCCCAATTGTCTCTGTGCCTCTCTATTATTTGACAACAACTATATATGCACTACCCCTCAAGATCTGATTATGTTTGTTAAACATTGAACCTACTACTCTGTGCTATGGGCTCCTATATAAAATGAATTAACCCATGTGAAGAATAATGCTCTTCCCACATACCCTTCCCATCTCAACAATTTGAAGCCTCATGCTCCTCCTCCATCTGGAGGTATACCTGCTATTAATAGGAACTCCTCCAACCTAAAGGTCAACTCATCTATTTATTCTGAAGTTGTCATATGCTCCTGCCCCTTCTTGTCCTTATTTCTCTTGGGACATTGAGTGACATAATGATCAAATTCACCACATCTTAAGCATTTGACCTTCTACAAGTCCTTTTCATTCTTCTTGCCTCCTTTTGAGTTTTGTCCTTGACTAGGACCCTTATTCGCCTTCCCTTTTCCTGCAAGGGTTATGTTTTCCTCTACCTCCTCAACTTTCGGTCCTTTGTTGCTACTGCTAATAGTACCTTCTGCAAGGTTGAGTCTTAGCTCCTCTTGAGTGAATTCACTTCATAGGCGATCCCATCCTAGAAGTGTGTCTCTCCCATAAATAACTTGGAGGAATGTATGCCACTCCTCGGAAAACCCATTTAGAGTTGTGTGTACCAACTCATCATCAGACGGTTTCTCTCCATCAACTAGAAGTTCATCTCAGACATTTTGAATTCTAGTGAGATAGGAAGTAATGCCTTTAGTCTTCTACATCCTATTGGTTCTCAGTTTCTCCTTGAGAATAATTTTGTGATTCTTCATACAACTTTACAACAACATCCCACATGTCCTTTGTTATATTTTTATTTGCAATATGCGATATGACATGATCCCGAACACCATCTAATACCATTCTCTTAGATTTGGCCATTTATTTCTTGAAGGTTTCCAAATGTTGTGGATTTGTTCACTTTTCCATAACATTTGTCATGAACTCCTTCATACCATGCTCTTCCAATAAGAATTGCATCTTGGCTTTCTAGACCCAAAAGTTAGATGCTCTGTCAAGTTTGTCATGATCCTCGAGTCTCGTCATGGCCATCTCTATGAAACTCAAATAAATTGGATACTAGTACTCAAAATATCATTCTCCTTCCCTCTTAGTCTTCTTCTACTACTCGCGCTCCCTTCCTTTGGAAATCCATAGATCTATTCCTACACTCGCCTCCAGTATCCTTCCTGTAACTTTGCATTGCCTGCTACTCTTCAACTGGAAAACTCACTCTACCTGTAATACATCCTTCTTTGGAATATGACACACATATTGTTGCTCTTGAAGTATGCACTGGCTAAACTAGAAAGTCTAACTCAACCTAATTTTATTGGAAATTATAGATCTCCTCCTGAAAGCTGGAAACCCTCTAAGAAAATCTGGAAATATCTTCAGTTTGTTTTTCTCTTCCTACCCAACACAAATCTACAACTGCAACCCTTGTTGCAAATATTCTACGCCCAGATCTACTTTGCGGATCAACTAATATTCTCACTGGAACCCTCTACCTGGAAATACCTGTTGGAACTGCTACTAAGCAAATCAAAATTGTCCACCTCACTGGTTCTGGAAATCGATTTTATGCCTAGAAATTCGCATTGCTTGGCTGGCCTGCATAGATGTGAACCTCGTGCTTTTGTTCTCCCTTTGAAACTACTTAATCTCTTGATCTTTCACCTTCAAGCCTTTGATCTGATAAAAAATGCTGTAATACCATGTGAATTTTTCTTGAATGCACCAAATTGGAGTTTATTCTTCTAACTGTTAGCAATTTATTTGTTTACGACAAATACAAAATCAACCATTGATACATTCTTCACAATAAAAATATGTTATGGAATATAAAATCAAGAATTGAGAAATAGATCCACACACAAAATAAAAATGACACTAATATTTTTGGACTAAACTTCCTCAGAAAAACCTCAAAGGGAAAACTGGCGCAACATATTAGGGTTTATTTTATTATGCAACAAATATAGAGAATTACAACTATTGGCCTTCCTAGCTCAACTTCAGCAAATTTTCTCAACTAGAAAATACTGGGAAATTTATTTTTTCCCTCGCAACACTTCTTTTGGCCCTCTCCAACAAACTCACACTTCCCAGCTAATTCACACAACTGGACTTGGAATATGCACTACCTGCTCATATGAGTTTGTTCAGCCTCTGAAAATCTTCCAAATGAGTCACTCTTCCAGTCTTTTCCTCTAGAAACAATTCTCTGAGCTTATTGGGACTAGGTTTGGGCATTAGCAATTGAATCGATCCATCTCCCGAAAACTCGCACTATAGAATGAAGGCTCCCTGTTGGATAATTCGGCCTCCCTTTTCCTCCTCTAAAAACTGGAAAACCCTTAGACAATTTCTCTGAAAAATATCCCTGCTACAAACCCTTACTACTCTCATTCCCTTGCTTTAGCTACACCCTCACTAAAAAATGTGAATTGGGTAGCTCGATCTACCTTGCTAACAACCTATAAACTATGTTTATCTCCAACCCCATTGACTTGCTCTTATAATCTCTCGTTGGAGCATCAATGACCAAGATCTAATCGTGATCAATGGCTGAGATCAATTTGACTCCATCATATAGAAGTATCTAGAGAAAAATCGTTTCCTCAATTAATACCCATTAATTAATCAATTTACCTAAGTTAGACTTAGGAAACTTTTAATTATTGATCAATTAATTTAATTGAGAAATTTCTAATTGTTTTCTCTCGAAATATTTTATGAGTTTTGGAGATCTCATGTTCTTTAGCCTCTATGACACCTTAGATGCTATAATACATGTACAATGCTACCACCAATCCCCAAAATAATTAGATGTGATCTCTCCTCCTCTGGCCTGTCTTTGGTCTCTCAGGAGGTTCGGGGGGGGGGAAGGATTTTGGGCTTCTTCTTAGCATAATAGTTGGCCTATCTAGAGAGTGTTGGACCCCTTTACAGGATTGAGCACTTTCAACACTCCATACTTTGAGTAGTGGTGGTTCTAGGCTTCAAGAGAATCTTTAGGTTAACCTTGGTTCGTCTACCTTTTGAAGGTACCTCTGCTTCTGATTTATTGTCAATTCAAATGTAGATTATTGTATGGACAAGTTCCGTTCTTCACTTCTTTCTTGATTTTTTTTCGTCTCCTACTCCATTTATTCCTCCATGTTCGTTTAATTTCCTATACCTTGAGCTCCCAAGTCCTCCCCCCTCTTCTCCATTCAACTCTAGGGCGCCCCTTGGTTGTTGGTCTCTCATCTTTTTCTCGCTCCCCCGGTTCAAACTTCAGGACCATTTAGCTCTTGGCCCTCCTCAGTCATTGCCTCCTCTCCTCTAGCAAGTCTCTTATGGTGCATAGCTTGAACCCTGTAGCCACTTCAAGTGGCATCCATTCCTGCAGTCAGTGTCCATGGCTCCCTGTCGATAAGCACATTAAGTACCTGAACCTCCAATGGAAAACACACCAACAATCCAACTCGATCTTCTTTTTGTTTGAGGAGTTGCAAATGCTCAAATACCAAGTGAATCAATAGGAAGATGAAATCAATGCCTTGTGTTGCCAACTGGACGAGCTACAACTGCAAAGGACAATCAACGAACATCATAACAGAACATGCAAATATTTTAGATGTCACGATGAAAAATTGTTAATTGATCTTAACATGCCTATAGTTTATGATAACCCCCCTGTACTATGATATCATATTGTAAAGTTGTATTTTTGTTTGGTCAATTTTGCAGAGCATATAGTTGTCGTTTGTTAGGTAGAATGTTTTTCAACAGTAGTTTCCCAGATCAAAATGTTGGAACTTCCCTCCTGTTCTTTTTTTAAGAACCTAAAGTTTGGAAATCAATGTAAACCTTTCCCAAGTATTTTGTTTCATTCACGCACCTAATTAATATCAAAACTACTCATTGGTGCCAGCAATAAAAATAAAAATAAAAATAATCATACGTTAAAATAAAAATAATATATTCACATAAGGTATTCATGTGGAATATAACCTAGTTAAAGGGGGAAAGACCAACCTAAATCCATCTTAATTTTGGATCTACGAAGCGCCAAAAAGGATCAAATCTCTTTTCACTATAAAAGAAGTTTGCACTTCAAGAAATTTGATCCCTCTCGGTGGTTGGTAGATCTAAAGTTAAAATAGATCTAAATGAACTTTTGTTATATTTCACATGATAATTTATGATATTGAATTAACATTTTCTGTTTTTTAATGATTATTATGAATGTGGAATTAAATATTATTAATTTTAAGGTATTTATTTCACTTTGACCATTTAGAATGGGAGATGAATATGTCAAATAAAGTGGAAGAATTTTTTTTTTTGGGATTTTTTTTTTTTTTTTTAAGTATATATATATTTTGGTTTAAATGAAAAAATAACTCTTTTATATCAACATTATGATAAATTATAAACTAAAAAAATAATATTTTTATTTATATATAATTTTGGGGTATTGTTTTGCAACATTAAGACCAAAGAATGAGTTGTAAATCAATTAAGTCCTTATCTATTTGAAATGTAAAAAGAAAATTTTATAATAAAAAAAAAGTTTATAAAATACTAATTTAGTAACCAAAATCTTAATAGAGATTCACCTTGGGACACACTTTCATTCCTTGTGAGAATTAAATTGAATTTTGGTTTTTATCAAGAGAATCGATAGACATGTTACCTTTTTTTCACAGGAAAAAACAAAAAAAATTTAGTAAGAAAAGTTGTTACATTCATCTATGATCTCCAACACCCACATGGAAGTCAAACTGTAGATAAAAGTAAACAAACATACACCCAAATACAAACAAAAATGACAGAGCATACAAATTTCAAGGACCACCCCCATCAACACCACCCCAGAAGACAAAAAAGAAGGTAAAAATGCCACTGCATAAGGCAACATGTAAACCAGAGATTGACGAGATTATAAACCTAACTTCGTCTGCTTGGGGCCAGAGAGGAAAGGAAATTGGTCAAATGCGCAATTCATCATGTGAAGAGGAAGGATCTTGAGTCGATGACAGATTCCTAATCCAGACAATCGAAATAAACAATCCGATATTGTGACGAGGTCCCTTGCTTGGAGAGTTGGTCCGCCATTGAGTTCTCCTCTCTAAAAATGTGACGGAAGGATATGGAGAGTAAGAAAGCCTCCATTGAAATGATTTTCTCCAACCAATGGCCCCAAAAAAAAAAAATATAGAGAGAAGGAACCCAATCCCCAATTTATTGTCACTTTTGAATCCCCTAAGATGAAAATCTCATCCACCACAAGCCACAGGGTACAATGAAGGACTCCCTATAAGGACAATACCTCATCATGCATAATCATGTCGAAACCACCAGACAAAAAGAAGTGATAATGCTGAGAGGGGGATAGGGAAATGATTACTCTGCATCCACAAACACCACCCACAGAGGTGTCATCGAAGAAGTCCATAGGGAAAATATGGCCAATGGGATTGAAGGACCTTCCGCACCTGGAGCTGTTAGATTTGTGAGGTCCAAACTCCAAAAATTATCCAACAATTATGAGGAAAGCAACCCTCTGATCCAGAATAACATTCTCAAATATGCATGCATTTTGACAATGCCAAATCCCCCAGAAAAAGTACATAGATTTGTACTACATGTTGCGGAATGAACAACTTCGAAGGCATGCAAAGATAGATGCTTTGTCCACTGATCTGTTGATGTTGAGAAATTAAGTTACTTCCTCCCATACAACAAGGGAAAAGGGGTAGTCTAGGAAGAAATCTACAACGTCCTCATTAGAAGATCTACAAAGAGGGTAAGAACCTAGGCCCAAGAGCCCTCTTTTGGAAAGGTTGTCCCAAGTAAGGATGTAGTTGTGGACAACTAGCCAAGTGAAGTATTTAATCTTCACCAAAACCGCCCACTTCCACATCCAGACCAGCCAAATGGTGAGAGGGTCTAATGGAGGCCTGACATAAATATATAAGTATGTTGCCTTTGCAGAAATATCACCTCCTTGTGAAATGTCGCCCTAAGTGATCATGTCCTCGTTCTCATTAAGAACAATGCATGCCTACATAATATGTGTATCAGAGGAATCCCATTCAAAATGGCGATCTGGATTCAACTCCAAATCTCCCACCTGCCTTCGGTATGTTGAGGGAAATCCCTCATTAAAAATGACACCAATGTGTGACAACAAAAGAATGCCACGATTGTGTAGTTGTTGAATAATGGGCATAGAGAGAGAGTGGCACCCCTCCATACCAACCAAAGCATCAAAACCAACCTGTAATTTGGTGCCCCTTCCAACTACCCATCTGAGGTTGTTGCAAAGCCAAGGTCATACTTTCATCAAGCTGCGCCACAAAAATGAGGCCTTATTCTTCACTGGAGCACCTACCCTAATTCATTATTCCAAAGAGGAATTATCAAGATATTTCTCTCTAACTATGTTTTTCCAAATACCCTTCCCCACCAAGGCCCTCCAAATATTTGATGTAAGCATGGCGCAATTGAATATGTATGTGTCCTTAATACCTCAACCACTGATTTCAGACAATTTGTAGATATTGGCCAACGAGGACAAGTGGATTTTCTTCTTATCTCCAGAGCCAAACCATATGAAATATTCAATATTAGAATTGATTCTATGGATGAATTCCACGTGGAGATGGAATAAGTACATCTAGTAAACAAAAATTCCCTATAAGACTACCTTTATCATATTTATCCTTCCTCCCAAGGAGAGCCACTTATTTTCCCACCAAGATAATTTCCTTTCAAATTTCTCTAAGATCCAATTCTAACCACTCCTCTTGTAGTTACAAGGCTTCAAGTAGAAGCTCGAATATTTAAACCCCTCAACTAGGGGTTTGATTTTAATCCCCAATAGATTAGCTGTTAAACACCACGTTAAACACACACATGGTGTATGAGAAAGATAAACACACACAACAAGAGACTCAACACACACAATGAAGGATAAGCATGCAGCTCTATTTTTTTTTCATTATACATGATGTACATTTATAGTACAATGGTGTGACTCTTGGTTTCACATTCCAAGGTCACTTGGACTCCATTGTGACTTTTCGCATTCCACACCTACCAATGGAGGATTAGGTGTTCCAACATTCCCCCCTTTAATCCGAAGGGGTATGTGTGAGTCCAAGAAGAGAGTTGTAATACAGATCTGCAAAGTATACATGGCAGCACTTGGGTTGAATCAACTCTCTAAAATGTTGGCAAAAAGAGGTGGTTTAAGGATGACCACCAACACTGGAATGCAATACTTGTTGCAGTTCCCAGAACTCTTCCAAAACTGGCAAGAAGCTGAAAGCTTCTGCTAGAGGAATTGTCCCTCATAAAAAAGGGAGACCTTCAACCTAAAAGAA
This sequence comes from Pinus albicaulis, assembly GCA_034641835.2. Classification (NCBI taxonomy): domain Eukaryota; kingdom Viridiplantae; phylum Streptophyta; class Pinopsida; order Pinales; family Pinaceae; genus Pinus; species Pinus albicaulis. Next base: position 618,097,828 of record CM076570.1, on the reverse strand, counting down.
GGGAGGTCTACAACCTGTGATGGTTTAAGGATTACCAACAACACTGGAATGCTTGAAGAATTTCCTGGAACTCAACCAAAGCTGGCAAGAAGCTGAGGCTTCTGCTAGAGGAAGTGTCCCTCATAAATGAAAGGGAGACCTTCAACCTAAAAGAAGGGAGGTCTACAACCTGTGATGGTTTAAGGCTGTCCACCAACCAAAGATGATGGTTTAAGGTTGTCCACCAACCAAAGGCATGCTCATGGGCATCCGTGTCTCTAGCTACATCTCTGAATCTGGAATGATGAATTGTGGCTCAGGCTCGCTTGAACTACTGTGTCTCTGGCTACAACTTTGAACATGGAATGAGAGATTATGGCTCAGGATCGCTTGATTTGACGTCGAAGCTTGTACATAACCACCATTTCCCCCCCTGTCAGGGACAAGGTGAGATGATGGCGAAAACTCAACTGCAAGTTTGCTCAATATCCGTGAACATGTTTTGACATGTGACTTAAACATCTTCTTGGATGCTGATGCCCATTGCCAAGAAGCAATCCATCCAAGATGAATCTTTGTTCTTCCAGGAGGCTTGTTTCTGAAGCATCTGTGTGAAGAATGGGTGTGCCGACCACGGTGCTTGCATGGATGAAGATCAAAACAATGATCTTTCATATGGCCAACTCGATCACAGTGTTGGAATTTTTCAATCTGTTGTTATTGTGGAAGCAGAACAGGATCTGGAACAACTGCAGGTGAACTGTCATATAGGAATCCGACACTCTAAAATATGATGGGCTTGGTGTAGTCTGGAATATGAAAGGACACATCCTTGTCATATCCAGGACCAGTTTGGTGCTTGTTGTGGACAAGCTCTTCCCAAGGTCTGATGATGGGCTTGAGAAGTGCAGGCTGAGCTGCTGCATCTGCATGTAAATCTGCTCTAGTACAAGGAACTGAATGGGAATCAACTGGAACTTTATTGACTTGTTGTTGATGGGAGTTCTTCTCAATCTTCTAAACAGGAACAGGTTCAGAATGGTGACTCTTTTGCTGAAGTTCATCTTGTTGGAGCTGAGATTCCAACTGCAAAAACTAAATCTTCTCATGTGCATCTTGCAAACAACTTTGAATATTACAAAGAGCATCCTTGCTCATTTTTACCATATCATGAACATTTGAATGAATGAGGTTATTCAACAAATCTAATGCCTCATTGATTTTAGCCATTTTTCAACAAATTAGGCTCAAAATAAAGGGTGTCGGCTTCAATCGAAAATGCACCCGTTTACAATCTGATTCAACTTTCTTTCAAGAAATACAAATGACTCCAAAGAATTTCCAACTATGGAAATCTAAAGTACAAAATCTGCTCCTCAAGTTATAGACTTGGATGTCTAACCGGCAAGCAACAATGACTTACATCAACAATTTCTCAAACACTTCAAATTTACACTTCAAAACACTGATTTCAACAATGAATGAAGAAGCAATATCAATACAATGTCAATATCTCTGCAAAAATATTTTGTAAAGATGTGCAGCAAAAACACTTGTGCAAGAGGCCTTTAAGGCAGCTGGTTTTTCTTCTTCAAGGATTTGTTTTAAAAATCATGGAAAACTTGTCTTCACAAGGTATATCTATAAAAAAAAAATTAAATTGATTTACAGATTAAAAAAAAGGATTAATTTAATAAAAAAAACTAGAGGGGGAATTAAATTAAAGGGAGAGGGGGGGGGGGGGGGGGGAGGGGGGTGGTTTGGATTTTAAAAGTTTTAAAATAAAAAAAAAAGCGAATTAAAAATCTGGGATGGGAGGGGATGAGTGAGGTGGAAGGGCACTGGGATGAATGGCATAGAGAGGGCCGAAGTGAGGGGGTGGGTTGTTAGCTTGCAGGGAGCAATTGAGCATGGGAAGGGTTGAGCGTAGTGAGGGGGCGAGTGTATTAAGATGGGGAGAGCGTATTGGAGTGAGCTTGAACTTGAGTGTTAGATGAGGGCGGGGTAGTAGATAGGGAGTGGCAGGTTAATGCAGAGAGGGGGAAGGGTTGTGAGGATAGGCCGCAGGTGAGGGGAGGGGGCGGATAGGTGTGGGCAGCATGAGAGGGGGGTTAACGCACGACCGTGAGGAGAGTGTAAGGGGGCGCGGGCGGAGTTTGCAGAAGTGTAGGGTGGGGAGATCTGTTGAGCGCGAGGATGAGGGAGTAAATGGTTTTGGGAGAGAGTGCGTGTATGCAGGGAGGAGGGCCGTGAGGCCACAAGGGAGTGAATAGCTGGGTAGGAGAGGGGGTTGTGCGATGGGATATTGCAGTGAGGTGAGTGATGAGCGTATGGTTGAGGAGTGGGGGCCGAAAGGCCGATAGCGTTAGGACGTGGGTTGAGGGTGTGTGTAGAGGCCGAGGGGTCGAGTTGCAGAAATAATTTTATTTTATTTTATTTATTTATTTATTTATTTTTAAAACAATAGAGAAGAGTTAAAACAAGTTCAGAAATTTGTAGAAAAAACCCAGAAATTTTTCTAGTGGCCCAGCAGCAGAAAAACCCAGAATTGCAGAAATTTTTCAATGAAAAAACCCAGATTTCTTTCATAAACCCACTTTGAACAATTTTCCAGCAGCTCTTCAATGCAGAAATTAAAATGCAGAAATTGCAGGGAAAAAATCAGAATTGCAATGAGCAGTTAGAAAACCTGCAGAAATCTATGAGTGCTACAGAATGCACAGTGCTGCTCTTCTTCAAAACCAATGCTGCTCTTCTTCAAGACCAATGCTGCTCTTCTTCAAAACCACTTTCTGAATGTAGCAAAATGTCTGCTGCAGAAACTCTCTAAATGCTGCAAAAATGCCAAGAATTTTTGCAGATATGCACAGGCCATAAACGCAAACGACTCACTCAAGGTTGAGCTAGTTATGAACTTATCAGCTCTGATACCATGTTAAACACACACATGGTGTATGAGAAAGATAAACAAACACAACAAGAGACTCAACACACACAATGAAGGATAAGCGTGCAACTCTATTTTTTTTCATTATACATGATGTACATTTATAGTACAATGGTGTGACTCTTGTTTTCACATTCCAAGGTCACTTGGACTCCATTGTGACTTTTCGCATTCCACACCTACCCATGGAGGATTAGGTGTTCCAACATCAGCTATCCTTTTGACCTCCATGCCCTCCACATAACGTGCAATCAAATTTGATTTCTCCTTGTTTAGAACGGAGATATATGGGATTGAGTTAGTGGAACTACCACTTAGCATATGCAACTACCCACAAGTCATGCTAGACAGGGAAATCGAGTTTCAAACCTGTGTGGGGCCCCTATATGGTTGGAAAATGCCTTCTGGTGTAGGATGTCCACCATTTGGCCTAGCCCGATGGGATAAGAATTGAAGAAGGACATGAGGGTGGGATTCGATCCACTTGTGTATGCATAGGTTACAAAACATTTTTAATATAAGAACTAAACTCAATTAATCCTTAAGATACATTATGGTGAAACACATTTAAGTCATATTTATTGACTAATGAATAAACAACTAATAATATTAAGATCATTAATCATTAATGACAAAATTTAATGAGTCATCATAAAGTTGTGCATTCTCCTTCATCTTAAAAGTTAAACTTGTCTTAATTGAGCCTAGAGGCTCATTCTACAACCCAGTGTGAAGACGATGTATAAGAATGTTTGTTCCTCTTCAAAAAAAAAAAAAAAAAAATCTGCTATGGATATTTAATTAGTTATCCATGCGACCTAATATAATTTCATGTAAAGTAATTAGAAGTAAAAAAAAAAGAAAGAAACAGTGAGTAAGATGTTTAAATCTTATACTTTTCAAAAATATTTTAACACATGATATCAACTTCATATATATTTATGTATAGAAAAAAATGTTAAAAGAAAACACTTTAATGTTGTGTATAGTAAAAAATCCAATGTGGGTTATGAATAAAATATTTTAATATGAATTCATATTGATGTATACTTAAAAATATATTAATGACAAAAAAACAAGTTCAATGCACATGTTATTAATCTCTATAACATTCAAAAATACAATTTAAAAAATAAAAATTACACATTGTTTTTTGCACTCTAAAATAAGAGATCCTTAGTTAAGATGGGCCTATGCGGGTAATAACTATTCTTAATATATCATTGTTTTTAATGAAGAGAATTATGAGAGAAACATATATCTTCACACAAAGAATGTTCATCTCGTTAAAATATGGCATGAAGGACATGAACATGCATACTATATTACTAAAAATAAAAGTAAGTAGGAAACATCACTACAAGGATTAAGCATTGAGTTGTATTATACCTAATCTATTGTGAGCTCATCAAGGTTATTGAGCCGAGAGGCTCATTGTATAGCCAAGTATGAGGGGATGTGTAAGTTTCTTTGTAGTTGACATGTGCTCTAAAAAGAAAAATAATGTTAGCTATAATAATAAAAAATGAACATGTTGTAAAGTAATTAGCAGTAAAAAAAATGTGTGAGCAAGATGTTTAAACGTTATACTTTTCAAAAATATTTCAATAGGAGACTATAATAAACTATTTAAGATTTATGTTAACTAATTTGCACTGATAAAATGTCTCTTTGTACATGTTATGTAAAATATTTTAATGTCAATTATGTATATATTATATATCATTTAAAAAAAAATGTGTATATCATGAAAAAATAAGTTTTTATGGCTAAAATGCTTATTTGGCCATATATATATTCTATATAGCATTAAAAAATACAATTTAAACAATGAAAAATTCCACAATGTATTTTGCACTCTAAAGAAGTTTGCACCTAAAGAAATGTAATCCTTGTCGGCTCATGTTAGATCCTCTTGTAAAATATTTTAATGTCAATTGCTTATACATTATATATTATTTTAAAAAAATTATGTATATATCATGAAAAAATTAAATTTTATGGCTAAAACATTTATTTAGTCCTATATATACTTTATTTAGCATTCAAAAATACAATCTAAACAATGAAAAATAACACATTGTTTAATCCGCTTATGTTAGATCCGTACTTATGATGGATCTATGTTGATTTCCCACCAATAGAAGGGAATATGATTGATTTAAAGACTATACATTTTTCCAATCTAATTTACTTCTAAAAATAAAATAATATTAATTTTATCATTAATAACATTAAAATTATAAATGAAATGTATAATTGAAATTAAATTAACATCATGATCTTTTATATATCTTAATTTTTTTTATTTTTTTTTCAAAAAACTTGTCATCACATTGAGCAGAAAATCATCCACTGGTTTCCAACCAACCAGTGTGATTCATCTTCAGGACGAGATGAAAGATCAGATCGAGTCATTAAGCTTATATAGATGTAGAGAATTGTATATTTATTAATTTCATTGTGTTGTGACTAAGGTTAATTAATAATTTATTACATATTTTAATTGATTTTATCTATTTATTTATTAATTTTTAAATAGAGAAAAAAAAGAAGAAGGAAGAAGGTTGACAAGAACTAGGAGTATAGGGCATGGATCCAACATCTACTAATATTCTAACTCTTATCTCTATTGAGATTGACAAGTCTTTTTTCAATCTCTAAAGCCTCCCTTAATTTACGATGATGAAAATAGTCAAACCTAGCAATAACCTTAACTTATTTTAAATCTTTTAAATGGTACAACTTAATTTTTCTAATATTAATTCAATAATATTTATCATCATAACAACTTATATTAAAGTTTTGTTATTTATATTAAAATCAACCATTAATTATATTAATTCTCAATTATTAATTATATTAATATATAAACATCGAAAAAATATTAATAATACTCCAATAAATATAAAATTCAAGAGAAACCAAATTTACATTTATATTTTTAAATATTTTGATAAAACCATTTATTATTTAACAAAAACCCATTTAACAATTTTATTAATAATAAAAAAGATACATACATATCGACATCAAACAAAATTACAATTCACACAATCCATGTTTTATATAAACAACATATAAACCTCGCACACAACTACTATTTATTAAATTTAATTTTGGAAAAAAAACACTAAGCTCAAACATAACCCCACACCATCCATATTCTACATAAACAACACATGAACCTTAATCACAACTACCATTCACACAATCCATCTTTTGTATAAACAACATATTAACCTCAAGCACAACTACCATTCACACAATCCATCTTTTGTACATAAATAAAAGGGGTATAACAACTAGAGGTCACGTTTAGATTGTGGCATCCTTACTCTCTTTAAATGCATGGAAAGTAGAGAAAGTGGAAAAAATTGCAGTTTAGTTTGGTACATAAGCATTTTTGCATGACATGTCATTACTTACTCCTCTTCTTCTTTTTCTTTTTTCTTTTTTTTTTATTAAAGTATTGGTATTGTTTTTTTAGTATATTTTTAAAATTAAATAAATTATAATTAAATATTTTAGTGTGACTTGGTATTTTTTTTAAATGATGTTTATTTTCACGAAAAAGGAATGTTGAAATGTATTAGAGTAATTAAAATTTCAGGGATTTTGATTTTGATTTGGGATGAAAAATATATATTTTGTTATGTTAATCTTTTTTTTCTTTTTTTTTTCAATGATTATGTAATTTCAAAGTTAAATTTTTTATTCGCATTCCTACATACAATAATCACATATATGTAATCACGAATTTTCTGAAGGGAGATAAAACAAGAAAAAGAGGTAACAATTAAGAGGGTCAAAGGATGATGATGGAGCAAAACTATATGATAATGCTTGGTGCATGAAGGCAACCTGAAGGTGGAGGGGGAATGAAGGGGGTGTCAAGTGGGATGTAGGTTTTAACCCTATAAAGATAATTCTTGTAAACATATTCTCAATAGAACAAAAAATAATTCAATGGCAAACACACACATTAACACAAAGATTTTATCCTTGAAATCCAAACTGGGAAAACCAACAAGATTTTTTTAAATATATTATCTTCACAATGTTACAATAAAATATGTATATGTTATATCATTCATAAACCCCCTCCATTAAATCTAGATTAGAATACAACCAGAGTTCCTTTGATGAGATCTACAAAATCATGCAAAAAACCACCACGCACCCGAAAACCATGTGACAAAAACTGGTAAAAAGCATATGTAGAAAACCACTCGATTTTTTTTTAAGGAATATTACAATTGGAGGAAATGGAGGGTTGTCACTATGTATTAAGATGCTTCATGGGTAACCGATACAATTCAAATATAAGTTGGAAGCCATATATTCAAATTAGATCTATAGCTCAATGTGCATGAGAGAGTCATCACCTCAAAAATTTGCACCATTGGTGACTCATTAACTCTCGATGGCAAGCTCTTGAGCTTGGAGTTCCATAAAAAATGCATAGGTAGTTCACTAATAGGGGGACAAGGAAAAATATAATAGTGGAGATAACCATTCAAGAACCAAGCCCCCCAAGTAGTCCCAACTTATCCTACGATTTCATTTAGAATATTCAAGGCACAAACAATTAATTGTTTTTTGGGGGCTTGGAGTTGAGCTAATTGAAAGTAGGATTTGAGGCACATTCTGGGCTGCAACGTTTTGAATGTGAGACATTTTGATTGAGTAATGTCAAAATAAACAAAGGACCAATGGACCAAAATGGCTTTGTTGATTGTAATTCTACAATCATTCAACATTTTAATTTGACAAAAGATGATTGACCTGTGAACAATTGACACATTCGACTCGTAGTGAAAGGATTTAAGTTATTAAACAACTTCTCATTGTATTCACTTATTCCATGAAATATTCCTTACCTTAAAGAAGTTAATTTTTTGAAACAACTATGCATATGCAATGTTACATTAGTTAGATAGTTCAAAAGATAGCGTATCCATGGATTAGCAGTGTAAATATGTACATGATGAGTGTCTAAGGGCCAAATGATGTGATATATAATTGTACATTAATAATAATAAAATAAACATCATCGACTATATAGGAGGAAAGACAAGAACATCTAGGTTTATGGCTCCACAAGAGAAGAATGAAAGGGGCCTTAGGGTCCTCATATGGACCAAGGCCAAAATATAATATTTTATTCCTAGTCTTTATCTTTGTCATCTTATGCCATACCCACCTTGGAGTTAGTTGGAAAAGTAGTTATGTGGGCTTCTTAGGAAGCCACGTTGTGCATTATTAGCATGCAACATATGCTAAAGTTTAGGGACATATGTCAAGGGAGGTTTTGATATTTATTAGTTATTTATCTTGCATTGCATGAGAATCTTGAAAGGATGGCCTCTGTGGGGGTAAAGTGTATGGATTGTCGTGAAACCATGAAGGGAATTGTGGCCATGTGTCAATAAAATAGTTTCCATTGAGACAAAATAATTATAGATTGGTATCCTCCAAGTTTCTATCCATGAGATTTCTTGGAAGTCTATATTGGATCATTATAAGGAAATGTAATACTCCAAGGGATTGCATGGCACAAAAGTGTATTTCAATCCTTGGGTTGTACACGCTGAAGAGAAAAGACAATTGGTGTATTAGGATTGTTTTAAGAGTGATAGCACATAAATGTTGGGAAATGGGTTGTGTGAGATGACTAGAACAAAATTCAAGATGTGCAATGTCACAATCGCAACTTCGCAAGTTTAAATGGATAACATTAAGGACTTAACATAATAAACTAAATTGTGCAAAGTGTGAAGTGCGAAGAGTGACGTGGCGGGTCGTGAATCACAATATCCCAGGTTTAAATGGATAGCGATAAGGACTTAACGAAATTAACTAAATTGTGTGAAGTGCGATTTGCGATGTGGTAAAGCTTGCGGGCTGCGATCTGTGATGTGGTAAGTTTTGTGGGATGCAATTTGCAATAGGATAAGACCTGCATGATGCGATTTGCGATGGGGATGACGTGGCGGTGAAAATAAAAAGAGAAAAGTTACGATTTGCGATATGCGATGTCACAATATCGAAATCGCAAGAACGAGCAGTAAGTGTTAAGGTAAAAGGTAAACAATGCGAAGTGTGATTTGCGATTTCGCAATATCGCAATCGCAAAGAAAGAACAGTGAATGTTAAAGGTAAAAGCCAAATGTTGTGATTTGCGATATGCGACGTACGGTGGCGGGAGTATTGAGGAGAAAAGGCGGAGGTCGGGCTTTCGGTGGTTTGGAATGGTTTTTCACGTGTTTTTCGTAAAAAAAGGTAGGCAACCGTGAATAGAGAAAAATAATAAATAAGGCTGAAGGGCTTAAGTGCATTAAAAAAGAAAGGTAAGTGCAGCATTAAGGTGAGAAGGAAAGCGGGGGAATGGAGGCGTAAGAGAAATGCTCATAAGTGAAGCACACTTGCGGATTCATGCATGGGTAACAAGCAGAAATGCGCGATGAAACAATGAAAGAGAAGCTTGGACATGGTAATACAATTTCTTCCCAAAACTTCAAACAAAAAGAAATTTTGGCCTGTGGGAAGGTCTACCCTGCTCAAACTCTAATGACAAAGATGAGAGGGGGAGACTTGACCACAATTTTTGGAGTTTTCCCTCTATTTTAATATGCATAAGCAATTAAAACTACAATAGCACAAAAACTAAACAGTAATGAAACTTATCAAAAGCATATTTAACTTGAATTGCAGAAGCAAAACTAGCTAAATGACAGAAAGGAAAAGATAGTAACAATAAAGAAGCTAAGGCACATGGATTGGGCCTTAACCCACGAGCCTAGCCCTCTGAAAATTAAATCAGTCGAATGAAATCAGTCTACTCATTTCATATAAGAATAACTTCATATATCTCTAAAAGGTTGATCCCTGAATAAAACATCAAGCTCAATAGATCACAGCAATTGTTTTGAATGGAATCGAGACTAGAATAGAACAACTCTTCCTAGCTCTAGATTTGCTCTATTTATTCTATAGGGCAGATACCAAAAGCTCCCTAGAAAATGGTGATTGAGTCCACTTGACTCCCAGTGAACAAGGATTGGGTGCACTTCCTCTTTGAGTTGCTTGGCTGCCTCTGGAATTTGACTTGTTGGAGAGAATCCTTGGGATCCTTCGGCTGCCTTTGAGGGTCGATAATCCTCCTATAATTCCTCTTTTTTGTCTCCTCTGAGTTTTTATGATAAAATCCTTATAAAAAGTATTAATAATTCATGATTTTCTGCACTCAACATTATATTAGGCACTCATAGTATGTTAGCCTTAATCACCACCTATACTAGCATCATAAAACCAAATAATAATATAAATGCAAGAAAAAGAGATCTAAGAAGGAAAAAAGGTGACTATTAACCCATCCAAATATGTCTAGTGATGGAGCTCATCATCAACCCCCTACTGAATGGTTGCTCATCCTTTAAGCAACTAATCCTCCTCCTGCATTTCCTTTAATGATTTGAAAACCCCCTTGATTTCTTGAGGAAGAAGTGTGGGATTTTCCCCAAGGGGGTAAAAACCATTATTATTTTATGCATTCTCCCATTATCTATCTTGTGCATCTATGTCCTCTTCATCAGTCAGTCCCAACAACGAAGGTGGGCTGATATTTAGTCCCAACCATCGGATCTTTTTGGCCTGCATGGCCCTCTTCTATAATGGTGCCCTTTCCAATGCACCCTTCAGTCTTTTTGGAGTATGGTACTCCCTATTCTTGAGGCTATGAGGGAGGTTGTTCCATCTCCTCTAGATGGCCATAATGCACTCCTCTTCTATCTACCTAGAAACATCATCAAAGTGGCCTATCACCTAGTTTTGAGTCTGAAGGTAACTTTCCACCAATGCAGGGTCCCTTTCAATCTCTCGATGGTTAAGGATGAATCCTCTTGGGATGAACACTTATGGTTTGAGATATAAGGGTTCTCTATTTCTTCTTCCCATGACCTTCCATATCTCTTTTTCTCTAGTGTCCTCATTTACCATCCAAGATGCTAGAGCCATTAACTGCATATCCCCCATTGTAGGATTGGGGTCCCAAATCTCTAGATTTGTCAGCACAAAGTTATGCACATAAAACTCTACCATATTTATCTGATCAACCATGTTAGCTTGTTTGTAGAACTTCATGAATCACCTACAATCTTGGAAAGGGAGTGATCCATGGGAGGCTAGAGTTTTGATTTGAAATAGAAGCCATTTTTCTAGGTACACAACATATGAGTCAAAGGGGAACATGTGTTGAAGGGCTTCTATGCATAAGTCCGCCATGGTGGCTACTTGCTCCTCTTTTTGTTGCAATTGCTCCTTCAGTGCTACATTCTCTGTCTGTGCCTTCTGCAGCTGCTCCTTCAGAATTATCTCTTTGATTCTTTCCTCCCCCCTTGGTGATTCTTCAATGATAATTAGGCTTGTGGGAGAAGTTTCTGGCTCTCTCTAATTCTTGTTAGCTCTGGAATACCTAGAGGTCTTCCTTTTTCTCTTTGCACTCAGAGGAGCTATGGTGGCAACTATATTTTTGTATTGAGGGGATGTGGTGTTGTGTTGTGAGTCTGTTTCTTGCCCACTTTATACTATCTCTATGACTTCTATGGCCATCTCTTCTATTTTTCTTTGGCTCTTTGTCTCTTCCTCTTCTTCTTCTGGTTCTTCTTGTTTCTGCCAGTTCTTCCTCTTCTTCTTCTGGTTTTTCTTGTTTCTTCTGGTTCTTCCTCTTATTCTTTAAGCGTTGTGTGCTTCCGTCGGTCTTTCTCCCTTTAAAAATTTTCAATTTACTGGTTTGGATGAGACGACATCTCCTTTTATTAGATCGCGCAACTAATTTTGGAGTGCTTATGTGACTTGACTCAGCTCCAGTTATGTTGTAGACAGTTGTTTCCTTCTCTTGTTAGTTCATGATGGACTATGTGTTTCCTCCCCTTGTTATCCTCTACTCCACTTAATTTAAATTATTTTATTTTGCATGCCTAGGTGGCATGTACTTCCAATTTTATTCCAGTCATACCTCACGATGGTGGCCAAACTAGGTGTGGGAAACTAGGGAGTTTCCTATCAAATACACCTCTCTGCTTATTGAATTTATGAACTTTGCCTTTGACAAAGGCTTCTTGTAAATTTTAAGTCTGTGACCATTGACAAGCAAGGGGATTGCTTCCTCATCTATGGTTCTAATATGAACTACACCATTATCAAAACATTTTTCCATTGTGTAAGGTCCTAACCATCTTGCCATTAGCTTGCCTTTAAAATATTTAAACCTTGAATCATACAACAATGCGCAATCTCCTTCATGGAAGGTATTTTCTTTGATTTTCTTGTCATGCCATACCTTCCTTTACAGTTGAAATACCTCTGTGTGAAGAAGTTCTTGCATTATGAACTCATCCAATCCATTTAGTTGCAACAACATCTCTTTTTGGGAATTTGATAGATCTAGATTTAATTGAGCTACCATTCCTAAAGTATTGAATTCAAACTCAACTAAAAGTAGAGCTTTCTTACCATAGACTAGTTCATAAGGATTGAATCCTGTTGTTGTCTTCCAAGTAGTGTTGTAGGCCCAAGTAGCTTCTACCAATATATCTGCTTAATATTTTCTGCTGCTGCTCACAAACTTGGTGAGGATGCTCTCTACAACTCTGTTAGTTAATTCTACTTGGCTATTCGCCTGAGGGTGATAGGCAGTAGAAGTTCTATGCTTAATCTTGTGCTTCATCAAAATATTCTCAATGAGGTGAGAGGTGAATTTTGCCCCCCAATCAGTGAATATTTATCTGGGGTATCCAAATTTGTAAAACACATTCTCCCTCAAAAATTCTGCTACTTTCTCCTTGATTGCTACCTTCACTGCTTTTTCTTCAGCCCAGTTTGTCAGGTAATCAATGCAGACTATTATATACTTCTTTTGTCCGGATGGTGGATCGATGGGTCCAACAAAGTCCATGCCCCACTTTTCAAATGGCTCAAGAGAAACTTGAGGATGTAAAGGAATTTCATCCCTTTCTATGGGTTTCCCCATCCTCTAACACTGGTCACACCTGTTGGTGTATCTTCTGGAATCTTGATGAAGGGTAGGCCAATAGTATCCTGCCTGCAAAACTTTGGAAGTAGTTCTCTTTGCAGCAAAGTGGCCTCCACATGGGCTGTCATGAAATTAAGAGAGGATATCAAAAACTTATTCCTCCCTCACACATCTTCTTAGGATTTGATAAGGGCCTAGCATGAAAATATTTCCTCCAATCCATTTGAAAGGGGCGCTTTTTCTGATGATTCTGCTCCTCTCCCTGAATGAAAGATTAGGAGGGAGTTTTCCAACAAAAAAGTAGTTGGCTATATCAGAAAAGCATGGTGAGAGTGCTGATATGGAAAAGAGGTGTTCATCCGGCGGCTGGTCATCCACCATTCCTTCTTCACCTGCAGGGAGAAATAACCTGGACAAAAAATCTGCAACAACATTTTCCTTTCCAGGTTTATCAACAATAGTCAAATCAAATTGCTGAAAAGTAACAACCATCTAATCATCCTAGCATTTACATCTGGTTTGTTCATCAAATACTTGATGGCTACATGGTTAGTGTGGAAAAAGGTCTGATATCCAATTACATAATGCTTGAATTTGCTCAATGCATGGACAATGACCAACATCTCCCTCTCAGTAACAATATAATTCAGCTCGGCTTTGGACAATTCTTTCTGATGAAATAAATGGCATAAGGGATTTGGTCCTCTAATTGTCCTAATGCTGCCCCTACATCTTTTTCGGATGCATTAGTGTGGATGTGTAAAGTCATAGTCCAATTTGGACTTTAGAGGATGGAGGCTGTAATCAACTGTTTCTTAATGAGCTCGAAAGCCTCTTAATAAGGACCAGACCAAATAAACTCAGAATATTTGGCCAATAACCCAAATAATGGCGAAGCCATCTTGCTGAAATATTTTATGAACCTTCTATAGTAACTAGCTAAGCCTAAGAAACTCCTGACATCTTTCTGCTTTTGAGGAGCATGTACCCTTTTGATGATAGTGATTTTGTTCGGGTCTACCTGTATTCCTGCTTGGGATATAGAGTGTCCTAATACAACCCCTGCTTTATTCAGGAATTCACACTTTTCTGGGCTCAAGGAGAGATGCATCTCAATGCACCTTCTTAATTCTTTACCAAAATTGGAGAGAGCTTCCTGGAAGTCATCCCCATATGGTGTGAAATCATCCATGTAGATTTCGACAGAGTCATGGAATAACTCATAAAAGATGCTCAAGACAGCCCTTTAGAAGGTGGCTGGGGCATTACATAACCCAAAGGTAGGAATCTATAAGCAAAATTACCCCAAAGGTAGGTGAAAGTAGTCTTAACCTGGTCTTCAGGGTTGATTTGAATTTGATTGTACCCACTGAACCCATCTAAGAAGGAAAATAACTTCTTCCCTGCAAGGCCATCCAAGACTTGGTCTATAATGGGCAAAGGGAAATGGTCTTTCTTGCTGGCTTTGTTAAGTTCTTGATAATCAAAACAAATTCACCACTTCCCATTCTTCTTTGGCACTAGGACAAGAGGGGATACCCACTCACTGTCAGATATAGGATATATGAACCCCGCATCCAATAGTTTCTGCAACTCTTCTTTGATTATGTCATTCAGAGTCGAGTTCAGCCTTATTTAGGGTTGTATCACAGGCTTGCATCCTTCTTTGATGTAAATATGATGTCCGTATACTGAAGGATTCACCCCTTTCATGTCCTTGTAATCCCAAGCAAATTATTTAAGATTTTATTTCAGAAGTTGGCATAGCTGCTTCTCTTCTTCATTCGAGAGGTTTGGGTTGATTTTCAGAGATCTAGATGGGCCAAACTCAATAGCCTTGGTGGATTCAGAGGTTTTCTCAACTGAGTGAACTTCCATCCAAGGTTGGCTTTCAATACTCTTTGATTATGGTTTCGAGAGGAGTGTTAGTGGAGGACTGGTTTTGAATGGCATGGTCATTGATTTCATCTTCATCAAGCTGCCCCCCTCTAAGAATATCATCTATGGTACACCTATGGGCAGTGTTATATAACTCATCTTCTTCATCCTCCAACCATATAGGGAGATCATGATCAATGGAAGGTTGGGTTGGAGGATATAACACTAGATTTTTAGAAAAAGGCCCATTTTTTATAGTCATGTTTTCAGCCTGACAACTAATATAAGCATTTGCAGTGGCTAACCAAGGTCTCCCTAAGATGAGAGGATAACCATTAAACTTTTTTTTTGGTTGCAGGACCTGGAAATTTGTAGGATACTCCCAAGAGTAAATGGTAACCATAACATCCTCAACAATTCCTTCCGGAGTTACTGTGGATTTATTTGCAAGTTGCAAAATTGTTGTGGTTTTTTTCAAAGTCCCTTGGAGATTAAGTTTCAACATAGTTTCCATGGTAATGATATTGATGGAAGCCCCTATATCAATCACAATGTTGGGTACTATGACACCATCTATATGCACATCAGCAACTGGACTACCAGGGTCCAATTATTTCGGAAATATCACCTTCCCCAGCATCAGGTCAGACAATTGTCCTACCACATTGATGGTGGGGGTATCTCTCTTCCTTCTCCCATGTTTCTTGAAGCACTTTTCTTTGATGAGCCTATTGTAGATAGGGACATCCTTAATGGCCTGGAGAAGTGGTATATTTACACACAAATTTTCTAATTCTACCAGGAGTTCATTCTCCTCTGGGTGTGCTGACTAGGGTGGATCAAGCGCTCGGGAAAAGGAGGTTGTTGGATCTGAGTGTAATGTTCTTCCTTTTCCTCCTCAACCTCTACAGGTGGAGATGGGGGATGGTTGTCTAGGAGTACTCTCCCCGACTTGAGATTAACCTCTTGTATCTCTGTTGAGCCCCAAAGATGTCCTTTCCTTTCACCAATTTTCACTTCATTTCCTTTGTCCCTTATCAATTATATGCTTAAAAGATCAATAGGATTGATTAAAGTCACTTTAGGAATGCATATAATGACTGATTTACTATATTTTCATGGTTTTGTTGTTGTAGTAATTTTTAACTAGACTCAGCTACATAATGCAGTCATTATGTAGCTAGTCGCCTATTCCGCAACTATCTTCATGTTCACACAGGTTACAGGTGTCACTTAAAGGAAAAACGCATATGGTTGAATTACACAACACTCCTACATCATTTCTTGCCCTCTACGAAGTCTGAGCAAAAATCTACAGGTGGTTATGCACGTGGAGGAGACCCAAACTAAGAAGTAGATTCCTATCAGGACAAGGACTCTACAGATGTCTTCAGCAAAGTACGAGGCCTCCACAAGAGTTCTAATTTGATTTTGATTGAAAAAGACACTTATCCCTATTTCTCCTCCAGGGCAGTTATTTATTCCTCATATAAGAATAACTTGGGAAACCGAGAGACAATTAGCTAGATTGATGTTTTGTTGTTAGATCTCAAAAGTCCGTAATACTCTGTTTCTGAGTATTTTTCCTTTAATGAAAGAAGTACAACTTCATTGCATGATCTGAGGCAATATTGAGGAGATTTGTATGCTAATCCGGTGGTAGAGGGCCCCTACTGCCCGAGAAGCTCTATGCATATTGTTTAGATAAGTAACTTTAGCTCTGTTTCATTCCTAATTCATGCAGCTTTCCGAACTCTATGTTTTATGCTAACTTACATCAAATGTTACAGCTAGTCTTGTTCTTATGAATTGTTCCAAAATAACACCCACACTGAATGAGAAAGAGCTGTAGTATCTCAGAGAATAATTGCATTTTAGTTTAGCTGTAGTATTTCAGAGGTTAATTACATATTAGTTCGGTTCTGTTTAATGTATTTTAAGTTTCATTAGCTAGTTGTATTCTCGTTCTGTTAAACTAGACTTAAATGCCTTCATTATTTACGAACTACTCTTGTTATTAATCTCTTCCAACACATCATCATATGGACAAGAATTAGTGATATCAGTTTGAGGTCTTGACTGTTCTGCAATTTCTCATAATTTTACAAATAGCCTTTTTCCAAAACTATTCCAAAAGATTTCTAACCCTTGAATGAGGCTTAATAGTGACATTTTGAGTTGCAGAATAGATTAATTTCAGTGTCATAAGTTAATTTAGAGTAGGGTTCCTTACTATGCTATAGATAATCTTTTCCAAATGTGTTCCAACAAATTTCTAACCATGGATGAGATTTTTTTGTGATATTGTAAGTTGTTGTTTACTTAGAAGAACCTCATTGCATTAAGCTTATCCTTTTCTCAAGTTGTTCCAACATACTTCTAATGAATG
The DNA here is from genome assembly GCA_034641835.2 of Pinus albicaulis. Taxonomy (NCBI): domain Eukaryota; kingdom Viridiplantae; phylum Streptophyta; class Pinopsida; order Pinales; family Pinaceae; genus Pinus; species Pinus albicaulis. The sequence continues at coordinate 618,080,599 of CM076570.1, read as the reverse complement.
AATTGAATTGAGTTCATGTTATGGGTTATTTTTCTTGTCAAGTTTTTCATTCTCTGTTCTTAAGTGCCATACATAGTTTAGAATAGATTTTTCTCTGTTTTAGTGTGACCAACAACTTCTCTTTGCCAACAACTTAGTTCTTTTCCTTTTATCATAAAAACAAAAAACCAAAAACACTAAAAAAAACACTAAAAACAACGAAGTAGGAAGCAGATACCTAGGCACATATAGTGCACTTCACTTCAACAGTTTACTAGCACTGGTTGACAATTTATGACATCAGTTTAGGAACACTAAATTGAGCAGACAATCTCCATAGCATAAACTGGATTAGATGTTTCTCAACTGGGAGCCTGTTGTGCTTGTCTGTTGTTTGGGTTCGGATTAGGCTGTGCAGGTATAGGTAGCATAGGTGGAGCAATATGAGTAAGCTGAGGTTGAGGTTGGGGTGGAGGCATTATAGTAGGTAGTTGATTTTGTTTGGGCCTCCACCCTTGGGATGGATTGTTCCACTGAGGTTGTTGTGGAACATACTGTCGAAATGGTTTGTTTACAGGTTGAGGATGATATGAAGGGTTAGAAGGCCAAGTAGGTGTAGAACAGGATGGAGGAGTGGGGGTGTTCCAAGGTTAAATGGGTGCACTCTGATTGTTGTAATATTAAGAGTAAGGTGCACCTTGCATACCTTGTTGATATGGCCGAGGGCCTTGAGGCCTTCTTTGGTTGATGAAACAAAGTTGCGCTGGCATTGTTTCCCCACCTTGATATACAACTTTAATTCCAGGTAAGGAGGGACACTTGTCTGTGGCACGATTCTCTTCACAAATAAATAAAACCTCTATGACATTCAGTGGACATTCATTTCTTGGGTGCTTCCTTGTGCATCTAGGACAAAATATGGCGAGGGCTCTCTCTGCTTCCTCTTGCTTCCTTTTGACCTGCATTGTGTCCATTTGAAAAGAAAAGGTGTGCAACATGTCACTCTTGAAGTCCTATAGCATGTTTCCAATCTCATGTTTTATGAAGGTGGAAGAGGAAGGGGTATTGGATGTACTTTGGCTAGCTCTGCCCTTCTTCCTAAATTCCCTATAATGGTTTCGGAAGACAACTTTGATTGTCTCATAGGGTTGTTGGTAGATATCTCCTCCTGATAACATGTTTAAGGTTTCTATCATCTCTTCGTGATCCCTCGAAGAATTACAAGTTTAAGTGAGTCAAGATCAAGAGTACAGTTGGCTCTCTTATAGTTCAATTTAAACCTCTCTTCATAATCCTCTAGGGATTCATCAGGCCCTAGAGTCATCCTAAATATCTCATCCTTAGTTTCCTTGGACCTACAGTAGTCTTTGTACTTACTGCTGAAGGTCTCTTCCTTCTGTTCCCAGGTAGTGATGCTATCCCCAGGCAGACCCATGAACCAACACACAGTTGCATCTTTAAGGGTGGATGGGAATAACTTCAACTTCTGATCATCATACGTGTAGTCATAAGTCCTACAAACAACACAAATTCAAACATGAATGTGTTAGGGTCCTCAGAGGTAATTCCATGGAAGTGTGGAAGAGCTCAGGGGCTAATGTTTTTCATCTTATTTTCCCCATCTGCCTCTCTTATGGGAAAGGCTCTCTGGATCCCATCCATGGTTAAGATAGGTGAAGCACGTCCCTTAGTTGAAACAAGGTCTTCTTCTTCTTCCCCAATATGATCCTCAAAATATTTAGAAGGCTCTCCTATACGATGTTCAATATCACTACCACTGAAGAAGAGTGAAGGGTGGCTAGGAGGTGATGTGGGGGTTTTAGGTAAGATTTGTGTTTGGGTATTCCTAGTCCTATGAGGCATGAAAATCAGATCTTTTTGTATTTTTTTCAATATTTCTGAAATGACATGAAAAGAAAGGAAAGCATAAAGGAATGCTAAAACAAATTCAAAACATCTACTAGACACCTCCCTGGCAACGATGCCAAAAAGTGGTGAGCCCTGGTATTGCACTAAGAGTGCTGCAACTCCCAGGGGCTGCCCTACTTTACTTTATCAACCCGATGTTCATATAAAATTTGAGGTGACAATTCTATATACACAACAAATGCATTCTGTTCATGTCATCCTCTTCTGCTTTACGAAAGGGTGCTATTTCTTAAATTATGAGAACAACTATAAAGTAAATTGCTGGAAGGAAATGACAGAAAGGAAACTGAACTAAATTGCTAGAAAGTAATGACAAGAATGAAGTTAATTGAATTTGCAGAAAACAGATAGCAGAAAGGAAACCAATTCTAAACCACACTTAACTTGGCAAAACAGCTAAATGCACTCTTCTTACCCTATGATCTATCTACCATGCTCTTATCCATGCAACTAAACTATCCCATACTTAATTCTAACTAAAAAGAGTTAATTTGTAGCTTTGAGGAAGAAAAGGGGCTAAAAGAGGCTAATGAGGGGTTTAACACATGAAACAAGGTGTAGAAATTTTAATACAATTATGTATTGCCTAGATTCTCCCGATCTAACAATTATATGCTAATTTTAACTACAGAATCCTTCTACTTAAATCATTGCGGAAATTTAATCGCCAGTTGCAAACACATGAAGAAAGATCAATCACACATAACATAGATGTTTTTACTGGGAAAGCATAAAGCTAAAAACCACACTATAATATATTATGTATATATCATGGATCATGAAACAATCTCATACAAAACTCTAATCCAAGAGCTCTCAGTACAATATACAATCGTCTCACACTGCCATACAAAAATTGGCAAGTACATGCGCCAATTTATTGCCTCTAGACAACTTGCCTCCACTGTACAATCCCGGCTGATCACAATCCCTGAATGAATTCAACTTGCCTTGCCTTGACTACGCAATCCTCATTGGTATCTCCAATGTGTGTTTGGTTGCAAGTGTGCACCCACTATAGTCACAATTGATAGTCAAACTGTCCCTTTCACCTATCTCTCAACTAGGTCTCCACTGGATCTGACATGCATGTAGTTAACAATAGTAAATATTTAGTTGCATGTGAGATCACTCCATGTGAATTAATTTAATATTTAATTCACTAATCTCTCACTAGTGTATCTTTAGGTACAACTAGTTACAACTAGCACAACTGAGTTTAACTCACTTAATTGAATTAAACTCCTTTACAACTCACGTAACTACACATCCAACTCTGTTATAACTTTGTATCACTCAGTTACAACGAAGTCCACTAGCATGTCCCACCAACCAACCTTTGAGCTCGAAATTCTTTCAGTTAACTGGTTTTCCACATTAGTTAACTGAAATCAAGTGCTTCAAGGGAATAGATTATTATTTATTGTCTAATTATTGTTAAGAGATAACAATAATCAACATGCATTCTATTTTTAGACATGCGATTGACGAACTGTATTCGCACATGCAGTCCAAAAATAGACGCCCATCCATCCATAGAATTTTCTCAACATCTATAAATAGATTTATGCGATAAATAGACTTTTCTCAACATTATAAAAATAGACATACACCTAAAAATAGCCTGTGGGCCCCACCTAGTGTAGGTGCTGAATTTTCACTAGGATCGTCATCTTGTTGAATCTCAACACTCCCTCTCAACAAGAAAGGGATTATCCTTCACCCCAATCCTGTCTCTATGGTATTCGAATTTTCTCCTAGTGAGCGCCTTCATTATAATATCTGCATCCTGATCTGTCGTAGGAATGTACAGAAGCAACATGATCTTCCGCTGCACAAAATCTCTGATATGATGATACCAGATATCTATATGCTTAGATCTATCATGAAACACACGATTAATTGAGAGTTTGATGCAACTCTGATTATCATAATGAATCACTGTAGGATCTAAATGAGAACCGAACAAACCGACCAGGATCTTTCTCATCCAGATAGCCTCACATGCAACTTGACTTGTTGCCATGTATTATGCTTCCATTAAACTGAGTGCCACAGATCTATGTTTCCTACTGTACCAAGAAACAACTGTAGATCTGATATTGAAGACCCCTCCTAATGTGATCTTTCTATCCGTTGGGCTGCCCACCCAATCTACCTCCGTGAAGCCATGAAACTTCACCTCATCTGTCTGTGTGTACCATAAGCCATACTTAGATGTGCCCTTGAGATATCTCAGGACATGCTTTCCCGCCTTCCAAAAGAGCTTGGTAGGCTTAACCATCACTTGACTAAGCTGGTTCACTGCATAGCATATGTCCGGTCTTTTATTAACTAAATACATGAGCGAACCCACCAACAGTCGATAGACAATAGCATCCACTACCTCTCCAGATGTAGCATCCTCTTTGCTCCAGTTTCCTGGAAGAGGAGTATCCATGGGTTTTCAGCCCTCTATGTGAAACTTATCGAGTATCTCCCTTGCATACTTTCCTTGAGACACAAAAAGTTCACCTTCTCGCCGCCATATTTCCAATCCAAGGAAATAGTGAAGGAGACCCATATCCTTCATCTCGAACTCCTTTGCAAGGTCCTCCTTGCATGAGTGTATCAGTTGCTCATCACCAGTTAGTATTAAATCATCAACATAAAGAAAAATGATTAAAATCTTACCCTACACCACAATCTGGTATAGGTTTGCATCCGCCTCACTCTTGGTGAAGCCAAGTCCAGTGAAATAGTTTTCGATCTGAGTGTACCAAGCATGAAGTGCTTGCTTCAGCCCATACAACGCTATTTTGAGTCTGCACACATGCAACTCGCCGCTAAAGATCTCAAATCCTTAAGGCTGCTCAATGCACACTTCTTCCTCAATGATCCCATTAAGGAACGTAGTCTTCACATCCATCTGATGAATGTACCAACCCATCTACGCTAAGAGAGAAAGGATGGTCCTTATGGAAGAATACCGTGCGACAAGTGCAAAGGTTTCTTCATAATCAGTCCCCTCGATCTGTGAGAAGCCCCGGGACACAAATCTTGCCTTATACTTCTCAACTCTCCCATCAATAGCTTGCTTTACCTTGTAGATCCATCTTTAACCTACCACTGTTTTATCAACCGACCTTGGAACAATTTCCCAAGCACTCTTTCTGACAATGGAGTCATACTCCTCCACCATTGCATCTACCCATGTGGGCTCCTGCACTGCTTCCTAAAAGGAAGATTGCTCTGTCACAATACATTTTCTCACGAGAGCCATGTATCCAGTGAATCGATCAGGAGACTGTCTCTGTCTGTGCTATGAAGTAGGGACTCCTACATTCTGTAACGCATCAAGCTTTAGCCTCTCAGCTTCTGTGGTATGCCTTCTGCCAGTTCTGATTTTTGGCTCTGCGTGAGTGGACTCTTCCACTCCATGAACCTCCTCCTGTGGCTGATCCACATCTAGAGACTCATCTTTGGGAACCAAAAGTTCCTCCTCTGCATGTAAGTCTAGCTCCTTCTCAAGCGACACCTTCATGGCTTTCTCCTCATTAAATTTTATATCCCGTCGCACCACAGTCATTCGACTGTTTGGAAAATACACACGATAATTATGGGGTGCTTTTGTGTACCCCACAAATATCCCAAATTCAGAAATAGGCTCCAGCTTCTTCCTGGAATTCTTGGTCAAATGCACATAAACAGATGAGCCAAAAATCTTAAAGTGAGAAACATCCGGTTTCTTACCAGTAAAAGCTTCTTTAGGTGTACTCATGCCAAGTACTCTATGAGGACAACGGTTTTTCACATAAACCACAGTGTTGCATGCTTCCACCCATAAGTGCATTGGTAGGCCCTGATCATGCAGCATAGCTGTGCAACACCCATGATCGTTATGTTCTTCCTCTCCGCGGCCCCTTTTTTCTGTGGGTTATGAGACGCTATGAGTTCTCTTGGAATTAATTCTTTGCTATAGAAGTCTTTGAATTCGTTTGAGATATATTCACCACCATTATTGCTCCGCAGAGCCTTCACTTGCTTCCTCGACTCTTTCTCCACCAATGCTTTAAACTCACAGAACTTTGAGAATGTTTGATCCTTCTTCTGCAAGAAGAAGATCCAGAATCTACAAGAATATTCATCAACAAAAATAACATAATACCTGTGTTTTGCTGTTGAAGCAACCGAGAATGGCCCACGCACGTCTGTGTGAACTCTCTCTAAGATCACCGAAGCACGGTTTTCCTTTTCATGAAAGTTGGTTTTCACAAACTTACCCATAGTAAATCCCTTGCACTGATCTATCAACGCAAGTGTACCCTTGGGAAGTCCAGTAGAAATCTGCTGCAAAATTTTCAGGGCGCCATGGTGAAGATGGCCCAATCGCCTGTGCCATAATTCACCCTCATCCGGGCTCACCACTTCTTCTTCTTTGCCCACCATTGCAGTGCAGCCATCTACCTCCATCTTGTAGAGATTCTTGACTCAAATCCCTATCCTCTTGGTTTGACCCGTTGTTTTATGTCGCAGGAAAGCTTTTCCATCGCTGAAAACAACGTCATAACCTCTGTCCTCCAACATCGTGACTGAGACCAAGTTTTTCTTCAGACCTGGAACATGCATAACATCTTTCAATAGAAATGGTTTACCTAACTCCCTCTCAAAGTTAATGGTACCAATGCCGGTCGCACTGTATCGTCCATCATCGCCCATCTCTATATGCATCTAGAGATCTTTCTCCTCCAAGTCACTGAAAAGCTCCTTATCTCCCGTAATGTGGAAGGAAGCACCACTATCAAAATACCACACCGATCCCATTGTGCTTGAAACCAAGAATGCAATCAAAGAGAAATCAAGTTCAAATTGTGAGGCAAGGGCCTCACCACCTGTAGCTCCAACAACCTTATTGTTCTTCTTTTTCTATGGGAAATTAGTGGCGAGATGCCCATGTTCGTGACAGTGAAAACAATTCATCTTGGAAAAATCCAGCTTCTTGCCTAGGGCCTCGAATTTTGAGTCGAATTTCTTCCCCTTCCCTTTCCTTTCTTTGGCAGCCAAGGCACAATGCTATTCATCATCATGCTTTGATGAAGAGCTAGCTCTGGTGTTCCACCTGAACTCCTCCTACACTAGATCCGACCACAGTCGTTCCCAATCTGACAGTTTTTCCCGTCCGTTAACAGAGTCTTGATAACTGTGCCAACTCTTAGGAAGTCCCAAGAGATCCAAACTCACCAAATCATCATCAAAAACTGTTATTCCCACACTCCCCAGTTCATCCCAACATTGGACAAAATTTGTGAGACACTTAGGAATATTATTGCCCTTCTCCATCTTGATCTTTTTGAGTTTATCCTTCAACGCCAATTTCTTATGGTCACTGCTACTTTAGAAAATATCCGTCAAAGCCTTCCACATTGCAAATGGAGTGGCTTTCCCATGAAGGCTCGAGACAATATGGTCTCGGATACCTTCCAACAGAATCCTTCTCGTCTTCGCTACTTTCTTTTGCCAGGCATCAAGTAATGCAACATCCATCGAAGTGGGCTTAGGAACATCAATGTCAATGAATTCCTTCAAGACATTATCTTCAAGCACCAACTCCATCCTATCCTTCCATGCAATGTAGTTTGAGTTTCCCTCGAGTGCATACTCTAACCGAAAACCATTGAAATCCATTTCGATGTTTACTCAACTGTCGCACCAAGAAATTATTGCAACAAATTCAAATTGTTTCCACAAACAAACTGAGCTACTGCTTCAATATTGAAATCTTCTTTGCTCTGATACCATGTATAAATTTTAATGTAATTATGTATTTACTGGATTCTCCTGACCTAACAATTATATGCCATTGTTAAATACATAATCCTTCTACTTAAATCTTTGCGGAAATTTAATCGCCAATTGCAAACACATGAAGAAAGATCAATCACACATAACACAGATGTTTTTACCGAGAAAGCATAAAGCTAAAAACACCACTATCGTATATTATGTATACATCATGGATCATGAAACAATCTCATACAAAACTCTAATCCAAGAGCTCTCAGTACAATATACAATCGTCTCACACTGCCATACAAAAATTGGCAAATACATGCGCCAATTTACTACCTCCAGAAAACATGCCTCCACTGTGCAATCCCTGCTGATCACAATCCCTGAATGAATTCGATCTTGCCTTGCCTTGACTGCGGAATCCTCATTGGAATATCCAATGTGTGTTTGGTTGCAAGTGTGCACCCACTATAGTCACAACTGATAGACAAAATTTCCCTTTCACCTATCTCTCAACTGGGTCTCCACTGGATTTGACATGCATGTAGTTAACAATAGTAAATCTTCAGTTGCATGTGAGATCACTCCATGTGAATTAATTTAATATTTAATTCAATAATCTCTCACTAGTGTATCTTTAGTTACAACTAGTTACAACTAGCACAACTGAGTTTAACTCACTTAACTGAGTTAAACTCCTTTACAACTCACATAACTACACATACAACTCTGTTATAACTTTGTATCACTCAGCTACAACGAAGTCCACTAGTATGTCCCACCAACCAATCCTTAAACTCGAAATTCCTTTAGTTAATTGGTTTTCCACATCAGTTAACTTAAGTCAAGTGCTCCAAGAGAATAGATTATTATTTATTGTCTAATTATTGTTAAGAGATAACAATAATCGACATGCATTCTATTTTTAGACATGCGATTGACGAACCGTCTTTGCACATGCATTCCAAAAATAGACGCCCATCCATCCATAGAATTTTCTCAACCATCTATAAATATATTTCCGCTATAAATAGGCTTTTCTCAACATTATAAAATAGGCATACACCTAAAAATAGCCTGCGGGCCCCACCTAGTGTAGGTGCTGAATTTTCACTAGGATCATCATCTTGTTGAATCTCAACACGAGGTTTGGAAGTGTAAAGAGGGGGATAAACCCTTATAAAAAATTATTATAATGTGATAAATGACTTTGGAGCGGAAAGAACTCAAAAGTGCGATGGCAGAGTGTGATGGAAGACAAAAGTCGTGATGTGCGAAGTCGCAATCGCAATTTTGCAAGTTTAAATGGACATCAGTAAGGAATTAACAGAATAAACTAAATAGTGCGAAGTGCGACGAGTGACGTGGCAGGTCACAAATCGAAATATTGCAGGTTTAAATGGATAGCGTAAGGACTTAACAAAATGAACTAAATTGTGCAAAGTACAATTTGTGATGCGGTAAAGGTTGCAGGCTGTGATCTGCGATGTGGTAAGTTCTATGGGATGCGATTTGCGATAAAATAAGATCTACGGGATACGATTTGCAATGGGGATGACGTGGCATTGAAAACGAGAGAACGAACAGTAAGAGTTAAGGTAAAAGGTAAATGGTGCGAAGTGTGATTTGCGATTTCACAATATCGCAATCGTAAAGAACGAACGGTGAGTGTTAAAGGTAAAAGCCAAATGTTGTGATTTGTGATATGAGACGTATGGTGGCGGGAGTCTCGAGGAGCAAAGGCGGAGGTCAATTTTTCGGTGGTTTGGAATGGTTTTTCACGTGTTTTTCGTAAAAAGGGTAGGCGGCCGTGAATGGAGGAAAAAAAAAGGCTGAAGGGCTTAAGTACGTTCGAAAAAAAGAAGAAGGCAAGTGTAGCATTAAGGTGAGAAGGAAATGAGGGGAATGGAGGCGTAAGAGCAATGCTCAGAAGTGAAGCACACCTGCAGATTCATGCATGGCAAACATGCAGAAATGTGTGATGAAACAGTGAAAGAGAGGCTTGGACTTGGTAATACAATTTCTTCTCAAAACTTCAAACATAAATCAATTTTGGCTTATGGGAAGGTCTACCCTGCTTGAAATCTATTGACAGAGATGAGAGGGGGAGAATTTACCACAGTTTTTGGAGTTTTCCCTCTATTTTACTATGCACAAGTAATTAAACCTACAACGACACAAAAACTAAACAGTAATGAAACTTATCAGAACCAGATCTAACTTAAATGACAGAAGCAAAACTAGCTAAATGACAGAAAGGAAAAAATAGTAACAACAGAGAAGCTAAGGCACATGGATTGGGCCCTAACCCACGAGCCTAGGCCTCTGAAACTTAAATCAGCCGAATGAAATCAATTTGATTATTTCATAAAAGAATAAATTCATACATCTCTGAAAGTTTGATCCCTGAATAAAACAAAAAGCTCAATATCTCACAACAATAGTTCTGAATGGAATCGAAACTAGAATAGACTAAATATTCCTAGTTCTAGCTCTGCTCTATTTATTCTACAGGGCAACTACCAACAACTCCCTAGAAATTGGTGATTGAGTCTGCTTGACTCCCAGTGAACAAGGATTGGGTGCACTTCCTCTTTGAGTTGCTTGGCTGCCTCTAGAATTCGAATTGTTGGAGATAATCCTTGGGATCCTTCGGTTGCCTTTAAGGGTGGATAATTCTCCTATAATTACTCTTTGTTGTCTCCTCCGAGTATTTATGATAAAATCCTTATAAAAAGGATTAATAATTCATGATTTTCTGCACTCAACCTTATATTAGGCACTCAGAGTATGTTAGCGTTAATCACCACCTATACTAGCATCATAAAACCAACTAATAATAAAAATGCAAGGAAAAGATATCTAAGAAGGCAAAAAGGTGACTATTAACCCCTTGAAATATGTAATGATGGAGCTCATCAGTAATATAATATGATATCATAGCTTATTATTGAATCAATGAGAGGAAATTTTGAAGTATCATCCCATCATTTTTATGATGTACAAGGATGACGAGGTACATTATAGATGATTTGTGGTCTTTTATCATTTCCATTACCATCTCCCCAAATCTATACATTTCATGCTTCTCTAACACGTCTATAATGAAAAAATTGTCAAAAACTAAGTTGTTAATGAGTAATGAGGATAGTCATCATTGGTTATTATTCATGATTGTTGGCTTACTCATCACCAATATTCAAGGGAAACCATGCCATCTGAAATGATTTTTTGGTGGTCCATAAGGGCGTATACTTCCACTCTTACTAGGGGCCTCTAGGTTTTAGGTCATTAAGTTATTCCTTATGTCTAAGGAAGATGAGCTCTTGGCTAATCATAAGTTGTTTTAAGTCTTACTCCAAGATCAAAATACAACTTCAACCAGATAACATTCATAGGAAAGTAAGTAACCTTTTTAGTTATCATTGAGGTTGTCTCTAATAGGTCATGTGATTTCTAGTAGCATATAACTTTGCTCCCATGCATGTGACTAGATATTGTTGTTGATTACAATTTAACCACTTTCCTAAGAGGTATTATTCATGTAAAGGTTTGTAATCAATGTGTTCTGTATAATAATTATTAAAGTAAGTTTGTGTATCATTGTCCTCTATTACTTTAATAGATGAACCACCTTGAAATGGAATGAATAATGATTAAGTGAAATATATTACCCATTAATTTTTTGGGTTGTGGTGTGTGGATCCCCACAATGACAAACAAGATCAATAATTATGTGGTGGTTATTGCTTTGTATTCTTTACTTGAACTTCATATGACTCTTCACCAATTAGCCTATAACCAAACCAAACACAAGAGACACTGCTCTAGCCAAAATTGATCCTACCCTAATTCCCACCAAATTTTGAGAATGTTCTATAAGGGAATTCTAAATTTTCTCCTTTCACTCTAAATATATTCAAGCAAGCAACTTGCGAAACCAACTACATTCCACCTCCTATTGTTCCCACATTCAAGAAACCTAAAAATAACAAACTAACCCCACATTCATGTTCAAAACAACCAAACTAAAACTATTTGCATTGGAAGTGGGGTGATGGGGAGTAATTGTTTTATATTGTGTCTCATCCTTATTGTTTACTACTCAAATCAAAACCCAAATTGTAATAGGCCTCTTTTAATGCTTTCTTTCACCTTCACTTCTTGATCCAAAGAAAGCCTTAAGAAAAGAATTAATGAATGGATTTTCTCTCACCTCAATAAAACACATTGTGATTGATACATGTAGACCCTTTCCACCACTCGATGTCCATGTCTAACAACTTCCTTTCATGTTGAATTTGACTTGATTATATAAAAAAGATGTGCAGAGCAGTAGAACCCCTTTAAAGTCATGTTTTGGAAAATACTATTTTTAATTTTAATAAAATTTACCTCAAATCCACCTCATTATGGTTTGATGAGATTGTTTTTAATTTTAATGTTAATGTTAATAGTATAAAATCCACCTCATCACCTTCTTTCATAGTAGTTGGGAGTTGGGATATTCATTTATCAATGTACTGAGAAAAATGGCGCCTTTGAAAGGTTCATCTGTGCTTATGTGTCAAAAAAAAATGAAGAAATGTAATGTAAAGAGCTCAAAACGTTCTAGTGAAGATATTGGCATTTTACAATCAATATTACGAAGAAAATGAGTTGTCTTTAGTGCAAATTTTTGGAGTTTCAGGTGTCGGAATCCGGTGAAATTTTTTGGGGTAAAATATTGATTTCTGTTATTTAAACTGGTTTTTTTTACTGTAAATATGGATTCAACACCCTAAAAACCCCTTAGGGCACTTCGATTGTGCAAGATTACCCATCAAACTTCCGTTTTCAATGAATTCCTGCCGGATTTTAGAGAAATTAGACCGAAAAAATCCACCGTAAAAGCCTTCAAAAAGTTGCACTAAAAACTACTCGCAAAGAAAATATTGGATGCATGTGCATTGAAGCCCCCCATGGAACCAACACATCCAATCAAATCCTTGAGCATGTTCAATTTTCGAAAAAAAGTTGGAATGATAGTCTTCAAGACCTTGCTAACAACTACCTCATTAATGACAATTCACATACCGTTGACCTACAATATTCAATTCGTTTATAGATGTGGTTTTCTTTTAAGCATTGAAATTACTTAATGAACATTAAATTCGAAGTTTTGATTCTTAACATTGTACACAATCTCCATTAACCACTAAATAAAATTAAAACTAACATTAATAAATTTCCTTAACCAATTAAAAAAATATATTTATTTTTAATAAACTTAATCTTAAAATGATTTCATAAACTTAATATTGACAACATTTTAAATAAAAATTTACCTATCAAAGGTTCATTTAGCACCTCTAAAAGGTTCATATGTGCTTATGAATAAAAAACAAATGAAGAGATGTAATGTAAATAGCTCTCAACGTTTAGGGAAAGATGTTGACCTACTACAATCAATGTAACAAGGACAATATTGGATACATGGGCGTTGAAGCTTCCTAGGGCACCAACACGTTCAATCAAATTCTTGAGCATGTTTAATTTTGAAAAAAAATCAGAATGATAGTCTTCAAGACCTTGCTAACAACTACCTCACTAATGACAATTTCACATACCATTGACGCCCAATCTTAAATTCGTTTATAAATGTGGTTTTCGTGTAAACATTTAATTCACACTTTCAATTTTTAACATTCTACATCATCTCCATTAATCACTAAATAAATTTAAAACTAATATTAATAAATTTCCTTAAATCAATTTAAAAATAAAAATAATTTTAATAAACTTAATCTTAACTGCATTTGAAATAAAAAATTACACAATGCAATAGAACCATGATTAAACGGAGTACAAAATTACAGAATGAGATATCTCCCATGATTAATAGATATATATATATATATATTCTAACATAATATATACTAGCAATTGCGCCAAATGTTGCGAAGGAAACACCATAAGTCGATAACATAATATGGAACTTGCATTAAGAATAAAATTGTGTTTTGCATTCAAGATATGGTTTTACTCATCATTAATAAAATATGTCTTAGAAACAATAAAACCTCAATTAGATTATCTATTATTTTCTTGCAAATGAGAAACTTCTTCTGATTTTTCCTTGTAACAACTGGTTAAATGACATACTTACCATAAATTGAATCCTTGGTAGAGGAATGGCATGAGTGAGCTCAAGGGTTTTCGTAGGTGCACATGATGGCTCTGTACATGTAAGGAAAAGGAAGATTGGGGCTGGAGAAATTGGAAAAAATGACAACAATGGAGGTCTAAAATCATTAGATAACACTTTTTTTTTTCTTCAGTTCTTCGTTCTAATGCCCTCATCTATGGGTTTTGGCCCAAATCAGATGCTTTGCATCAGTGGATCTACACCTCGTGGTCAAAAAATTGTGAGGTTTACCTATGTCCTAAAGGTTTTTTCATTGTACAATTTGAATGAAAGGAATATCTGGAAAAATTAATGTGGGAAGGCCCTTGGTTTTGGGGACGCGTTTGGCTCTATATGACCCATTGGTTCCCTGAATTTGGCCTTGTAATGATGGTCGTGTCGATAATGCTAGTGTGGTTGAGGCTACCAAACATCCCACAACTATTTTGGCATCCTCAAGTCCTATAAGATATAGGGAATACTTTGGGGACTTACAAAAAACATATAATGATCGAATACACCAAGGTTTTTTTACCCTTGCTCGGATTTGTATAGAGACCAATTTGAGCAAAGGCTTACCAAAAAACATACTGCTGAAAAATGGAGAATATGAATGGAACAAAAGTTTGGATTATGAAAACACAACATTTATATGTTGCACTTATTTTCAAATAGGTCACTTACAATACTCGAAAAAAGAAAGTTTGGCAGCACACTTACTTTGCAGAATCAGAGTAGGAAGCTAAGGAAGATATCCCTTCTCAAGATACTAAGGATAATCAGGACATGGAAAGTACTTACCAATCAGAACAAGTTGACCATGATGGGGAGAGGACTTAGGAAGGAATTCCTTCAACACATATGGTAAGACAAGAAAATGGGGTTGCAGGAATAAAGAGAGCTCATGAATTAGGAAATTGAGATTCAAACAAAGACCAACCCCAAGCAGAGTCAGGTTTAGATCTGACAATCATTCTAGTGGAATCTTCGGGTGGTAACAGACAGAAAGTGCACAAGAAGAAAGGGAAAAAAGGGAATCTTCATGATTATAAAAAGTGGTATTTATTTATTATTATTTTATTTATTATTTTATTTAATATTTTTTTATAACTGTTTTTGTCTACCAATATTTTGATCTTACTTTTTGTTGGAAGGATTTCGACCTCTGCAAAATGTAATTTTGCTTCTTTATAATAACTCTTTGGAAAAAAAATAACACCTCAATTAATATTATTAATCCCCTTTGCATTCTCTTAAATTGGTAGGATACATATTATTAATGTCCACCATGGATACCATATTAATTATGGTGTTTCCTTATATGTCCTACACTAGTAGATTAATTTTGTTTCTTAACTTTTATAGTCACACTAAGATTATGTGAAGCAAGCAAATGAGGCTAAAAAATCACAAGGATCCTATGTTCAACAATTAAATCAAGTTCTACATCCCTATGTCGATCTTTTAAAGTTCTTCATAATAATATATTAACACATATTAATGAACTATTATACTAATTTTTCTATTTCTTTTATTTGAACTTTATTTAAAGGAAACTTATTCAAAACCAATAAAAAATATGACTTTAATTCCAAATGAGAAACTTCTTCTACTTTTTCCTTGCAACAACTTGTTAAATGACATACTTACCATAAATTGAATCTTTGGCAGAAGAATGGCGCGAGTGAGCTCGAGGGTTTTCACAGGTGCATAGGATGGCTTTGTACATGTGGGGAAAAGGAAGATTGGGGATGGAGAAAAGGACAACATTGAAGGTATATATATATATATATATATACTCTAATGCCCTCATCTATTGATTCAATTGGTTTTGGCCCAAATCAGATGCTTTTCATCAGTGGATCTAAACCTCGTGGTCAAAAATTTGTGATATTTACCTATGTTTTATAGGTTTTTTCATTGTATAATTTGAACGAAAGGAAGACGTGGAAAACGTAATGCAGGAAGGCCCCTGGTTTTGGGGATGTGTTGGGCTCTATATGACCCATTGCTTCCCTGAATTTGAACCTGTAATGATGGTGGTGTCAAAAACGCCAGTGTGGGTGAGGCTACAAAACCTCCCACAACCATTTTAGCATCATAAAGTCCTAAAGTTATAGGGAATACATTTTGTTTCTTTTTTTGAACAGGTTCAGTTGTATTATATTCTCTGAAAAGGGTGAGGAGAAGAAGTTCCTCATTACAAAATTTCCCCATTTTTGATACAAAGAGCTATCTGCTTGGGGATCACTACATTATATATGCTACTGGAGCTGCTATTTTTTCCCTTCTCTTTGGGATAGAAACTATTACATTTGTGCTATACTACCGGACAAAATGATCTAAGAGCAAAATATATTTAACTTTCATTGAAACACTAAATTTTCTAATGCAATTTTAAACATAAAATATGCAGATTCAGAAGATCTGGGAGGTCATTTATTCACAGTGTTCTCACTGCCTCTGTATCTACTGCCTTGGTCCTGAGAAGTGGAGCCTTGTTCTAATTTCTTGCTGAGTGCTTCCTTTATGAATTTGAGGGATTCTTCCAAGTGGTTGCAACGGTTCTTGACTGACATTATATCATTATTGAAAGTTTTCCATTGAGAGCGTATGAAATCCATCTCTGTTTTGGTTCGTTCCTTATCTTGCTAGATTTGATTTCTCAAACCTTCGATCAAAACTCTATGGGACTTGCAGAAAGCACATGGGTGCTGCCTATCCTCCAAAGGATCCATTTGCTGAAGAAGATTGCGTTCTCTTGAGTTGATTTCCTCTCTGATTGCATCTTCTATTGTTCTTGATGTTTCTTTCCACCTTTTTAGATTCTGAGTTTTTTGATGCTGTGTTTCTGCCTTATTGGTGAGGAAAAGCTGAGTGAATGGAATAAGGAAAGAACAGGTTAATGTGGAATGAAAGCAACGAGGGAAGGGATTGCGTAGGGTGAGGGAGGAATGTGAGATGGGATGAGGGAGCGTGGTGTGAGAGAAGGCGATGTGATGATGCAAAGAAGGCCAATGCTGCAAACTAAAAAGACAAGGAGAAGTATGAGAGTAAAACACAGCAAAGGGAAAGCTTTGCGTGAGCTGATTCAAGAACTCTCTTAAAACTATGAGAGCCCATATCTTGCTGTTATATTTATAATATAACAGGGATGTTTCTCTTTACAGGGGAGTCACGGGAAGCAGTGCGATATGGAAGAGGAGAGTACTGGGCACAAAGATATGAAAGATCTTACAAATATCATGATTGATTTGTTTTTTGGACATTTGCTGAGTTAGAGGATCGAAATGGTCTGCTGGAATCTCTTGATGTTCTGATCAGTGATATGATGGATATACTTTGACATCAGTGATAAGATAGAGAGGATCATGGTATAGGGATTTGGGATATATTGTCCCCAATTTTAACTTTTCCTATGTTTCTTTGTACACCTTCATTTGCTTGCAAATCTGCTTGCTTGTCGTTCTTTCTTAGAATGTGGAAGTATTCTATATTTCCTACGTGTTTTACTAATTTTTGAGCTCTATTTAGGATTTGATTGATGGCTGCATTTTTAGGGAGGGACTTGCTCACCATTGCTTGTATGATGAGAGAGAAGTCTCCAAATACAATAGCATCATTTATATTTTTTTCCTTTAGAATTTTGAGGCCTAACAATAATCCATAGGCCTCTGCTTTGTTATTCGTCATTTGTACCAACCCCCAGTTGTAGGCTATCTGTTTAGTTTTGTCTTGAAGAATTATGAGTCCTCCAGATCTTGCCTTGCCTGGGTTTTTCTTTGACGCCCCGTCAAAGAAAAGGCAGGCTCTGTTGAGAGAATGAACCCATAATTGAAACTCTGCTTCTGTCTTTCTGATTTTCCAAATTTGATGCACCATTTTATTTTTTTGTTGGGGACCATATCTGATCTTATTGACAACGAAACTAATCCAAATTCTTTCTTCCTCTTGAAGGTGAGCCATGTTTATTCCTTGTAGTCCTTTAACTGAGAGAAACTATACCATAATTGCCCATGTTTTTGATGTTGTTGTGTTTACTGTGGGAGTTTTATTTTTGGATATTTTCCCATTTCTCGCTATCCATATTTGGCAACAGAGGAAAGTAGGGAGGTTGTTCCAAAATCGTTGTATTGTTGATTTGTTTTTGAAAGAGTGGGGGAAGCTGATTTTCCATTTATTGATAAACTGACTGATAGGTAGATTGTAATTCAAGTTTAATTTGATAGGCGCCACCATCGCCTCCCAACATCTTCTAGAAAAGGAGCATTCCATGAAGAGATGTTGGATTGATTCCTCTGCCTTCATACATAGGGGACATTGTGAAGGGCCACATATTCCTCTCTTCTTTAGATTCTCTGATATTAATGATTTGCTATGCAATAATGTCCACAAAAATATTTTTATTTTATTTTGGGGAGGGTTTCAACCTTCCAAGCTAGTCTCCAATGATGCCAATCTTCCCGCCTCTTCTCCTCTTGAATATTTTGATATCCAGTCCTTACTGAATACTCTCCTCTTGTTGGTATCCAATAGAGGGCATATTTAGAGTTTTTGTTGATTGGGGCTACACCAGCAAGGAGATAAGTCATAAGGTTCCATTGAGATGCAAGATCATTGGGCAGATTGGGCTTGGCCCATTGTTTCCATTCGCCATCCAACTCCCAATTGGAAATATCTTCCAATTTTTTATATCCTTCGCTTGTCATCCATATTTTTATAGCTTTGATGTCTAGATTACTATCTAGGGAGGATGTCACATGATTCTGTCCTTCCATATGTTTATTTGTTTCCCATTTCCTGGTCTCATCGAGATGTGATCCTTGATTAGTTGAGTTGCTCCAGATATTTCTTTCCAAATTTGGGTACAAGGTCTGATCGGAGGATTTTTTTCCAGAATTGAAGTTCTTGTAGCATTGATATATTTTGCCTCAAGTGCTACTTTCCACCATAGTTTTTCCCCTATTGTGAATCTCCATGAAATCTTGCATCCCAAGGCCATGTTCATTATACCTGGTAGTTTTATGGAGAGTCCTCCGTTTTTGTATGGAGGTGTCACCTATTTCCAATTTACTAGACTGAATTTTTTCCTTTCTCTTTTCCCACCTTCCCATAGGAAGCTTATGATTATTATTTCTATTTGTTTGTGTATGCTTGCAGAAGAAGTAATGAGAGAAAATTGATATAACAACAAAGCAGCAAGGATGGATTTGATGAGAATGGTGCGTCCAACTTGATTTAACCAAAGCATGCCCCATGCTTGTATTTTTGCTTTCATTCTCTCGACATATTTACTCTAGATTTAATTCTTCATGTTTTATCGGTGATGGGAAACCCAAGATATTGGAAATGGTCCCAATTATTTTGAAAGGGAATGTTCAGAATTTGAGAAATTCGCTGAAGTGTTCTAATGGGAATGTTCCAAATGTAAATGCAAATTTTTCCATTATTAACCAGTCCTCCAGAAACATCCAAGAAATTGTCAAGAATAATTTTGAACCTTCTAGCAACAATGCATGAGGCTCCACCCAAAAGGAGGGTATCATCAGCGAACAAGGAGTGATTTATTCTTTTGGTCCCACTGCTGATGGAAAGGCCATTTAAGGTGCAGTTTCTTCTGTTGTGCTCTAGTTTTCGATTGAGTGAGTCTGCCATGAGAATATAGAGAAAATGAGACAAAGGGCAACCCTGCCTTAGTCCCCTTGAGCTTTGAAAAAAAATTACAAGGTTTGCCATTTACAAGGGGAGCTATCCAGGGGCATGTTGTGCAAGCCTGAATTATATCAACAAAATCATCAGCGAATGCAAATATTTTTAGGATTGATGTAAGGAAAGAAAGATTTACTCTGTCAAAAGAATTTTCGATATCCATTTTTAGGATGAACCCTTTTTCATTTATGGATAGGCTAGTGTGAACAGCTTCTTGAACTAGGATGATGTTGTCAACGATCTGTCGGTTTGGAACAAAACCACCTTTATTTTTAGAAACAAGAGAGGGGAGGAGGGGTTTGAATCTGCCGGTAATAATTTTGGAAATGATATTGTAAGAGGCATAACAGAGAGATATAGGCTGAAATCTATTAAGGGAGGATGGGCGAGGGTCTTTGGGGATAAGAGCCATGAAAGTGGAGTTGGTGAATCCCCCTATTTTTCTTTTGCTCATAACATATCTTATCATCTTCAACAGATATTTTTTGATGGTATTCCAAAATATATGATAGAAAGCAATAGGAAAACCATTCGGGCCCAGTGCCTTGTTCGACTGCAAATCCCAAACAACTGCCTTGACTTATTCTTCTGTGACTTCTTTGATGAGGGAGTTGTTTGTTTTTGTGTCAATTACCTTTGGAATGTTCTTGAGGAATTATTTTGAATTTGCTTGACAGTCCACAGCTGATAAGAGGGTTTTGAAATGTCTGTGGACCTCATTTTTAATTTCTTCTTGGCCCTTTATTTGTTGTCCATCTTCTCCCATTATTTTTTCTATATTTTTCTTTATCATCCTTGTTTTAGCTGAGTTAGGGAAAAAGGAGGTGTTCTTATCTCCAGCTTGCATCCAGGGCTGTCTAGATTTCAGCCTCCATGTTTCTTCTTCTTGCCTTTTGTTCCTATATATTTTCCACTATGCTTCTTTTTCCTTTGCCTACTTCTCAATTGTACTGTCATTGCTTTCAAGGTCCTCTTGAATTTTTATTAGTTCATTTTTTAGAATCTCTTTCTCTTTGTGCGGCTCCTTAGAACTATTCTTGGCCCAATCTTTCAATTTAGCTTTAGTTGCTTTTAGCTTTGTTTCCCAAATGAAATTTGGTGATCCACTGATTTTTTTCCTCCACTCGTTTTCCACCTCTTGTTTAGCTTCTTCATGGCTGCCCCAAAGATGATTATATATGAAAGTCAGAGGGCCATAGTTTTCAGCCATTCCAAGTTCGATTAGAACTGGTTTGTGGTCTAATGCTGTTGAAGGAATGATTCTAGAGGATGCTCTACTGTAGTTAACCACCATTTTGTCTCGAATGAGGATTCGATCCAATCTTTCTTTGATATTTTATTTTCCTACTCTTCTGTTATCCCATGTGTACTTGCCATTTTTTGGGGGGATGTCAAGGAGATTGCATTGTTCCATGATTTCTTCTAAAGTTTCTCTATTTGGATAATGCAGAAAATTACCTCCTCTTTTTTCTTCTGGTAGGAGAATGAGATTTAGATCTCCTCCAACAATGAGGTTATCTTCAAGATCCTCCATTGTGCTTTCTCTTAAATTTTTTCAGCAGTGTTAATCTAGGTTGTCATTGATGATGTCAGTGACCGGGATGGAAAATATTCTTGAAGATGCCAGAGGATGATTACAAGTGATTACAACTCTTGTTTAAGATGTCAAGACACAAATGAAGTGTCAATCATGTATCTTGATGATCATAATGGAAGACTACCATATCTCTGCACTATCTTAAGGACATCTGACCTAATGACCCTATGTTGAAGAAGGCAAGGACATGATGATGGTGACCCTATGTTGAGGAAGGCTAAGGCATGATGATGAAGACAATCAACGAAGAAATCAAACCATGAGGCTCTACACTCAAAGGCATTCTTCCCTGCCTCCATTTCTGCACTCATAAATAAATAGTCACATTAAAAAATATATTTTGCTACCGTAGAGGAAAAATTCCTTAATGAAACCTACACCATATTGAAGAGCATAATTTTTCCTTTCCAACGAGCTATTACTCAGCCCGAAACTCCAAGCGGTTTGAAAGTTATTTATTTTTTCAAGTTTAAGGTAAATTTCTGTCAAGTGAGCCGACCTATGCCGACTTGTGTAGGCTCATGCCTCATGGCCAAGAGACGTGTCTCTTCATTAAAGGCCGAAAACACTATAAATATAAGTCTCAAAATAATCTCTAACCATCAAAATTTCGGTGATAAAATTCAAAGAATAATGAAAAAGGGTGAAGAATTTTAAGGAGGCCGAGAAGGTATACCACAAAACTGTGGTAGTTCAAATTGCAGACCTATGGAGTTAAAACATGTAAGGGAGTTGGAGTTCAATTTCTTGAAGCTCACCTTAGAACAATCACCTCAGAATAGTAATCTGCCAAGAAGCTCAAATTGCAGAATCATTTAACCTATGGTAGCTTGATACACCTGTGGCAACTCTGATACATCTGTGGCAACTCAAATATATCTATGGAGGGGTTGAAATAGAGAAAATTCACCCAATTCAGAACTCAGACCTAAGGAGGACGTAGAAGATTGAGTTATGGGCATACGAATAAATTTTAGAAGCAGATTGAAGTTGTATTTTGTGATATATTACCTATGCAAGAAGATCAAATCTATGGCAACAAATTGTGACAGAGGTCTAAACTTTTGGATGCCATTTACGACAGAGATTTGAACCTATAGCTTATTGCATTGGAAATACCTCTCTTTTTGAAGAAGATCGTAGCTTTGGAAGAGGGTTGGAGGTGAAGTAAGAGTGTAGAAAGTGACAAGACTGTTGGAGGACTCGAAGCTATAGTCAAGTTTGAAGACAACTCGGATTTGTAAGGCTCACGGTCTCCTAGATAGGTTTGTAGCAGCCACTTGTTTTCACTTGTGCAATGAACAAGTTTTGGAGGCTTGTAACCGTTGCCTCGGTGGAAGGATTAGCAAGGAGACTCAATTATAGTAGGAACAGTGGTGCTCAGTTGTGGAGGGCTCAGACAAACATTCTTTTTGAGTTAACTCAAAGACAATCATCTTGAAAAAAAGGCTCAGACTTGTTGCTTAGAAGAAGCTCAGGTTACAGTTGTAGCATCACACTCTTTGGACTTATTTTGGGAATCATATTTATAGCATACATGTTTTCCCTTGGAGCTAACTTAGAAGGTTTATTTGGAGAATCCATTGGAGACATTTTGAAGTTGCCTTTGGAATATTTTTGAGTTGTACTTGGAGCAGCCTTACAGGACAGTTTGGGCTATATACATCTTGAAGAGAAGCATTACCAAAAAATTGTTGAAGAACCCTTGAAGTTTGAAGGGAAGATCTGTTGAGGACAGTGGTTGAAGGTCCTTTAAAGCAGGATAGATAACTGAAGTATTGGAGAACTTTACGAAGCAACATCTTGAAGATTTGTGGAGATCCTTGAAGACCATGATGCATTGAAGCCATCATGAGGTAACTTGGAGAAATTTTTTGGGTACGATGAAGAGCAGTGGTGACAACTTCTAAGAAGAAAAGGTTGTCATTGATGACGTGACGTGTAGATTATAGTGAAGAGTAAGCTGAAGATTGTCAGGGCTCATTGCAGAAGACATTGGGAGCCGTAAGTATAACCAAATATATATTGACGAAATGAAGCAGGAGGTTGGAGCCTCATAGAAACAAGGTTGGTGCCTTGGAAGATAGGGTTGGAGCCCTTAAGGTTGGTGCCTTGGATGATAGGGTTGGAGCCCTAAAGGATAGGAGTCCTTAAGATACCAGGTTGGAACCTGTAGCAGATATAGGGTTGGAGCCCTTGAGGTTGGTGCCTCAGAATTGACAAGGTTGGAGCCTTGGAAGTCCAAGTCGGTGCTTGGAAAATATAGTTTGGAGCCTGGGATATTGAAGATTGGTGTCTTCATCTAGGGTTGGATCCCTACATATATTGTACTTGATTTATTGTAAAGAATAAATTAATAAAAGAATTTATTCTTATTGTTCATTTTGTGTTTTAAATATAGGTGATCTAACTGGTAAAATTAACAATTGAAAAGAAATATTTATTCACCCCCTCTCAGTATTTCCAACAATTGGTATCAGAGCCAATACCTTCACTCAAAGCCTAAAAGCTTGAAGGTTGATCATTAGAACACAAATGGCAAAGCCATGGAAGAAAGTATCCAATCCTCCTAAAGATGTGTTTTCCTCAACCATTGAAATTGAATTAAATCAATTTGCGAAGGCTCCATTGTTCAATGGAAATTTTGATATATGGGTGGCAAGAATGAGGAATTTCTTGAAGACTCAAGGAATTGAAGTTTGGAAATCAGTGATTACTAATGACACAATGGACGAAGAATCCAAGGAGTACAATACAAGAGCAATGAAGGCAATTTTGAATGGGTTACCAAATTCTGTGAAGGCCAATTTTGAAAAATGTTTGTCAGCAAAAGTCATATGGGACAAACTTCATGATCTTCACTCAAAAGGAGCGTTGACAATGATCTCTAGTCAAGAAGATGATAGAAGTCCAAAATTCTTCAAGGAAGCAGAAGATGAAGATAATAAAGAAGACTTTGAAGAAGATCTCCTGAATAAACTTATGACTTCCATGGAAAAGATTAACTGTTTGAAAAAGGAAAATGAGGAACTTAAGAAGAAAACACAAGATGGTAACCAAGACAAGACAAGGAAGGAAGTTGACTTTGTCAAGCTTCAAGTACAAGAAAGAGATGAGGAGCTCACCAAACTTAATGAGGAATTTCATCAAAACAAAAGAAAAAGAAAAGAAAAGAAACTTTGTCAAGCCACCTTGAACAAAGACTTGAGAGCTTGAACAGTCTTGAAGCAGAGATTGGTCAATACAAGGAAGAGGTCTCCTCTCTTAGATCTCAACTAGAAGAAGCAAGGAAACAAGCGCAAGGAGCTAAGAAGGTGATGGAAACTTTGGCATTCATAGAAGGACAATTTAATGAAGCAGAAAAGGAGAGAAACACTATGATATGATAAGTAGACGAAAAAGATGAAGAAATCTTGAAACTAATATCATACATCAATCTTCTCAAGGATGAAACATGTGAAGCTACAAGAATAAAAGAAGAAAGGGAGAGCAGTCTCACAAAGGAGAATGAAGAAATCTTCATAATCAAATCAAATATCATCTCCCTTAAAATCAAAGCATATGAAGCAACAAGGATGATGGAAGAAATGAAGAAGCAACTACTTATGAAAGATGATGATTGTGAAAAGTTGAAAGGAGAAATTGTATTTCTTGAAAAGGAAGTTGAATTGCTGAATAAAAACTTGAAAAGCTCTCAAACCCTAGATGACATCCTAAGTCAGCAAAGGTCTCCTCTTGATAAATCAGGTCTTGGTTATGTAGGTGAATCCTCAAACAAGAATGATAATGCTTCAAACAACAAAGATGTGAGGAACCTAGAAAGAAATGTTGATGCTCCCAGTTCCAACAAGGGAAAGGAGAAGAATCAAGACAACAATGGAATAAATTCTATTCCAAGGAGACTTGCAGATGGTGTCAAGAATACAAAAGGCAATGAATATCATCAAATAATCCCAAGGCAAAAAGATTTACATCATGAAAAACTCCATCTCCGAGGTACCAAAGTATATTTCTTGGTTATTGCTATTCTTGTACAAACTTTGGGCACATGGAAAAAGACTGTAGAGTATATCACAAAGACAAATATAATGGTCCCCGTAAATCTCCTCAAAGCAATTTTTCAGGAAGAAGTCATGATTTCTTATTCATGAACAAAATAGAGTGCTTCAATTGCCATAACATTGGACATATGGCACGTGATTGTAACTTGACTTGGGCCCCTGCATAAGCTAGAACCATGCCAGAGAAGAAAGTTACACAAGTATGGAGAAGGAAACAAGTTGAATCTAGAAGTCGCTTGAACACTCAAGTCATCAACTCATGTTGTTGATTTGATGAAGACGTCTTTGGATGTGATATTCCAATTATTCGATGATGAAACCCTGCCAAAAAGAGACGATGCATATAGTTAGGGGGAGTGTGTGATTCTTGAGTATTCTTCTATAAAGTGATCCGTGAGTGGGCCCTATGAAATCCTTGATGAGTTACACATGGAAAATCTTGATAAATGATCTCTCAGAAGTAACTCCATTGAAGAAAAACATGATTTTGTGATGATGCCTTCTACTTGATCACACAAGGTGAGCAATCCTTCATGATCTAAAGGAATTTTTCCAGACAGTGGGAGATGGTACAAAACATGAAGAAATACAAACACATCTATCATGGACCATATTTCCAGAAGAAAGAGCACCATGGCATGGGGAGTAACATACCTATGAAGGACTACAATTCATGAAGAAAAGAAGCAGCTTGACAGGGGGAGTATTCGGGCACCCCATTTGCCATTGATGTCAAAGGGGGAGAGAATGTTGAAAGGGCAAGAATACTTCCATCAATGACAAAGGGGGAAACTGTTAATCTAGGTTGTCATTGATGATGTCAGTTACCAAGATGGAAAATATTCTTGAAGATGCCAAAGGATGATTACGAGTGATTACAACCCTTGTTTAAGATGTTAAGACACAAATGAAGTGTCAATCATGTATCTTGATGATCATAATGGAAGACTACCATATCTTTGCACTGCACTATCTTAAGGACAACTGACCTAATGAACCTATGTTTAAGAAGGCAAGGAAATGATGATGGTGACACTATGTTGAAGAAGGCTAAGGCATGATGATGAAGACAATCAACGAATAAATCAAACCATGACGCTCTACACTCAAAGGCATTCTTCCCTGCCTCCATTTCTGCACTCATAAATAATCAATCACATTAAAAAATATATTTTGATACCTTAGAGGCAAAATTACTTAATTAGACCTACACCATCTTGAAGAGAATAATTTTTCCTTTCCAACGAGCTATTACTCAACCCAAAACTCCAAGCGGTTTGAAAGTTATTGATTTTTTCAAGTTTAAGGTAAATTTCTGTCAAGTCAGCCGACCTAAGCCGACTTGTGTAGGCTCATGCCTCATGGCCAAGAGATGTGTATCTTCATTAAAGGCTGAAAACACTATAAATATAAGTCTCAAACTCATCTCTAACCATCAAAATTTCGGTGAGAAAATTCAAAGAATAGCGCAGAAGGGTGAATAATTTTAAGGAGGTCGAGAAGGTATACCACAAAACTGTGGTAGTTCAAATTGCAGACCTGTGGAGTTAAAATATGCAAAGGAGTTGGAGTTAAATTTCTTGAAGCTCACATCGGAACAATCACCTCAGAATAGTAATCTGCCAAGAAGCTCAGATTGCAAAATCATTTAACCTGTGGTAGCTTGATACACCTGTGGCAACTCTGATACATCTGTGGCAACTCAAATATATCTATGGAGGGGTCGAAATAGAGAAAATTCACCCAATTCAGAACTCAGAACTAAGGAGGATGTAGAAGATTGAGTTATGGGCATACAAATAAATTTTAGAAGAAGATTGAAGCCGTATTTTGTGATATATTCCCTGTGCAAGAAGATAAAACCTGTGGCATCAAATTGTGACAGAGGTCTAAACTTGTGGATGCCATTTATGACAGAGATTTGAACATGTAGCTTATTGCGTTGGACATAGCTCTCTTTTTGAAGAAGATCGCAGCTTTAGAAGAGGGTTGGAGGTGAAGTAAGAGTGTAGAAAGTGACAGGACTGTTGGAGGACTCAAAGCTATAGTCAAGTTTGAAGACAACTCATATTTGTAAGGCTCACAATCTCCTAGACATTTGTGTAGCAGCCACCTGTTTTCACTTGTGCAGTGAACAAGTTTTGGAGGCTTGCAACAGTCACCTTAGTGGAAGGATTAGCAAGGAGACTCAATTATAATAGGAACAATGGTGCTTAATTTTGGAGGGCTCGAACAAACATCCTTTTCGAGTTAACTCAAAGACAATCATCTTGAAAAAAAGGCTCAAACTTGTTGCTCAGAAGAAGTTCATGTTACAGTTGTAGCATCACACTCTTTGGACTTATTTTGGGTATCATATTTATAACATACATGTTTTCCCTTGGAGCTAACTTCGAAGGTTTATTTGGAGAATCCATTGGAGACGTTTTGATGTTGCCTTTGGAATATTTTTGAGTTGTACTTGGAGTAGCCTTACAGGACAATTTGGGCTATATACATCTTGAAGAGAAGCATTACCAAAACATTGTTGAAGAACCCTTGAAGTTTGAAGGGAAGATCTGTTGAGGACAGTGGTTGATGGTCCTTTAAATAAAGATAGATAACTTAAGTATTGGAGAACTCTGCGAAGCAAAATATTGAAGATTTGTGGAGATCCTTGAAGACCATGATGCATTGAAGCCATCATGAGGTAATTTGGAGAATTTTTTTGGGTACGATGAAGAGCAGTGGCGACACCTTCTAAGAAGAAAAGGTTGTCATTGATGACGTGATGTGTAGATTACAGTGAAGAGTAAGCTGAAGATTGTCAGGGCTCGTTGCAGAAGACATTGGGAGCTATAAGTATAACAAAATATATATTGACGAAATGAAGCAGGAGGTTGGAGCCTCATAGAGACAAGGTTGGTGCCTTGGAAGACAGGGTTGGAGCCCTTGAGGTTGGTGCCTCAGAATTGACAAGGTTGGTGCCTTGGATGATAGGGTTGGAGCCCTAAAGGATAGGAGTCCTCAAGATACCAGGTTGGAACATGTACCAGATATAGGGTTGGAGCCCTAGAGGTTGGTGCCTCAGAATTGACAAGGTTGGAGCCTTGGAAGTCCAAGTCGGTGCTTGGAAAATACAGGTTGGAGCCTGGGAGATTGAAGATTGGTGTCTTCATCTAAGGTTGGAGCCCTACATATATTGTAATTTATTTATTGTAAAGAAGAAATTAATAAAATAATTTATTCTTATTGTTCATTTTGTGTTCTAAATATAGGTGATCTAACTGGTAAAATTAACAATTGAAAAGAAATACTGATTCACCCCCCTCTCAGTATTTCCAACAAGCAGATCTCTTTGTCCCTGTAGTGATTAGGATTATATATGTTATAAACGCTGCTTTTTTCCCCATTTTCTGCATTTTCCAAAATTGTATTTATCCAATGCTATTTTTTTGTGAGATGATGCATGTGCCATTTTCATTTTTTCCATATTGTACATATTCCTCCTGATGCTCCATTTGTTGATATTGCTTGCCCTTCATAGATTCTTGATTTTTCTATTATTGTATCCACTTCTTGGCTGCTGATTTTTGTCTCTTGGATTAAGAGGATGTCTGGTTTTTTAGTTTTTATGAGGTCTTTTAAAAAGTTTACTTTGGAGGGGTGACCCAACCCTCTACAATTCCAAGAGACGACAATCATTATTTACTATTGTTGGTGGCTAAGGGACCCTTCCATTTATGTCCCTGTTGTACTTTCTCTTTGTTATTTGGTCCGTTTTCAAGGAAAATTTCAAGACCTTGTTGTGTTCCCAAAGATATGTCTTTTACTGCTGCCTCATCCCTTATTTCCTTGTTTGATTTCCTTCCAACTTTCTTTGTATTTTCTATGTTTAGAGGAGTTTCTTTGGTTTGGTTCCGAGTTAGGACTCGATCCAAGATTTGGGGAAGAGGGTTGGAAGGGGAGAGAGGGTCCACCTGCTGAGAGGGGAAGCCTTGGGGGGGGGGGGGAAGCCAAGGTGGGGAGGGGAGGATGAGGACAGGGGGTTGAGGGTGGGGGAGATGGTGGATATCAGGGGCTCAAATGGGATTAGGGCTTTGGATAAGATGTCAAAATTGGATTGGCCCCCAGGAAGGAGTCGAGAAAGGGGGCAGAGGGCTAAGAGGAAGGGTTAGAGGATGGGGAAGAAGGGTCAGGCGGAGGATGAGGCTAAGAGACTGATTGATTTTTTGAGACCGTCTTCTTTTTTTTTACTTGCTCCCATTTCGGATCTGGGTTTTCTTCTGTAGTTTTTTCATATTCTTCTTTCTTACTACCTCTATTTTAAAAATAGCCGTACTTGTGACATACCTTGCATTTGAAGGGGATTTGCACGTATTCCAGCTGTTGTATATGTGTCCAATTGTCAAATTTGAGTTTGACGGCTTTCGGGAGACCCTTTCCAAGATCCACCTCAATGCAGATCCTCACACAAGCCTGCATGTTGTCTTTGGGTTCGCTCCTGTCTATGTATTTTCCGACTGTGTTTCCTATTGCGTGCACTGAGTCGTCTCCCCAGCAGTGTAAAGGGAGGTGAGGTAATCTAACCCAAATTGGTATAGCATTTGGGATGTGCAGTTCCGAATCAAAGTCAGGAGTCCATCGGTTTACATACAATACTCTAGTGTGCATGAAGTAAGGTCCACTGCGGAAGATGAGATCCTGATCACTCTTGGATTCGAAGTGGAAGGTGTAGTAGCCCCTTCCACATAAGCGAATGGAGATTTTCCCTTGGGTGAAATGAGCCCAATTCCTTTCCACCCATTTCTGCACTGTTTTGGGGGAAGGCCACAAGCTTGTAACTTGACCAAACAGAGATTTTTCAGCGAGTAAAATCGCAGCTTTCCTAGGAAATGAAGGCAGTAAAGAGATCTCAGGAATGGAATCCAATTCATTTACAAATTTGGTGATAGCAAGTCCTGTTCGCTGAGGTCCCAAAGAGTCTATCAAGGACACGAATGTGCCTGTTGCTGCATCTGGCTGTGCGCTGGTCGTGGTGGTGGCACTGACGTTGGGAGAGGGTGACCTCGGATTAGGCTTTGAGGAGGCCATGAGGGAAAATGCCCTGCTCCAAGGACGTGAATGGTTGTGGTAGTTGCTAGGTCACGTAGCACTGTAGTACTGGGGATCCATCCTTGATCATCGATCTTAAGAACTTATAGGGAATACATTGGAGACTTAAAAAAAGGTAGATAATGATTAGATACAACAAGGTTTTTTTTACCCTTGCTTGGATTTGTATGGAGATAAATTTGAGCAAAGGCTTACCAGACAACATATTGCTGAAAAATGGAGAATATGAATGAAACGAAAGTTTGGATTATGAAAACACAACATTTAGATGTTACACTTGTTTTCAAACGGGTCACCTACAGTACTCATGTCCACAAGAAAAAAAAAAACTTGAAGAAGAAAAAGGGGGAAGCTCGAAAAAATAAAGGATGGCAACACACTAACTTTGCATAACCAGAGTAGAAAGTTGAGGAAGATATCCATTCTCAAGATACTAAGGATATTCATAACATGACAGTACTTACCAGTTAGAACAGATTGACCATGATGGGGAGAGGACTCAGGAAGGAATTCCTTCAGAACAGATGCTAAGAAAAGCTAATGGGGTTGTAGGAAAAAAGAGAGCTCATGAATCAGGAAATTAAGATTCAAACAAAGACCAATCCCAAGAAGAGTCAGTTTTGGATCTGGAAATCATTCTGGTGGAATCTCTGGGTGGTAACTAGAAGAAAGTGCATAGGAAGAAAGGGAAAAAATTGGAATCTTCATGATTATTAGAAATGATGATTTCTTTGTTTTTCTGTTTTCTAACTGTTTTGTCTCCCAAGATTTTGATCTTGGTTTTTTTTGGAAGGCTTTCAACCTCTGCAAAATTTAATTTTGTTTCTTTATAATAACTTGTTGGAAAAAAAAAAAACATGTCAATCATTATTATTAATACCCTTTACATTCTCTTAAATTATCTTAAATTATTAGGATAAAGATTATTAATGTCCACCATGGATGCCATGTTAATTATTATGTTTCCTTACATGTCCTACACTATTAGATTAATTTTTTCTCTTAAGTTTTATAGTCACACTAAGATTGTGTGAAGAAAACAAATGAGGCTAAACAATCAGAATAAGTGTATGTCCAACAACTAAAGCAAATACTACATGCCTATGTCCATATTTTAAAGTTCTTCATAATAATATATTAACCCATATTAATGAACTATTATACCAATTTTAATTAACAACCCTAGTAAAAATTCACATAAAAATATATAATAACCACAGTCGATTGGACAAGTATTCCAAGTTGAATGGTTGGAAAAACATCCTAGAGGGTGTTCATTTCAGTTATTATGGCTAAGGAATTAAATAGGAAAAAATATTTTTTGGCACATTTATTTATGAAAATAACGGAAATTAGGAGAAAAGGGAGACGAAAGGTCACAAGTTGCATGTGAGGAGGAAAATGAAGGAAAATAATGGAAAATGAAGAAAATAGAGGCCTCATTGATAAAAAGGCTTTTGAGGATGAGTTGGCAAGATTTTTCTCACACTTATGGCTCTCATTTTGTTCTCTCTCTCTCTCTCATACTCTTGGATACTTAGAGTTTTCTTTGAGCACTTTGGAATTGGAGCAAGAAAGGCAAAGAAAGAAAGGAGGAACATGAATCAAGCAACTACAACAAGATTCTTAGCAGGTATCGATTTCCATGTGTGTTTTATTTGTTAGATCTAGCATGCATGGTATTGCATGTGGTTTCTTATTGTCTTGGAATGGGTTTTTCCATGTGTGATAGTGTTTTTAGCCTAGCCTTTCCATTTCCATATAGCTTTGATGAGATGGGTTTCTCATATTTCGGTTGAGCTGGATTTTCAGATGGATTCGAAGCTAAGTGGGGTGGATCTCTAAAATGAAAAACACATGGCCTAGTGGTCCTTAAACTATACTGTGGATCACGATAAATCCATTGGCATAGTAACCCCTGAGCCAGACTGTGGGTTGCGGTAAAGCAAGATTGTGTGCCTCGGTGGGCCTAGGAATCCTTGCTAGTGAATGACAGGATATATGATAAATTCAAGCGGTGGTTTCTCTCAGTTGGGCCTAGTAGTCCCAGGATGGGATGTATGGTAAAGCCTTGAGAGATGGTTTCGATGTAGGGCCTAGTGACCCCTGGATCAGACTGTGGGTTACAGTAAATCCTGAGAGACTAGGAGGCACTCAAATTCCTAACGGTGTAGGCAGAGAAAAGGCCAACATTGGAGGTCTAAAATCATCAGGTAAATTATATTTTTTTAGCTCTTCATTCTAATGCTCTCATCTATCGATTCAATCGGTTTTGGACCAAATTAGATGCTTTACATCCATGAATCTACACCTCGTGGTCAAAAAATCGTGAGATTTACCTATGTTCTAAAGGTTTTTACAATTTGAATGAAAGGAAGATTTTGAAAAAGTAATGCAGGAAGGCCCATGGTTTTGGGGACGTGCTGGGCTCTATATGACCCATTGGTTCCCTGAATTTAACCCTGTAATGATGATTGTGTCAACAACATCAATGTGGGTGAGGCTATCAAAACTCCCACAACCATTTTGGAATCATCAATTCCTAGAAGATATGGGGAATAATTTGGGGACTTACAAAAAAACAAATAACGATCAGATACAAAAAGGTTTTTTAACTCTTGCTTAGATCTTTATACAGATAAGTTTAAGCAAAGGCTTACCAGACAACATACTACTGAAAAATGGAAAATATGAACGGAACCAAAATTTTTATTATGAAAACACAACATTTAAATGTTGCACTTGTTTTCAAACATGTCACCTACAATACTCATGTCCACAGGACAAAAAACACCCGAAGAAGAAAAAGGGGGAAGCACGAAAAAAGAAAGGTTGGCAACACATTTACTTTGTAGAATCATAATAGGAATTTGAGGAAGATATCCCTTCTCAAGGTACTAAGGATAATCAGAACATGGAAAGTACTTACGAGTCAAAACAAATTGACCATTATGGGTAGAGGACTTAGGAAGGAATTCCTTCAACACATATGGTAAGAAAAGAAAACGGGGCTGCAGGAACAAAGAGAGCTCATGAATCGAGAAATTCAGATTCAAACAAAGATCAACCCCAAGTATAGTCGGGTTTGGATGTGGAAATCATTCTGGTGGAATCTTCAAGTGGTAAGTGGCAGAAAGTGCATAGGAATAAAGGGAAAAAGGGAATCTTCATGATTGTTAAAAGTGACAGTTTCTTTGTTGTTTATGTTTTCTAGCTGTTTTTGTCTCCCAATATTTTGATCGTGGTTTTTGTTGGAAGGCTTTCAACCTATGAAAATTGTAATTTTGTTTCTTTATAATAACTCTTTGGAAAAAAAAAAACACCTCAATCAC
This sequence comes from Pinus albicaulis, assembly GCA_034641835.2. Taxonomy (NCBI): domain Eukaryota; kingdom Viridiplantae; phylum Streptophyta; class Pinopsida; order Pinales; family Pinaceae; genus Pinus; species Pinus albicaulis. The sequence goes on along the minus strand of CM076570.1, from coordinate 618,046,963 downwards.
TATTATTAATCCCTTTTGCATTCTGTTAAATTCTCTTAAATTGTTAGGATAAATATTATTAATGTCCACCATGGATTCCATATTAAATATGGTGTTTCCTTACCTGTTCTACACCATTAGATTAATTTTGTCTCTTAAATTTTATAGTCACACTAAGATTATGTGAAGCAAGTAAATAAGGCTAAACAATCACAAGGAGTCTACGTTCAAACACTAAAGCAATTGCTATATGCCTATGTCCATCTTTCAAAGTTCTTCATAATAATATATTAACACATAGTAATGAACTATTATACCAATTTTTATATTTCTTTTATTTGATCTTTAATTAAAGGAAACTTATTCAAAACCTATAATAAATATGACTTTAATTCCAAATGAGAAACTTCTTCTACTTTTTCATTGCAACAACTTGTTAAATGACATACTTACAATAAATTGAATCCTTGGCAGAGGAATGGCGCGAGTGAGCTCGAGGTTTTTCGCAGGTGCATAGGATGGCTCTGTACATGTGGGGAAAAGGCAGATTGGGGCTGGAGAAATTGGAGAAAAGGGCAACATTGGAGGTCTAAAATCATCAGGTAAATTATATATTTTTTAGTTCTTCGTTCTAATTCCTTCATCTACCAATTCAATGGGTTTTGGCCCAAATCAGATGCTTTGCATCAATGGATCTACACCTTGTGGTCAAAAAAATTATGAGATTTATCTATGTTCTAAAGCTTTTTTCATTGTATGTCCACAAGCCAAAAAACACCCGAAGAATAAAAAATGGGGAATCTAGAAAAAAGAAAGGCTGACAACACACTGAATTTGTAGAATCATAGTAGGAAGTTGAGGAAGATATCCCTTCTCAAGATGCTAAGGATACTCATAACATGGAAAGTACTTACCGGTTAGAACAAAATGACCATGATGGGGAGAGGACTCAGGAAGTAATTCCTTCAAAACAAATTGTAAGACAAGCAAATGGGGCTGCAGGAACAAAGAAATCTCATGAATCAGGAAATTCAAATTCAAACAAAGACCAACCCCAAGCAGAGTCAGGTTTGGATCTGGCAATAATTCTGGTGGAATCTTTGGGTGGTAACTTGAAAAAAGTGCATAGGAAGAAAGGGAAAAAATGGAATCTTCATGATTATTAAAAGTGACGATTTCTTTGTTTTTCCTGTTTTCTAGTAGTTTTTGTCTCCCAAGATTTTGATCTTGGTTTTTGTTGGAAGGCTTTCGACCACTGCAAAATGTAATTTTGTTTCTTTATAAGAACTCGTTGGGAAACAAATAACATATCAATCATTATTATTAACCCCCTTTGCATTCTCTTAAATTATTAGGATAAAGATTATTAATGACCACCATGGATACCATGTTAATTATGGTGTTTCCATACCTGTCCTACACTATTAGATTAATTTTGTCTCTTAACTTTTATAGTCACACAAAGATTATGTGAAGCAAGCAAATGAGGCTAAACAACCACAAGGAGTTTATGTTCAACAACTAAAGAAAATACTACATGCTTATATCCATCTTTTAAAGTTCCTCATAATAATATATTAACACGTATTAATGAACTATTATACCAAATTTTCTGTTTATCTTATTTGAGCTTTAATTAAAGGAAACTTATTCAAAACCAGTAATAAATATGTCTTTAATTCCAAATGAGAAACTTTTTCTGTTTTTTCCTTGCAACAACTTATTAAATGATATACTTACCATAAATTGAATCCTCGGCAGAGGAATGGTGCGAGGAGCTCGAGAGTTTTCGCAGGTGCATAGGATGGCTCTGTACATGTGGGGAAAACACAAATTAGGGACAGATAAATTAGAGAAAAGGGCAACATTGGAGGTATAAAATCATTAGGCAACTTATATTTTTTTTTTCAGTTCTTTGTTCTAATGCTCTCATATAACGATTCAATGGGTTTTGGCCCAAATCAAATGCTTTGCATAAATGGATCTATACCTTGTGGTCAAACAATTGTGAGACTTGCCTATGTTCTAAAGGTTTTTTAATTGTACAATTTGAATGAAAGGAATATCTAGAAAAAGTAATGGAGGAAGGCCCCCGGTTTTGGGGACGTGTTGGGTTCTATATGACCCATTGGTTCCTTGAATTTGACCATGTAATGATAGTGGTGTCAAAAACGAAAGTGTGGGTGAGGCTACCAAACCTCCCACAACCATTTTGGCATCATCGAGTCCTCAAAGATATAGGGAATACTTTAGGGACTTACAAAAAAACAGATAATGATCGGATAAAAAAATGTTTTTTAACCCTTACTCGGATTTGTATAGAGATAAATTAGAGCAAAGGCTTACGAGACAACATACTGTTGAACAATGAAAATATGAATTGAACCAAAGTTTGGGTTATGAAAACACAACATATATATGTTACACTTGTTTTCAAACACGTCACCTATACTACTCATGTCCACAAGGCAACAAACACCCGACTTGTAAACCAAACATATATGTTACAACTTATCAATTTCAACACATGTTTTCAAAATATGTGCTACGATAGTCCACGGGGAAACTTAATTGGAAATCACTATATTATGAAGTACCATATAAACCATAAATTGAAAGTTGGATCAAACAAAAAAAATACAGAATATGAGCTAAAAATATTCACTACCACTCTTAATCTACTTACTTGAAATGCAGTAAACTTGAATGGCGACTGAGACTGGAATACTCCATTATGATGAAGCCATTTGTCAGGCCTAAAAGTGTCGACATCAGGGCCCCAGAGGAATTTCATTCTTCCCATAGAATAAGGCACATAGATCCTTATATGACCTTTCTTAATTTTGTATCCATTTGGTAGGGTATCATCCGAAACCACATAATTTCCATCCTGCAAATTGCTATGATTTGATCATTAAAAATGAACACAAAATAAAGGGTTTTAGACAAAAATATTTTATTAAATGAAAATATTTCACTTTAAACAAAAAAAATTAACACAAAATAAAGGGTTTTAAACAAAAAGATAAATGTAATGCCCTTTATTTTAAAAAAAAGATAAATGTAGATGGACTTCTACACCATTGAATATAAATTAGCATGTTGATCTTACCAGTTAAATGCCTGAGCAAAGGTACAAATGAAGTGACTTACCATAGGAATAGGGGGATAAAGTGTGAAGTCTATGTCAAAGTGGAATGAATATATTGTATTTTATAGAGTATTATGTGTCTAGTATAGCTCAGAATTTCGACCAAAACACTTATGGATAGATTTGAATATCCAATTCATTGAAGAATAATTTCCCATCATTTGTGGTGATAAGAGAAGAGGTGAGGTGCGTGCTTTTGTTGACGTGGGCCAAGGCAGAGATAATGTTTCGATGGAAGATGGATTGAAATGATGCTCTCCATCCCCAAAAAGAATGAGAATGAAAATACCATCCCATTTCTCTAGACTGCACATATTTCAGTTATGACTCAATATCTCAATATGTGAGTACCAAGGCGATGACAAATAGGATGTATAAATTGGTGTATTCTACTTGCTATACATTTTGGAGTTAAAAAAAAAATATTTCGGTTAATTTCTCTACAATCCATATATTTTGAAAACCGTATTTTAAAGAATAAGAAGTTTATTTGACCAAAAAAATTATGTTGATTATTCTAATAAAACTCCAAATTACAATCGTTGCAAACTCTTCAGACTCATCGTCATGTTTATGAAGGTGGGGATTTGGCCTTTCAATGCAACACCTAAGAATCTCTTCAAACTCATGACAAGTTCATTCAATATTATCCTTTTCTAAATAGAAAATATGATTGCCAAATTTGTCACAGTGGCTAGGGTTACCCAAGTTATTATTATTATTACTTGGAAGATCCCTTTACCTCGTCTTGATCAAATCTATATGCAATATGATATCTTTGTACCTCCAATAATGGAACAATGGGCATTATAATAAAGACTTTGTATTCAAATGGTACATATCAACAGCTTTGGGTCAGAGAACATATAGCTAATGGCAGGTATGAGTCCCCACCTGGATCCACAGTGCCCAATTTTTCTGGAGTGTCATTTGCATCACATATAACTGCACTCCCAAGTGCAATATTCTTCTTCTTCCAACCATCTAATGCAAGCTGGAACTTCGTGATACTGTTGTTCTTCTTCTTACAAGAAACGAGTTGTTTTGCTTCATAAGAAAATAGTTTTTCTGCTTCAAGATATCTCAAAATAGCGGTCCTGTAAGGTTTTCATCCTCTGTGCAAGCTACACAAGGTAAAACCCTATCTACGTCCCTCAATAAATAGGGAAAAAATTGAAACAAAAAGATAAAACCCTATCTATATCCCTCAATAAACATGAAAAAATCTAAACAAAAAGAAAAATAACATGTATTAAATTAAAATGGAGAAGACTCGATGCCTTTTATCCAAGCAATGTGGTGATCTGTTATGGCTCACCATTGTGCCAAAGAGTTCCTCTGTGACTTCTCGACAGGATTTGAGTATCGATTATGGGGGGAAGTAAAATATGTTGTTCCAAAAAACTTGATTATTTAACAAAGAGACTAACCATTAAACCTAATTCCAAAAGGCATAACCATTTCTTCTATCTCCCTCTCTCGATATGAAGGCAAATAGTGAAGGCAAATGGTTAAAATCAGTTTCCAATGAGTTAGATTTCTAATTTTTTTGTTAACTATTATTAAGTATTAATTGGTTATTAACTTGACACAATTATTAAATATTAATTGTCTATTCATGTGACGGCTCATTATTATTCAGTCGTCTAACGTTGAATCTAAAGGTGCATAGTGGTGCAAGGTGGAGCTTGGGGGAGGCTTTCTCAAAGGGGACACCCTACGACGTAATTATATAAAAAGTAGGAATCATTTTATTTCCCTTTTACATATTATCAAGAATAAATTGGATTAAAATAAAATTTTCTTTTACGATACGACATTTGCCATTTTAACAATCCTTACATGCAAGTCATAAATTTTTTCAACTTATTACAATTTTTTTTTTGAAATTTCTGCATGGGATGTAAAAGGAGTTTACATGGAATTTACAGTACCCACTTCAACGTGGGGATTTCACAAAGAGGCTGAAACCAAACTGTAAGGAGAGATGAAGGGAAACATAATAATAAAAAATAAAAGTATCACCCAACTTGGGGGTTGGTTTTCGGATTTACATTTTTTTTCCCTTTTCTTTTTGGTTACTTCCACCCCCCCATTTGGCGAAGGAGTAACCACTGCTTGATGAAGAATTGCCTGACATGCTGCTATTGTGTCCTTTTCCGACTCTAAGGATGTTGATTCATAGGCTTGCTTTATCGCTCCCAATGAAAGAGTAGCATTATCTCTTTCTGTGCGAAGTGTTAAACTTTTATTCTCCCTACTCTCCTCGCGATACTCATTCAAAGAGAGCATTTCGTCATTTGATTCACCGTCATCGTGATCGAAATATGAGGATTCCTCTTCCTCCACAAGGGGCAAGTTGCATGGCTTCCAAGCCTTAGATTTAGTCTTTCGTTTTATTGACTTTTGAGCACAGGAGTTCTGTAGATGTCCTGTTTGACGGTAGAGGTGACAACGAAAATTCGTGTTCTCATTGTCAAGGAGTTGGATCCAGTGGAAATCACCTACTTTTAGGTTGATTTTAAAGCCTTTAATGATGTCAAGTTCTATACAAATCCTATCGAAAGTATAAACTCCACTCTTGCCTCACGTAAGATCTATGGCTAGGAAGCGACCCAAGGTGTTTATGATGCTTGTAAACACTGAATCATGCCATAGATAAGCTTACAAGTTTGGAAGCTAGACCCAAATAGGGAACTTTGTAATTATTGCCATAGAGGGATTACAATCTGGGAACCAAAGGGTCATGAAAAACCCCAATTTTCCCAGACCCATTTGAAGTTATTTTTAGATAAAGTATATAGATTTTAAAGAATAATTAGTTGTTCATTTTGACATGAAATATGATTCTTTGCACTTGAGAACATGTAAAGTTTCTCTTAGATGAGGTTCTATATATGTATTTATTCAATTAAAATTGTGTCAACCATGTATTAATTGGGAAATTTTGTTTAGAATATAAAGTTATTTTAAATACATATTGAAAGTGTATTTATATTTTTTATTATTATACATAATCATTCTACTTACTAAATATCCATTCCTTTTATAGTAAAAAATATAAATTTTGATACATAATAAGTATATTTAATATACAATAAAGTTTTATAAAGTTTAAATACAATTATATATTAAATATTATTTGAAACAAATATTTTAATATTTTTAAATAAAATATTGCAATTTAATAATAATATTAACATAAAGAAAATAAATAAAATAGAATTGATATTTAATTTGCTCAATAAACAATTAATTGATTTGCGAGCACTAAATGACTCAAAATATGGATCGTACAACTCTGCCATGGTTAGATGATATGTTAGTTATTGACACATTATATTGATAAGGCATCTCATTTTAGAGAGTTTGGTTAGGGGTTGGCTCTACTAATATTAGAAAGTGGGTTTTGAAGTCTTGGCAATGAGAGGATAAGATCAAACCTCACATTTATTTATTTATTTATTTTTTATTTTTATTTTTATTTTTTATAAATTTAATATTTATGATTTTCTATTATTCAATAAATATGCATATTAATGGATGGTATATTAATATATTGCAAAGGATGGTATATTAATATATTGCAAATGAATTAATTTATTTGATTGTTTTTTATAGTAATAGATACTTCGTCTTTTCTAGTGTGATCTTAAATGTTGTTTTTGCAAGTAGTGTAAGATTTTGACATTTATATTTTTGGTAGCATTTATAGCGCCATTGTAGATTTTGTTTCCTACTCAAAATTCAATATAAGCTATATGTTTTACTTATTTTGCATAATCTTGTAACATTTTGATTCAATTTTGTGTGTGTTTGTTAAGATCTAACTATGGAAATGACCTCAAGGGGATTTTACATTTCTCCAGATAAATATTTGTTAAATCTTTCCCGAGTATCATTAAATTTCAATGGGATTTTATTTTCACTATTATGTTGTGTGTGGAGGATCATCCATTAATAGAAGCATCATTGTCGAGATAGTGACAGATATGGATACATGGAAAGATGAGAAGGAGGCTAGAGTACCATGGAGAATTCAAAATATTGTAGGGAAACATATTTTAAGTAGCTAGATTTTAAAGTTTTCATGGGATTCCATCGTGAGAATATATGATTCTTCTAATGTATCATATTCATATTATGGATCTTATTTTTGGATACTCTTTGTATTTTTTACCTATGTGAATTGTTTCATGGAGCCAATGGGGTTGAGTTTTAGGGTGTTATGCATAATTTATCACATGCTTTGATGGGTTCATCACTTGTGATTTTGCTTGCTTGGATTGATCCAATGTAAATGGCAAGGGCCAAAGTTTTGCAGATCCTCCTTCGCCTGCATGACGCCTATATGAGTAAATAAATACTCCACCACTACGGTTTGAGAAGCATATTCAAGTAGTAATGAGGATCAAGGATTATTCAAATCATGAGGAGTATAATTTACTAAATAGATAGTAGAATCTTGGAGCCAATTAACATGACAGATGGAAAATACCTAGAGTTTTCTAACATGACAGATGTTGGTTTTTAAGTGGCTTTAGACAAATGATGAAGGTTTGGAGGGAAACCATCCCCTATAAAATTATCTTCAATGCAACTACGAATAATCATTGCTATCAAATGGTGAGAGGAATATCACCCTTTCCCATGATTGGATTATAGAATGCATTAAGAAGTTAATATATCAAACTATGTATGGTTAATTTTTATGAGAGGAAGCCTCTATTTTCCAAGCTTAAACCCTGTATTGGTGAAGTTGGTGCAATGTGATTTGGGGTGAGATTAACATTTCTCCTCTTAATTGATTTATTCACTTTTGGTTCATCTCATTCATGATTATTCTACTCTCCAAGTTGGTCTTGAGTCAAGACTATGCTAGAAGGACCCTTATGTGGAGATGGACATGGCTATGAATAGGGATTTCAATGTTCATGCAAGGGATCATAGTGCCATGATTTCATATAAGTTCACAAATATCATTAATGAAGTGCAAACTTTTTGGTTGGGAAATGTATGGAGAATTTCATTATCGATTCTTTCCTCGAGTTAAGGTCTGTTCTCTTATATGCAAAGGGGTATCCTTTGACCTCCAATGGATCTCATTATCATTCAAATTCTAGTAAAATTTCTTATTTTAGAGGCAAATGAGTTAATTTTGTTACTGTGAAATTTTCACATCTACTTCTTGAATAAGAGAAGTGATTGAAGAATCCAAATATCATGTAAAAGTCTTTGTTACTCTATTCTATGAAGATTTTGTAATATTCCATTTTAAGTGACTATTTTTTTTGTTGTTGCAAATCAATGTTCTATTCATTCACCAAAATAAAAGTACATAGATATCAAAATGAAAATAGTCTCACCCGACCAAGTTTTTTGACTAATGCTAGCACTATATGACATAGAAATAGAAAGTAAAATAAGAACATTCCAAAGCTTAGCAGGCCAAAAGCACCAAAATACTAGTAAAACCAAAAGAACATCTGTAACAATGTTTAATCATCAAAAGTGATGGAAGTTGGATTGTCTAGCCCAGTCCCTAGAGGGGGAGGGGGACGATAGGTACACTGTACATGCTTCTCAAAGTGAGCCAACCATGTTTCCAACCTATCCACCTTTTCGGATAAAAAATTATGCCCTTGCCACACCACTACAATCCTTTCTCGAACATGGCATTGAAAGTAATGCAATTGGTTGAGAGTAGCCATGAAAACCTCATGTTCTTCCTTTCTGTCCTGATCATAAACTTCCAGGCGATCCAAAAGGGAATGAAGCAGATCGAGACAGATGTTAGATCTATTATTCCCACCATTAGCACCTACATGCCCTGACTGGCGAGCCCAACCCTGCACCCCTAATCCAGCCTCACATACCACTCTTCCTTTCCACCACGGGCTCCCGATATCGCACAGACGATACCCCTAATAACTCGGCCACCCTGCTTGGAATGCACAACACAACGACCTTTCAACTCCACCTTCACCTCTGCGCTACCACCTACCTGGCTAGATGAACCTCCCCTTCGCTTGGACTGGGAGTTGGAGTGACGTGGCATGGGTCTCATTTTAAGGGCTGAGGGAAACACCGTAACAACGAACAATATAACTATCCATCCGACCATGAATTGCAGTAAGGCCAAAGACAACCTTGAATTATCCACTAGTCGTCTAATCCACAGGGCAGAGTGTGAAAATTTCTGAATCTTCTAAACATAAATCCCACTGCAATAAATCTGATTTACTTCTCCTACTTGTATATTTAACTTAACAAGTTATTTTTTTTGAATTATTCAAGAAAACATCGAAGTCAATACATTGAAACCTACACAATTATACAGATCAAGTACTGAAGAATAAACAACCATGAAAACAAAGGACACACAATTTTTTTGGACAAATGTCCCTGGAAAAACCCAATGCGGGAAAACCAATGCAACAAATCTTAATGGTTTTATTATTAAGCATATTTCTAAATACAAACAGGGTGCCAATATGGCTCACCCAATAGAGAGAATTGTTGGCAGAAGTACCTCTATCTAGAAACAGATATTATGGTTGATCCAAAAATTGGATGAAGAAACCCCACAGGTGACTGTGTAGCCTCCAAGTGTTGTTGAGTGAAGGCTACAACAAGTTGGATTGCATCACCTTCTCCAGGAGTTGTGTCACCCTCTCCTTGAGCCTTCCTGGCTCAAAAATTAAAATGTTGGATGGATGCCCGATCTGCCCACCAGAAAACCTAGTGCAACTTTACGAGTGACTGCGTCACCATTTCTGGCTTTGTGTCAGCTCTGCGTGAGCCTTGTTGGCTTTGCGTCACCCCTCTTGGGCTTGCGCTACGTCTCTGGTGCTGATTTGCATCTTTGCTATTGTATTATCGGCCTTGGATGAAAATCTCGCTGCCGAATTACCCCTCGTTGCACTGTAAGCTCACTTCGAAATTCTCAGCAAATTGCGCCCCAGAATTTCAACTTAGCTCAAGTGCTGCTACTGTGTGTGTATTCTCCAACTGACCCCAAGCCTTCCTTTAATAATTTTCTAGTTGACGAATCAACGACTGTGATCTAATCTCTAATCGATGAATAATATTAGAAAAGACTTGATCCTCGTCACTTAGAACACTATCACCCACATGTTTAAATTAATTCACTTTAATTATTTAATTTCCCCAAGTTATACTTAGGGTATTCATTAAAATAATTAATTATTTGAATTAATTAAGCTTCAGTTGGAATTTCTCCAAACGATTTCTGCGTCTTGGAGATCTCATGTGTTCTAGTCACTCTACAAATTTTCGAAGCTAGAGAACATTCGATGCTACCCAAAAATCAACACTCCCTCTGAGCGAGGAATGTGCTCTAGCAATACTTCAACCTGAAGCATCACCCTGATCCACAACATCGGCCCTCTGCACTGCTGATCCTCGGTTGCTGCCCTTCATCCCCTGTGCCGCTGCTATTTGTACTACTACCCATGTCACTGCCACTGACATTGCCTCATCTGTACTGCATTTCCCTCTCAAATGCTGCATCATGCTACCCATACCACAGCCACTGCTAATTGTTGCACTACAACTCAGTTGCTGAGAAGTAAGAAACTGAAAACATCACCAAAAGACTTGACATACAAGTCAGTCTGGGTGCACCTCTATATTGAAGCACCCATTCCTACTAATCTGCGCCGAACCTCTGGTGCCTCTGCACTGCTGCTGCTCTGCACTGCGTAAGCACTGCCTCTATGCTGTTGAAGTCCATCAACCTCTGCGCTGCTGTTGCCTCTGCTCTGTGTTGCTACAATATTCAGTGTTTTAGCTCTGAAAATGTTTCTCCATAATCCTCACACCAACTGACTCTAGTCATCCTGCTACTGTCATTAAGGGCTCCCATATCTTATATGTGATCCAAGAGTTTGGGCACCTTAAGGATCCTGCCCCTTCAATGCAGTTCGAAAGAACTACATATCAATGTCGCCCCACCTATTCTCTCGAGGCACATGAGAACTCATGGCCACATCGTCATCATCTCCATCATCGTCCTTAGATGCGGCAACCTTCGAATTAGATTTGTCTTCACCCTTCTTCTTTTAAGGCCATTGTGTGGCGAAATGTCGTAGTTCACCACACCTGAGGCACTTGACCTTTGAAAGGTATTTCTTCTCCTTCCTTTGTTGCCCATGTTGTCCATTAGATGCGAGAGCTGCATATTCCTCCTCCTCCTTCTTGATCTTGATCCCTCTGCTGCTCATGCCCGCCTTGGTCATCCTCCTGATCTCTTCTTTTCGAAGAGTTGCCCACACATTTTGCCAACTTGGAAGCGCTGCTCTACCCAAAATACCTTCGAGTAAGTTATCCCACTCATCGGAAACTGCATTCAGAGCAGTCCTTACCATAAAACCTTCATCAAGTGTGCCCCCCATGACAACTAACTGATCATGGATCACCTTCAATCTAATGAGGAAAGGGTCGATCTCTTCTCCCTTCAACATTTAGAATAGTCGAACTGATTCTCTAGAAGAATTCTCTGAACAAAAGTCCCCTGATACAATGTGGTCAAAGAAGTCCACATATCATGTGCTGTGTCCTTATTAGCAATGTGTGGGACCACATGATCCTTGACTCTGTCCATGATCAAGTGCTTAGCCTTTGCTTGAGATTCTTCATATTTCTTCAATGGATCAACCTCAATAGGAACAACAAATGCGCTCTTGACGAGATGCTTAATATGATGCTCGTCTAGTATTGATAGGATTCTAGCCTTCTAGATGAAAAAGTTAGATGCTCCATCCAACCTCTCTTGATCCCTCAGTCCATGTGTGGCCATCTCTGCTCAACTGAAGATGTCGAACTAGTTCTCTTCTCCTTCTTTTGCTGCTGCCGCAACTAACTCGGATCTAAGTTTCTTGGCACTAGAAACTCTCTAAGGAACCCGCTCCCTCTGAAAAATGATTTCCCTCCCAGAAATCCTCTGCCAACTAATGTTGAATCATCCCTCTTCGATCACTCATTACTGCTGATCAACACTGGATCTAGACTCCTTGGCAATAAGTCTGCTGAGGAACTACTTCCCCTTACTTTTCCACGCCCCGCTAGACATTGTTCTGCTCCAACAGAAATAATTCGCCACCAGCAACTACTGAAGAAAAATGATTTGCACTTCCAGCCACAACAATCGAAAAGACGGAGGCTCAAATTTTTTGCGCTGGCCCAGCAAGCAATGCGCTGCCTCTGCGCAGCGACAACGCCACCCTAGCTGGCTGATGTAGGCTCTACGTGAGTCCCTCTGGTGACTGCGTCACCCTTCCCTGCCTCTTTCTGGATCTCTACTGCCACTCAGGACAACTACCTTCCTGCAACAAATTTTCTTTGGTCTTTTGCTGATGGCTTAAGCTCTTCCCGATTTGAAAATGCTCTGACACCATGTGAAAATTTCTGAATCTTCTAAACAAAAATCCTACTGTAGTAAATCTGGTTTACTTCTCCTACATGTTTATTTAACTTAGCAAGTTATTTTCTGAATTGTTCATGAAAACATTGAAGTAAATACACTACAGCCTACTGAATTATATAGATCAAGTACTGAAGAATAAGCAACCATGCAGACAAAGGACACACAAATGTTTCAGACAAATGTCCCCGGAAAAACCCAATGTGGGAAAATTGGTGCTGTTGCTCTTGAGGGTTTTATTATTAAGCATATTTCTAAATACAAACTAGGGTGCCAATGTGGCTCACCCAACAGAGAAAATTCTTGGTAGAAGTACCTCTATCTATAGAGAAATATTATGGCTAATCCAACAACTCGATGAAGAAACCTCACAGGTGACTGCGCAACCTCCAAGTGTTGTTGAGTGATGGCTACAACAAGCTGGAATGCATCACCTTCTCTAGGCGCTGTGCCACCTCTCCTTGAGTCTTCCAGACTCAGAAATAAAAACACTGGATGGTTGCTCAATTTGCCCCACAAAAACCACAACGTAACTCTACGAGTTACTACGTCACCATTTCTAGCTCTGCGTCCCCTCCGCATGAGCCATGATGGCTCTGCGTCACCCCTCCTGGGCCCGCGCTGCCTCTCTGGTGCTTGTCTTCCTCTTTGCTATTGTATTCACAACCTTGGATGAAAATTCCACTACCGAACGACCCCTCGTTGCACTGCAAGATCACTCTGAAATTCTCAGCAAACCGCGCCCTAAAATTTCGACTTAGCTCAAGTGCTGCTACTCTATTTGTATTCTCCAATTGACCCCAAGCCTTCCTTTAATACTTTTCCAGTTATCAAATCAATGATCGTGATTTAATATCTAATTGATGGCTAAGATTACAAAAGACTTGATCCTAGTCACTTAGAACATTCTCACCCACATGTTTAAATTAATTTACTTTAATTACTTACTTTCCCTAAGTTAGACTTATTGTCTCCATTAGAATAATTAATTATTTGAATAACTTAAGCTCTGGGTGGAGTTTCTCCAAACTATTTCTGGGTCTTGGAGATCTCATGTGTTATAGCCCCTCCACAAAGTTTTGGAGCTAGAGCACATCCGATACTACCCAAAAATCAACACAGACAACCACTTATCACCAAACCAGGAAGTTATAGGCAACACCACAAATGAACAGACTAATACCTCAGCTACTCCACTACCAGGGAGAGCACCAGGGGAAAAATCCGCTAACAGAGAACTTGACACTAGAGCGTGAACCCACGAGAAACTAACCCGAGCCAATTTCCAACAACAACAATTTTCTTCAGACTTCCCTTCCACCACCAAACCCAATTGCTACTCACCTAGCGGTGAGGCTTAGGAGTCCGAGGAGAGACCACAGATGGAGGAAAACCCAAAAGAAACACGATGGACAAGAACCTCAGACACCTTTCAAAACACAATTGAGACTCAAGATGAAATTTAGCAAGCTGCATAGGAGTTGGCACACGAATCAACCCAAATGCCATGCAAAATCCACTTAAGCCAATGATAGAGGAGAGGCACCAACATGCAAGATATGAAATTACCACTTTTGTGAGTTGTTTGCGTTGGAGGAGGCGACAACAACGAGACCTCCACCATTCCCAGATTAACCTAGGGCCAAAGAAACCAAGTTTGCAAACAAAGCTCGGACTGCAAGAAACTAGCCACCATACTACCTTAACAATAAAACATGCTTGAACCCCAATGAATGCCATAAACTGACTTACCTCTCCAACACTCAAACCCGAGGAGAATGAATAAGCTTGAAACTTCGCACACAACACCTTAAACCACCCATACAACAAAAATAATGGAAAGATAGGGAGCCTTTCCTCCTTCCCGTTTGTCGAATGTACCCTCTCATCACACACGTGTCCCACTAACCTCAATGTTCATCACCCCATCAAAAAATTTTAAGTTACTATTTTAATTCAAATTATAATATAATTTTAAAATTACATAATGATTAATGATTAATTAAATATGATGTTACACTTATTAAAATTTTTTAATGCTAAAACCTATATTAATAACTCTTCAAAATAATCATGAAGAATACAATTTGCTCGTCATTGTAAACACGTGACTATGATGTGACGTTGTACAAGCACAACAACAATTCTTTAAAATAATCACGTGAAGAATTGTGTACTCTAAGTTGAAGACAATGGTGTCACTTTACAAGCACAACAAGGACTTCTATAGTAAGCTCAAGGATATGATGTGATTCTCTACCAACGTAGTGTTAGGTTGAATACGAAAAAACTCCTTCATGTATTATTCGTGTAAACTTGTAATGGGTATTATGAAGGAATCATGAATCCAATGTTATATATTGGTAGTTGGTAGAGATATATATCGAAACACTGGTTATGTATTGATATTGATAGAAACCGATACACCGAATTCCTGGATAAATAAATGAACCCACAACTTGCTTAGATAATCTCTCATATTATTTATTCAAAATAAATGAATTGACTAATTTGGAATATATATAATTATAGATGAAAATGATAGGGATAAGGATTAACATTTTTTAAGGAAAGGTTGACTAATTAAATAACAATATAAAGTAGTAGTTTGGAATACCAACATATATATTTTTTTAAAGGATGAATGTGACTGAAGATTTAAATATGTATTTTTAAAAATATTATTAATAAAAAAATTAGGAAGTAGTTTAACTTAGAGATAAAATAATATTTTTTTCATGTGGTACAATTTCAAGTAAGATTGTGATTTTTTGTTATTTAAATTACATTTTTGAATGCAAAGGATTCAACATCTTGAAAAACTCTTGGGGCACTTGAATTCTACAGATTCAACAACTTAAAATCAAGTTTTTAAAAATATGTACGATTTTCGTTAAAATTAATAAAAAAATGCTCTAAAAAAGGTCATGCCATGTGTTTATATAAAAAAGAGGAAGTTATATATATATATATATATATATATATATATATATATATATATATATATATATATATATATATATATATATATATATATATATATAATTTTATTTTTTATTTTTATTTTTCTGAATAAGACTGATTTTATTAAAAAAGCATATAGTACAAAAAGAAGTTACAGTCAAGAGAGGCTAGATAGCAGGGAAGCCGGAAATGATAAACTATCAACATCGGTCCTGTTAAGTAATCAAGAGAGAAACAAAGAGGACCATGAAGAGAAACATGGAGCCGTAAGAGACAGACACGAGAATCTACCCAGAATGGGTTGAATCCTCAATACGTCATTTCTTTCCTTTATTTTTGTAACTTTAACCCAACCGTCATGGAGAGTGTGGACCAAAACCACTTGAAGACTATTATTGACTAAAGGAAGAGTCTCCTTATCCGAGTCGGAGGAGGAGGACTCATGAGATCGTTTCTGAGCACTCCCAGAAACATTGGGTACCATAGGGTCTGCCGAGGGCATATCCTTCTCCTGCTTTGCTGCCTCCTCATCTGCTTCAATCTCATCCTCATCCGAGCTGAAGGACTCAATGTCATCCATGGGAGGCAGATCACAGGGTTTCCAAATTTTAGAGTTTGATTTGCGATTGCTTCTTTTCTTTTGGGCGAGGAACGTAGTACATGAGTTTTGAAGATGCCCTGTTTGATGGCAATGACGACATCAGAAATCAGTGTTCTCATAGTCCAAGGTCTGTGTCTAAAGGAAATCACCAACGTTGAGATTGATTTGATCGGGTAGACCTTTAATTATGTCAATTTCAGCACATATTCTGCCATAGATGTATATTCCTGTCTCCCCCTTAGAGGGATTTGTAGCCAGAAAGCGACCCAGAGATTCTCCAATTCCTTGAAAGACAGAAAAGTGCCATAAATGAGAAGGTAGATTTAGAAGCTTGACCCATATAGGAAGCTTGGTAATGACTGCCGTAGAAGGGTTGAAGTTTGGGAAACAGGGGTTGAGGAATAGTCCCGCTTTTCCCCAAAACCATGGACCACCAGTTAAGTCTTTTTAATAATCTTCATTGAAAGCAAACAAAACTATAAAGAAAATTTTCGAGCAGTAAATAAACTTGCTGTTGTTGGTCCAAGTGGAATGAATCCATTGGTAGGGATTTGTTGTGCGAGGCCATAATCCATTGAATCGACAAATAATGGTAGATTCTGCATACATTTGAAACTGGTTTTCAAGTGCCGGGTGGGAAATTTGTATAGAGGGAACATTTATCAACTAGAAAACGCTTGGGAGCCTCAAAGGGTTGAGAAGCTTTCTTGGGAGGCTGTGCATGGACATCATCCTTGTAAGAGAAAGCTTGAGTGGAAGATGGTTGCTCGACTGCCCCTCTACACAGATGAAGGGTTAAAAACACAGAAGCATATTTTTCAATATTATAAAATGAGAATGTAAGAGAGTCCTCTAGTTGTTTACCTCCATAGAGAAATCGCTAAAATTCCGAAGGAATCCCCATCTTGAGTTCAAGGGCATGCGAAAGGTTCTTCACCAAATCCGAAGAGTGAACCCAAAGAAGCATGCTTTTGCCAGAGAGAAGAGAGATTTAAATCTTAAAAGAGGGGCATAACAGATCGGGGGACCCCTAGCTACCAAAGCTCATCCATGAGGCCAGCTTGTCGAGATTTGTTGGCTCGCTGATAATCAAGGTTTCCTCCTCAGATTTACCATTTCCCCTTGTGAAATGACCGCCCTGGCTCATAAACCCTGGGGTCACATGGTGGAATGATGAACCATTGAAGTGTAGGGGCAATCTGGAATGACCGGTGCCTTCCTCGCTAGTAAACAACTCACAGAAGTTCATGGTTGTCTTCGACATCCCATCGAGATAAAGATCCATCCCGATTCGACCAGTAGGGACACCACCGACCTACATATCATAGAAAACCTCTGGCTTGTCTACGACCAAAAATACTGAAAATACTTTGGGTATCGAAAAAACTATAAAAAATTGGACTTTATCCACTATATCTCCAACACAACTGCTTTCAGAGTTAGACTCTTGATGAAACGGTGGCTCTCCTGGTCTTTGGTCGCCAATATCCTTAGGGCCGAACTGGAGCTTGACAACGACGACGTGATATGAGACATAGACGAAAACCCTAGTATTCATCTTGGCCGACTTCATTAGAAAATATTACAGGTATATTCAATATTTAATAAAAAAGTAATGTTCTTCATCATTTTGGTTTAATGAAAGGTTAAGGTTAGATTTATTAAACTAATATTTTATGAATGGGGAATTGTGATTATTTTTGTTATTAAAAGGCTTTAAAGTCATGTAGTTAAAAGGGGTGGCAAGAGGGGGAGGAGTACTCTATGACCCCAATGGAATTAGAGTAATATACTCATGGTGTTTAGTAAAGATTGTAAATAATCAAGTAGAATCCCACAAAAATTTGACTACTAATTCTACGAAGGCATACATACTCTACCATCTCTGGTTTTGAATCTGTAACCTCTTAGAAGCAAACACACGCTCTTAACCATTAGGCCCACTCAAACTGTATATATAAAATAAAATAAAACACTAGCACACTAGCTCATTAATATATATAACACTTAGAATATATATATAAAATAAAACACTCGCACAATAGCTCATTAATATATATAATACTCAAAAAAAAAAAAAAAAAAAGAGAGAGAAAAGAAAAAGAAAAGAAAAGAAAGAATACACACACACACACACACACACACACACATATAGCACTAGCACAATGGCGATTAAATAATATAAATAGAACATTACTACTTATTTCTTCTCTTTATAATTTGTAACGATAAGCACAACAATTATAAATTAATTTAAAGTACAAATGAATATATATCCTTCACAGGCTAGACTTAAGTTTGCACAAGTTTATAATGTAAAACAAATTTCAACAATGATTCTATCTTGGAATCACCCACACATGAAAAGTGGATTACCAAGTTCAATTAAATGCACACCATGACGTCGAATACCATAAAGTCCATTAGAAATAGAAGTATTTATTTTAGATATAACCTCTGAGTAAGTGGCTTAGGTTGCACGAGCCCTAAGCTGACTGGATTTTATCATGTCTCCTCCCCCTAGCATGGGAGAAACAACCTTTGTAAGGTTTGATCCTAGGTCGTTGGGAAGGTAAATCCTCTCTGCGAACAGAGATGATCCCTCTAGCCCTAGAGTGGGTCTAGCAACAAATGGACAAGCTAAAGTGTAGGTTCCTTAATTAATGAATGAAAAGGATAGGATAGATTGGCCTACCTGAAGTCCAACGCTGTCGTCGCTGTAGTGGTGGTGGCCTCTTGATCTATACTCCGACGGGTCATAATCCTTCCGCAACAATGCTCGGATACTTGCACAAAGATCAGCAAACAAGAGCATAATACAAAACAATGATTTCATTCATAATCAACTAACCAGTCAAGGAGGGTTAAACATATTGCATCAAATAAAACACATTAACGCAATATGGGAACCAGACAATAGTCATGTATATGTATAAATAGAAGAAAGAGTTACAACCGGAGCCTTGACGTCGCAGCCTCCTTCAACAGGGTTTAGTCGAAGTGCGTCTCGATGGATCATCAGGGAATTCGAACGGGATGAGGACACAAGCCTAATCTCTCTCAACAAAGGTCTTTTCCGTTCTATATTTATCGTGAAATGTTTAGGAATTCTCTTCAGCATTTCAGCTATAATATGCTTAGCTCAGCTAGCTCATCAATGGAATATGGCTTTATTTATACAGGGATAGGAGGAGATTGGGATCCTGCCAATGGTGGAAGGGAGGCCTTATCCCTTGGGAGGTTTCCCCAAAAGGTGGAAACAAGAGGCCAAAGGAGGGAGGCCATGGTTATTCAGTCAAACCACTCCAGACGACTCGCCCATGAAGTTGTTAGACAAAATTTTGTCACTGTCCCTGCAATCCCCATCCCGCACATTTGAGGATCATTTCTGTGACTAAAACAAAGTGTCATGCCTTGCAAAGATCATCATTTCATCCCTTGCCATGAGGACAACATCTATTATGTTGAAAAATTCATGAGTAGACCATCAGAAACACATGTTTTGCCTTGGCGCTAGTAGACCGTTATGCCCTCACGCCAATGAGGAAGATTAACACTGGCCCCCGTGCCTATTGGCGCTCTGTCCCAGTGAGCTACCCACGCCAACCTGTTTATGGAATGTTTTTTAAAAATAGAGGCGAAGTTTCCATTATAACAACTTCATGGGTGAGTCATCTGGAGTGGTTCGATTGAATAACCATGGCCTCCCTCATTTGGCCTCTTGTTTCCACCTTTTGGGGAAACCTCCCAAGGGATAAGGCATCCCTTCCACCATTGTAGGGATCCCAAACTCCTCCTCTCCCTCTATAAATAAAGCCATATTCCATTGATGAGCTAGCTGAAATGAGCATATTATAGCTGAAACGCTAAAGATAATTCCTAAACATTTCACTAGAAAGATAGAACGGAAGAGGCCTTTGTTGAGAGAGCTTAGGCTTGTGTCCTCATCCCATTCAAATTCCCTGACGATCCATCGAGACATGCTTCGAGTGAACCCCGCCGAAGGAGGTTGCGACGTCAAGGCTCCGTTTGTAACTCTTTCTTCTATTTATACATATACATGACTATTGTCTGGTTCCCATCTTGCGTTAATGTGTTTTATTTGATGCAATATGCTTAACCCTCCTTGACTGGTTATTTGATTATGAATGAAATCATTGTTTTGTATGTTGCTCTTGTTTGTTGATCTTTTTGCAGGTATCCGAGTGTTGTTACGGAAGGATTGCGACCCATCGGAGCAGAGATCGAGATGCCACCACCACTACAAAGACGATCCCTCTAGCCCTAGAGTGGGTCTAGAAACAAAGCAACAAGCTAAAGTGTAGGTCCCTTAATTAATGAATGAAAAGGACAAGGCAGATTGGCCTACCTGAAGTCCAACATTGTCGTTACTGTAGTGGTGGTGGCCTCTTGATATCTACTCCGATGGGTCAAAATCATTTTGCAACAACGCTCAGATACCTGCACGAAGATCAGCAAACAAGAGCAACATACAAAACAATGATTTCATTCATAATCAACTAACCAATAAAGGAGGGTAAAGCATATTGCATCAAATAAAACACATTAATGCAATATGGGAACCAAACAATAGTCATGTATATGTATAAATAGAAGAAAGAGTTACAACCAGATCCTTGACGTCACAACCTCCTTCAGCGGGGTTCAGTTGAAGCGCGTCTCGATGGATCGTCGGGGAATCCGGGCGGGATGAGGACACAAGCCTAAGCTCTCTCAACAAAGGTCTCTTCCGTTCTATCTTTTTATTGAAATGCTAATGAATTATCTTCAGCGTTTTAGCTATAATATGCTCAGTTTAGCTAGCTCATCAATGGAAGATGGCTTTATTTATAGAGGGAAAGGAGGAGGTTGGGATCCCTAAAATGGTGGAAGGGAGGCCTTATCCCTTGGGAGGTTTCCCCAAAAGGTGGAAACAAGAGGCCAAAGGAGGGAGGTCGTGTTTATTCAGTCGAACCACTCTAGATGACTCGCCCACGAAGTTGTTATGATGGAAACTTCGCCTCTATTTTTAAAAAACATTCCATAAACAGGTTGGTGCAGGTAGCTCATTGGGACGGAGCACCAATGGGCGAGGGGGCCAGTGTTAATATTCCTCATTGGCGCGAGGGCATAACAGTCTACTAGCACCAAAGCAAAACATGTGTTTCTGATGGTTTGGTCAGGAATTTTTCAACAGAAGGGATGTTGTCCTCATGGAAAGGGATGCAATGATGATCTTTGCAAGGCATGGCACTTTGTTTTAGTCACAGAAATTATCCTCCAATGTGTGGGATGGGGATTGCAGGGACAGTGACAAAATGCTGTGTAATAGGTGCCCCCTAAAGCATGAGGCCCGAAAGAGAAGGAGGGGTGAAATGCTTTACGAGAATGCGTTCGAACCAAACACTGCTGTCGGAAGACTTGCAAGTACATATACAACTAATATCTCTGATACATGAACATGTGGCATGGGCGCATCCATCCATAATAGAGTACATATATGAACTGAGATTCGAGGTATGGATGCATCCATCTAGTAGTAAGGATCAACAAATAGACTCAAGTATGGTCGCAACCATCCAATCAAAAGAGTCATGTAATAAATTCATGATAAACCATAATATCCCGTAGCCTCGATCTTATCAGACAAAACCCAGGGTCTTGCGCTCCATCTCGACCCGAACAAGTACAAATTCAAGCATGCGAATATGTGAGCTGAATTCGAACATGCAAGAAAGTCACCTGATTACCAGCCAATGATGAAATCTATTAATAGACATGAGATAAACCACCAATAATTAAAATGGCTCTCAAGGTACAATAGGTACAATCCACGAAATGTGAACAGTGATCTAGCGTCGAACACCTGTAGAATCACTCGATCGAAGGCCAATGATGTGTACCTGTGGTTGAATGTGAAGAACCTACCATTGAGGCATGCAAGCTCCAAGGTACCGGAAGGGAGTCTCTAGGTCAACTTCCCGGATAATGAGCTGAAGTCGACAAGAAGCGACCTAGTCGAAGGAGGGCCATAATGTTTCCCACATCATCGACATGAGACAGAGGAACATGATGATAGTGAATCAAGACCAAACAAAGAATTAGAGGGAGGTTGAAAACTACATAGGCAAATTTCTCTTGAACATATTAGTGACACGACTCTGGATTTGGCAGTATTTGACATCAAGGGATCTGAGGTCATGATGATGTGGCAAAGAGCAGATGAGAGGTCAAAATAGATTACCCAAACCCATGGAGGAAAAAAATAATGAAATGAGATGTCCCCAACATGACACGAATGCAGATGAGTGTCATGTTCAAGAGCGACATATTGCTAACACGGCTAAAAACTAGTTCCATTTTCCACCACCATTTCTGTGGAGTACCCCAATTATTTTTGGAATATGATTGTAATGTAAGTTTTTCCTTCATACAAATCCATCCTAGTATATTTTACGAGCCCTAGGAAGGATGAAATCAGTGATCATGGTGACGATGTCCGATGTCATCAGAGTTTAACGAGTCTGACAGAGGAAGAACTCGACATCTTTTCATGTTTAGAGAGTTTGAAAAGAAGCAAAAAATAAAACTCCAACATGTCCCTTTTTGTAAATAGTCCCTCTGATTCGAAAAGTTAGAAAACAATATCTGGGAGAACCTCTTAGTCGCGATAGGCTAAGGTATTCCTTTTTCGTAAATAATCTATCCCAAACTGAAAAAGGGGTAAACGTATGCTGGGTAGATATCGTTTCGCAGCCATTTAAAGAGTTCAAAACAACAAGAGTCTCGACAATCTTTTCAGTTTTAGAGATTCAGAAAAGAGCTGAAAGGTGACTCCAGTAGTGACTTTTTCGTGTTTTTACCGAGTCTGAAAAAGTATAAAATACAACTCGTTACTTCATCGCTATGTCATTTAAACACCTGTCACTGCACAAGAGACAAACGTAAAACCCTTTTCTCGAAATAACATAATTTAATAATCTAAAAACATGTCTTAAAACCTAATTAGGGTTCTGAAAAGTTATAAAATGCCAAAAATGGTAAAAAATAATTACTTTTCACTTTTACCTCTTGTGGATCAATAATTACCCATTTTAGACTGTGATTTTGCAGCGATGATAGCAGACGATCCGGGAGATCAATCTCGAATTTTTCAAATCCAGATAAGAGCCGACATCCTTCCTTGCATTTTGATTCCTCTTTCATAAAATGCTTCAAGGGAATTTGGTGATGAATTTAGGGCTGGAGAACTAATGGCTTTCCAGCAAGCAGATGACATGACGCACGTAGACACACCCTCGTCCACAACTGCCTGATGGATATTCAGACCATTAATACCGACTTGTATGATGAGCACAATTTGGTGTGGGAGTCATGGGACGAAATTATCCAAGTCGAAAGCGAGAAGGCTAGTATCAGCAGGATCAACCTTGCCGATCGCAGATAACAAAGCCTTTCGTTGAGACAGATAAATCTAAAGTACCTCTAATGCAGACATTGCAGATGGCACCTGTGCCAAATCCTCAACAATACTGTAATGCTGAGCAGCACGGGCATTGAGATTGTAATAATACTTGGAGAGTACACCTTTAGAAGGTGGCCATACAACGGGCTCAGTACTGGAACTTTCAATATGAAGAGGGCCAGTATCAGGCGGAGGAGGAGGACCATCAGCGATCTCTTTCCCCACTGCCTGACGTGATATGGTATAATATTTTAACTAATTAGTGATAGACACGGATGCAGAATCGTTCATCATGAAAACCTAAGAGCCAAATGGAGCAGAGGGCTGAGGTTGCTCTACCATTTGGGTCTGATGTGATGGAAAAGGTTCTTTAGGAACAACAGTAGTTCCCTGGGTGGCTTTGAGCAATCTACTTACTTCGTCCCGTCGAGGACAGTCCTTGGTGTAGTGCTCTTCAT
The DNA here is from genome assembly GCA_034641835.2 of Pinus albicaulis. NCBI lineage: Eukaryota > Viridiplantae > Streptophyta > Pinopsida > Pinales > Pinaceae > Pinus > Pinus albicaulis. The sequence goes on along the minus strand of CM076570.1, from coordinate 618,022,900 downwards.
CACAAATCAAACAAGGGTACTTCGGCTTACGTTGTGAACCATCATCAGCACAAGATTTAGAAGAATCTAGTTTCGGGGTATCGACTTTGGCCTTACCTTTACTCTTATTTTTCCCCTTGGAAGTCTTATCCACTGGATTGGCCTGAACGACGTTGACTTCCGCGGTTTTACCAGGATTCGGGGTAGACTGAGAAGCAGTATCATTGGAAGGATTAGACTTTTGCTTTCTAGGATTCGAAGGAGAAGACTTTCGAGAATTCTAAGACATAGAACCAATGATACCGTCGACAGATGGCATCGCCGATGCTTTGGAAGTTCCAGGTCGAGGAGCATCAATAAAGATATCATACAAGGTGCCAGACTTAGAGTACATGAGATTGAGGTACTGGGCACGAGCAATGACCTATTCTTTGGTTACACATGCCCCCATAGCTATGTCTTTAGCGATTTGATTCACAAACGAGGTAATAAACCAATCAGTTAGAATCTGATCAGGATTATCAAACTTGATCAAGCAACAATGACACCTCCATTCATGAATATGGTTCGAGATAAGAGTATCTCAGTCCTGTTTCAAGGATGTGAGGAGGTGTGTCTCGGTCTCATAGCGAACTGGTAACTGAAAATGGGTAAGAAACACCATGGCTAAAGATTTGAAATCTTGAAAAATGCCACGAGATAATTCGATGTACCACTTTGCAGCGACACCAGTGAGAGTCCATTAGAAAAGATAGATTCAGATGGAATCATCAACCCAAGAGTTAGAGGAACACCACAAGTGGTAAGTCATAACATGCGCTTGGGGGTCTTCTCCAGATTTTCCCTCAAACTTAGGACAATCACCAAGGATCTTAGTTGGAATCGGAGGCCAATACAGGTTATGAAGAATCGGATCGTTCGTTAACTTTGACACATCTGGCAGTTCCAACGTAGCGAGAAATGGTAATTGAGGATTAAAAGGCATCATAGGCCTTTGATAAGGACTCGCGTTAGAATTCCACCATGTCTGGGATAAATTCAGCCCCCATATGTTTTTTCCTGGGGGATTCTGACCATAGGGGTTATAAGCCTGTTAGTTTTGCCCATACTGGGGTTGAGGACCAGGATACTGATTCTGAGCATACCATTGAGGTCCTTGCTAAGCAACGTATGGATTCTGTTGTGGAATGTAAACATTGCCTTGAGGTGGATTATACACCATCTGGGATTGATTTTGAGGGTAATAAGTGAAACCTTGGGGCATACTATATACCACCTGATATTGACCTTGAGGTGGGTAAGTAGCGCCTTGAGGTTGAGCAGGTTGAACGGGCTGCTGAGTTGGTTGAACAGGTTGAACTGGCTGTTGGGCTGGTTGAATAGGTTGAACTCGTTGCTGAGTGGGTTGAATCAACTGCTGAGGCTATGCAGGCTGTCCCCGCTGAGCAGGTGGCCTAGATACTAAGAGCCACCGGGTTGTCCTTGTGGAAGAGGTTGGCCCGATGGTTGTGATGGACCAGGTTGTCCCTGATAACTAGGTTGACCCGGAGCAGGACCGTAGGGTTGTCCTTGTTGCACAAAGTTTTGGCCTTTATGGAAGTAAAGCTACTGCTGTTGTACAAAAGGTTGTCCCTATGGTGGATAAATTTCCCCCCTAGGAACATAAGATGCTCCTGGTTGATATTGATATTGAGGTTGATCGGAAGTACCATAGGGTTGCCGACCCGAAGGTTGACCCTATAAGGGTTGTCCTTTAGGACCATAAGGTTGTCCCTTATGGATCAAAGGTTATCCCTGTGGGGGTTGTCCTTGTAGACTGGAGGGTTGTCCTTGTGTTAGTGCTCGAATCTGCCTCAGGCTAAAGGAAAGCAGGACTCAAGGAAACATCAAACCAAGCTTAGCCTCGTAGCTAGCCCTACAAGGACAGGAGAGGGCTCTCTCCAGGTCTATCTCAGAAAAAGATGTCCAATAGGGTTTGAGATGACCTATAATGAGTGCTGATTTTAGGCTAGTAAATAAATATGAAAGAAATGTTTGATAAATGGATGAATTTTCTAGGCTGTATGGGACCAAGGAACAACATGAGCAGAGAGATTAAATCAGAGAAACAGATTATTTCGTGAGGCAAGACATGAAGGAAGTTTAGCAATCAAATTTGAAAAATATGGAATGGAAAGACAGTTGAGAGGCTGAAAAGGGCATGTGTGATGAATCCCTTTCAGACAGAAGAAGCCATACAGAACATGAACGCTTTCCCAAGGCAGAGCAGTAAACTGAATTCTACCTTTCTTACTTAAAAGCATTAAGCTGGAAATGATTATTAATGAAATGTAAAACATTACAAGATACATATGAAACAGTAAGAAAACACTTATGCTAAACTCATACCACAGGAATCTCAGGAATCAGAGCTGCATCATTTCATTAAAATCTCTGCCAAAACTGTACAATGCAAACGCTGGGTTTTTCCTCCACACGTTTCCCAGAACTCTCTCCTACAAAATGATTTACACTACAATAAATACCTTCAGAGGTGGGGAAAACAGATCGACCCAAATAAGGAATGGTTTAACCATTATTAATAAACAACAACGGAAGAGCCAATCATGTGTTCTGAAAACAGAACAACATTCCACCTGAATATATCGATGACCAATTAAAAGACAAAATCTGGATTTGAATTGCAACTGAAGTTAAAAATAGGCAAATCTGTTCCTATCTTTCTGCTGTGGTAGGTATTCTGCGTTTAATTTTAGTTTTGATTGTCCGCTTTCGCTTTTGCCACTTGAATGAAAACCAATTTTTTACAATTAGCATCCATAATCTCATATGTATACAGATGAATGGGTGTATCGTCATCCCTTCTGAACTGTTTAACACTGCTTCTAAATGTAAAAACATAATCATTATCATCATTATTTTTACTGTGGGCATCTGACTCATGGCTGACATCCTTACGCTTCTCATTGATGTTGCAAGAGGTGCTTTGAAGATTTGCATTTGTTGTAATACTAGAATTTTCAACTATAACCCCAGAACTACCCATCTTACGAATTTCAAACAAAGGAGATCGTCCTGTAAGAAAAACATCCACAGTTGCTTCTAAGCTATGATGAACTCGCCATTCAGTCAGTGATATCATCTCCACAACACAAGTAAAGCAGGTGGCCCTTTTCTCTCAAGTATTTTTTTTTGAACTCCCCTTCTAAACGCCTCATCATCCCCCAGTGTAACACGCTAGATGCCACCAACAAGCATCTCCAGAGAAGGATTTTTATTATATTCTCAATTGTCATTCCATGAGCTATTCCAACAATTGCAATATGTGTATTATTCCATGTGTTGTTGTCAACTATCATAGTTTGATTAGCCATTGCAGTTGTTTGGTAGCCATAGTCCCACCAAGATGCAACCTTGTCATTTTCATCAGTATTGTGGCTTAGCCATGCATATGCTTCTCGAAAATCATCAAAAACATGAACTCCATCAGGTGTATGAGATGAAAGCACAATCGATGAGGCTGAATAAGCTTCTGCTGCAGCCCAGACACAATGAATCACATCAAATCTTCCCAATACAACAAGTAGAAAAATACCAACAACAGATGCTTCCAAAGGAAGAAGCAATGGCCGCTTCTTCTGTTCCTTTTTTCCACGTTCTCTTTTTCTTTTTTCATGTTATTTTTAGAGGGTCTCTCTCTTAAAGGTTCTTTATCTTTCTCAAGGAGTGTTGGTTTGGACACATCCTTCAATTCATTTGGAACAGTTTCTGATTTTACTGTTGAAGCATCCTTTTCAAATGAGAGAGAGAGCTGAAATTTGACTGATTGTGTTAGCACTGTAAAAGCTTCAGAAAGAGCAATTCCAGATAAAATACAAGCTGCTTGAGCCAGGACTAGCATAAGCCGAACCATTACACCAGAAAAGTACACATATGTCACAATGTAGAGAACTAAAAAGGAGCTTGCATCCGACGATGGCAAGAAACATGCAATGATGCCGGCAGGGACTAGGAGGGACTAGAAATGAAAATATGAAGGCCAAGTAGGCGGTTGATGTTCACTGACACTCGCAATAATAGGAATATACTTGCTCGCATAGGTCGGATCAAGAAGACTTAGACTTCGTCCACTCCATCCCTTTGTGGGACTCGCTGCCACTAATGCAACCAATATTGCTACCAATGCAATAGACACAAACATTCCAACAGAAATTACAAGAGTTATTGCCACTTTAGCCGACACAGTACGCTTTATATAATGCCCCAACGCGACAACCTGAACTATGATAAACACCAGGAATGAAGCAAAATGCTCAGATGTCATGACTGCGTTGAAACCAACAACAGGAACAAGAGCATCCAGCAAAGTACCCAAAACTACCAGAGGCGAATAAGCAATGTAAAAACGAGATGAGTACCGAACATGCATTGGAATAAGATTTATTATGAATGTGTAACCTCCCCAGGAATAGACCATGTAAAAGTAAGCTACGACATTTAAAGTAGCATAAAAAAGAGATCCAGTGTTCAATGTCTTGATATATAGATAAAATGCAAAGATCAAAGAAAATATAGCTATAGCCTCATCATCATAACTGCCAGCCACGGATCGTGAGATGTATGAAAGCACTTGAAGCAAATGAGTTGAATCGATTGGATTTGTATTGAAGCCATGATGATTTTTTGGTCTTGGTGGTTCTGTGCGCCGCGCACAAGCCCAGTGCGTCGCGCCTTGTGGATGCGCCGCGCCAGTGCAACTTTGCACTGTGAAATCGTGCCCAATGCGTCGCGCTGTGTGGGTGCGCCGTGCTCCACTTCAATGCGCCACGCTTTTTCCAAATTTATAGTTCTGCTCTTTCAAACTTCAATTTAGACTTTGCTCTTATCTTTGACGTGCAAATGATATTTAAATGGTGAAAAATATCTTGTAATGTCATGTGTTTGGTTTTTACTTCTCAAAAACCCATCTTTGTAATGCTTTGGCTTCAACGCCTTTCACACTATACAAACAAACTTTGTTTCTTGAACTTGAATAATGAAACCCTTTTTGTTGTCTTTTGCAGGGATGCTGAAGCTGCTGAAGATAATAAGGTGACCAAGGCCTGCATTTGAAACTCTTCATGACGGAAGACCTTTAAAAATACACTTATTACAAACAACTAATTTGACAATTTCTTCTCCAAAACAGAGTTTTGGAGAAGAATCATCCTTGAGCATTACTGATGATGAAACCTTTGAAATAAGAAACTTATTGAACCTTCCTCTGGCCTGCAGGTGTTATTGAAGCACTTTGAGAACAACAATTTGCAAACCCTAGACCTAAACACCAAATTAATTCCTTGCTGACCAAAGATTCATCCATGACTATGAATGACTGAAATATTGACTTCGATGAATCCCGATGAACTTTAATGATCAATCACAAGCCAACAGATACATGACATGAGACAAATAAACAACACGGCCCTTCCATCAGATAATGACATGTCCCTAGCGAAATGCAATTGAGTGAATCGAGCGAGACACCTAAAAATAAAATGCAGAAAGCGAAATGATCTCTGACGGAGGACTGACAAGACCAACTCTAACATTGGCTCCAATGGGGATGGTAGCTCCATCTTCTTGGAGGTGCCAAGAACTGCAGATCTTTGGGAGAGCAGACAGTGCCTTCACCCATTGGGAAATGGAGTTCATTATTTCAAGAAATCGACACGACTAATTTATTGAATGGAAACTAACTCACAAATGACTCATGAATAACTAAACAAGTATTTACAAATCTTTTTTAAAAAAGGCAGCAGTTCATCAAGATTTGAAAGCATGATGACAACCACCTGCATACTGATGAAATATGTACAATTATGTATAGTGGGCTTTCCAATGTAACCAATCAAGCAGATTCCTTCCTGACTGATTCTCCCAATCAGATCTCCTGGTCAACAACAAATACTGGTAACTGGGCATCCAAAAACGTAATTGACCATCATCTCCTTCATCACTGAACACTGCAATAATCACCTTCACTACTAACTGCAACAGATTTTCCAGTGGATCCTGAAAAACATGAAGATTTACCTCCTGCTGAAGAAACAAGGTGTCTTTCTCTTTTGATTATGCTCTTTCTTCAGTAAGAGTCTGTTCCTGGTCCTCAAAAAACTCTGAACAAAAGATGAGCAAATATCCTCTTGAAAAAATATTTCGAAACATGTAACATATGAAGAAGAATTTGAAAGGGAATGCTGAATGGTCTGATCTTCTGTAGTGTGAATATACTGTAGGTCATCTTCATATGATATGATACCCAGATTATCATGTTCCTCATTACATTCATCAATCATAAGAAAAGAAACTTCAGTTGATTCTTGATGCTCAAACATGACATTTCTATCATTTACCAATGATTCATCCAAGGAAACTTTTTCACTTACCCGAACAAAGATCTCATCTTGTTGTTCATGAACTGCCGGGATTACCTCTTTATGAAGGCTTTGTTCCAATGAGCTGAGAACATTTGAATCCAAAACTCCGTCTTCTTCATTCCAGATTATTTCAACAACAGAATTCTCTTTCATGGGATTCAGCACAAGGTTTTCTTGGTCGTCACGATCTGAATCTGAATCTAAAATAGCTGACTGGACATTATCACGTTGTGAATTTGAAACTTGACTTCCCTGCATGCTGTCTTCTTCCATAGGCAGATCTGAAACGAAACTTTCTCTCTCATCATTTTCAGCCATATGATCTTCAACCTGCTGCAAAGTTTCCTGAGCATCTTGATGGGTATCCTCTAGGTTCTCTTCATGTTGCTGAAATGGTTTCTCGTACAGAGCCTCCATGATTTCTCCATCCATGAAATCATTAACCCCATAAAAATTCTCAATATCTTCAATAAAACAATGAACATGGCTACAACAGTCCTGAACTAAACTCAAGGATGGATATGTTTCTTTATACTTTTCAAAGAGTGTTGTATGAAAATCTTTTAAACAATAAATAGAAGCAGGCGGCAAACTTTCATACCAAGATCGGGCTTCATCTTCCAGAGTAGCCATAAACATTTTCATCAAACAGTCTTCAGGAAAATTGATCTTTAATTTATGCACATGGATGTGAAATTTCACCAGATGAAGAGCAGCGTCATTACCTTCCACATTTCTGAACATAGGCAAATTCTAAAGCCAATCTACCTTGGGCATCTTATTTGGAAAACTTGGAATGTGATCTCGGCTCATGGGAGTGTATCTTCTTGCGATCCGGTCCATCAACAGTGAAGTCACCATGAAGCTTTGATCTCTGGATTTTTCAGTGAAATCGCTAGGCGAATGATTACAGCCTTCTAATGTCTGATCGTTGTTCACCATCGACGATCAGATCTGAACTTTGTCATCCTTTACCGGGGAGGACTTCCCCAGTATGGTCGCCACTATGTTAGCGCTCGAATCTGCCTTAGGCTAAAGGAAAGCAGGACTCAAGGTAACATCAAACCAAGCTCAGCCTCGCAGCTAGCCGTACGAGGATAGGAGAGGGCTCTCTCCGGGTCTATCTCAGCAAAATATGTCCAATAGGGCTTGAGATGACCTATAATGAATGCTGATTTTAGGCTAGTAAATAAATATGAAAGAAATTTTTGATAAATGGATGAATTTTCTGGGCTGTATGGGACCAAGGAATAGCATGAGCAGAGAGATTAAATCAGAGACACAGATTATTTCGTGAGGCAAGACAGGAAGGAAGTTTAGCAATCAAATTTGAAAAATATGGAATGGAAAGACAGTTGAGAGGCTGAAAAGGGCATGTGTGATGAATCCTTTTCAGACAGAAGAAGCCATACAGAACATGAACGCTTTCCCAAGGCAGAGCAGTAAACTGAATTCTACCTTTCTTACTTAAAAGAATTAAGCTGGAAATGATTATGAATGAAATGTAAAACATTACAAGATACATATGAAACAGTAAGAAAACACTTATGCTAAACTCATACCACAGGAATCTTAGGAATCAGAGTTGCATCATTTCATTAAAATCTCTGCCAAAACTGTACAATGCAAACACTGGGTTTTTCCTCCACACGTTTCCCAGAACTCTCCCCTACAAAATGATTTACACTACAATAAATACCTTCAGAGGTGGGGAAAACAGATCGACCCAAATAAGGAATGGTTTAACCATTATTAATAAACAACAACGGAAGAGCCAATCATGTGTTCTGAAAAAATAACAGCATTCCACCTGAATCTATCGATGACCAATTAAAAGACAAAATCTGGATTTGAATTGTAACTGAAGTTAAAAATAGGCAAATATGTTCCTATCTTTCTGCTGTGGTAGGTATTCTGCGTTTAATTTTAGTTTTGACTGTCCGCTTTCCCTTTTTCCGCTTGAATGAAAACCAATTTTTTACAATTAGCATCCATAATCTCATATGTATACAGATGAATGGGTGTATCGTCATCCCTTCTGAACTGTTTAACACTACTTCTAAATGTAAAAACATAATCATTATCATCATTATTTTTACTCTGGGCATCTGACTCATGGTTGACATCCTTACGCTTCTCATTGATGTTGCAAGAGGTGCTTTGAAGATTTGCATCTGTGGTAATACTAGAATTTTCAACTATAACCCCAGAACTACCCATCTTACGAATTTCAAACAAAGGAGATCGTCCTGTAAGAAAAGCATCCACAGTTGCTTCTAAGCTATGATGAACTCACCATTCAGTCAGTGATATCATCTCCACAACACAACTAAAGTAGGTGGCCCTTTTCTCTCAAGTATTGTTTTTTGAACTCCCCTTCTAAACGCCTCATCATCCCCCAGTGTAACACGCTGGATGCCACCAACAAGCATCTCCAGAGAAGGAATTTTATTAGATTCTCAATTGTCATTCCATGAGCTGTTCCAACAGTTGCAATATGTGTATTATTCCATGTGTTGTTGTCAACTATCACAGTTCGATTAGCCATTGCAGTTGTTTGGTAGCCATAGTCCCACCAAGATGCAACCTTGTCATTTTCATCAGTATTGTGGCTTAGCCATGCATATGCTTCTCGAAAATCATAAAAAACATGAACTCCATCAGGTGTATGAGATGAAAGCACAATCGATGAGGCTGAATAAGCTTCTGCTGCAGCCTAGACACAATGAATCACATCAAAGCTTCCCAATACAACAAGTAGCAAAATACCAACAACAGATGCTTCTAAAGGAAGAAGCAATGGCCGCTTCTTTTGTTCCTTTTTATTCAAAACCTTTTCCACGTTCTCTTTTTCTTTTTTCCTGTTCTTTTTAGAGGGTCTCTCTCTTAAAGGTTCTTTATCTTTCTCAAGGAGTGTTGGTTTGGACTCGTCCTTCAATTCATTTGGAACAGTTTCTGATTTGACTGTTGAAGCATCCTTTTCAAATGAGAGAGAGAGCTGAAATTTCACTGATCGTGTTAGTACTGTAAAAGCTTCAGAAAGAGCAATGCCAGATAAAATACAAGCTGCTGGAGCCAGCACTAGCATAAGCCGAACCATTACACCAGAAAAGTACACAGATGTCACAATGTAGAGAACCAAAAAGGAGCTTGCATCCGACGATGGCAAGAAACATGCAATGATGCCGACAGGGACTAGCAGGGACTAGAAATGCAAATATGAACGCCAAGTAGGCGGTTGATGTTCACTGACACTCGCAATAATAGGAATATACTTGCTCGCGTAGGTCGGATCAAGAAGACTTAGACTTCATCCAATCCATCCCTTTGTGGGACTTGCTGCCACTAATGCAACCAATATTGCTACCAATGCAATAGACACAAACATTCCAACAGAAATTACAAGAGTTATTGCCACTTTAGCTGACACAGTACGCTTTATAGAATTCCCCAACGCGACAACCTGAACTATGATAAACACTAGGAATGAAGCAAAATGCTAGGATTTCATGACTGCGTTGAAACCATCAACGGGAACAAGAGCATCCAACAAAGTACCCAAAACTACCAGAGGCGAATAAGCAATGTAAAAACGAGATGAGTACCGAACATGCATTGGAATAAGATTTATTATGAATGTGTAACCTCCCCAGGAATAGACCATGTAAAAGTAAGCTACGACATTTAAAGTAGCATAAAAAAGAGATCCAGTTTTCAATGTCTTGATATATAGATAAAATGTAAAGATCAAAGAAAATATAGCTACAACCTCATCATCATAACTGCCAGCCACGGATCGTGAGATGTATGAAAGCACTTGAAGCAAATGAGTTGAATCGTTTGGATTTGTATTGAAGCCGTGATGATTTTTGGTCTTGGAGGTTCTGTGCACCGCGCACAAGCCCAGTGCGCCGCGCCTCGTGGATGCGCCGCGCCAGTGCAACTTTTCACTATGAAATCGTGCCCAATGTGTCACGCTGTGTGGGTGCGTCGCGCTTTTTCCAAATTTACAGTTTTGCTCTTTCAAACTTCAATTTAGACTTTGATCTTATATTTGACGTGCAAATGATATTTAAATGGTGAAAAATATCTTGTAATGTCATGGGTTTGGTTTTTACTTCTCAAAAACCCATCTTTGTAATGCTTTGGCTTCGGCGCCTTTCACACTATAGAAACAAACTTTGTTTCTTGAACTTGAATAATGAAACCCTTTTTGTTGTCTTTTGTAGGGATGCTGAAGCTGCTGAAGATAATAAGGTGACCAAGGCCTGCATTTGAAACTCTTCATGACGGAAGACCTTTAAAAATACACTTATTACAAACAACTAATTTGACAATTTCTTCTCCAAAACAGAGTTTTGGAGAAGAATCATCCTTGAGCATTACTGATGATGAAACATTTGAAATAAGAAACTTATTGAAGCTTCCTCTGGCCTGCAGGTGTTATTGAAGCACTTTGAGAACAACAATTTGCAAACCCTAGACCTAAACACCAAATTAATTCCTTGTTGACCAAAGATTCATCCATGACTATGAATGACTGAAATATTGACTTCTATGAATCCTAATGAACTTTAATGAACAATCACAAGCCAGCAGATACATGACATGAGACAAATAAACAACATGGCCCTTCCATCAGATAATGACATGTCCCTAGCGAAATGCAATTGAGTGAATCGAGCGAGACACCTAAAAATAAAATGCAGAAAGCGAAATGACCTCTGATGGAGGACTGACAAGACTGACTCTAACACCTTGTATCACCAGCCCTCGATGAGGGACGGTCCGATAAGGATCAGTTGGAGGTAGATAAACAACCCGATTTGGATCAATAGGAGGCAAATAAATGGGGTTACCGTAGACATCATCGTGATGCAAAGGATTGACAGGAGCTTGGGGCTGCTGAGAATCCTGAGAGTTCTGCTACTGAATAGCCAATAGATACTCTTCAAAAGTGAGGTCGCCAGGAATCATAGGGGCAGAGGAAGTCGAACCACACTAGAATCAGGCGTAGCCTCCGCAGCACAGTGTTGTGATCTATTCGGGCCTGGGTTGACAGGCCACGTAGGATTAAGAAAGATGGACCTGCGAGTGTGAAAAGACCCTCACGAGTGATGCGTAATGACCGGTGCAGATGAAGCCACAGAAACGGTAGGTTGGACTGGGATAGACGTAACATTGGTTTCAAAATTATTTTATTAACATATTAATTCCACCATTGGGGGATGGGGTCGGGGTCTAGCCCTAGCCCTGGTCATCGCTGGGGGTGGGACCATGGGCGGGAAGCTAGGCTTGCACCCCCCCCAACGGCCCTTAACTGTAACCGTGATAGTATATGTCGCCATGTGACATGTTGTGGAGACTGCCTCCGGAACCGCTGGCTTGCTAAGCTTCCACCTCAACTGTAACATCAAATGCAACCTCTGCCAATGTGACCACCCAAGCTGCAGAAGTCGACGGTTAGTTAACCACACAGGTTTTATTATATATTTTTTTTTTATTAACCATATATGATATGGTTTAAAATCCGGTTTTTAGGCATTATTGGGAAAATTAATCGCTGACAAATTCTCCCAGTTTTTGGTAGAATTGGCGCTCTGTTTTTGGGGGCGAAATTGTGCTTTCGCTGCTTGATTTTGAGGGTTTTGTAGAGTGAATAGTGGAGGAACTAGGGGATATGATAACTTGATGAGTTTTTGATCAAATTCGAGGTAGAAAGAGGCTACACAGGAATTTTTGGGCATTTTGGAGCTGATGGAACATGTTTCAGATCTATTTGAGCATTGTAAACATATGTAATCACACTTTTGAGCATAATAGAAGAGGGCTAAGCCATTGGAAGCTGGACCAAGGAGACGTAGCCCAAGCAGGGTGAAATCCTTCATCAAGTGTTATTGTGTTACTGTTTATGTTAAACCCAACAATGGAATAGACATAAAAAATTGGAAAGATAAGTGTGTGTTCTCATATTATTCACAATGATATACATTTATAGTACATTAGGTGTGACTCTTGGATTCCACATTCCAAGGTCACGTGGACTCCTTTTGACTCTTCACCTTCCACACCAACCCTTATAGGATTAGGTGTCCAACATCCCCCCTCTTAATCCAAAGAGATATGTGTGTGTCCAAGAAGAGAGATGTAATACAAAATGGTAGCACTTGGCTGAATGTGCTCTCTGAAATGTTGGCATAAGGAGGTGGTTTAAGGATGACTACCAACACTGGAATGCTTAGTGCAGTTCCCAAAACTCTTCCAAATCTGGCAAAAAGCTGAGGTCTTATGCTAGAGGAAGTTCTCCTCATATTTTTAAGAGGGATACCTTCAAATTGGAAGAAATGAGGTCTACAACCTGCGATGGTTTAAGGATGACCACAAACTTTGGAATGCTTGATGCATTTCCTCGAACTCTACCAAAAATGGCAAGATGCTTAAGTCTTGTGCTAGAGGACGTTTCCTGAATTCTTTTAAGAGAAATAATATCAACCTCGCATAGATGGTTTAAGGTTGACCACCAACCAAAGGCATGCTCATGGGAATTTGTGTATTTGGCTACAAATATGAATCTAGAATGACAGGTTGTGGCTTAGGCTTGCTTTTACTTCTGTGTCTCTGGTTACAACTCAGAATCTGGAAAGACAGGTTGCGGCTCAGGCTCAATTGAACTTCTGTGTCTTTGGCTACAACTATGAATCTGGAGTGACAGGTTGTGGCTCAGGCTCGCTTGATGTGGCTTTGAAGCTTGTAGATGACCATCATTCCCCTTGTCAGATAAAAGGTGATATGAGGGAGAAAAATCAACTGTAAGACATTTTAACATTCTAGAAGAAATTCTGCCATATGAATGAAACATATTCTTGGCTGTTGATGCCCATTGCCAAGAAACGATTCATCCAAGATGAATCTTTGTTCTTGCAGGAGGCTTGTTTCTAAAGCATTTGTGTGAAGAATGAGTGTGCTGACCACAGTGCTTGCATGGGTGAAGATAAAAACAATGATCTTTCATATGGCCAACTTGGTCACAATGTTGGCATTTTACAATTTGTTGTTGCTGCTGTGGAAGAGGAGCAAAATCTAGAACAATTGAAGGTGAGCTATCATGAAGAAATCCGACACTTTGAAATTTTATGGGCTTAGAGTAGTTTGGAATATGAAAGGACATCTCCTTGTCATATCCAAGGCCTATTCTGTGCTTTTTATGGACAAGCTCTTCCTAAGGTTTGATGATGTGCTTGGGAAGAGTGGGCTGGATTTTTTCTTCTGCATTCAAATCTTCTCTTAAACTGGGCTCAATGATCTAAACCGTTTCTTGTTGCTGATGGGAGTTTGTCTAAATGTTCTGAACAAGTTCAGAATGACAACCCTTTTGTTGAAGCTCATATTTATGTATCTGTGACTCACGTTGCAAAAATTCAATCTTGTCGAGTGCATTTTGCAGGCAGAATTTAATGTCGAAAAGAGTATCTTTTCTAACATTTACTATCTCATCTTCAGTGGATAGTATCATAGTATTTATTAATTTTAATAACTTAGTAATTCTAGCCATTATGGTAAGAAAAATCTATCAGAAACTCTAAAGAATCACATTAAAGACAACTGACATCATACAATTCAATATTTTGAAGTTAGATCTCACAGTAATTAGCTACGTGTTATCACCACGCGAGGCTAGGCGTCAATACTTCTAGGAAACAATTTGACATAAATAAGTACAAGATCCTTCTTATAATCATAGAAGTGAACAATATGATAGATAGAATAATCGATGCAAATAGAGACTTATGCGTATACGATCTTAGAACAACGAGAGAACACTTATTTAAAACATTTAACTACTACCTTCATAGAGTTAGGAGGATCCAACATTTATGAACACGATGAGAAAAGAAATCCTTCGGCGGTATTCCGTATTTATGAATACGATTATCCTCCTCGGTAATGGGAATTACACTAATTGCTAATTGCATCAGATCGAGTATCTCAAAATGGATGTTAAATTCGCCATTGTGTTCCATCATCAATTTGTTCCCCTGTTCATTTTAGAAATTTATGAACATGATGAGAAAAGCAATCCTTTGATGGTATTCCATATTTATGAATATGATTATCCTCCTTGGTAATGGGAATTACACTGATTGCTAATTGCATCAGATCGAGTATCTCAAAATGGGTGTTAAATTCGCCATCGTGTTCCACCGTTAGTTCATTTTCCTATGCATTTTAGATATAGAGATGTCATGGTGAGAGAAGAGCAGAGGGAGGTGGGAGCAAAGTGGAGGGAGGGCGGAGTGTTAGTGAAGAGTGGAGGGAGAGGAGGAGGGAGCAAGATGGTGCATGAAAGCTCGATGTTGTCTTGGAACTTGGTTTCAGTTTGTGTTGGCTTGTGCGTAGGTGGGAGAGGGCCGAGCACTGGTGGGAGAAAGCTCAGTGTTGTCTTGGAACCTCATATTCTCTTTGTGTTGGCTTGTACGTATGTGGGAGAGGGCCAAGTGCAGGGGGAATGCCCCACGAATTATTAGCATTCAAAGCAACATCATCCAATGACAGACCAGTTCAATCCATTGGCATAGGAGAGGGGCACCTTCGTTCAATTGTTCTCACAACACCACAACTCCTCCAAGAAGCAAACCTTTAACACCCTCACCCTCATGCATTCATCTTGAGGAAGAAAACTTAGAGAAGCGCCTAGGTGGATCAGAGTAATGTTATATCTATAGCTGATTGGCTAAATAGAGAAATCGCAGACAAATTATGGAAAGTAAGTAAACCTGAAAACTTTGAAAATTCCTAGGAATAACTTTTCTTTGATACCATGTTAAACCCAACAATGGAATAGACAGAAAAAATAGGAGAGATAAGCGTGTGTTCTCATATTATTCACAATGATATACATTTATAGTACATTAGGTGTGACTCCTGGATTCCACATTCCAAGGTTACTTGGACTCCTTTTGACTCTTATCCTTCCACACCAACCCTTATAGGATTAGGTGTCCAACTGTTTATGGTGATGTTCATGTCTGTTAGATGTCGTTGTTCAATGTTTTTTTTATACGTTAATTTTCTCATGAAATTCACATAAAACCAAATAAAAACTGATGTTAAACTTGCAATTAACCTCATAATCCTCAAGCAATTTGTTTATATTCTGAATTGGAACTTAGCACAAAAAACACTAATATTCCCATTTAGATCAACTTGGCATTGGAAGGGTATTGGTCTTAGTCTAGAGATCTTGGAATTTGTTAATTGAAGAATCTATAAGAAGATAAGATATTTGGGGTTTTCCCTCTCAAGTGGAGAGGTTTTGGATGTGGCTTGCAACCTATATTATGTGTTCCTGTGTACTGTTGATCTTCTTTTTTTGGAAAGTGTTTGATGATAAGAATAATATAATAATAAGAGAATAAGATAATAAGTAAGAAAAAGTAAAAGACATCACAAGTAGTTATCAAGTATAAGATAAATCATCCTAACTATTTCCCTATATGGTATCAAAGCTAAGGTTGGCTAAGGGCATGGTCAATATCACTACTCACTTAAAGAAATTTCTAAAGAAGTGTTTTATGGTAGCAAGTCATCTCAAGAAAGTCATCAAGGCATTGTGGAATCTCCTATTATATGTCAATAATGATATGACCAAGACATATACAAAGGATGAAGGACTATTCTCAACAATTACTGGCACATTTGAAGATGAGAATATTTGGGTAATCAACAATGGTGCATCAAGATACATGATTGGTGAGAACAAGAAACTAAAGACCTTATCAAGAGGAAAATATTCTTACTCCATTGATCTTGGTGACAAAAATAGCTATCCTGAAAGAGGAATTGGATCAACCTTGTTGGAGTTGGAGAATGGAGGAAATATTCATCTCAACAACATCCTATTTGTTCTAGGTTTGCAAAATAATTTACTTTCTATTTCATGTCTAGAAGATAAGGGAGATAGAGTCACCTTTATAGATGGAAAGGCTGTAGGATGGGATAAAAAATCTAGCATAAAAAATGAAAATATTATTGGGATTCATGAATGAATACTCCACAAATTGCCGACTCCTCTTACTCAAGCTTTGGTTCACATTGAAGTACGTTCATGTGAAATTTTGCAGAGAAGGTTTGGTCACCTTCACTACAAAATATTACCAACTCTATATTCAATGGTGAATGACATACCTTGAACTCAAGGAGGGTCATGAAGCAATATGAAAGGGATGTGCATTAGGTAAAAATTTCAAGAGGCCATTTGGAAGCAATGCTTCGAGGTCAAAAGAAATTCTGGATCTCATTCATTTCGATGTCTGTTGTCCTATGCCTATAAAGGCTCTTGGAGGTCATATTTATTATGTGACATTCATTGGTGACCATTCAAGGAAAACCTTGGTTTATTTGTTGAAATCCAAGGATTAAGTATTCATCAAATTTAAAGAATTCAAAGTTTAAGTGGAGAACCTTACAAAAATAAGAATAAAGATACTAAGGTCCAACAATGGAGGGGAATACACTTCAAAGGATATTATATATTTCTGTAAGGAAGTTGGGATTAAGAGGGAGTTGATAGTCCCATATAATCCTGAACACAATGGAGTAGTGGAAATAAATAATCGATCTATTGAAGAAAGTGTAAGGTCCACGTTACATGATCAAGATTTGTCAAAATTTATGTGGGGATAAGAAACCAAGATTGTTGTATATATTCAAAATTGAAGTCCACATAGATCACTAGACAACATGATTCCTGAAGAAGCATTCAATGGGAAGAAACCAAGCGTGGACCATCTCCGAATATTTGGCTGCCTTGTCTATATTCACATACTGAAGTATGAAAGAAAGAAGTTGGATCCTACAAGCATGAAGGGAAATTTTTTTTTCTATAGTAATACTTCAAAGGCATATATCATGTACATAAAGGAAGGAAACCGAATAGAAGTTAGTTGAGATGTGATATTTGATGAAATTATCACATTCAAGAAATAAAAATACCTCCCGGTGGACTCCGATGATGAAGAAATTCCTATATTTGAAGAGGAATGTACCGAGGAAGAAGGAAATTTAAATCATGAAGATTAAGGTCCCAGTGAATCCGTGTAACCTGTGGTTATCCCTGAAAGTAGAAATAACTAATTGTTTGAAATATACTCTCTTAGGTTCAGAGGGACATGGAGCAGCCAAAGGCACATTTAGAGAAATTAAGAAGCCCAAAATATATCCTATTTATGCAACCTATATGCAGAACCATCCACCTTTGAAGAGGTTTTCAAACATCAAGGATGGAAAGATTCCATGAATGAAGAGTATCAATCGATAATGAAAAATGGAGTTTGGAAGATCCTACCTAGGCTTGAAGACAAATTTGTGGTAACTTCCAAGTGGTTCTATAAGATTAAAAATGCGACAGATGGAAATATTGATAAATATAAGGAAAGATTTGTGGCTAGGGGCTTCTATCAACAAGAAAGGAATCAATTATGAAGAGACATTTTCACCTACAACAAGGTATACAAGTATATGTTCACTAGTCTCTTTGGCAACATCAATGGAATGGAACATCCATCAAATGGATGGCAAGAGTACATTCCTAAATGGCATTGTTGATGAACAAGTATATGTAGATCAACGCTTCGGATTTGAAGTCAAAGATATAGAAACATATGTTTGCGGGTTAAATAAAGCATTGAATGGACTTCAGCAAGAACCAAAGGCATAGTATGGAAGGATGGATGCATACCTACAAATATTGGGCTTCTTGAAGAGTTATATTGATCTGAATCTCCATATCAAGGTTGTGAAGGATGAGCCTGTAATTATTCTTCTATATGTGGATGATCTTCTCATGACAGGTGTTGAGTCCCAAAATTGCATCTTTCTTATACACCTTTCTAGACCTTTTCCATTCACCTGGACCTTCTAAGTCATCAATATCATTGCATATTAATTATAAAAGAGCATTTAAAGTGGTTTTTAACTATGTTTTGTGTCTGCTGTTTGAATTAGATTTTTGCTCAATAAGCTGCGGAATCTTGTCACTTTCCGCAGCTGCTGCAACTTTCTGCAGCCATTTTGTTAAAGTTTATATTGCAGGTGTCTTCAAGCAAATCAAGCCACATGGGCAAGTTGGAAATGACATGGACATGGATCGAGTCCTATTGGCTCAGTCGAATTCACCTAAGAAGGCTGTGGTCAAAGGTAGCCAAGTGGTGGTCAACCGAAGAGTCCCACAGTGACAGAACTCTGTTTTTCATCACGTGAAGATTTGCGTGGCCATTTCTAAATCACGGGAGACATATCAACACCTGTAAACGGCTCCATAAGCCGAATCCAACAGCCACTCTCCATAGATTTAATCTTCACAGCAGCCATGATGCTAGATTTCTGGGCGTGGTTGTTCACGTGTCTTCTATCAGCGCAGACTGTAGGGAATTAGTTATGTCATATTCTGCTATAAATAATGCGTTCCCATACGCATAATAGTTAGTTCTTGTAATGTAATTCTGATGTAAAGAAAGCCACTGTGCCGTAACACTTTTTCCATTGTTGTAACTGCATTTTGAATATATGAGAAGACTCTGTTCATCAGCGTAATTCGTGGTTGATAGCTGTTGTCCGAGGTTTGTGCAGAGGGCCCCTGCACACGCTGAGGTTTTGTTTATTATTGTATAGTTGCATGATTTATTTCTTTACGTGTATTATGCCATAATAATTCACATGTATATACTGCATCTCTCATGGTATTAACGTTTCACTTCTGTCTATAATTTTTCATACTTTATATTGTTGTTAACTGACCAGTGTTTTTGTTCCAGATTACAATAGGCAGCCCGGGCATTTGCATATAGTTTTATAATGACTAATGACATGGAATCACTCTTGTCCTTCTGCTGATTTATTTTCTTAGCTTTTCGTTCCAGCACTATTTTATTTATTTCAGTTTTGTACATTTGCTCTAATCAGTTAGATTAAATATTAAACTACTCATGTTATTTTCAGTTACCTCCGAAAGCCATAGCGAGACTAATGGTGAGGGATTGAAGTATAAGTGTGTAGTTTGATATTAGTTTATTTTTCTGCAAATTAGATATTAAATTGCTCATGTCATTTTTAGTTACCTCCGAAAGCCATAGCGAGACTAATGGTGAGGGATTGAAGTATGAGTGTGTAGTTTGATATTAGTTTATTTTTCTGCAAATTAGATATTAAATTGCTCATGTCATTTTCAGTTACCTCCGAAAGCTATAGCGAGAGTAATGGTGAGGGATTGAAGTATGAGTGTGTGATTTGATATTAGTTTATTTTTCTGCAAATTAGATATCAGATTGCTCAAGTTGTTTGTGATTATCTTCGAAAGCCATAGCGAGACTAATGGTGAGAGGTCAGAATATGAGTTGATGTAATTTGATTTAGCTTTACTTTGCTTGCAATTCTTGAATTTATTTGAGCACAGTTTCTTTTTGCCTTTAGACAGCAGCAAGGGTAATGAGTTTCATGCTCAATAGTTCACTGTTTGTTTAACTTTGTTTAACTAGTATAGTGGCACATTTTCATTTTCTTTTAAGAATTAATTTTGTCAATTGCATGTTTAAAGCCCTTTTGAAGTTTGAAGTTTGGAAAATAATTATAAAGGACATCATTGCCTTGAACATTTATATCCATACTTGTCTTTTAAATTTCCATCTCACATTAGGAAACCAATCAAGATAAAAAGAAGAAGAAGAAGAAGAAGAAGAAGAAGAAGAAGTAAGAGATAGGTTATCTTGCACATATAGTGCGCCACACTTCGTCAGCTTACGAATCCTGGATTGACAAATTAATGTAGCAATTTAGGACACACTAAATTGACCAAACAATAGGCGTGGAAGGTCATATTCAAGAATGCAAGAATCAATTGGAAACAAAATTCAACATGAAGGATCTAGGACTGATGCACTATTATTTGGGATTGGAAGTTTGGCAGGGACCTAATGAGATTTATCTAGGTCAAGGAAAGTATGTGATTGAGATGCTGAAGTGGTTTGACATGATGGATTTCAAACCTATAACAAGTCCCATGATCACAAACTTGAAGAGGTTAATAAGTTCTGAATCAAGCCCAATGGATCCTACCAAGTATATACAATTGATTGACTCGCTTATGTACTTAGTAAATAATCGACCAAAAATTTGTTTTGTAGAGAATGTTCTTAGTTAGTTCCAGGTAGATCCTCTACTTATTGTTAATTCCAGCCTTGAATAACCCCCTATTATAGATGAGGAAAAATTTACCAAAGTGGGTGGAAAATTTTCCAACCATAAATCTCCTGGCCCGCAACCCTCATCCTTAATGATTTCCCATCCTCTGAAAACCCATTCACTCCTCTTTCGTCTCTATATTTCTTTGACCCTCCCCCAACCTCTCAACCTTAAAATATTGTGATGTCTAATCATGTTCAACCCCTACCATCATATGTTGCGATGTATGATGATTTTAAACCCCATCCCTCCTCTATTGAGCATTCCACCTCCTATGTTGATCCCCCACATCCCCTGCTAGTATATTAATCATCCCGAGATCCCCCAAATTTATATCTTGATTTAACCCTTCACCCCATTAACAAGATGGTACTTTACTCTCTCGATCTATTAAAGTTGGAAAAATATTGGAAAGGGAAGGACCCCTTTTTCCCTTCCTGAGAACTAAGTAAAACTACTTGCCAATGCATGCTTCAAGTTGTGCTAAGTTGGTGTCAAAAACCCGTTTATCCAATCAAATATTGGGCCATTGGGGGTATAATCCCAACCTCTGAAGGATGCATCAAAGTCACATTGAGAGGAAAAAATAAGAATCCAAATGATAAATCTTCAACTCTTGGATGAATTAGGGGGTATGATGGTAAATTGAAGGTATATAAGGAGGATAATGGATTGTTTTCCCACTTCCAGGATACCCCCAAAATGAAGATTCTCTCATGGAGTATTAGAGGCCTCAACTGTAGAGGCAAGCAATGAATCTTTAAAATAAATGAAAATAAAAAAACCATACAGTTATGATGATTCAGGAGACTAAATCATCTAGTGAGGCCATTTCAAATATAATAAGAAAGTGGGGTAGAAATTGTTGTGAAATTTCCATATAGTACACCCAAGAGGCCTTGCCATCATTTGGAATGCGTAGGAGATTCAAATTATAAATATGTTTGCCACATTCTACATGATTGCAATCAAATTTAGGCTAATTGGTTCAACGAAGAGTTGTTTCCTCTCAAATGTATACAACTTAGCCTCTCCTAGAGACAAGCCTATTTTCCTTCAGTACATTTATTGAATGCAAAACCTCGTCTCCTATGTGACTTGAACCCTTGGTGGAGATTTTAATCTTATGAAATCACTATATGAGAAGCATGTAGGTATCAAAAGGCTTGAAGTAAATTCGTCTCTTTTCCAAGACATAATGGAAAATTTTCATCTAGTTATTTCACGACTACCAATGGAACCTATATATGGAACAAGAAAAAAGGAGGGGCTTAGAAAGTGCCATTCAAACTGGATCACATATTTTTCTATGAATATATAATGGCCTAGGACATATTTCTGAAAGCCTTAATACTCCTATACATGGCTTGGACCATTGGCCAATCAGTCTACATATAGACATTCAATTAAGACCCCATGATAGACTTTTTCATTTTGAATTTTTTTGGTTGAAACATCCATAATTCTAGGAAAATATAAAGCAATGGTGGGGATAGTTACAATAATTAAGAGGTTACTCTATGTAGAAGCTTAAGAAAAAATGAAATATATCAAATGGAAACTCAAAGGTTGGAATAAAACCAAATTTAGCAATATCCTGGAAGAATAATGCAATATGGAACTAAAAAAAGGAACCCAGACAACAAGAATCCATCCTCTATAGCCGATCTAAGGCATTAATAGGAGAAGAAGTGACCACCATCAATAATATTGAAGAGCACAAGAAACAATACAAGCTCCTATGGTGACATAAATCAAAGGGTTTGTTGGCTTAAATATGTGGAGAGAAATGCTGCATTATTCTACAAATGTATGCTCCAACACATGAAGCATAGTGATATATATGTTTATCAAGAACTCTGTGGGAGATAAATTTATGGACTACTAAGAAATCACTTAAGAGCTTATCTATTTTTACAAATTCATTCTAATCGAACCTTCTCAAAACATGTCAAGGGTGACCCAACATGTCATTAAGAATATTCCACGCCTGGTTACATCTTAACAAAATGAAACCCTACTCCAATAAATTACCCCCAAGAAAGTGGGCCGTTAAAGGGACATTGGGAAACAGGGCTCCTAGCTATGACATGTTTACTATATAATTCTTTCAGGACTATTGGGCCATTATAGGGCAAGAGGTATGGCAAGGAGTGGAAAAATATCACAAATATAATTCCATTCTCAAAGCTTTAAATGTTACTTTCCTTGCATTGGTTCCAAAACAAGATAAAGTGGAAGAGCCTAATGGTTTCATACCCATTTCCCTTGACAATTTCATATACAATATTATCATGAATATCATATGGAAATTACTCAATACCTTCCTCCCAAAGCTAATTTCTCAAAAACAAGCATGCTTTGTGGAAGGAAAGAAAATTTTTGATGGCATTATGGTCGTGCATTTAGTCATCCACTCCTTGAAAATATCTTGTAAACCGTGAATACTGTTTAAGCTAGACATCTACAATGACTTTGATAAGCTTAATTAGTTATACCTCCTCCTTTTTCTAAGAGCCTTTGGTTTCTCTGTTGACTGGGTCAGGTGAATCAACAATATTTTATCTTCCAACTAATTTTCCATTCTCATAAGTGGCCCCCCTGCCCCCTTCAAATCCTCTCTTGAAATCCTGGAAGGAGACCATTTCTCACAATTCCTATTCATTTTGTCTATGAAAGGGTTGAGGATATCTTTTAAAGCTCCTACCTCCAATCATTCAATCCAAGGCCTGTGTCTATTTAGTGAGTATCTTCCACTTAGCCACTAGAAATTCATTGATGATACTATGGGAATGGGTACTCCTTTTGTCTATGAAGCTCACGAGATCCTTCCAATCTTACATGGATTTTCTCTTTCCTCTAGCATGGAAGTAAATTCCCAATTATTTTTCTTCAATACCCCACCACCTATTCAACGTCATATTGCTAACACTCTAGGCTTCCAAAAAATCAGACTTCCATCGATGTACTTAGGAACCCTTTTGGATGAAAGTTTTTTGAAATTGAGTATTTGGGAGGATATCATATCTAATACCAATAGTAATTTGATAGGGCGAATTTTTTTATTTTTGAATATTGCAAGTAGATTAGTCGTTTTGAAATTAGTTCTCCAAGCCCTTCCCATCTACTTGTCTTTTGCACTAATATTACCTGCCTCGATCCTTCATTAAATCTAGTGAATCCAACACATATTTCTCTGGGGAGGCTTCATTATGGAATTCAAATGGTCACTAGTCGCTTGGGAAAATATTTTCAAACCTAAACTCAAGAGTGAACTTTGTTTGAGAGACCCCAATGCCATGGAAATTGTCTTTGGTGTTAAAATTTGGTGGAAATAGATTCAGGGTGACCTTTATATTTGTAAAAGTATTTGGCACCACAGATATTCCCCACATAATCTGTTAGGGTCCCGTGATTTGGCCGATTGGCTAGCCAAATGACGATGTAACATCAAACCAAGCTTTGGAGCCCAAGGACCTAGCCTTCCTGGACTCAGAGAGGGCTCTCTCTATATGTGTAAAAGATGTCGGTGTGTTCACTTGCGGTGTTCTGATATTAGGCTAGTTATGAAGTATGTTTTTAGTTTTTTGGTTTTTTAAGTTTGTGAGGAATGAAACTGATCAAATACATAAAATGGATAACAAGATGTAGATAAATTGGGCTATGGGGTCAAACAGGTCAAGGAAGCTATGAGGTGATGATGTGAGGCTGCTGTAGGGCCGATTTGATTCATGGCAGAATGGATCTTTGGGAAAAATGGATTGAATGGACAACAAGTTGGTGAAAGACAAGGGATTTCAAGTGTAACTAGTTAATAGCAGACATAAACATGTAATAGCAAACCATTAATCATGCTAAGTGTAACCATGAGCTAATTAATACATAGAAATCAAACATTCCAGCCATACATAGAGGTATAAGACCCTCTAACTTCGGGAAATGGCTATCAGACTTTGGGGAAAACACATAAGACAAACTAACAACTCATAAACTACGCCGGAATGCCTAAACATAGTCTCTAAGTCATTGGGCACTTTCACAAACAAGTTTTCATAGTTTTAGGCAAAGGGCTAGATCGGGACTAGGCCTCCTTGGTTCAACAAGATGCTCAACAAATCAGTCAAAGAGAAAGTTTTATGGACAGAACTATGGGCAGCTAATAGGTAGGTAGGGCAAACCATACATCCTATTCAACATACATAGAACTTATGAATAAAACTTAGCAACAATACCTTAGGTTACTAAAGAGCAGCTAAGAATTCTCTAGCATAACTAAGGGAGGAGAAAACATCAAGCTATGAAGATTCGGGGATTTTGAGGTGCCTCCATGGGCATATCTCAAAATCAATCTCTACTGATCTATAGCAGCAAGAAAAATGGATTATGAATGAAAGCTAGAAGACAAAACACATTAAGAAGCACTATACCATTCTACCATGACAAGGAATCCATCAACAAGCCTTCACCATTCCTCAAAAGCATCCAAGAGGCAGTCCAAAAATCATAACTCAAGTGTATTCTTCAAAGCTCATATGACCAATGCATTAATTCTTCTCTCAAGTTCAGCCTCTCATTTACAATGAGAACCATGGGATAAATAGGCTAGAAGGAGGAAAACCTCATGGAGCAACTAGCTATCCCATTGGCCAAGTCAAAATATCTAAACTTGTCCTTGAGGCTTTACAAAGCCCAAGGCACAAAATATCCCATAAAATATCTAAAAAACTGCTAAAAACGGAAATTATATTGACTTTACATGATTTTCCCATGATAAAAATAGCTTAACGCACATTTGGGAAAAGTAGATTTTTGGAGTTCAAAAATTACAAAAATACTTCATATTTATGCCTGAAAAAGGTCCCCTGACTTGCTGGATGCAAATGGAAGCCTTCCCGATGTCGAAATGAGGCTCATGATGGCTCGTTGGAAAGCTCTCTGTGTCTGCTTTCCAACGCAAGTAGAATCACCTCAATCTGATCTCTGAAAGTCCCTCAAAACTGTACCTGTGTGCAAAAACCCAGAAAATAGCAGGCTGCTGATATGGCGGGCAGAACGTGCAAAATGAGGTTGTTTTTCGCCAATTTGAGGGGGCGAATGATCTTCAAATGCCCTGAAAATCGCTGGAGACCTGCTCATGGAATTATGGCATCCATCGGTATCATCCTCCTCCCTTGACAATTCATCAAACTGAAATGGCGAATTTATGAGTTTTTGGCCAAAAACCCAAAAAATGCCAAAAAACAAGAAGTTGCCGAAACAGGCTCAAAATTGGCATGCATGACCCTCAAGGGTCCATAGAAACATGCTCCGAAGCTGAAGCCAAAATATCAAGGGCTGATATGCTTTTTGCTTCCTTCCGTGCTAGGCGCTTCCCCTTTACCCTCTTCAGCTTCTCTTGTGCTGCCTTTAGTTTGCGCCGGGCAAACTGATTTAGCTTTTGGAAGTGGTGTGTCCTCTTCCTCTGCAGCTCAAGATCCCTATTTGCCTTTTCAAGCTTTAATTCCAAATGGTGGTTAGCTCTCTCAAGCCATGCTTCTTTGTTTTCCTCAATTTCCTGCTCAAAGAGGGCAGTGAGAGGAAAGGCTTCGAAATGAGCTTGTTCTTCTGCTCTTTGTTTCTCCAAGGCTCTTCTAAGCCCTATGGTCCTAGGCCTCTTCAGGGTTCTGATATGGCGGGCAGAATGTGCAAAATGAGGCTGTTTTTCGCCAATTTGAGGGGGCGAATGATCTTCAAATGCCCTGAAAATCGCTGGAGACCTGCTCATGGAATTATGGCATCCATCGGTATCATCCTCCTCCCTTGACAACTCATCAAACTGACATGGCGAATTTATGAGTTTTTGGCCAAAAACCCAAAAAATGCCAAAAAACAAAAATTTGCCGAAACAGGCTCAAAATTGGCATGCATGACCCTCAAGGGTCCATAGAAACATGCTCCGAAGCTGAAGCCAAAATATCAAGGGCTGATATGTTTTTTTCTTCCTTCCGTGCTAGGCGCTTCCCCTTTACCCTCTTCAGCTTCTCTTGTGCTGCCTTTAGTTTGCGCCGGGCAAACTGATTTAGCTTTTGGAAGTGGTGTGTCCTCTTCCTCTGCAGCTCAAGATCCCTATTTTCCTTCTCAAGCTTTAATTCCAAATGCTGGTTAGCTCTCTCAAGCCATGCTTCTTTGTTTTCCTCAATTTCCTGCTCAAGGAGGGCAGTGAGAGGAAAGGCTTCGAAATGAGCTTGTTCTTCTGCTCTTTGTTTTTCCAAGGCTCTTCTAAGCCCGATGGTCCTAGGCCTCTTCCGCCTAGGCTGGTCTTCCTCCTCTTCATCATCAAACTCGCCAATGAGCTCTTCAATTCTTACTTGCGCCTTTTCTGCCTCTTTCTTATACTTGATCGCCCTTGCCTCATGGATAGCTGCATGAAACTTCATTTGTTTGTTTTCAACCTCCAAGAAATGGTTGAAATTCCTCCCCCTTTGAAGGTCCTCTTGTAACACCTCAATTTTCCCTTCTTTGTGAATGAGGAGGTTTTCAAGGAGGCGGGCCTCATTGTCACTATCATCGCTTTGGATAGGGATAATAGCTAATTCACCCCCATGCTTTGTACTTTCTCCAATTTTACTTTTGCCTTTGAAAGCCAATCTGGCGCTTTTCCTCCTTGGTAAACTAGAAATTGTCTTTTTGGGCAATTTCTTCTTACTAGGAATAGTTTTGGTCACTGTTAAGGTGGCAGCTTCAGCTTGCTGTCCTTCCTCAATGCCCTGTCCAGTTTGTGGCTCAAAAGGTGCTTCAATTTCTTGCCCAACTTGCTGTGCTTCATCAACTGTCTGCTGCTGTCCCTCTTCTTGTAGCTGCTGCTGTTCATCAACCTGTAGCTGTTGCTGATCTTCAAACTCTAGTTGCTGCTGTTCACTAATCTCCAACTGCTGCTGTCCCTCAATATCTAGCTGCTGCTGTTCACTGCCTTCTTTTTCTCCTTGTGGTTCACTGCCCTCTCCTACTCCCTGTTGACTTGGCTGCCCAGTGGTCATCTTGAGTTTTTTAGGGGTAGGCCTACGAGACAAAGGCATTGGGCGATGGACAGGCTGAGTAGGAGACACATGAACAGGAGGGACAGTGGCGAAATCTGCATGGCTAATGAATGAATCCCATGAAACCCCTTTCTTCTCCAGCTGGTGTAAGAAGATAATCTTGA
Source organism: Pinus albicaulis (assembly GCA_034641835.2). Lineage (NCBI taxonomy): Eukaryota > Viridiplantae > Streptophyta > Pinopsida > Pinales > Pinaceae > Pinus > Pinus albicaulis. Next base: position 617,995,087 of record CM076570.1, on the reverse strand, counting down.
TCAAGGAATGATGAAAGAGAGAAGGGATTTGCTGAGGTGGAGCCTTCTTTTGGACAGTAGCTACCATTTTCTCTATGCTTTTGGACAAAAAGTATGGAAGGTTTAATTGCCTGCTTCTGGTAAAATGCATCAACAAGCGGACATGATAGGCATAAATTTGGTTAAACCTCCCTTCACAAGTGAAATATCTCATTATGGCTTTCATCAGCGGAGAATAACTGTCAAGAAGATAGGAAAAAGGGAAAATAGCAGTGATGGTTTCCCTGTGTTCAGGCTTGATGAAAGGTTTATAATCCTCTAGATCAAGATGCGCTTGTTTAAACCACTTTTCACCATGATACGGGATCTTGGTAGCCTTGGATACATACCTTGGGGAGATTTTGAAATCAAGACCCGCTAATTGGAAGTGTTTGTCCTTGAATCTCAAAGCGCACAAATGTGTAAGTGGCGAAAAACTCTTGACTTCTTCTATCCTCTGGCAGAAATCAAGACAACCTACTTCATGGAAATTGAAAAGCACTGATGGGTGAGCATTTATTTCTTCTATGGAGATAGGCTCATATCTCTTATGTGGACCGCTCCTGTGATCTTGCTTTGGAGGCATTCTGACTTGAACAAGCTTTGGAAGAGGCAAACTGCCTTCACTGTATGAAAAATGCTCTGCTGGATTGAAACTGGTCACTATACTGTTCGGACAGATAGAAAATGTGGTTTAGGATAGATTGCAACAATGTTTTTTGTTTGAATAAAACACCTCTGCACTCCTTAAAAACAACAGCCCTTCACCTCTGGATGCACTTCAGCCAAGCAAACTTTCTAATATGGTACCCTGTGTGAAGATGGGACAAAACTCCTGTGTCAATTTCCTGTATAGAGTGTTAAGCAATCATAGCCACATCTTTGTCTTCAATGTAAAACTGCAATCATCAACCACCTGTCCTTTAGAAGTAGCCCTATTCACCTTTAGAGTATCTCTGTCAACAATTTCTCTGCCTGATAAAATATGGTTTCTAGAAAAGGCAGACCCAAGCTAGGTGAAAAAACAATGCACAGTGCTTTAGGAAACACACCCTTTCACTTGTGAAGTTTAGAAATCAAACACCACTTTCGTATCTCTGCCTCCAAAGTTAAATTCCCATCAACGAACCCTGCCCTTCAGTGCACTATTCATCCTTAGAATCTCTTTGTCAATCAACTTTTCAAAATGATACAATATGGTGAAAAAGAGGGCAGACCTAGGTTAGATGAAAAATCAATACACAGTGCTTTATGAAGGACACTTTTTCTTGTGAAGTTAAAGGATCAACCATCACCTGTGTACCTCTGCCTCCAATGTTTACATTTAACCACCAACAACTCTGTCTTTCAATATGCTGTTCACCTTTGGAAACTCTTTGCCAACAAAATTACATTAATGAAAAATACAGTGAAATAGGGGCAGATTGCTAGAAGGGGCTTGTTGTGATAAGTGTTTTGATAACCCTGTTCTTCAGAAATGACCTTCCTCTTGAAACATATCACAAACAACAGCTCTTCAAAATGACACCATATGGTGAAAGAAAGGCAGAACTAGGTTAGGTGACATATCAGTGCACCATGCTTTTTAGGAAACACACCCTTTGCTTGTGAGTTCAAAATATCTATCAATACATCTATACCTCTGTCTCCAATGTTAGAGTTCAACCATCAAAAAACCTCTGCCCTCAGTGTTCTGTTCACCTTTGAAGATCTCTGTCAACAACTCTTCACAGTAGTGACACAATAAAGTGAAAAAAGGGGGGCAGTTTGCTAAGAGGTGTGCTTGTGAGAAAATGATAACAATCACTCTGTTCTTGAAATCTTTGATGTCAGCCAATACACAAAAATCCGTGCTCAAAGAGGCTTATAGTCATTTAATAATTTTGATGCTTGTCGGGTCGGCCTGTCGGGTGGTCGGGCGGCCTTGTACAGGCGCGTCGCTCCGACGAAGGTGGCCCGTGCAAATTTCCACCCAGGCACGTCGCGCAAGAACCCAGGCACGTCGCGCAGTTTTTCTCAGTGCAAACTTGTGAACTTTCGACCAAATTTTCTTGCCTTGGTGCTAGGGAGGCGCGGGCTCTTCTTCAGTTTTTGAAAATGAAATCTTTACATCATACTTACCCTTTGATGTTAATTCAAAACAAATTTCCAACGGTCATTTACTTGGGAAAAGAACGTTGGTTTTCAACTCTGTTTGTTTTTTTTTAAAACAGTGGGTTTGTCATTTTGAATATGTAAACCCGAAACATGACTCTGACCCCGAGCTTTAAACCTTGGCAAACACTCAACAAACTTCATCACCTCTGCCATTGTTTTTAACAATGTTGGGACTATTTCTGATGTAAAGCAACCCACCTTACCACTGTAAAGATAATGCTAAAAACTGTTATGTTTCTGAAAGACAAGGCTTGCCTTGTTAATGTATTTTGACTGGTGTATTGGTCTTTTGTAAGAGAGACATTCCAAAACCTCAACTCTGTCCCCTGTTTTTGACAATTTAGGTGAAATGTTAACAAAGAAAAGTCATCTAAAATCTGTCAAAATGCATTCGAAAGATGTTTTATCACTTAACAGGAGATTGCATGTGCCCTTCCAACTTGTTTAATAATTTCTGCTCTTAGGTGATTTATAAGCTTTTCCCTAGACTGTAGCGCCTTCTTTAGGTTGCATTCTTTCACACTATACTTCACTGTTTACTCAAAAGGATATCCTTCAGACTTCTGGGCAAGGGATAGTGGAGTACTGTTTTAACCATTTCCTTTAAAGAAACTGCTCCTTGTGGTATCAATGCATGCATATGTTTCAATGTTGTCTCCCTTCTATTTCAGGTACAGTCTGACAGACAGCTCTTTTGAATAGGAGCACCAATACCTTTGCATCATCAGCACTATCATTTACCTGTGCAATGACTTTTATTCAATCTCTTTGTGTCCTTTCTCTGCACTTTTTAGACCCATCAGCTTTCAACAACCTGCAATGGCTTTGGCCATCTGCTCATATATGGAGGAGGCTCTTCATCAGGTAAGGTATCTGAAGGCTTTTTGACAACTCTGTTTGACACAGCCTTTCTCTGAATGTGATGGTAAGTAAACCACTTGAAAAACATCAATCTTAGCATCTTTACTTGCAAGCATCACTGTATTTCAGAAGAAAACCTAGCCACAGTGACACTGTTCCTCTGTACTGCTCTAAGGGTGACTAAAGTATCATCATGTGTTTTGGTCATCTCATGACAAACCATTTGAAGGATAATCTCTGTAATTATGGAGGTCGGTGTCTTATGAGAAAAAAAGAACTTTCCTTCTGCCTGGGTAATGGCATTTGTTGTCAGCATCTGTTCTATTTGATCTTGTGGATAAGCAGAGTACTTATGATTGGAATTTTCACCAATGACATGCCTTTCTTCATTTCAACAATTCACATGATTTGAAAGGTTCATATGACCTTCTTTATCAGACCAGACTCTTTTTCTTAGCATATTCCAAACTCTGTTCCTGTTATGACCATCACTCAAATTCATAAAACCTGGAGATATTATTTCACTGTTCAATACAAAGCAAACCTGGACCTTTGCAATCTTCCAAGTCAATATTGGCCAGCGCCCTCTACTTGTGGATAAAGGAGGCGCCCTAACCCTCTGCTTGTAAATGAAGGAGGTTCTGGGCCTTGATAATTTACCAGTTTGCTGAGACAGTGGTGTCCCTTTCTTACTGTGATTTTCATGCTGGAAAGAGCTGTAAAGTCCAGATGAGTAGCTTTCTGTTTTGCAGACATATCTCAGGCTCAAGTTACATTTAGAAGCAGCTGTTCCTCTTACTGTAAACTCAAACATTTACTCCATGAGATGAAGTTATATTTCCTGCCTTTGTAGAAACCATAGAACACTGTGAAAAACCTAATAGTCAGCTTGAGATTGGGCTTTATGCAGTGCTGAGATCTAGGGGATATGAGTGGCGCGACTTAGGGCTGTTTGTCAATTTCATTTGCAAAGTAAGAGGTCAGTCATGGTAGGTCTGTTGCAGATGGAGGCTTTCTGGCTTTTTGATGATTGCCAAGGGTGAAATGTCTTAAAGCGCCACTTCCTAACATAGGGGATACTCTTGAAACAGATGTGGATTTTCCTTTTAAAGCTTATGGGCAGACTAATAAGGCTGAAGCTAGATAGGATTGTGATAATGAGGTTCTGATTTCGATATGGGCGAACTGAAAAGGTAGAAAGGCGAAAAAAGTTTTAGGAGGGTTTTCTGGATGACATATTGACATGAGGAAATCAGTTTCTAGAAAACTCAGCTGTAGATATAGTCATCACTAACATGTAAAAAATACTGATGGCTAACATAATCTCCATTTGGGGAGGGCAGCTCCTCGTCAGGAGGTGTCCAGAATTCAGATCTTTGGCTTATGAAGACCAGTGCCTTATCCATTGGCGCAAAATTTACCCTTCTCTTGATGTTATTTCTGAAAAGTGACAGCATGGTTAACATCAATGATACTTCTACCTACCCCACTATCTTTCCTAACATTTTTTCTTCTCTTTGGCGCATTTGAACTAGCAGCCTTTTGACAATGCATATTTTTTCTTTTTGCAAAATGAACCTACCTATTTCTACTCTTATATCTGCCGGGAGTTCAGATTAAGCTGATGAACTCCTTCATTTCTCTACCTAAAACTAGATCGACTGTCAAGATTAAGCAGTTTGACAGGATTTCATTCTCTAATCTAGAACATGAAATTTAAAAATGATCAAATCAGGATTAAGCAGTCTGATTTGTCATGCATTTGCGGCATAAAAGACAAGCCGCACACAAATGTTATTCTGCAATAAAAGGAAACTAGAGAAGCGGGGCTAAGATGTACAATGTGTTTTTCATCCCTCGCTTCTCTCTTTGGTTCTGTTTTAAGCATGTGGAACTAGAATCTCTCCCTAATCTAAGCTCTGTGATAAGTCAATCTTACACAATGTTGACTATCTTGACACTCACTAACTTATCAGCAAATAAATTTAAACATGCTCAGCTATGATTAGGCTAGATAGCTGAACAAGACATTGAAGCACTAGTAGCGGCATTTAGACTTGCTCGCTTTCTGAAAGACTATTTTTTGGAACATGGGGCCTTTGTTCTATCTTCACTTGCCCTCTTTTCTGCTTTTTACTGTTTTTGACTTTCCTATCTTTTACTGTTTTTGGCTTTTCTATTTTTTTTCAATATTTCAAACAATGGTATATACAATGAATGCAAGTGTTTCAAACTCAAAAATCTTGGAAATGACGGAATTTCAGCATCTTATCCTCGTAAGGCTCTCCTCTCACCCTTGGGCCACTTAACTCCTGAAAAGAAAAATTTGGGAAATTTTCTCTCTCTAACATAACATAGGGATTCATGCAAGAATCTCTAAACAGTCCAGTATCCTCCCTTTGTACCTCTCTGAATATCTGATTTCCACTCCTTTCCTTACTGTATGCTTTCTTCAGGTAATGTATGTACTCTTGGTAATTCTTGAAATAGATAGTGACATCATCAAGGTATGCAAAAATACAGAAATTTAAAACTGGGAACATGGCCTTCATGAACAGATTTCTGATATTGGGTGGTTTTGCAATTTTGAACTTGAAATCAGATCTACCTCCCGCAAACTGGAAAAAATCTTTAAGTTGTCTACTTTGCAAAGGAATCTTATGATTATGACCTGAAACATGATCTTGCAAGAACACATGATTAAAAGCACTTTTAATCGGTGAATCATGATCTTGGGTAGAAAAAACATGATTTTTGTTATATGGAGATGCAGTATTATTTCTAAAATCAAAGCAGATTCTATGGCCACTAGTTTTCTCCTTGATCATTTCAATTTGTTTCAGTTTTCTGTGTTTGCTTTTGTTAAAGTTGTTCTTTGAGGAAAAGGTAGTGATACAATGTTTTCCCTTGTTTTTTCTGTAGAAATTAGTATTTTGCATGAGATTCCTGATTTTAGCATTTCTAAGTTCTTCATGAAAAGACAAAATATGAGCCAGTTTCAGTAGTTCAGGTATGCTGGGATTATAACTGTCATCCTTGCTCATAAGAAGTTCATCTGGCATTTTCTCAAGATGTTGAGCTACCGAGGTTATGGTCAAAGTTTTATTTGCAGTAGGAGGGTCACATGATGGTAAATCTTTGAGGTATGGCAGAAACATTAAACTCCCTTTCTCCCGGGTTCCAAATAGGTTTATGATGTGTAGGTCTTCTAAAGCTTTTACCCGGAAGAAATTTCCACAAGTTACTGCTGGTGTTTGACTAAAACTAGAGCAATTTGTTTGATAGTACATGAGGGTTTGTGCTTCTTGCTCTAATCCTACTTTGGAGAGGGGAAACTTACTTTCCTCAAGAGACAGCTGTTCATGATCATGGTAGTTTTGAGTGTCCAGTTCATCATAAGGCACCAGGGACAACTGATGTGGTGGATCTAAGTCTTTATCAGTTTCTTCTGACTCTTCTTCCATGTTTACATCAATATGCATAATGAAAGAGTTTAGGTCGGACCGCAAAGAACACATTGGAATGTTATCTGGCCTATCTTGACTGCTGATCATGTATTTCATGTGTGATTCGTGGTACAGAATTCTGGTCTGACCAAACACAGGAATGGTGGCATATGACATGTCTAGTTGGATGTTCCCTTGGAGTTTGGCTCCCCAAGATCTGGATAGGAGCATCCCGTACTTGGGAGGAATGTCTGCCACTACTATATCCATGATTAGATGTTTCGCGGGTATTTGGGCCAGACTAAAACAAAGGTCTTTGATCAAACTTAGGCATTGGACTCTGCTTGAATCAAATGAATACAAGTCTTTGTATGGTCTTGTGATTTCCAAGCCTAATCTTTCCATTACTACCTTCGGCATAAGATTATGCGAGGCGCCGGAGTCTAGCATGGCATTATGGAGGATTTGGTCGTGGATGTTTAGGCTAATGTAAAATGGAAGAGTAACTCCCTCTTGGAATTTTCCCTCTACCTTTGGACCAAACAATACTTCAGGAATGTCATCAGTGAGATTAACAGTGTTCGCATCATTCCCTAGATTTAAGACTCTTAGTACTTGGGATTTATAAGAGTTTTGGGCAATGAGTTCAGTAAGAGGCATGGTGATTTTGATCTTAGCGATTTCGCCTTCAAAGCTAAAAGGCACTTGAAGTTTAGATATGTTTGTTTCAGCTTTTTCAGCTGAGATCTTGTCTATGTTCTGAGTTTGTTGACCTTGTTTAGGGGTTTTGTTTGCCATAGTTGTTTTGGTGACCTTTGTAGAAGTATCAGGAGTATCTGAGAGAGGACTAGTTTGGGTAACTTTAGCTTGGCTTTGATCAGTCTTTTCAACCTTGATTTTGTCACTGCTTGATGTTTTTTTGAGGATGGTATCTGGAGCTTTAGCAGTATCAGAGTTACCTTTCTTGACATTATCTTGGTTTCTTTTGCTTCTAAGGTCATATTTCCTGTGGGCTTCTACAATAGCATTTTGAAACTCTATGGCAGGGTCATCAAGATCTTCATAATTTGTCTCATCTTGATCATGCGAAAAGAAGGCTTGTTCTTCTTCGGTGAGGTACACCTCACCTTCATTGTCAGACCCTATGAGGTTTAAATGATGTTCATCAAGAGGTTCTGAGTCCCTATCATCTTCTTCCACATAGTTTTCATTGAATGGTGGCCTGATCTGTTGGTCATTATCCCTTGGTCTGTTTTGGGGCTGCTCCCTCCTGAAGTTTTGGTTTCGGTTTTTGATTGGAGGGTTTGGCTGGTTGTCCCTAACAGGAGCTTTTTCATTAATCTTTTCCCACATTTTAGCCATGGATTTGACTAAGTCATCTATTCTGGGATCTAGGGAAGGTGACGAAGTGGAGACCTCATCTCTATATGTGACCTTTCTTTCTGATCTAGTTCTAGCCCTTTTTTCAGCTAAGTTGGCATATGCTTTTATAGCTATTTGTTGCATTTCCTCCAAGGTAGGGGGATCCTTATCTCTCAGATGATATGTCATGTCTGGATCAATACCCTCAGGAAATTTTGCCAAAGCTAAACCAAGTGGAGGTTTGAAATGAGGTGGGAGGGAGTTATATACACTGTTGAACCTAGTACAGTAAGCTTGGACACTTTCCCCATTTTCCCGTTTTAGATTGTTATATTCTGACAGGATTTGAATGGGGTTTCTTCGGATTTCCCACCTATTTCTGAAAACTTGATGTAGTTCCGGGATATCATGGATACTGTTTGGAGCTAAGCTTTTGAACCATGCTTTGGGTTCACCACCAAGACTTTGGGCGAATATTCTCATTCTGACAGTCTCGTCTTGTACCTCTAGGTATTCATAAGCATCATTCATCCTACTTATATGCTGTTGAGGTGTGGTGGTGTCTTCTCCAGTAAAGTGTGGGATTTTGTCTTGATATTTGTTTGGGAGAGGAGCTAAAGGTGGTGGTAACACCAAAGGTGCGTACCAGGCAGCCATGACTGGAGCTAATGGATGATGTACAAGATGAGGACTAGTAGGCTGTAATGAAGTGGTTTGAACAGTGGTGGTTTGACTAGGTGTGGCGGATGAACTTGGACTATTTATCTGGTTTTGATCAGATCTGGGATGATAGGAGCCAAATTGACAAAGAAGCTGGGAATCAGGAGGAGTGGTGGGTGAAGCTTCTCTAATAGGACTCTGTGGTGGGTTTAGGGGTTCAAGATCGTCGAAGTTTATCTTACTATATGATTTACTTCGGGGAAGAGCTTGTGATGACTCTAGTTCCGAAGGTGAATCTAGAAGGATATTGCGAGTTTTAGGTACAACTCTTGTTCTACGGATGGATCTATCGGTAGCTAGATGATCAGTTTCAGAAGCTTGCCACAGAATCTTCTCTGGGTCATCTACTATGATAGGGGGATTTGGGTCTGGATGGGATCTGGTATTGATTCTTCGGGAAGCCAGATTTTAGATCCAGAGTTTAGAGAGAATGAAATTGGTGAATGATCTGGATGAGTGGGTTTTCTAAGGTCTTACTAAGGTGAAGGATGGTCAAAAGTAAAGGGATGGATTAGTGGAGTCGCCAGGTGAAAATGGGTTGTTCTTATGAAGATAGCTATGGTCCACCAACAATCACTATTCTGAGAATGTTTTTGGATTTTCTGAGTTTTATGTGCAACCTATGGTTTGTTAAAGTATCCTAGACTTGTTTCAACACTTTGCTAGGGTGATGAAAACAAAGAGAGTTTACTCTAAAAAATGAGTCTATGGACTGCTTGCTTGTTTATGGTACCTAAAGGACCAAAAAGTCTATAAGAGTTTGCTGGACTATTATGTACTCAGTGTCTTACCATCTCCCGCTATGTTAGTGAGCGATGGGATAGGTTTATCGGATAGTAGCCTAGAGTTTTGAAAGGTAGTAAGGCTTACTAGAAGTTTAGTGGAGTCGCCAGGTGGATTGTCAGTTGTTTGAGATATACTTGTATGGTCCACCACCAATAATGTCAAAAACCAATCTAAGGGAGTGTTTTTTGTGGTTTTTTCTGAGTTTTATGTGCAGCCTAGGATGTAAGAGTGTTATAAACTTGATTCATCACTTTGCTAAGATGGTGAAACAGAGAGTTTACACTAAATGATTCTAAAGGCTGATGGTTTAAGCTAAAATTTGAAGGACTAAGGAGTCTATAAAAGTTTTCTAGACTATCATGAACTCAATAGGTCCCACCGTGATCGCCATTATGTTAGAGAGCGGTGGGATAAGTCAATCAAACAGTATTCTTAAAAATAAGGGACTTCTAGAGTTCTAAGGTGTCCTTAGATTGTCACTAACTCAAGGTCCCACCGTGATCGCCATTATGTTAGAGTCCCGTGATTTGGCCGATTGGCTAGCCAAATGACGATGTAACATCAAACCAAGATTTGGAGCCCAAGGACCTAGCCTTCCTGGACTCAGAGAGGGCTCTCTCTATAAGTGCAAAAGATGTCGGTGTGTTTACTTGCGGTGTTTTGATATTAGGCTAGTTATGAAGTATGTTTTTAGTTTTTTGGTTTTTTTAAGTTTGTGAGGAATGAAACTGATCAAATACATAAACTAGATAACAAGATGTAGATAAATTGGGCTATGGGGTCAAACAGGTCAAGGAAGCTATGAGGTGATGATGTGAGGCTGCTGTAGGGCCGATTTGATTCATGGCAGAAGGGATCTTTGGGCAAAATGGATTGAATGGACAACAAGTTAGTGAAAGACAAGGGATTTCAAGTGTAACTAGTTAATAGCAGACATAAACATGTAATAGCAAGCCATTAATCATGCTAAGTATAACTATAAGCTAATTAATACATAGAAATCAAACATTCCAGCCATACATAGAGGTATAAGACCCTCTAACTTCGGGAAATGGCTATCAGACTTTGGGGAAAATACATAAGACAAACTAACAACTCGTAAACTACGCCGGAACGCCTAAACATAGTCTCTAAGTCATTGGGCACTTTGACAAACAAGTTTTCATAGTTTTAGGCAAAGGGCTAGATCGGGACTAGGCCTCCTTGGTTCAACAAGATGATCAACAAATCAGTCAAAGAGAAAGTTTTATGGACAGAACTATGGGCAGCTAATAGGTAGGTAGGGCAAACCATACATCCTATTCAACATACATAGAACTTATGAATAAAACTTAGCAACAATACCTTAGGTTACTAAAGAGCAGCTAAGAATTCTCTAGCATAACTAAGGGAGGAGAAAACATCAAGCTATGAAGATTCAGGGATTTTGAGGTGCCTCCATGGGAATATCTCAAAATCAATCTCTACTGATCTATAGAAGCAAGAAAAATGGATTATGAATGAAAACTAGAAGACAAAACACATTAAGAAGCACTATACCATTCTACCATGACAAGGAATCCATCAACAAGCCTTCACCATTCCTCAAAAGCATCCAAGAGGCAGTCCAAAAATCATAACTCAAGTGTATTCTTCAAAGCTCATATGACCAATGTATTAATTCTTCTCTCAAGTTCAGCCTCTTATTTACAATGAGAACCATGGAATAAATAGGCTTGAGGAAGGAAAACCTCATGGAGCAACTAGCTATCCCATTGGCCAAGTCAAAATATCTAAACTTGTCCTCGAGGCTTTGCAAAGCCCAAGGCACAAAATATCCCATAAAATATCTAAAAAACTGCTAAAAACAGAAATTATATTGACTTTACATGATTTCCCAATGATAAAAATAGCTTAATGCACATTTGGGAAAAGCAGATTTTTGGAGTTCAAAAATTACAAAAATACTTCATATTTATGCCTGAAAAAGGTCCCCTGACTTGCTGGATGCAAATGGCAGCCTTCCCGATGTCAAAATGAGGCTCATGATGGCTCGTTGGAAAGCTCTCTGTGTCTTATTTCCGACGCAAGTGGAATCACCTCAATCTGATCTCTGAAAGTCCCTCAAAACTGTACCTGTGTGCAAAAACCCAGAAAATAGCAGGCTGCTGATATGGCGGGCAGAATGTGCAAAATGAGGCTGTTTTTCGCCAATTTGAGGGGGCGAATGATCTTAAAATGCCCTAAAAATCGCTGGAGACCTGCTCATGGAATTATGGCATCCATTGGTATCATCCTCCTCCCTTGAAAACTCATCAAACTGACATGGCGAATTTATGAGTTTTTGGCCAAAAACCCAAAAAATGCCAAAAAAAAAAAAGTTGCCGAAACAGGCTCAAAATTGGCATGCATGACCCTCAAGGGTCCATAGAAACATGCTCCGAAGCTGAAGCCAAAATATCAAGGGCTGATATGCTTTTTTCTTCCTTCCGTGCTAGGCGCTTCCCCTTTACCCTCTTCAGCTTCTCTTGTGCTGCCTTTAGTTTGCGCCGGGCAAACTGATTTAGCTTTTGGAAGTGGTGTGTCCTCTTCCTCTGTAGCTCAAGATCCCTATTTGCCTTTTCAAGCTTTAATTCCAAATGCTGGTTAGCTCTCTCAAGCCATGCTTCTTTGTTTTCCTCAATTTCCTGCTCAAAGAGGGCAGTGAGAGGAAAGGCTTCGAAATGAGCTTGTTCTTCTGCTCTTTGTTTCTCCAAGGCTCTTCTAAGCCCTATGGTCCTAGGCCTCTTCCGCCTAGGCTGGTATTCCTCCTCTTCATCATCAAACTCGCCAATGAGCTCTTCAATTCTTACTTGCGCCTTTTCTGCCTCTTTCTTATACTTGATCGCCCTTGCCTCATGGATAGCTGCATGAAACTTCATTTGTTTGTTTTCAACCTCCAAGAAATGGTTGAAATTCCTCGCCCTTTGAAGGTCCTCTTGTAACACCTCAATTTGCCCTTCTTTGTGAATGAGGAGGTTTTCAAGGAGGCGGGCCTCATTGTCACTATCATCGCTTTGGATAGGGATAATAGCTAATTCACCCCCATGCTTTGTACTTTCTCCAATTTTACTTTTGCCTTTGAAAGCCAATCTGGCGCTTTTCCTCCTTGGTAAACTAGAAAGTGTCTTTTTGGGAAATTTCTTCTTACTAGGAACAGTTTTGGTCACTGTTAAGGTGGCAGCTTCAGCTTGCTGTCCTTCCTCAATGCCCTGTCCAGTTTGTGGCTCAAAAGGTGCTTCAATTTCTTGCCCAACTTGCTGTGCTTCATCAACTGTCTGCTGCTGTCCCTCTTCTTGTAGCTGCTGCTGTTCATCAACCTGTAGCTGTTGCTGATCTTCAAACTCTAGTTGCTGCTGTTCACTAATCTCCAACTGCTGCTGTCCCTCAATATCTAGCTGCTGCTGTTCACTGCCTTCTTTTTCTCCTTGTGGTTCACTGCCCTCTCCTACTCCCTGTTGACTTGGCTGCCGAGTGGTCATCTTGAGTTTTTTAGGGGTAGGCCTACGAGACAAAGGCATTGGGCGATGGACAGGCTGAGTAGGAGACACATGAACAGGAGGGACAGTGGCGAAATCTGCATGGCTAATGAATGAATCCCATGAAACCCCTTTCTTCTCCAGCTGGTGTAAGAAGATAATCTTGATCAAGGAATGATGAAAGAGAGAAGGGATTTGCTGAGGTGGAGCCTTCTTTTGGACAGTAGCTGCCATTTTCTCTATGCTTTTGGACAAAAAGTATGGTAGGTTTAGCTACCTGCTTCTGGTAAAATGCATCAACAAGCCGACATGATAGGCATAAATTTGGTTAAACCTCCCTTCACAAGTGAAATATCTCATTATGGCTTTCATCAGTGGAGCATAACTGTCAAGAAGATAGGAAAAAGGGAAAATAGCAGTGATGGTTTCCCTATGTTCAGGCTTGAGGAAAGGTTTATAATCCTCTAGATCAAGATGCGCTTGTTTAAACCACTTTTCACCATGATACGGGATCTTGGTAGCCTTGGATACATACCTTGGGGAGATTTTGAAATCAAGACCCGCTAACTGGAAGTGTTTGTCCTTGAATCTCAAAGCGCACAAATGTGTAAGTGGCGAAAAACTCTTGACTTCTTCTATCCTCTGGCAGAAATCAAGACAGCCTACTTCAGAAATGAAATATATTTTGGGGTCCAAAAGCTTCTAGTGGAGAGGCGTGATAAGGTGCTCAAAATTATGCTAAAAAATGAAAGTTTTTGGAATGGTGTGGAACTTGAACGACTACGTAGATCTCATCATTTTGAATCTGCTGCAACTTGTTTCAAGAAAACTGATACCGTATGCTCCCAAAAACGCATTCTGTCCACTTTTTCAGTCAGGAAGATAAAAAAAAAATGTAGGACAACCCAGTCAACAAAATGTACAGCTGACTGGACATGCCTACGTGGCAAGGTGACTATGCAGGTTGACTTGGTCAATGGTTTTCCTGGTCAAATTGTGTGGTGCCAAGTGGCATGATGTCAGTGGTTTTATTTGGAAAGTTGTGATTGGTTAGGCATGTGGAAAACCACATGCTGCCACGTGGCCCAACTAGAGGTTGTTGCGTGACAACAAAGGAGGCCACAAATTTTGGGTCAAGTTTGAGCATCAACAACAAGGGTCAAACCCGTGACCTCCAAGCAACGAGAAGAGGGCCTTCACCAATGCGGCATGACTTTGTTCCTTAATGTAAATTGGTTTCAAAATTATTTTATTAACATATTAATTCCACCATGGGTGGATGGGGTCGGGGTCTAGCCCTAGCCTTGGTCATCGCTGTGGGTGGGAACATGGATGGGAATCTAGCCTCACACCCCCACTAACGGCCCTTAACCGTAACCGTGACAGTATATGCCGCTATGTGACATGTTGTGGAGACTGCCTCTGGAACCACTGGCTTGCTAAGCTACCACCTCAACTGTAACATCAAATGCAACCTCTGCCAATGTGACCACCCAAGCTGCGGAAGCTGATGGTTAGTTAACTGTACGGGTTTTATTATATAATGTTTTTTTATTAACCATATATGATATGGTTTAAAATATGGTTTTGAGGAATTATTGGGAAAATTAATTCCCTGACAATTTCTCCCAGTTTTTGGCGGAATTAGTGCTCCGTTTTTGGGGGAGAAATTGTGGTTTTGCTGCTTTATTTTGAGGTTTTTGTAGAGCGAATAGTGGAGGAACTAGGGTATATGATAACTTGATGAGTTTTTACCAAATTCGAGGTAGAAAGAGGTTACAAAAGGATTTTTGGGCATTCTGGAGTTGATGGAACATGTTTCAGATCTATTTGAGCATTGGAAACATATGTAATCACACTTTTGAGCATAATAGAAGAGGGCCAAGGCATTGGAAGATGGACCAAGGAGACGTAGCCCAGGCAAGGTGAAATCCTTCTTCATGTGTTATTGTGTTACTGTTTATGTTAAACCAAACAATGGAATAGACATAAAAAATTGGAAAGATAAGTGTGTGTTCTCATATTATTCACAATGATATACTTTTATAGTACATTAGGTGTGACTCTTGGATTCCACATTCCAAGGTCACTTGGACTCCTTTTGACTCTTCGCCTTCCACACCAACCCTTATAGGATTAGGTGTCCAACATCCCCACTCTTAATCCAAAGGGGTATGTGTGAGTCCAAGAAGAGAGATGTAATACAAAATGGTAGCACTAGGCTGAATGTGTTCTCTGAAATGTTGGCATAAGGAGGTGGTTTAAGGATGACCATCAACACTGGAATGCTTAGTGTAGTTCCCGAAACTCTTCCAAATCTGGAAAGAAGTTGAGGTCTTCTTCTAGAGGAAGTTCTCCTCATATTTTGAAGAGGGATACCTTCAAACTGGAAGAAGGGAGGTCTACAACCTGCGATGGTTTAAGGATGACCACAAACTCTGGAATGCTTAATGAATTTCCTGGAACTCTACCAAAAATAGTAAGATGCTGAAGTCTTGTGCTAGAGGAAGTGTCTTGAATTCTTTGAAGAGGAATACTATCAACCTCGCATGGATGGTTTAAGGCTGACCACCAACCAAAGGCATTCTCATGGGAATTTGTGTCTTTGGCTACAACTCTGAATCTGGAATGACAGGTTGTGGCTTAGGCTCACTTGTACTTCTGTGTCTCTGGTTACAACTCGGAATCTGGAAAGACAGGTTGTGGCTCAGGCTCACTTGAACTTCTGTGTCTCTGGCTACAACTATGAATCTGGAATGACAGGTTGTGGCTCAGGCTCGGTTGATGTGGCTTTGAAGCTTGTAGATGACCATAATTCCCCATGTTAGATAAAATGCGAGATGAGGGTGAAAAAACAACTCTAAGACATTTTAATATTCTAGAAGAAATTATGTCATATGAATGAAACATCTTCTTGGCTGTTCATGCCCATTGCCAAGAAAAGATCCATCCAAGATGAATCTTTGTTCTTGCAGGAGGCTTGTTTCTAAAGCATCTGTGTGAAGAATTAGTGTACTGACCACAGTGCTTGCATGGGTGAAGATCAAAACAATGATATTTCATATGGCCAACTTGGTCACAAAGTTGGCATTTTACAATTTTTTGTTGCTGCTGTGGAAGAGGAGAAAAATCTAGAACAAATGAAGGTGAGCTATCATGAAGAAATCCGACACTTTGAACATGATGAGAAAAGAAATCCTTCGGCGGTATTCCGTATTTATGAATAAGATTATCCTCCTCGGTAATGGGCAATACACTAATTTCTAATTGCATCAGATCGAGTATCTCAAAATGGATGTTAAATTCGCCATCATGTTCCATCGTTAATTCATTCTATTGTGCATTTTAGAAATTTATGAACACGATGAGAAAATAAATCCTTTGACGGTATTCCATATTTATGAATATGATTATCCTCCTTGGTAATGGGAATTACACTGATTTCTAATTGCATCAGATCAAGTATCTCAAAATGGATGTTAAATTTTCCATCGTGTTCCACCGTTAGTTCATTTTCCTATGCATTTTAGATATAGAGATGTCGTGGTGAGAGAAGAGCAGAGGGAGGTGGGAGAAAAGTGGAGGGAGGGCGGAGTGGTAGTGAAGAGTGGAGGGAGCGGAGGAGAGAGAAAGCTGGTGCATGAAAGCTTGATGTTGTCTTGGAACTTGGTTTCGCTTTGTGTTGGCTTGTGCGTAGGTGGGAGAGGGCCGAGCAAAGGTGGGAGAAAGCTTAGTGTTGTCTTGGAACCTCAGATTCTCTTTGTGTTGGCTTCTGCGTAGGTGGGAGAGAGCCGAGTGCAGGAGGAATGCCTCACGAACTATAGCATTCAACGCAACATCATCCAATGACACACCAGTTCAATCCATTGACACAAGAGAGGGGCACCTTCGTTCAATTGTTCTTACAACACCACAACTCCTCCAAGAAGCAAACCTCTGACACCCTCACCCTCATGCATTCATCTCGAGGAAGAAAACTTAGAGAAGCGCCCAGGTGGAGCAGAGTAATGTTATATCTATAGCTAATTGGATAAATAGAGAAATGGCAGTCAAATTATGGAAAGTATGCAGGTCTGACAACTCTGAAAATTCCCAGGACTAACTTTTCTTTGATACCATGTTAAAACCAACAATGGAATATACAGAAAAAATAAGAAACATAAGCGTGTGTTCTCATATTATTCACAAAGATATACATTTATAGTACATTAGGTGTGATTCTTGGATTCCACATTCCAAGGTTACTTGGACTCCTTTTGACTCTTAGCCTTCCACACCAACCCTTAGAGGATTAGGTGTCCAACGGTTTATGGTGATGTTCATGTCTGTTAGATGTTGTTGTTCAATGTTTTTTTTTTTTATATTAATTTTCTCATGAAATTCACATAAAAACACATAAAAAATCATGTTAAACTTGCAATTAACCTCATAATCCTCAAGAAATTTGTTTATATTCTGAATTGAAACTTAGCACAAAAAACAATAATATTCCCATTTAGATCAAATTGGTATTATAAGGGTATTGGTCTTGGTCTAGAGGTCTTGGAATTTGTTAATTGAAGAATCTATAAGAAGAGAAGAGATTTGGGGTTTTCCCTCTCAAGTGGAGAGGTTTTGGATGTGGCTTGAAACCTATATTATGTGTTCCTGTGTACTGTTGATCTTCTTGTTTTGGTAGTTGTTTGATGATAAGAATAATATAATAATAAGATAATAAGATAATAAGTAAGAAAACTAAAAAGACAACACAAGTAGTTATCAAGTATAAGAGAAATCATCCTAACTATTTCCCTATAGATTTCTCAACATGGTATCAAAGCTAAGGTTGGCTAAGGGCATGATGAATATCACTACTCCCTTAAAGAAATTTCTAAAGAAGTGTTTTATGGTAGAAATTAATCTCAAGAAAGTCATCAAGGCATTGTGGAATCTCCTCTTATATGTCAAGAATGATATGACGAAGACATATACAAAGGATGAAGGACTATTCTCAACAATTACTGGCACATTTGAAGATGAGAATATTTGGGTAATCAACAATGGCGCATCAAGATACATTACTAGTAAGCACAAGAAACTAAAGACCTTATCAAGCGGAAAATATTCTTACTCTGTTGATCTTGGTGACAAAAATAGCTATCCTGAAAGAGGAATTGGATCAACCTTGTTGGAGTTGGAGAATGGAGGAAATATTCATCTCAACAACATCCTATTTGTTCTAGGTTTGCAAAATAATATACTTTCTATTTCATGTATAGAAGATAAGGGAGATAGAGTCACTTGTACAGATGGAAAGGTTGTAGGATGGGATAAAAAATCTAGCATCAAAAATGAAAATATTATTGGGATTCATGAATGAATACTCTACAAATTTCCGACTCCTCTTACCCAAGATTTTGTTCACATTGAACTAAGTCCATGTGAAATTTGGTAGAGAAGGTTTGGTCACCTTCACTATAAAATATTACCAACTCTATATTCAATGGTGACTGACATACCCTGAACTCAAGGAGGATCATGAAGGAGTATGAAAGGGATGTGCATTAGGTAGAAATTTCAAGAGGTCATTTGGAAGCAATGCTTCGAGGTCAAAAGATATTCTGGATCTCATTCATTTCAATGTCTGTTTTCCTATGTCTATAAGGTCTCTTGGAGGCCATATTTATTATGTGACATTCATTGATGACCATTCAAAGAAAACATTGGTTTATTTGTTGAATTCCAAGGATTAAGTATTCATTAAAGTTAAAGAATTAAAAGTTTAAGTGGAGAACCTTACAAAAATGAGAATAAATATACTAAGGTCCGAAAATGGAGGGGAATACACTTCAAAGGAAATCATAGATTTCTGTAAGGAAGCTGGGATTAAGAGGGAGTTGATAGTCCCATATAATCTTGAACACAATGGAGTAATAGAAATAAATAATCGATCTATTGAAGAAAGTGTAAGGTCCACGTTACATGATCAAGATTTGTCAAAATCTATGTGGGGAGAAGCAACCAAGATTGTTGTATATATTCAAAATTGAATTCCACATAGATCACTAGGCAACATGATTCTTGAAGAAGCATTCACTGGGAAGAAACCAAGCATGGACCATCTCTGAATCTTTGGTTTTCTTGTCTATATTCACATACTGAAGTATGAAAGAAAGAAGTTGGATCCTACAAGCATGAAGGGAACAATTGTTGGCTATAGTAATACTTCAAAGGAATATATGATGTACATAAAGGAAGGAAACCGAATAGAAGTTAGTCGACATGTGATATTTGATGAAAGTATCACATTCAAGAAATAAAAATACCTCTCGATGGACTCCGATGACGAATAACTTCCTATATTTGAAGAGGAATGTACCGGGGAAGAAGGAAATTTAAATCATGAAGATTAAGGTCCCAGTGAATCCGTGCAACCTGTGGTTATCCATGAAAGTAGAAAGATAACTAATTGTTTGAAATATACTCTCTTAGGTTCAGAGGGACATGGAGCAGCCAAAGGCACATTTAGAGAAATTAAGAAGCCCAAAATATATCCTATTTATGCAATCTATATGCAGAACCATCCACCTTTGAAGAGGTTGTCAAACATCAAGGATGGAAAGACGCCATGAATGAAGATTATCAATCGATAATGAAAAATGGAGTTTGGAAGATCCTACCTAGGCTTGAATAAAAATTTGTGGTGACTTCCAAGTGGCTCTATAAAATTAAACATGCGACAGATGGAAATATTGATAAATATAAGGCAAGATTTGTGGCTAGGGGATTCTATCAACAAGAAAGGCATCAATTATGAAGAGAAATTTTCACCTACAACAAGGTATACAAGTATATGTTCACTAGTCTCTTTGGAAACATCAATGGAATGGAACATCCATCAAATGGATGGCAAGAGTACATTCCTAAATGGCATTGTTGATGAACAGGTATATGTAGATCAACCCTTCGGATTTGAAGTCAAAGATATAGAAACATATGTTTGCGGGTTAAATAAAGCATTGTATGGACTTCAGCAAGAACCAAAGGCATGGTATGGAAGGATGGATGCATACCTACAAATATTGGGCTTCTTGAAGAGTTATATTGATCTGAATCTCCATATCAAGGTTGTGAAGGATGAGCCTGTAATTATATTTCTATATGTGGATGATCTTCTCATGACAGCTGTGGAAGGTCATATTCAAGAATGCAAGAAGCAATTGGAAACAAAATTCAACATGAATGATCTAGGACTCATGCACTATTATTTGGGATTGGAAGTTTGGCAGGGAACTAATGAGATTTATCTAGGTCAAGGAAAGTATGTGATTGAGATGCTGAAGTGGTTTGACATGATGGATTGCAAACCTATAACAAGTCCCATGATCACAAACTTGAAGAGGTTAAGAAGTTCTGAATCAAGCCCAATGGATCCTACCAAGTATATACAATTGATTGACTCGCTTATGTACTTAGTAAATACTCGACCAAAAATTTGTTTTCTAGTGAATGTTCTCAGTTAGTTCTAGGTATATCCTCTACTTATTGTTAATTCCAGCCTTGAATAACCCCCTACTATATATGAGGACGAATTTACCAAAGTGGGTGGAAAACCATAAATCTCCTGGCCCGCAACCATCATCCTTAATGATTTCCCATCCTCTGACAACCCATTCACTCCTCTTTCGTCCCTATATTTTTTTGACCCTCCCCAAACCTCTTAACCTTAAAATATTGTGATGTATAATCATGTTCAACCCCTGCCATCCTATGTTGCGATGTATGATTATTTTAAACCCCATCCCTCCTGTATTGAGAATTCCACCTCCTTTGTTGATCCCCCACATCCCCTGCTAGTCTATTAATCATCCCAAGATCCCCTAAATGTAAATCTTGATTTAACCCTTCACCCCATTAACAAGATGGTACTTGACTCTCTCGATCTATTGAAGTTGGAAAAATATTGGAAAGGGAAGGACCCCTTTTTCCCTTCCTGATCACTAAGTAAAACTACGCGCCAATGCATACTTCAAGTTATGCTAAGTTGGTGTCAAAACCCTGTTTATCCAATCAAATATTGGGCCATTGGGGGTCCAATCCCAACCTGTAAAGGATGCATCAAAGTCACATTGAGAGGAAAAAAAGAAGAATCGAAAAGATAAATCTTAAACTCTTGGATGAATTAGGGGGTACAATGGTAGATTCAAGGCATATAAAAAAGATAAAGGATTGTTTTCCCACTTCCAGGATACCCCCAAAATGAATATTCTCTCATGGAATATTAGAGGCCTCAAATGTAGGCCTCAAATGTAGAGGCAAGCAATGAATCATTAAAATAAATGAAAATCACAAAACCATACAGTTATGATGATTCAGGAGACTAAATCATCTAGTGAGGCCATTTCAAATATAATATGCAAGTGGGGCAGAAATTGTTGTGAAATTTCCATATGCTCAAGTACACCCAAGAGGCCTTGCCATCATTTGGAATGCGTAGGAGATTCAAATTATAAATATGTTTTCCACATTCTACATAATTTCAATCCAATTGAGGCTAATTGGTTCAATGAAGAGTTGTTTACTCTCAAATGTTTACAACTTAGCCTCTCCTAGGGACAAGCCTATTTTCCTTCAATACATTTCTTGAATGCAAAGCCTTGTCTCCTCTATGACTTGAACCCTTGGTGGTGATTTTAATATTATGAAATCATTATATGGGAAGCATGGAGGTATCAAAAGGATTGAATTAAATTCATCTCTTTTCCAAGACATAATGGAAAACTTTCATTTAGTTGATTTGGCGACTACCAATGGAACCTATATATGGAACAAGAAAAAAGGAGGGGCTTAGCAAGTGCCATTCAAACTAGATCACTTATTTGTATATGAATTTATAATGGCCTAGGACATATTTCTGAAAGCCTTAATACTCCTGTACATGGCTTGGACCATTGGCCCATTAGTCTACATCTAAACATTCAATCAAGACCCCATGATAGACCTTTTCGTTTTGAATTTTTTTGGTTGCAACATCCATATTTCTAGGAAAATATAAAGCAATGGTGGGGATAGTTACAATAATTAAGAGGTTACTCTATGTAGAAGCTTAATAAAAAATGAAATATATCAAATGGAAACTCAAAGGTTGGAATAAAACCAAATTTATCAATATCCTGGAAGAATAATGCAATATGGAACCTAAAAAAGGAACCCAAACAACAAGAATCCATTCTCTATAGGAAATCTAAGGCATTAATAAGATAAGAAGCGACCACCATCACTAATATTGAAGAGCAAAAGAAACAATACAAGCTCCTATGTTGGCATAAATCAAAGAGTTTGTTGGCTTAAATAAGGGGAGAGAAATGCTTCATTATTCTACAAATCTATGCTCCAACACATGAACCAAAATGATATATATTTTTATCAAGAGCTTATCTATTTCTACAAGAGCTTATCTATTTCTAAAAATTAATTCTAATCTAACCTTATCAAAACATGTCAAGGGTGATCCAACATGTCATTAAGAATATTCCACGCCTGGTTACATCTTAACAAAATGAAACCCTACTCCAGTAAATTACCCCCAAGAAAGTGGGCCGTTAAAGGGTCACTGGGAAATAGGGCTCCTAGCTGTGACATGTTTACTATATAATTCTTTCAGGACTATTGGGCCATTATAGGGCAAGAGGTATGGCAAGGAGTGGAAAAATATCACAAATATAATTCCATTCTCAAAGCTTTAAATGTTACTTTCCTTGCATTGGTTCCAAAACAAGATAAAGTGGAAGAGTCTAATGGTTTCATACCCATTTCCCCTGACAATGTTATATACAATATTATCATGAATATCATAGGGAAATACCTCAATACCTTCCTCCCAAAGCTAATTTCTCAAAAAAAAGCATGCTTTGTGGAAGGAAAGCAAAATTTTGATGGCATTATGGTCGTGCATGAAGTCATCCACTCCTTGAAAATATCTTGTAAACTGTGAATACTGTTTAAGCTCAACATATTAAATGAATTTGATAAGCTTAATTAGTTATACCTCCTCATTTTTCTAAGAGCCTTTGGTTTCTCTGTTGACCGGGTCAGGTGAATCAACAATATTTTATCTTCCAACTCATTTTCCATTCTCATAAGTGCCCCCCCTGCCCCCTTCAAATCCTCTCTTGACATCCTGTAAGGAGACCATTTCTCACAATTCCTCTTCATTTTGTCTATTAAAGGGTTGAGGATATCTTTTAAAGCTCCTATCTCCGATCATTCACTCCAAGGCCTGTGTCTATTTAGTGAGGATCTTCCACTTAGTCACTAGAAATTCATTGATGATACTATGGGAATGGGTACCCCTTTTATCTATGAAGCTCATGAGATCCTTCCAATCTTAGATGGATTTTCTCTGTTATCTAGCATGGAAGTAAATTCCCAATTATTTTTCTTCAATACCCCACCCCCTATTCAACATCATATTGCTAACACTCTGCGTTTCCAAAAAATCAAACTTCCATCGAAGTACTTAGGAACCCCTTTGGATGCAAGTTTTTTGAAATTGAGTATTTGGGAGGATATAATATCTAATATCAATAGTAATTTGATAGGGTGATAATTTTTCTTTTTGAATATTTCAAGTATATTAGTCGTTTTGAAATTTGTTCTCCAAGCCCTTCCCATCTACTTGTCTTTTGCACTAATGTTACCTGCCTGGATCCTTCATTAACTCTAGTTAATCCAACACAAATTTCTCTAGGGAAGCTCCATTATGGAATTCAAATGGTCACTAGTCGCTTGGGAAAAGATTTTCAAACCTAAACTCAAGGGTGGACTTTGTTTGAGAGACCCCAACGCCATGGCAACTGTATTTGGCATTAAAATTTGGTGGAAATAGATTCATGGTGACCTTTATATTTGTAAAAGTATTTGGCACCACAAATATTCCCCACGTACTCCATCACAACTTCTAGTCTATCTAAATTCTATGGTTCTAGGCTCATTCAACAACTATTTTTGGGAAATCAAGGATGGCTGCACGACACCATTTTGGAATGATTCCTAGTAGAAATTACCAAAATTCTGTGAAAACAAATAGTTGACGCATATAAAGGATCACATGACTTCTCATGACTTAACACAATTAGCTAAATACGAGCATACATCTAAACCCACCCTAAAATGGTGCTAATGATTTATGCCAACATCTTTGTATCCAAAGCTAATAGAAAACCACTAGAAAAAATTCTCGGGAAATACTCAATAGAGATTTATCCCCCTCTCAACTCACCTAAAGAAAATTCGATTAGGTTACTATGCAAAAGGCACATTCACCATTTAGCATGCCTATCACCCATTGAGTGCTTATAGGATTTGTCCTGGGGTCAATAAGTTAAAAGAGTCATTGTCATATATGGAAGACCCCATCGAGCACATTGTAACTTGTAAAAAGAATTATTTTTGTATATTATAGTGTCAAGATACCGTCCAAGACCAAGTCAGCTGGTAGCTAAGAAGTTGACCTATTCTAGGGCATTTAGTCCACCTTGAAGGCGTATATATAAAAGATAACTCAAACTCCTTAGGACATCATTTATCCTATCATCATTCAAGTGAAGTAGAAGAAGAAGAATGCCAACTAATAAGGAAGAAGGATGAAGACAAGTGTTTGGGTTATTTCTCTCTCTCTTTTCACACGTGCGAAGGAAAGGAGGCTAGGGTTTTGCTGTTGCAAGATCAAATTTGAAGAAATTGTAGAAATAAGGTCAAAGCAAGGCTCATTAGTACATACTCAAGCCCTATAAGAAGGAAAATCTCATGAAAAGGTCAAGATAATCCCTAGAAGCCCTAAATCAGTTGAATCATGCGAAGGAAGCAGTTGTTGGAGGGGTAAAAAATTTCAGACTTGTAGTAGAGGCCAAAATTATATAGCATGGGGTTGACTATGTGCTACTGGAAGAGATTATAATGGGTTTGAATTGGGGAAATGAAGAACATGATCAAGAAGGTTGGACTTTTGATCAGGTGCTCAAAATTGTGCTAAAAATGAAACCTGTCAGAATGGTGTGGAATGTGAATGCCCACATAGATCTCGTCATTCTCAATCTAGTGCAACTCGTTTCGTGGAAAAATGACATCGTATTCTCCCAAAAACGCGTTCTGTCCACTTTGTCAGACAAGCAATTAAAAAATTTTTCAAGACAACCCAGTCAGCAGTCCGTACAACTGACTTGGAATGCTTGCGTGGTAGGGTGACTGTGCAGGTTGACTTGGTCAATGGTTTTCCTCGTCGAATCATGTGTTGCCAAGTGGCATGATGTCATTGGTTTTATTTGGCGTGTTGTGATTGGTTAGGCATGTGGCCAACCACATGTTGCCATGTGGACCTATCGGAGGCTTCCACATGGTAGCACAAGAGGCCACAAAATTTTTGGTGAAGTTTGAGCAGTAGAGGTGGGGTTTGAACCCGCAACCTCCAAGTGGCGTGCAAAGGGCCTTCACCAATGCACCATAACTTTTTTCCTTAAACATTGTTTTATTAGCATATTAATTCTTCCATGGGGGGAGGGGGGAGGGGTCTAGACCTAGCCCTGGTCATTCAAAGGCAGGCCATGGACGAGAGGCTAACCTTTCCCCCCCAAATGATCCTTAACTGTAACCGTGACATTATATGCCACCATGTGACATGTTCTGGAGACCACCTCATTCTAGAGCTAATGGAACAAGTTTCAAAGCTGCTTGAGCATTGTAAACATATGTAATCACAAATTTGAGCATAACAGAAGAGGGTCAAGCCATTGGAAGCTGGACCAAGGAGACGTAGCCCACGCGGGGTGAAATCCTTCATCACGTGCTGTTGTGCTACTGTTTATGGTGATGTTCATGTATGCTAGATGATTTTGTTCAGTGTTTTGTTTATGTTAATTTTCTCATGAAATTCACAGAAAAACACATATAAACTCATGTTAAACTTTCAATTAACATCATAATCCTCAAACAATTTGTTTATATTCTGAATTGAATCTTAGCACAATAAACACTAATATTCCCATTCAGATCAAGTTGGTATCAGAGCTCTAGGTTTACTTGTGCAAGGAGGATTTAATTATTTGCAAGTGTTTAAATGCTTACAGGGTTGAACTTTAACAGAGGATAAGGAAATCTTGTGGGTGCATGTTCTCTAGTTGGAGCAAGGAGAAGGAGGGCACAGTTTCCACAATATCCACCAAAAGATTCACCTCCAATTTCAGTAGAAGCTTCAGTAAGCATGTCTCATGAAGGAGGAAATGATAACATGTAAGAGGATGAGAAGGCTTTTAGAAAGGATTTCTTTGACAGGACAAAGATGGTGAAGGTCCTCTATGAAGAGAGGAATACAAGGTTGGAGGGTGAAAGTTCCAGGCCTCCAAGAGGAGAGGGTTCTATAGGAAGAGGAGGTAATGGAATTGGTGATAAGCCACTATCTACTCCACCATCATATTCACCACCATATTCACCTTCATTTTCATCCTCTTCCACTCCTACAACCCTTACTCATACTCATCAACACACCTCAAAAGGAATTGGTAAAAAACCCTTATTAAAACTTGATATTAAATTTTAGATGCCTATGTATAATGGTTAAGTGAAAGAATATAAGCTTGACAATTAGGTTCTTTAGTTGGAGGTCTACTGTAGGATCCAAAACCTTCAAGATGATGATAGAAATATTTAGCTAGCTTCCTTGAGATTGGAGGGTGC
The DNA here is from genome assembly GCA_034641835.2 of Pinus albicaulis. Lineage (NCBI taxonomy): Eukaryota > Viridiplantae > Streptophyta > Pinopsida > Pinales > Pinaceae > Pinus > Pinus albicaulis. Next base: position 617,968,530 of record CM076570.1, on the reverse strand, counting down.
AACACTAGTATGGTGGGAATCCAAGACACAAGAAGAGATGAGAAACCATGCTAATATCTCAATCTCTTGGTTTGATTTCCTTTATACAAGTAGAAGGAAATTTTATCCTATAGCATATATACAGAAATCCATAACGGAATGGAAGAATTTTAGACAGCTAAAGGAACAAAGTGTTCAAAATTATAAACAAGAGTTTAGGAGAAGAGCACTAGTTTTGGGTGTCATTTATCTTCTCAAGACACTTTGTTAAAGTATATTGGGGGTTCGTACAACTATATTAGACATACTATCCTCATGTTCATTACCATAATATTAGATGAGGTTTGTGTTCAAGCCACACATCTAGAAGAAATAGGGAAACATTTTTCAGTTGAAAAAATTGATAGTTTCCTCGAGTATGAAGGTAAAGGAAAGGGTAAGTTTAATGGAAAAGGAAAGAAAAATGGTTCTATTAAAATAGAGAAAGAGAAAGTCACATTTAAACATTGTTCGAAAATTGGCCATGATGAAGACCATTGTTGGCAACTCCATCCAGAGTTGAAGTCCAACAAACTTAATACCAAAGAGAAGGAGAGAACATCTGCAATCATTGAACATGACTTAGATTTAGATTCAGGAGATGAAACTAGGATTACAACAATGGGTTTGAAAGGTAATAAATTAGCAAGGACTATTCCTTCAATTTGTTCCAATGTTACTCAAGATGAAGATACAATAATTTAACTCTTTCGTATTAGAGTTGTTTCAAAGCATACCAAAATAGACACACTATTTGGTAGTGGTTCTCAAGGCAATTTGATTTCTGAAGACTTAGTTAAGAGGTTAAATCTAGAAACTGTTTCACATCCAAGGCCTTATCCTTTAGGTTGGATATGAAAGAATGAAAACTTTCAAGTGACAAGGAAGTGCATCCTAAGGTTTGCAATCAATTCAAACTTTCTTGATGAAGTTGAACTTGATATAGTTCTGCTTGAGATTACAGGTATTGTTTTGGGAAGTCCTTATCTTTATGATAGGAGGGTCGTATTTCATCGCCATGAGAATAAGTACCACCTATTCAAGAATGGAATTGAGTACATAGTTAGAGTGCATAAGAAAAATATGAGTTTGTATCTTATACATGCAGGAGAAATGAAGAGAATAGTGAATGCAAGTCAAAATTTGGCTTTGTTAATGTTCAAGCACAGAGATGTTTTGAATGATACCTTTCAAGAAGATGCATCAAATGAACATGATGATTTCATTGAAGTTGGTAATGTTTGTAATAAGATGTTTCAAGGCTCTAACATGTTTTTTTTGAAAAGAGGTAAACACAATGTGAAAGATTTGTAGTAGTCCACATCATTATTGAACAATGATGGGAACAAGATGTCGGTGTTGAGTGGTGAAAAAATAAAAGAGCAAGCGCCAAAGAAATATGAAAAATAAGGCATAGGTTCAACAATTACTTATTTTTGGTTTCAAAATGGTACATGGAAATGGCGAATACACTTGGTCAAAGGTCGACTCAAGTACAAGGAAATACAAGCTAAAAATCGCTATGTCGACAATGTTTGAGGTGAGAAAATTTATAAGTTATTCAAGTTTCCTTTGATCGACGATCGAGGTGGAAAAATGTTTGTTTCTTCAAGGATAGTTTGTACAGCTGACTGGGCATGCCTACGTGGCAAGGTGACTGTGAAGGTTGACTTGGTCAATGGCTTTCCTCGTCGAATTGTGTGGTGCCAAGTGGCATGATGTCATTGGTTTTATTTGGAAATTTGTGATTGGTTGGGCATGTGGAAAACCACATGCTACTACGTGTCCCAACCGGAGATTTCTACACGGCAGCACAGGAGGCCACAAAATTTTGGGTCCAGTTTGAGCAGCAACAACAGGGGTCGAACCCGCGACCTCCAAACGACGAGCAGAGGGCCTTCACCAATGCGACATGACTTTGTTCCTTAATATACTTTGGTTTTAAAATTATTTTATTAACATATTAATTCCACCATGGGGGGATGGGGTTGGGGTCTAGCCTTAGCCCTGGTCATCGGTGCGGGTGGGACCATGGGCGGGAAGCTAGCCTCGCACCCCCCCCCCCCCCTCCAACGGCCCGTAACCATAACCGTGACTGTATATGCCGCCATGTGACATGTTGTGGAGACTATCTCCGTAATCGCTGGCTTGCTAAGCTGCCACCTCAAATGTAACATCAAATGCAACCTCTACCAATGTGACCACCCAAGCTGCGGAAGTCGACGGTTAGTTAACCGCACAGGTGTTATTATATAATATATTTTTTTATTAACTATATATGATATGGTTTAAAATCCGGTTTTAGGCATTATTGGGAAAATTAATTCCCTGACAATTTCTCCCAGTTTTTGTGGAATTGGAACTCTGTTTTTTGGGGAGAAATTATGGTTTCGATGCTTGATTTTGAGGGTTTTGTAGAGCGAATAGTGGAGGAACTAGGGGATATGATAACTTGATGATTTTTTGACCAAATTCGAGGCAGAAAGAGGCTACACAAGAAATTTTGGGCATTCTGGAGCTGATGGAACATGTTTAAGATCTATTTGAGCATTGAAAACATACGTAATCACACTTATGAGAATAATAGAAGAGGGCCAAGCCATTGGAAGCTGGACCAAGGAGACGTAGCCCAGGCAGGGTGAAATCATTCATCATGTGTTATTGTGTTACTGTTTATGTTAAAACCAACAATGGAATAGACATAAAAAATTGGAAAGATAAGTGTGTGTTCTCATATTATTCACAATGATATACATTTATAGTACATTAGGTGTGAGTCTTGGATTCCACATTCCAAGGTCACTTGGAATCCTTTTGACTCTTCTCCTTCCACACCAACCCTTATAGGATTAGGTGTCCAACATCCCCCCTCTTAATCCTAAGGGGTATGTGTGAGTCCAAGAAGAGGGATGTAATACAAAATGGTAGCACTAGGATGAATGTGCTCTCTGAAATGTTGGCATAAGGAGGTGGTTTAAGGATGACCACCAACACTGGAATGCTTAGTGCAGTTCCCGAAACTCTTCCAAATCTGGCAAGAAGCTCAAGTCTTCTGCTAGAGGAAGTTCTCCTCATATTTTGAAGAGGGATACCTTCAAACTAGAAGAAGGGAGGTCTACAACCTGTGATGGTTTAAGGATGACCACAAATTCTAGAATGCTTGATGCATTTCCTGGAACTTAACCAAAACTAGCAAGATGCTGAAGTCTTGTGCTAGAGGAAGTGTCCTGAATTCTTTGAAGAGGAATACTATCAACCTCACATAGATGGTTTAAGGCTGGCCACCAACCGAAGGCATGCTCATGGGAATTTGTGTCTTTGGATACAACTTTGAATCTGGAATGACAGGTTGTGGCTTAGGCTCGCTTGCACTTATGTGTCTCTGGTTACAACTCGGAATCTGGAAAGACAGGTTGTGGCTCAGGCTCACTTGAACTTCTATGTCTCTAGCTACAACTATGAATCTGGAATGACAGGTTGTCGCTCAGGCTCACTTGATGTGGCTTTGAAGCTTGTAGATGACCATCATTCCCCCTATCAGATAAAAGGTGAGATGAGGGTGAAAAATCAACTGTAAGACATTTTAATATTCTAGAAGAAATTATGTCATATGACTGAAACATCTTTCTGGCTGTTGATGCCCATTACCAAGAAACGATCCATCCAAGATGAATCTTTGTTCTTGCAGGAGGCTTGTTTCTAAAGCATCTGTGTGAAGAATGAGTGTGCTGAACACAGTGCTTGCATGGGTGAAGATAAAAACAATGATCTTTCATATGGCCAACTTGGCCACAATGTTGGAATTTTACAATTTGTTGTTGCTCCTGTGGAAGAGGAGAAAAATCTAGAACAACTGAAGGTGAGCTATCATGAAGAAATCTGACTCTCTGAAATTTGATGGGCTTAGAGTAGTCTGGAATATGAAAGGACATCTCCTTGTCATATCAAAGGCCTGTTCTGTGCTTTTTATGTACAAGCTCTTCCTAAGGTTTGATGATATGCTTGGTAAGTGTGGGCTGGATTTTTTCTTTTGCATTCAAATCTGCTCTTAAACTAGGCTCCGTGATCTGAACATTTTCTTATTGCTGATGGGATTTTGTCTAAATGTTATGAACAAGTTCAGAATGAAAAATCTTCTGTTGAAGCTCATATTTCTGTATTTGTGACTCAAGCTGCAAAAATTCAATCTTGTCGAGTGCATTTTGCAGGAAGATTTTAATGTCGAAAAGAGTATCTTTTCTAACATTTACTATCTCATCTTCAGTGGATAGTATCATAGTATTTATTAATTTTAATAAATTAGTAATTCTGGCCATTATGGTAAGGAAAATCTATAAGAAACTCTAAAGAATCGCATTAAATACAACTCACATCATACAGTTTAATATTTTGAAGTTAGATCTCATAGTAATTAGCTATGTGTTATCACCACGCAAGGCTAGGCGTCAATACTTCTAGGAAACAATTTGACATAAATAAGTAAAAGATCCTTCTTATAATCACAGAAGTAAACAATATGCCAGATAGAATAATTGACGCGAATAGAGACTTATGCATATACGATCTCAGAACAACAAGAGAACACTTATTTAAAACATTTAACTACTACCTTCATAGAGTCAAGAGGATCCAACATTTATGAACACGATGAGAAAATCAATCCTTCGGCGGTATTCCATATTTATGAATACGATTATCCTCCTCAGTAATGGGAATTACACTAATTACTAACTGCATCAGATCGAGTATCTCAAAATGGATGTTAAATTCACCATCGTGTTCCACCATAAATTCATTCTCCGATGCATTTTAGAAATTTATGAACACGATGAGAAAATAAATCCTTCGACGGTATTCCATATTTATGAATATGATTATCCTCCTTGGTAATGGGAATTACGCTGATTTCTAATCGCATCAGATAGAGTATCTCAAAATGGATGTTAAATTCGCCATCGTGTTCCACCGTTAGTTCATTCTCTTATGCATTTTAGATATAGATATGTCCTGGTGAGAGAAGAGCAGAGGGAGGTGGGAGAAGAGTGGAGGGAGGGAAGAGTGGTAGTGAACAGTGGAGGGAGCAGAGGAGGGAGCAGGTTGGTGCATGAAAGCTCGATGTTGTCTTGGAACTTGGTTTCAGTTTGTGTTGGCTTGTGCGTAGGTGGGAGAGGGCCGAGCACAGGTGGGAGAAAGCTCAGTGTTGTCTTGGAACCTCAGATTCTCTTTGTGTTGGCTTGTGCCTAGGTGGGAGAGGCCGAGTGCAGGGGGAATGCCTCACGAATTCTTAGCATTCAACGCAACATCATCCAACGACACACCAGTTCAATCCATTCACACAGGAGAGGGACACCTTCATTCAATTTTTCTCACAACAACTCCTCCAAGAAGAAAACCTCTGACACCCTCACCCTAATGCATTCATCTCGAGGAAGAAAACTTAAAGAAGCACCTAGGTGGAGAAGAGTAATGTTATATCTATAGCTGATTGGCTAAATAGAGAAATGGCAGACAAATTATGGAAAGTATGCAGATCTGACAACTCTGAAAATTCCCAGGACTAACTTTTCTTTGATACCATGTTAAACCCAACAATTGAATAGACAGAAAAAATAGGAAAGATAAGCGCGTGTTCTCATATTATTCACAATGATATACATTTATAGTACATTAGGTGTGACTCTTGGATTCCACATTCCAAGGTTACTTTTACTCCTTTTGACTCTTATCCTTCCACACCAAGGGCCTTATAGGATTAGGTGTCCAACAGTTTATGGTGATGTTCATGTCTATTAGATGTTGCTGTTCAATGTTTTTTTTTTTTTTTAATGTTATTTTTCTCATGAAATTCACATAAAAACACATAAAAACTCATGTTAAACTTGCACTTAACCTCATAATCTTCAAGCAATTTGTTTATATTCTGAATTGGAACTTAGCACAAGAAACTCTAATATTCCCATTTAGATCAACTTGGTATTGGTCTTGGTCTAGAGGTCTTGGAATTTGTTAATTGAAGAATCTATAAGAAGAGAAGAGATTTGGGGTTTTCCCTCTCAAGTGGAAAGGTTTTGGACATGGCTTGCAACCTATATTATGTGTTCATGTGTACTGTTGATATTCTTGTTTTTGTAGTTGTTTGATGATAAGAATAATACAATAATAAGATAATAAGATAATAATTAAGAAAAAGTAAAAGACATCACAAGTAGTTATCAAGTATAAGAGAAATCATCCTAACTATTTCCCTATAGATTTCTCAACATGGTATCAAAGCGAAGGTTGGCTAAGGGCATGATGAATATCACTACTCCCTTAAAGAAATTTATAAAGAAGTGTTTTATGGTAGCAAGTCATCTCAAGAAAGTCATCAAATCATTGTGGAATCTCCTATTATATGTCAAGAATGATATGACGAAGACATATATAAAGGATGAAGGACTATTCTCAACAATTACTGGCATATTTGAAGATGAGAATATTTGGGTAATCAACAATGGTGCATCAAGATACATGACGGGTAAGCACAAGAAAATAAAGACCTTATCAAGAGGAAAATATTCTTACTCTGTTGATCTTGGTGACAAAAAGAGCTACCCTGAAAGAGGAATTGGATCAACCTTGTTGGAGTTGGAGAATGGAGGAAATATTCATCTGAACAACATCCTATTAATTCTAGGTTTGCAAAAGAATATACTTTCTATTTCATGTCTACAAGATAAGGGGGATAGAGTCACTTTTATAGATGGAAAGGTTGTAGGATGGGATAAAAAATCTAGCATCAAAAATGAAAATATTATTGGGATTCGCGAATGAATACTCTACAAATTTCCGAGTCCTCTTACTCAAGATTTGGTTCACATTGAACTAAGTCCATGTGAAATTTGGCAGAGAAGGTTTGGTCACCTTCACTACAAAATATTACCAACTCTATATTCAATGGTGAATGACATACCCTGAACTCAAGGAGGATCATGAAGGAGTATGAGAGGGATGTGCATTAGGTAAAAATTTTAAGAGGCCATTTGGAAGCAATGCTTCGAGGTCAAAAGAAATTCTGTATCTCATTCATTCCGATGTCTGTTGTCCTATGTCTATAAAGTCTCTTGGAGGTCATATTTATTATGTGACATTCATTAATTACCATTCAAGGAAAACCTTGGTTTATTTTTTGAAACTCAAGGATTAAGTATTCATCAAATTTAAAGAATTCAAATTTTAAGTGGAGAACCTTAAAAAAATAAGAATAAATATACTAAGGGCCGACAATGGAGGGGAATACACTTCAAAGGAAATCATATATTTCTGTGTGGAAGCTGGGATTAAGAGGGAGTTGATAGTCCCATATAATCCTGAACACAATGGAGTAGTAGAAATGAATAATCGATCTAATGAATAAAGTGTAAGGTCCACGTTACATGATCAAGATTTTTCAAAATTTATGTGGGGAGAAGCAACCAAGATTGTTGTATATTTTCAAAATTGAAGTCCACATAGATCACTAGACAACATGATTCCTGAAGAAGCATTCACTGGGAAGAAACCAAGCATGGACCATCTCCGAATATTTGGCTTTCTTGTCTATATTTACATACTGAAGTATGAAAGAAAGAAGTTGGACCCTACAGACATGAAGGGAACAATTATTGGCTATAGTAATACTTCAAAGGCATATATGATGTACATAAAGGAAGGAAACCAAATATAAGTTAATCGAGATGTGATATTTGATGAAAGTATCACATTCAAGAAATAAAAATACCTCCCGATGGACTCCGATGACGAAGAACTTCCTATATTTGAAGAGGAATGTACCGAGGAAGAAGGAAATTTAAATCATGAAGATGAAGGTCCTAGTGAATCCGTGCAACCTGTGGTTATCCCTGAAAGTAGAAAGATAACTAATTGGTTGAAATATAATTTCTTAGGTTCAGAGGGACATGGAGGAGCCAAAGGCACATTTAGAGAAATTTAGAAGCCCAAAATATATCCTATTTATGCAACCTATACGCAGAACCATCCACCTTTGAAGAGGTTGTCAAACGTCAAGGATGGAAAGACGCTATGAATGAAGAGTATTAATTGATAATGAAAAATGGTGTTTGGAAGATCCTATCTAGGCTTGAAGACAAATTTGTGGTATCTTCCAAGTGGCTCTATAAGGTTAAACATGCTACAAATGGAAATATCGATAAATATAAGGCAAGATTTGTGGCTAGGGGCTTCTATCAACAAGAAAGGCATCAATTATGAAGAGAAATTTTCACCTACAATAAGGTATACAAGTATACATTTACTGGTCTCTTTGGTAACATCAATGGGATGGAACATCCATCAAATGGATGGCAAGAGTACATTCCTAAATGGCATTGTTGATGAACAAGTATATGTAGATCAACCCTTGGGATTTGAAGTCAAAGATATAGAAACATATGTTTGCGAGTTAAATAAAGCATTGTATGGAATTCAGCAAGCAGCAAAGGCATGGTATGGAAGGATGGATGCATACCTACAAATATTGGGCTTCTTGAAGAGTTATATTGATCTGAATCTCCATATCAAGGTTGTGAAGGATGAGCCTGTAATTATTGTTCTATATGTGGATGATATTCTCATGGCATGCGTGGAAGGTCGTATTCAAGAATTCAAGAAGAAATTGGAAACACAATTCAATATGAAGGATCTAGGACTTATGCACTATTATTTGGTATTGGAAGTTTGGTAGGGACCTAATGAGATTTATCTAGGTCAAGGAAAGTATGTGATTGAGATGCTGAAGTAGTTTGACATGATGGATTGAAAACCTATAACAAGTCCCATGATCACAAACTTGAAGAGGTTAAGAAGTTTCGAATCGAGCCCAGTGGATCCTACCAAGTATATAAAATTTATTGACTCACTTATGTACTTATTAAATACTCGACCAAACATTTGTTTTGTAGTGAATTTTCTCAGTCAGTTCCAGGTAGATCCCAAGCATGATCATTGGGTAACTTCTAAGTAGATATATTCAAGGAAATATCCACTATTGCTTGAAATATTGTTGGGCCAGAATTGTGAATTACGGATAAATCACGCTTCCCGAGACAGGTGTTATTCTAGAACAACAGGTGAAAGACTATATGACTATTCCTCCTACTTCAGAATAGATACAAAGAGAGGATTGGAGGCTTACTTGTTCAGTCGCTTCCAAATGGTTCCTTCTGTTGCTTCTGTTGCAGCTTCAAATTCAAGCGGTTTGTGAGCTGAATGCTTCCTGCAAGAAAGAACACTGAAAGAACAGAAGATGCAATAATATAGATATGTATTCAAGCTAGTTATAAGTGACCTAACAGATGAATATAGGGGAAAATCAAAGCCAATACAGATGAATATAGGGAAAAATAAGCAGTACTCTTTATTGATGATAGAAGGAGAGGTTACAACCTAGTGACTGATTTGAAGTGACCTTCCAGCAAGGTTCCCAAGCCTCATCATAGTATAAATATCTCCAGCAATAGCTAAACAAATCTAGCTCTCAATTGAAAATTCTCCAGCATTTATCTACTCAAATTATTCCTCCTTAAGCACTTAGATCTGTGCTCAATTTATAGATGAACTGTAGGTTGTTTTGCAATCAATAAAGTTCCAAAAATAGGCAAGACATGTTTTCAGTCATGTAGATGTCAAATGGACACTTGGATCCGAAGCTTGACACATGTGAACTCTTCTAGAAGGCACTGGCTAAGTGGAGATTCCGGAACAATGAGAATTTCGCTCCCAATGTGACCAACACACCTTTGAATGTTGGGAAGTGATTTGCAGAGCATCCTTGCATGGGGCTACCTGCATATGCAACGCACTTAGGCCCCTTAGAGTTTGCGTTGGTGAGCTCTCATATGTTATATAATAAACTTCAAACCATGGAAACCTTTTCTTGATGAAAGTCTTGCTTGATTTGTCTTGTTTCTTGTCTTAGGGCATGTAGCAACTAAAATGATAGGGAATGATAGACCCTTAATCATTGGTCCTGGAGATGATGTCTAGTTAACCAGGTCATTGGGAATGGTACCCAAATTGACCTATAACAATTTCCCCTTAAAGGATGAGATCCAAATAATAAGAATATTTGATTGAGATGCTTTACACTGTGATGAGCCTAGAAACGAAGCGGAGTGGTCACTTGCATCAATATTACAATACATACATCATGATCCTCTTTAATCATAATTGCTGAGGGTAGGAATTCCCATGTTCAACACATAAAACAATCTACTAACATGTACATAATTCTGAAAGTCGTCTACATTGGAATGTTTCCCAGATGCAGACATGCCCATAGATATAGGCCCATGTTTGGATGACAATCTGTATGTAAGGTCACCGTACAGATGATGTGTACAACAATCTTGAAATCACAGCCTGGATGGATGAAACTAGAACCGGGGTCTTCTTATCTCGTTCACTCGATCATTCGGGTACAAGTCTAGCCATGCGAATATATGATTTGTAGTCAAACATGGAAATACATCGTTTGATTACCAGCCAATGATGTGATCTGTTAAAAAACGTGAGAGAACCACAATTAATGTCAATGGCCCTCAAGGTACTTCAGTACATTTCTTAAGGCTTGAATAGATGATTTGATGTCGAACGCCAAACAAAATATTTCAGCCAAAGGTCTGGAAGCGAGGATCTTGTCGATGCTATAACAAGCCTCATGGTATTGGAATTTGATGTTTCTAAGTGAACTTACTGGATATTGATTTGTTGTCGAAAAGAAGTCACCTTATTTCACACCCGGAGTTACTGATTTCAGAGACAAGGGTATGACTTGATATAGAAAATTTTCAGGGATGACGGTCATGAAAATGAAGGTTTACGAGTATTGTAGAAGGATGAGTTTTTAATCACTGGATGACTTCTCTTGAACATCTCGACGACACCGTGATGAGTTGGCAGCATTGACCCAAAACCAAAGTGAAGGTATGATGAACCATAGGTGTGAATGAACCGTCAAGATGATTACCCAACCCAAACATTCACGGACATGGAGTGGAAGAAGTGTCATGTTCAAGAGCGACTTGCTACCAAAAAGAAACTTTGCTCACTTTTCCCAAATTTTCCCCGGTCATATGTTGACTAGTACCTCTTTATTTTCTAACAAGCTTGAGGAGGATAACATTTTCTTGATCTATAATTCAACCCTTTGGGCGAATAAAGTATCACTATTTAATAATTTAACGAGTCTAGCGATGAATGAAACTCGATTCTTGACATGATCGACAAGCATGTCTTTATTTTATGTTTTAACGAGCTTAACGACAGTGATAGCCCGATCCTTTTTCATATTTAGAGAGTTTGAAAAAGAGGATGAAAGAGAAGTCAAAAAGTACTTTTTCGTAAATTTGTCTCTCAGATCCGAAAAAGTGTAAAATAATATCTTAAAGAACCTCTTTGGTCATGTTTAACCAAGGTATTCCTTTTTCGTAAATAATCTATCTCAGTCCGGAAAAGGGTTAAACTTATATTGAGTAGATATCAATTCATTTACTTTAACAAGCTCTAAAAGACAAGTGCTCGGAAATCTTTTCACATTATCAGAGTCTGAAAAGAGCTGAAAGAAGACTCCAGGGGTTCCTTTTTGCTATTATCGGAGCTCGAAAAAGAGATAAAAGTGTGCTTCAAATCATTTTTCATTTTTAACAAAGCTCGAAAAATAAGGAGAAAAAATATGCTTTGTGGTCAAGTCATTCTTTGAATAAATCTGCATGACTAATCTGTTCATCGGTTGTATTTCCTGTTGAGAACAACATCAAATGGATTAAAAGTACCTGTTTGATGATAAAAACATAATAAAACTATAGTCATAGCAATAAATTTATCTTGCAAAGAATTAAATGACTATATAAAGTAGTTTCACTATTCATTTTTACCATTCTATAGTTACCATTTGCATTTTGGAGCTCTGAACATGATTTTTCCCCCGAACTTTAGTCGTTGATTGCAGTCGTTTCTGTGGACGGATTTCGTCGCCGTTTGATCCAGGTTAGTACTATGAACCTCCTATTCCCTTTAGTATTCATTTCATTTCCATTCTATGCAAATTATTAGGGTTTTAATACCCCTAGGGTAAATTCTACCCAAAATGAGGGCAACGCACCCCTGAATGTCGAAACTTGCATTGCATAGCAGGTACAGTGAAGGGTACCTGCATGTGCAATGCACTGTCTCAACCCAGGGAGTGCATTGGGCGCAGTTTAAGTTTTTCGTTTTCATGTTGTGCTCAAAATTTGCCTAGTTTTTTGCAATGAATGGTATCTAATGGATCTTATGGCTATTTTTCAGGTTTCCATCGGATTATAATGACAATTACATGGAGGGAAAGAGAACATGAAGAACAAGATATGATTTCCTTGAATGACCCAAGTACTGTAAGAGCCCTAAGAGATTGTGGACTACTTAAGTACTTCAAATTGTTGGGAATGAGGAAACAATTCTTAGTTCGAGTACGGGATTCAGCGATAGAGGCATTTCACATAAAAAATCAAGTGTTACCCATAATAGTTGAGGATGTGTATTTTCTCACAGGTTTGTCAAGGAGAGGTTTTCCCATTTCTCTCATAGGGTCTACCGTTGGAGGAGAGACAATGAGGGATTATGTTATGCAGTATTTCTATCCAGGGGCAGAACCTAGCAAATATGGAAAAATAAACATTCGGGATGTCAGGGATTTTCCTTTGAGAACCATCCTTTTCACGATCGCTAAACTTGCTGGCACCGTTACACTACATGTAGAGAACATATTGTATATGCAGTATGCGTTAGAGTGCTTAGAGCCAACAGTCTTCAACTGGTCTGAAGCTATTCTATCTCAGATGAAGGAACAATTGAATAAAGCAAAGGGAGGAAGGAAGAAAATTTTTAGTTATGGTTCAATCCTTATCTCCTTCGCTTTGGAACGGATTCCACTGATGCAGCCACATCATGTAACACTAGATATATCTAGTCCTGGAGATCCTCGAATGCAGAGATGGGTATAAATCATGGGTCGGTATGCAGGCCAATCGACTGTTGTGTTCTCTACTGCATTCTTCGCCTGGCTCTGGTGACAGATTGTCGCCATCGATGAGTACGCATACGCAGGCATCCAATTTTGAGGAGATCCAGATTTAGTATTACCAGAAGGCGCTTAGTGGGGTGCAATAGGTAATAATGATTAGACCATGTTTTTTTATTTTTCTAAGGTTTATAAAATGTTTTTGTGTTTTGATATCTTTCCAAGACTAAACTAAATGTTTGATGTAATGCAGATATTGGTCGTGTTTAACCAGTAGAGGAACCAGAGCGCGAAGTAGATGCGCCAGTAGAGAGGGCTATCGGGAGAGCAGTCCTTCAGGACCTTGATATGGCTGAGACTCTGGCTAAGCTTCAACAACACATAGAGGGGTTGACCTTCGGGATTCCAGATTTCCGGATCGAAGAGCTTCCCATGCGACTGCAGCGACACACTATTGGGGTTCCTAACCGTTGGATGCGGTTGCTTCGTAGGATTGCTAGATCAAGAACATGTTACTATGAGCACCACTATCTTAATTGTGCCATTTTTCATACATTTTGAGGTCAGATGACTAATGTGTCTTGGGCACAAATTTTGTAAAAACCTATAACTATCTATCTATATGATTTCATAGTTTTTCCTATGTTTAATGCGCAATCCTATTCAATGATGTGAATGTTTTCTTTACCTATGTCGTAAATGTTTGTCTAAAAATTGATTAACTAATGAATCAGTCAAAGTGTTCAAATTTCTGGAAATGTGTTGATATTGAACAAAATCAAAATGTCTTTCCAAAAGTTGAACTCTTAGGAACAATCTAAGAAGTGTTGGATTTCTAACAGTATAAACACTAGTAAGTTGTAATACCACAAGTTGTGAGTCTAACCTTATGATTATGTGGTTAATACCAAATGAAATGGAATCAGAGAGAAGTTCGATCAACGCGCTATACTCAGTGATATTTTTCTTCGATCTACCAATACAAATCCCTTGAAAACTCACTAACTCACCGTTCGGAGCGAAAATGGCCCATGCTGCAAAGTATAAATTCTACGTACTACAACTAGCACCATCAGCATATCCAAAAAATGGTTCTGAAGATTCAGACATCTTCGATGAAATTGAAAGAGGATTACTAACGTCAAGAAAACTCCAAAAACAAATTAAGATAGTGAATGCAAATCAACGACATATATACAATATAATACAAAAAATTACTACGCTCATGATTAAGCATAGTAACGTTTCAAATACAACCCATTTCTAGGCTGTGCCAATGGAATCCCATTGTAATCAACTAACTCGTAGACACCCTTAGCAAGAACTCTTTTGACAATATAGGGACCATGCCATAATGGCTCGAATTCCCTGTACCTATTACATCAGCTTCTTGATTGTAAAGAAGGACCAAGTCGCCCTCTGAGTAGATGTAAGGCTGGACATTTTTGTCGTATTGCGCCTTTATATGTCTTAGCATATCCAACAAATGGTTCCAAAGATTTAGACATTTGCCATGAAATGTAAAGAGGATTACTAACTTCAAGAAAACTCCAAAAACAAATTAATATAGTGAATGAAAATCAACAACATATATATAATATAATAAAAAAAATTACTACGCTCATGATTAAGCATAGTAATGTTTCAAATACAACCCATTTCTAGGCTGTTCCAATGCAATCCCATTGTAATCAACTAACTCGTAAGCACCCTTAGCAAGACCTATTTTGACAATATAGGGGCCATGCCATAATGGCTCGAATTTCCCTGTACTTTTTACATTAGCTTCTTGATCGTAAAGAAGGACCAAGTCACCCTCTGAGTAGATGAGAGGCTGGACATTTTTGTCGTATTGCGCCTTTATACGTCTCTTATGCTCTTCGTTGGCCAATTGGGCTTCATGACGCGTTTCATCAAGATGGATGAGGTTAAGGAGACGAGCTTCTTCTTTTCAGGTGTCAGGTAACAAGTCTATTGCGAGTTTTAACGATGATATTTCACATTATATTGGTAAGATAACTTCTAGACCATACACCAATTGAAAAGGAGTAAATCCAGTTGCGTTTCTCACCGAGGTTCGATACGCCCACAAAGAAGAGTACAAGATCAAGTGCCAGATCCTTTTATGGACTCCTATCATTCGTTGAAACATTCGTTTAAGAAATTTTTTAATAGCCTCAACTTGTCCATTTGATTGTGGATAATAAGGAGTAGAATTATCATGTGAAAATCCTAACTTGGTAGTCAATTCAGTCATCATATGGTTGCGAAAATGCTTCCCATGATCCATAACTATAGCCTGTGGGACCCCAAACTGTGCAATAACTTGGTTGAAGAGAAATAATGCAGCTGTTTATCCTGTGTTATTAAATGTAGGCATTGCTTCGGCCCATTTGGTAAAATAGTCGACTGTGACAATAATATAGCCATGCCCCCCGGACGAAGGAGGGTTACAGGTCATGAAGTCAATACCCCATTTCGTGGTCCAACAGAGACAACATGATGCATTGGCGCTGGAGGTTTACGAATTTTACGATAAAAAATCTGGCATGCATGACAACTTCTGACTGCGAGAATGCAATCTCAAAAAATAGTAGGCCAAAAGTAACCGGCGCGGAGTATCTTCTACGCGGTAGCATATCCAGATAAGTGTCCACCACAAGCCCCAACATGACAATCATTTAACACTTTTTCAACCTCCTCATGAGTGAGGCACCTCATTAAAATGGTATCGACGCCATGAAGATAAAGTGTATCACCGACGATCAGATAATATTTGGCTTGGTATCGAATACGCCATTGTTCAAAGCGAGATGTATTAGGTTGAAAAGCTTGGGTTTGGAGATAAATGATGAAATCCCCATACCAAGGATCAGATGATCCGATCAGAAACAGAGACTTGTTTGGAATAGATGGTTATGACGTAGTAGGAGTACTATTAGAGGGAAGGTCACAGAGAAGCTCAGCCAAAACTAAAGACTTCTTTGACTTGGATTTTATGAATTCCAAATCAAATTCCTACAAAATGACAATCCATTTTGAATATCCCCCCCCCAGCAATTGATGTGATAAGATATAAGTAATGGGGTTTCAATCCGAAACTATTGTTGTTTTTCGGAGGAGGATATAATGGAGAAATATTTGGACAACTTGAACTGCTGCCAAGGCAAGATTTTCCACGTAAGAGTACTTAACTTCCGTATCATTGATATTAAGACTCAAATAATAGATCGGATGTTCAATTCCATCTTCTACTTAGACCAAAACCATAGCTATGGTCGTTTTAGCCACGACGATATATAGGAAATAATCATTTTGATAATTTGGAGGATACATTAATGACGCTCGAATAAGAGTGTCCTTGACATCATCAAAAGAAGCTTGTGCAACTTGGTCCCAATGGAAGGGAACCCCCTTTTTTAATAATCGAGTAAATCCTTTAGCCATTTCGGCGTAGTTTGGAATGAACCTTCTCAGGAAGTTAGCCTTTCCTTGAAGTTTCTATATCTGAAGTAAGTTTGATGGTGTAGGAAAATCAAGAATGGCCTGAACCTTTAGTGGGTCTATTCAAATTCCTTGTTTTAAGACTAAGAATCCGAGAAATCGACCAGAACCAACACAAAACACACATTTATGTGGATTTAGGCGTATCTTGTAGTGTCGGCAGCGTAAGAAAATGGCTCTCAAATGCATCGGGTGATCAGTCCGATTTTGTGAATGCATTGGTAAATCGTCTAGATATGGTTGAACAATGTGCTTGATGTCGTTGAAAGCATAATCCATTGCTCTCTGAAAAGTTTCCCCAATGTTATTTAAACCAAATGGAAGTTTCCTATATGCGAATGTGCCCCACGGACAGATGAATGTTGTCTTATGTTGGTCATCTAAGCGGATATTGATTTTATTGTAGCCGGAAAATCCATCCATGGACGAGAATATTTCGCATCCAACATAATCGTCAATGATCTGGTTGATAAAGGGAGTAGGATAGTTGTCTTTTGGACAAGCATGATTAACATCCCGATAATCGACGCACACTCTAATGGTTCCTTGTTTTTTCATAACAAGAACGATATTGGAAACCCACTCAGTTAGCGGAACATGGTAAATGAAACCACTACGCAAAAGTTTTTCAACTTTTGCTTTGATGGCAGTGGCTTTCTTCGGATGAACAAGATGAAGCCATTGGCGCATTGGTTTGACATCAGGATACATATTAATAGTGTGTTCAACTATACTAGTATCTATGCTTGACATTTCCTCGTAAGACCAAGCGAATATACCACTAAATTCACGAAAAAGAGAGCGATATGAATCAAGTTCTGATGGAGAACAAGATACACTGACATGAATATTTTATACAATTCTAGGTTTGGTCGAAATATCGATAGAAATCATTTCTTCAATATTTGATAAGTTTTGCTCAGAGTCAATTGCATAATTGGTAAAGAATTCGAAAAGAAAGTTTTGATGGATGGGTGATATAGTTCACTGAGATTGTTTTCTTCATAATCAGGAAGATGGGAACAATGATGATAATCTTCCCATGGTTCTTCTTCTGAAATCATAGCTTCCAAAATATTTTAATCTGTCAAAAAATTTGAGGAAAATGGATTAAATGGAGTACAAAAATCTAAGGAACGATCAACCCAAACACTCAGCGACGTTGATTTCGGATTTTCCGCCCAAGCCCAATAGATTGATTGCTATGCTAGCTTAATAGGGCTGGGTCGTAAAACATCATCCAACATAGAAATTTCAGAATCACTTGTAATCTCCCTTAAGCCAAATAGAGTGGAAGAGATCATGTGGTAGGTCTCTATACTTGCAATTTCTGCCGACGTCGCGAGCGGCGGTAATGCAAAGGTTGCCATAAGAGTGGAATCCTTTAAGAGTCCTACACCAATGTTCTGGATTTCTAGTTGGGGTAAGTGAACAAATGGAACGCTTCTAGTTACCAGCGAAGCAGAGGAAAAAAAGGATAATTGATTAATGACTGTGATTGTACCTTTATGTGGAAAGGCAATCATTCTAAAGTATGTAGAAACAATGGCAGTCATTGCATATACCCATGGTCTTCCAAGTAAAATATTATAGTCAAGGGGTCCGTCAACAACCTCAACATCAATATTCACTATTTTTCCTCGTAGTTCAACATGCAGGTTATTGATAATACCACAAGGTTTATATGTTCTTCCATCAAAATCCTTCAACGTCATTGATGATTGTGATAATCTCGGCTAGCCAAGTGAATTCCAACAGTTTAGGGACATAATGCACGTAGATGCTGCCTCATCAATAATAGTGTGATGAACAAGGTGATTGAGAACATTTACTTGTATGGAAAATGCCAATTCTGCTGGTAGTTGCAACACATAGCCTGTATGGTTAAAGATGACAAGATTAGAATCAGTCAGACCAATTCCACCAATGGCCGACAATAAAGCCTGATTCTGGGAGGGAAAATTTTGTAATACCTCAAGAGCAGACATAGTTGAAGGGGATTGAGCCAAACCTTTAACTATATTATAATTTTGTGCAGCTCTTGCTCGAGGATTATATGTCGATTTATGAATTACTCCCTTCGGTTGCTTAATTGTCAGTTTAGGAATAACGGTAGGTGGTACTGATTCAATAGATGGATTCATTGTCGAGGTAGTAGGTTGATCAGTGGCCAAATTACCATAGTCTTTATTCTGCGTCGACACCAAAATACCTTGTGAAGGTTTTGTGGTGGATAACATTAACACTTGGGAACTAGGAGCTGGATCCGTAGCAACCAAATTAGTGTCTGGATTTGGAAATGGGTCTGTCAACACAGCTGGTGCATGGGAATTCTTGATGATTTTTGAGACTTCAGCACGATGAGGAAAATCCCTAACAAAATGTTCCTCGTTACAGATTATGCATGGATAACGAGGTTTCCGTGGTCCTGGCAGTTGATCAAATGATATTTCCCGCGGGTTGAAAGTTTGCTTTTTCTTTGATTTCCCCTTTTTCTTACTTCCTGGTTGCTTGTCACTTTTGCCTTTGTCAAATGACACGACATTAATTTTGGAAGTAGGAGTAGGATCAGATGCAGTAGCGTGGTGTGTGTTTGCAATGCCTATCAAGCCGTCTCCAGCATGAGAGTCCTTTAGTTGAGGAGGAACATTGAAATTAGATTGCGACGCATTAGGAATTTTTTCATAGAGCGTGCCAGACTGAGTGTAAATCAAATCTAAATACTGGGCACGAGCGATGAATTTATCTTATGTGATGACGCCACCTTTAGCCACATCCTTAGTTATAGATGGTAACAGGGACTTAATGAACCATTCAGCAAGGAGCTGATCTGGAACAAATGTCTTAACCATTCGTCGATAGCGACACCACTCATGAATATGATCAGAAATGTGAGTAGCATTAGTCTGTTTGAAATTGGTCAAGAGTTCCATTCCAGTTTTGTATCTCATCGGTAACTGGAAATGGGTCGTAAATACAGTAGCTAAGGCAGTGGAATTGTCAAAAGAAGCTGTAGGTAACTTAATGTACCATTTAGCAGCCAGACCTGTAAGCGTACGCTAGAAAATACGTAGTCGAACAAAATCATCATTTAGGGAATTCGATGAACACCATAAATAATAAATCATGACATGAGTCGACAGATCTTCTCCAGGGTTTCCATTGAATTTAGAAATATCAGAGGATAATTTATGAGGTATCATCAGCCACCAAGGAGCATAATTTATAGGATCGTTGGTTAACTGGTTTAAATCTGGTAATTCCAAGGTTGCAACAAAAGGCAACTATCAATTAAGGTCAGGTTGACCATAGCCAGGGTAATATGGAATTACTTGGGCAACAGGTCTTTGAGCACTAGCATATGGAATTTGTTGTTGGTAACCGAGATATGGGTTGTTTTGCATAGCAAACGCTTGAGAATTATGTTGACCAAAACCTGGATATGATACTTGTTGAAATGAAGTTTGAGGTATTTGCACCTGTGGCTGCCAAGGGGTCTATCCACCAAAATTATAACCTAAATTAGTATAAGTTGGATTCATTTGATATGTATAACTAGGTTTAATTTGTGACATCCCATAAAATGGTACACCAGCTTGTGAATAAATGATTCCTGATACATGTTGTTGTAAATTAACCAAAGGATTTTAAGTCTGTGGACCCAAAATTTGATGATATTGAGTTGAAGAACCCCCTTGATAAGGTTGATGTACAATATTTTGATTCTGTAACAGGGGTATAGATGTATTAACAAGTGGTAATGAAGTGGGCGTAACAGGCTGAACCGATTGATACGAGTCTACAACCATTTGTGGTTGGATATGCAGAGTGGGCTGCCATTGAAAAACATTCATGTCAACATTAGTTTGACCAAAAAGTGGCTGAGTACTGTCATATTAGGTGACCAAAGGTTTCCCCCCAGCATAAGGAGGATAATAAGATGAAAAATAATTTTCTCCAAATGCTGGGAGTCCAGTTGATATGGCACTTAAAGGAATTGACCCAAAAGGGCCGACTTGATATTGCCCTGATGATGTATGTAATGAATCAAGTCGTTCAATACTAACGATAGGACTACCAGTTAAAATACCAGACGATGACATTGGAAAAGACCATGATCGTGAATATGCACCAGAGAAAGTGCTAGATAATGATTTGTGACCTGTTGGGACTGAAGGGCCACCATGAAAATATGACTCTGGTGAGGTTGTGAACATCAACGGAGTAGCGAGGGTAGGAGCTGCTGTAATTGGAACAACAGACCCAACCGAAGATGTTGGTACAGACATGGTTGTTTGACCAAATGTATACCCTGGAAAATTGACGGGATAATGAATGGGAACATGATCAACAAAAATAGATGGAAATTATTGAGGAAAAGACTCGTACAAGTAAAGGTCCCCCCCAAAATGGGTTGGAGTTAAAGGTTTATCGTCTTGTGGGATTTCTTCAATCACAATTAAACCAGAAGGAAGAACTTCACCGTTAGGCCCAAAATATATTTCAGACGGTTGACTGTGCGAAATAGGAGTTTCAATAGATACAAAACTTTGTGGGATGACCAAGGTAGGAACAAATTCCGATTGTTCGACTTCAAGATTCAGATGTTCTAGAAAAGAAGAGAAAAGATCTGGATCAATTTGTGATTGAACAACGTCGGGTCCAGAAGTTACGGTCTCAAAAATTGAATGGATCATGACCACGGGTAGCTGTGAAGACTCCATTTCAACAACAGTAGACGAACTGGGATGTGTGGAAACAATTTGAGCTAACTCTGGTTTAAAATATGATGTTTTTCCAGAGGTACAAATTGTACTTGATTCGGCAGATCCTGATCACCTTCGCCTACAGAAGTAACTTCCTATAGTAAAGGTGGTTTTAAAGCTAATCTAAGCGAATGACGAGGGATCAGATTTTTTTCTTCCATGATTACTGATTTATTTTAACCAAAAAAAAAAAACAAAAAGAGGGTAATGCTAGGCAAAAGGGTTTACCAAGAAACTGTGAACTGCAGAATACCTCCTGGTGAACCAAGAAGTACGGGCAGGTAATCTCCCTGAATGCTAGGTTCGGTGTATC
This sequence comes from Pinus albicaulis, assembly GCA_034641835.2. Taxonomy (NCBI): domain Eukaryota; kingdom Viridiplantae; phylum Streptophyta; class Pinopsida; order Pinales; family Pinaceae; genus Pinus; species Pinus albicaulis. Next base: position 617,946,893 of record CM076570.1, on the reverse strand, counting down.
ACAATTTCAAGGCAGCTAACTCGGTTCACTATGGATGGATAGCACCTAAAATTTGTCCTCCCAAATATACCCGAAGGTACGTGGAGGCCCAAGTCCATACTAGTGTTGTCTGATGGGAAACCGAATAGTGAGAGCACCCCTTTATACTTATCGTAATGTAACACCGCCCAATATACCCAAAAGTACGTGGACGAGCTACGATATACTTACATATGTGGAGTGAGGTATCACACTCAGAATGTATCACAGACAAGTTAACGACAACTGCTATGTTTTACGACGCCGAAACACGTCTCTAGCCTAGACCTTCTAAATGTTATCGTTATGGTTCCAATGCATTTTTAAGTAAATTGAGATTAATTTTATGTTGATCTTGCTTAACAATTTTCCTTTCAAATGTTCACCGCGATGATGTGTATGAAATTCCTAAAATGCAAGCTAAGAATGATAAACAATCTTTCACTTTCAGCTTTTTCAATGAAGAACCTAGCTACTAGGGGAAGAGAGAAAATAATTTGAGAGCAAAAAAATCAATGAACAAAACAAATCAATGAATCTCAAACTAAATGCAGATTTCCTAATGTTCCTTTTGCAAAAAACACATTATTCTACATGCAAATACAATTTTTTCTTTTCAGTTTCCTTAATGTTATGAATGCAGAAAAGAAACTAGGTGCACTAAATCAATAATTCAAATGCTTGTTACTTTCGAGAAATGAAGAATACAAACAACAATTTCTCTTTTGAAGGAAAAATGAGGTATTCAATAAAAATTTCTCCTATCAAGGAAGTGAAGATTTTACGACAATTTCCTTTTTCGAAAGCAAATGATTCTTAATGTGACCATAAAAAGTACTTTGAAATCAACTTGTCAATGATAAAGAAAAACGTTTTTAAAACAACATTGAACAAATTTTCAGTAAAATGAGAAGAAGTATATAGAGTCACTGGTCAATTGAGCATCAAACTCTTCAGAACACAACAAAAAACAAAACTGAAGCAAATTGCAAAGGAAAATTCAAGGGAATTTGGGTACTTTCAGGAGTCAACGCGGTCTCCAAGGGGAGACAATGCTTTGCAACGCAGGCTAGGAAGGGAGACAATGCTCTGCAAAGCACTGTGTCCTGTCTAAGGGTGCTTTGGGCACAATATACAAAGAAAAATGCTACTGATTAACTCGCTGTCTTTGAAAATTAAGCTATGAAAAAGTTTAATCTTTATGAGTAACAACTACTGGGTGGATAAACAAAGCAAATCAGAGGCTTTAACGCCTATAACTAAGAGAAATTATCCCCAAAAGAGTCACCAATTTTTTGGGCCAGAATTGTGAATTACGGATAAATCACGCTTCCCTAGACATGTTCTAGTCTAGAACAATAGGTGAAAGACTATACGACTATTTCTCATATCTTAGAATAGATACACAGAGAGGATTGGAGGCTTACTTGTTCAGTCGCTTCCAAAAGGCTCCTTCTGTCGCTCCTGTTGCAACTTCAAACTCAAGTGGTTTGTGAGCTGAATGCTTCCTGCAAGAAAGAACACTGAAACAACAAAAGATGCATTAATATAGATATCTATTCAAGCTAGTTAGCTAAATCAGTAAAGCATAAACCATACACATCAACTAAGATCTTGCAACATGGAAAATCAAAGCCAATACAGATGCATATAGGGAAAAATAAGCTGTACTCTTTATTGATGATAGAAGGAGATGTTACAACCTAGTGACTGATTTGAAGTGACCTTCCAGCAACATTCCCAAGCCTCATCATAGTATATCTCTCCAGCCGTAGCTACACAAATCTAGCTCTCAATTGAAAATTCTGCAACATTTCTCTACTCAAATTCTTCCTCCTCAAGCACTTAGATATGTGCTCAATTTATAGATGAACTGTAGGTTGTTTTACAATCAATAACTTTCCAAAATAGGAAAGACATGTTTCCAGTCATGTAGATGTCAAATGGACACTTGAATTCGAAGCTTGAAACATGTGAACTCTTCTAGAAGTCACTGGCCAAGTGGAGATTCCGGAACAATGAAAATTTCGCTCCCAATGTGACCAACACACCTTTGAATGTCGGGAAGTGCTTTGCAGAGAAGCCTTGCATGGGGCTACCTGCATATGCAACGCACTTAGGCCCCTTAAAGCCTGCATTGGTGAGCTCTCATATGTTATATAATAAGCTTCAAACCATGGAAACCTTTGCTTGATGAAAGTCTTGCTTGATTTGTCTTGTTTCTTGTCTTAGGGAATGTAGCAACTAAAATGATAGGGAATGATAGGCCCTTAATCATTGGTCCTGGAGATGATGTCCAGTTAACCAGGTCATTGGGAATGGTACCCAAATTGACCTATAACAAGTGTGATATGATGAATGGTGCCCACTTGATTAGATATAAATATTTTGATTAGGGAGGCAGTGAGTAGGATGGAAGAAGAATTATTGGAGGATGTTTTAGTTTGGGATCCTCCATGGTCTCCTGGATGAGAAGAAAGAAAGAATCAATTTCTTTGAGTAGTGTTGAGGATGAATATATGAAAAATTGTGAAGTAAGCTGAGAAGCTGTCTAGTTGAGGAAGCCACTGTCCAACTTGTTTGAAGGACCTATGGACCCTATGATGAGACATTGTGACAAAAATAGATGTTACAAAATTATATATTACAGATCAATGAAACACATAAAATATGCATAAACACAAACAAAGAAAACATATAAAACCAGAGAGACACAAATATATGTGGTTCACCAAATTTGGGCTACGTCCACCTCGAACATCCAGTCCTTCCTTTCTATTATCCAACAAAATGAAGAGACACAACGTACAACAGATCCACTTTAATATCCTATGTTCTCTATCACAGTCTCCCTTTCAGTTTCTCACTCTGAGAATACACATACAATACACAACAACAATACAATACTCATACAAAACGAGGGGTTTCCTTCTAGGTAAAAAAACCCTAAATTAAACATAACTTCTACCGTCAGATCATCCGCCTAACGAATGGCCCAGATTGACTAGAAATTAAAATACTTTTACAAGAAAATTTTACATCTATTTTTAGCTTTGGGGGCGTTGCCCCCAAACCCCCCCGTGGACCCCCCTAGGCAACATTTAAACGATGAGCGGTGTTTCCGCCCAGTTAAGAACAGGGGGTCCAACACTTTGATACATATAAATAAAGAAGATAATCAGGCTCCACACCCAACAATATGTATAAGGTTGTCTGAAGACCCATTTTTTCATGGAAAGACAAAACACATAAATATTAAGTATCATTATATTCGAAAGCTAGTGTAGATGGAGTGTTGCTACTTTGATATATATCCACTGATGAAAAATTAGCTGACATCTTGAAAAAATCTCTTCCTACCAAGAATCTTGTTTTTTGGGAGACAAGCTTGTTTTGGTTGATATATCATCCCTAGTTTATAGGGAGAGATAGACACATCATTCTTGTCTTCACTTCATGAAGAAAGAATGGAGGATTGGGTAAGAATTTGGCATCTGAAACTATTTGAAGATGAGGTAGGGCCTCCAAGATAAGGGTGGTCATAGAGGAAATTGCTTGAGGATGTGGTATTCCAAGATAGGAATTATCTTGCAAGGACATAACCTGTGAACACTCAGGTGGGGTATGTGCCTTGAGAGACAATGATGATGGTATATATTAGTCATTGGTCTCGGCAACATTGTGCTCTAAACTTGTGGAGATATATAGCTGTTTGTCAAGGCCTTGATATGTGACAATGCTGGATGATTTGATGCAAAGACATGGCTTACCAATTCGACTCTTCTTATAATATCTATTCAAATTGAGAATGTCCATGTACCATTTATTAATACCTTTCTAGTTAAGAGGGAGTGTTGAAAAATGTGTAGCTAGGTTTGATCTTCATAAATATGAAATTTACTTTTGATTATTGTATATTTTAAAACGAAAGAAAATTTGTTACTGTTATTTTTGAAGTAGGGGTTTCATGCTCAAGGTATTTTATTTTAGAGTTCAAGCACCCATTGAGTGCTTCTATGATTTGTCCTAGGGTCAAGAAGTCAAAAGAGTCATTTCCATATATGGAAGACCCCATCAGGCACATTTTAAATTGTAAAAATATTTTTAATTTTTATTTTATAGTGTCAAGATACCTTCCAAGAGTAAGTCGGCCTGGAAATTAGGAAATTGGCCTATTTTAGGGAATTTCGTCCAGATTGAAGGCGTATGAATAGGAGGGAACTCAAACACCTAAGGAAATCATTCATCCTCTCATCATTCAAACAAAGGATAAGAAGAATATGGCCAACAAATAAGGAAGAAGGAAAAATACAAGTGTTTGGGTTATTTCTCTCTATATTTTCACACGTGCAAAGGAAAGGAGGCTAGCGCTTTGCTGGTGCAGGATCAAATTTGAAGAAAGTGCATAAAGAAGGTCAAATACAGGCTCATTAGACCATCCTCAAGCCCTAGAAGAAGGATAAGCTCAAGCTAAGGTCAAGAGAATCCATAGAAACCCTTAATCAACTCACACAACTGAAGGAAACAATTGGTGGAGGTGCCAAAAATTTCAGACTTGTAGTAGAGGCCAAAATTCTATAGTTGGGGGTCAAAATTGTGTTGTTGGAAGAGATTTGATTGGGTTCAACTTGGAAAAAGGAACCACATGACCACTAAGGTTGGAATTGATCTTGGTATAGAGGTATTGGAATTCATCAATTGAAGAATCTATAAGAAGAGAAGAAATTTGGGGGTTTTCCTTTGAAGTGGAGAGGTTTTGGCCCTGACTTGTAGCCTATATTTTGTGTTCCTGTGTACTATTGATATTATTGTTTTGGTATATGTTTGATGATAATAATAATATAATAATATAATAAGTAAGAAAAAGTAAAAATACATCACAAGAAGTTATCAAGTATAAGAGAAAACTATTGAAATTATTCTAATTGTCGCTGTATATATTTCTCAACTCTTTGAAGGGGAATCCAAGCCCAATTGGATTTGGAAGTATTTTACCGAACCATATTAGCCATACAATCTAGATATAATTTTTCTTCTCGAGCATCAACAAAAACAGTGCAACATAACTCACGGGCCTATGAGTGTGTTGGAACTTGAACATGCACAAGGACACTCCAAAATATTTTTGAAAGGTGGCTCTGAACTTATCATCAACATGATCAATATGCTTCAGAATGGCACCCCTGTCCATAATGTCTCATTAAGTTGGCACTGGGAGGAATTAATCTACAAGGCCTCTTCCATTCTAACACAAATCCTAGTCATCATTCCCTCCCATGTCTGAAGGTTTGGAAAAAAAGTAAGAGATCTTTTAGCTAATCATGGTTGTTTTCCTCTAGAAACTCTTTCCCCCACCTATAACCTCTTGCAAGAGTCTCTTATCAAAGACAAATGTTGGCATATTATGAAATAAGATTCATCCATACCATATGGGGTGACTATATCACAAAGGCGGGGGGCTACCACTACCCCAGTAAGCTAAGTGGCTAGGGGATGTGGTAGCACACCCCCATAACCAACCTTTATTGATTTTATCACATGAGGTTGCCTCATGTGAGAAAATATCTAGGAACCTAAACCATAATGGATTATCCCACCAACATTGAATATTGGTTGCCTCACCAAGCCTACCAATGCTTGGATTGTGTGAATTCTAATTTCCTTCTCATGTCATTCATTCCTCTCCTATCAACACTATTACTCCCATTCGAATTGTTTGGTTTTTGGATTGTTTTTTTTTTGTTTCCTCTTCTGAGCACCTGAGAAATCCACTTTGTGGGCACTGGTTGGCCCATTTTTGTGAGCCTCATCCAGGGCCAGTCCATTCGCTATTGAATCTTAATTTTTGTTCCATAATTGGAAATTTCACTTCCCCCTTCTAGTGACTTAAGGGGATTGTGCATTTGGTTTCGTAATATACTAGATTGGTGTCATTGTTTCCTTTTAGAACTTGAAATGTAGTGCATGTAGCGAATTTTGAAGCTGGCTTTCATAGCAAGGTTGTAGATATTTTTTTTTGGAGTTTTACATCCTCAATGTGCATATTTTTCATGTTTTCTTGGAACTCCCTCTATGGTCTTGTTTTCATTTACGAGTATGTTCACTTTCTAAAATTTCATCTAGCCAAATTTTCGACTGGGTTCTCTTCAAGAAACTCTTGTCTAGATCTTGTGGACTTGAATGTACTCCCCAACTGACATCCTGTAGAATTGCATGTCCTCCAGTTTTCCCCTTCGATCGATCTCAAGCTTTCCCTTCATCCTCTGACTCTCCCCCTATGATTTGTCATATGTCGCTGTATCCTTAATTCCATCTCTTTATTTGACTTCCTGTTATCTGAACCTTACCCCTCCCCATGTGACTAATCCCATTTGGGTACCCACCTATTCCTCTCTCCCTATGACTTCTTGGTCTTGTATTATTTCTGTGACCTTCCCAACGCTCCATCAACCTGCACATGTCCGATGAGGGGCGAATTATTTTTCAGGCCAGGCATTGGTAACTCCACAAGGCAACTTGTGTAGTTGCATTAACCAAAGCACGAATATATACATGAGTGGAGAGACTCTTGGGATAACAATTCCAAGGTCTCTTGGTTTTATCCAATTCATAACTACAATATTAAATTATTTACAATATTTAAAATAATCCCAATCCTTTTGGATTAGGTTTCAACATTTCCCCCCTTAATCTAAAGGGATGTTGGTGAGTCCAAGCATCATTCTAAATCTTTCAAACTTTTCTCTTCCAAGCGTTTTGGTGAATATGTATGCAATTTGCTTGTTTGTGGAAAACTGGTGAAGGTGAATAGTTTTGGCCTCAACATGATGTTGAATTAAGTGACACTTTGTATTGATGTGCTTGGTTCAATCATGGAACTTTGGGTTCTTGGGCAACTTTATTGCAGAAGTGTTGTCAATCAAAAGAGGAATTGAATGCACTTGTTTCTCCTATAAATCTTCCATATTTTCATTGAGCCGCACAATTTCATTTAATGCTTCAGCTATTGCCACATATTCTTCCTTAGATGTAGAATCTGCTAGAACTGATTATTTGTGTGACCTCTAGGAGACAACTTTTTATCCAAGACTCATAACGTAACTTGAAGTAGATACTCTAGTTTCTTTATGTCCATAAATATCTGAATTAGTGTATCCAATCAAGATGAAGTTATCCACCTATGTATGCTTGAGTCCAAAGTCTTGAGTTCCCTTCAAGTACTTTAGAAATCTTTTTTTTTGAAATTTGCAACAAGAAAGATTGAAAATGGCAACAAGAAGAGGCTTCTAATTTAATTTTCCCTTAATTAAATTAGAAGGAAATTGTAATTCCACATTACATGACAACTTGTATGAGTTAAATAAGTTAGGAAGAATTTAATTGGTCCAGTTAGTTCGAGTTGAGGTTTAAACTAAAGGCATATAGAGTGTATCCTACTTTTTAGGAGCCCTGGTTGATTTTATTTTGAGTTGTAATTAATTAACTTAATTATTTGAGTTAAAAACAATTTAACTAGTTATAACTGATGGAATAACTAGTGAGAGGTCTGGTGAATTAAATATGATTTAACTCACATGAAATGATCAACCAGATAAATGATAATTCAATCAAACATAACTCATGCATGTTAGTTTTGAGAAAGACTCAATTGAGATTGGAGTTAAAGGGAACTGTACTATCAATTGTATAATCACCCAAATTGTATAGGTGGTGCATGCAGTCAGAAGAAGGCCTAAAATAAATCGTTCCTTAATTAGAGAACAACTAATTTTAACCATTCAAATTTCCTTTAAAAGGAGGAATGAAGGCACAATTTTAATCATTGTTTTGGTGAGCACAAGTTGGCGAGACCAAGCAATAGGAAACACAAGTTTGTGCATGTAACTTGTGAGAGAAAGGTGTGCCAAGAGAAGTTTGTGCACGGGTTTGTAGTGACACAATCAAAGATAGTGAGAGCTCTCAAGCTTGAGAGTATCATTGTATTGTTTCATATTCTTGACTCATGAAATGCACATATAGATGGGTTTTTAGCTGAGGTTTTCCCCACATAAATATTTGTGTTGTGTGACTGAAATTATTTATCTTTATTGTTCATGTGATTGTGCGATCGTAATTTGTTTCCACAATTTGTAGAATAGATTCAAGTATTTGTTTTAGCATATTACAAGATCAATTGAATTTATGTGGATTGTCTACGTGGTATAAGAGCACTTTATTGGGCATAGTTGGGGGGATTTTATTTTTATTTTTTTTGTAGGATTTTTTTTGGGCAGGGAGTTTGCAGAGAAGATTTGAATTCTGGTGCAAAATTTTCAAAAAAAAAAGAAAAAAAAGATCTGGATTCCTTGTGAAAAAATACCCAAATTCTAAAAAAAAATCGGCCAAATTGGAGTTCGAATGAGGGAGATATTGCCGATTTAAATTTTATTTTTTTATTTTTTTTATTTTTTTTCTAGAAAATTTTGTGACGTCGCGATAGTTACAATGCGGATCTGAGTCAAGAACTTGTACGCACTTCAGGTACTAGAGGCATGTAGAGATTTGAGGAGCAAATCAAAGGTTACATACTTGGTGGTTGAGAGGGAGCATGAATTACCTCTCAACATGCAGCGTCAGAAGAAGCCTCAACAAGTTGTGGAGCAACCATAATTGGAGAAGCAAAGAGGAGACTGAGTGGAGGAATCCATTCAAGCAGAGACCTCCAGTAGGGGGACATTTCGAGCCAAGTGGGTAGAGGGAGCACATGCAGCCATACCTACAAGTGAGAGGTGGGGCGATGTGAAGTAATAGTCCCAAGAGTGTAGAAATTTGGGCAGGGTCCATTGAGATGTCTTGTCTCATGGATCATTACCTTGCTATGGGAGCCCAAAACACACAGTAGCAAGATGGATCAGTGGTGGTTGATGTAGTCAGATATCAGAGTGATAGAAGCAGAGACTAGAAATAGTCATATACTGGGGAGCACAGAGAAGAGTTGGCAACAGTGCAGATGGCACAATGAAGAGTCAACAATGACGCAATTTTTTTAGTAGACAGTGCAGTATCTAGTAGCAGTTAGAGACTCTGGTGACAAATGCATCATACTAATCACAATTGATACAGTTTGGATGCTTTTCAGTTTTAGAAGTTTCAGTATAAAGAACACTAGAAAGAAGTGTTGCATGCTGAACATTCCAAAGGTACAAGATCGAGATAGAGTTGAATTCCTTTCTTGTTGAGAGGGAGTGTTGAAATTTGCAACAAGAAGAGGCTTCTAATTTAATTTCCTTTAATTAAATTAGAAGGAAATTGTAATTCCACATCACATGCCAAATTTTACTAGTTAACTAAGTTAGGAAGACTTAGTTGGTTCAATTAATTCGAGTTGAGGGTCAACTAGAGGCATGTAGAGTTTATTTTGAGTTGTAATTAATTAACTTAATTATTTGAGTTAAAATCAGTTTAACTAGTTGTAACTGACGGAGGAACTAGTGAGAGGTCTAGTGTATTAAATCTGATTTAATTCACATGTAGTGATCAATCAGATAACTAATAATTCACTCAAAAATAGCTCATGCATGTCAGTTTTTAGAAATACCTAGTTGAGATTGGAGTTAAAGGGAAGTGTACTATCAGTGGTATAATCATCCAAATTGTACAGGTGGTCCATGTGGTCAGAAGAAGGCCTAAAACAAATCATTCCTTAATTAGAGAACTCACTAATTTTAAACATTAGAATAATGCCTTTAAAATGAATAATGAAGGCACAAGGTTAATCATTGTTTTGGTGAGCACGGGTTGGAGAGACCAAACAATAGGAAGCAAAAGTTTGTGCATGGAGCCTGTGAGAGAAAGGTGTGCCAAGAGAATCTTGTGCATAGGTTGGTAGTGAGAGAAAGGTGTGCGAAGAGAATCTTGTGCATAGGTTTGTAGTGTGCCTGAGAGAAGCATTGTATTGTTTCATATTCTTGACTTATGAAATATACAAATATCAAGGTTTTTAGCTGAGGCTTTCCCCAGATAAATATTTGTGTTGTGCGGTTGAAATTATTTCTCTTTCTTGTTCATGTGATTGTGCGATCGTAATTGGTTTCCACAGTTTGTAGAATATATTTAAGTATTTTGTTTTAGCATATTACAAGATCAGTTCAATCTATGTGGACTTTCTACACTATTTGCAGCATACCAATGACCCTCACAAGGATTTTGCATAAACCTGGAGAGGATTCCAACTGCAAATGAAATTTTCAGTATGGTAGTATTCAGGTAATTGAAAATTCCAATGAGCTTTCTGTACTTTGTTGCATCCTCAAATTCTTTTCCTTCAGTGGATGTTAGATTTAAATTCTGTTCCATTGGAGTAGTCAAAGGATTGCACTCAACAATTCCAAATTTTTTCAACAAATATCCAATGTACTTATTTTGAGATAGGAATATAAACTTCAGATGTTGGGTTACTTTAATACCAAGATAGTATTGAACATATCCCAAATCTGTCATTTCAAAACCTTTCCTCAGTTATTTCTTTATGGATGCAATGTAATTCTCACTGTCCCATTTCATCTAAAGATCAAATACATACACCACAAGATATATAATTGTTTTTCCAATGTTATTAATAAACAAAGTTGCATCATGAAGATCACAATGTTTGAAATTTATTTCAAAAGATGCTCATTCAATTTGTCATACCAAGCTTGCGATGCTTGCTTTTGGCCATACAAGGATTTAACAAGCTTGCATACTTTGTGTTCCTGACCCTTCACAAGAAATCCTTCTGTTTAGGACATAAGAAAATTCTCTTTAAGATATCTATTAAATAATTAATTTTTACATCCATTTGATGGAATTTCCAACCATTCGGAGTTGCCAAGGAAAAGAGAGTTTGAATGGTAGCCCATTTTTCCGTGGGGGAAAAAGTATCCTCATAATAAACCCCTTACTTTTGTGAAAAACCTTTTACCACAAGCCTAGTTTTATGCTTGTGAAGTGAGCTATCTGCTTTGTATTTTTCCTTGAAGACCCACTTACATTCTATCAGTTTGGTTCCCAATGGTGGATCAACTAGCTTCGACGTGCCATTCTGTATCAAACCATCATATTCTTTCTGCATCACTTCTTACCATTCATCATGAGAAATGACTTATTTGAATGAATTTGGCTCAAAATATGTGGAAAAATTTAGTTTACAATCATAAGAAACATCCATATCAACAGGTGACTCATAATTGTCTACATCACCTCAATTATGTCTAGTAAAGCTTCTTGTCCCTATCTTTCCAACCTCATAGGACAAACACTTTCAAGTGTCTTTGTGAGCCATTTTGGAGGACCTTTCTGAGATGGCCCAAGATGCTTAGTTGACTAAGATGGGGTTGAATCAATATTTAGCCTCACAATTCTCTAAATCACATCACTTAAAGTGTCTTCTTGATCAGTGGCTGGAACTTCATGAGGGGGAGAGAGTGATTCAAAAGGAGATTCCACAAACTGATCAAGTATAGGGAATCCCCCTTAAATATGTGCAATCTCATTATCAAACTCTTGAAAATTTTTTGCATGCTTGAATATGTCCAAGCGGTCAAGCTGTCGCTCAACAACATTGTCAGTCTTGGAAGATTCAAGAAAGATCACATCTCTAGATATTATAAAATTCTTATTTACTTCATCATAGATAAAATATGCTTTGGAGGTATCTGAGTACCCCAAGAAGATACATTTCTGACTCCTTGCACCGAGCTTGTTTCTATGTTCCTTAGGTATCAAGGCATAACAGTTGGAACCAAAAACCCTGAGATGCATTACCGAAGGAATGTGGGCATACCGCATTTATTAGGGAGTCTTGTTTTTCATAGCATGAGATGGACATCGATTCTTAATATACACATCACATAGAGCTGCATCAACGCAAAATATGAACTTAACATTCTTGAAAAAAATCATTGAACGTACCATATTTAAGATTGTCTTATTCATTCTTTCAACTACATCATTCTGTTGAGGATTATAAGGCACAATTATTTGATGTTTGATCACATGCTGGAGAATATAGTTTTCAAATTCATTTGAAGTTTATTATTTTCCATTATTAGTGTGAATAGAGCCAATATGATATTGTGCATCATTTTCAATCCATGCCTGAAAGTTATTGAAAGTTTCAAAAGTTTCAGATTTGTTCTTCAATATGTAGGTTTTAACCCTGTACAAAAATTATCTACAAACAAATCTTAAAAACAGAAAATAAACAATAGCGAGAGCATAAAACATAAAACATATATACACAAAGATTTTCCCTTGGATCCTAAATCAGGACGACCAGCTTGATTTTTCATTATATCCCTTTAAGTGTTACAACACATATACATACATGCTGAAGCATACATAAACCCCAATCCATTAAACCTAGATTAGAACATAACCGTAGTTCCCTTGACCGGATCTACAAAATAATAGGGGATGAAAACCATCGTCCCCCCAAACCATGTGCAAACCCATGCACAAAACCATGGGTGGGTCTGCCCACCAATTTTTTTTTTCTCGGGGCGCTGCCCAAGACCTCGACAGGGGGGGCTGCCGCCCCTCCTGTGGCCCCGCTGCTGCACATAGGACTAATCCTGGAAAGAAGATAACACATACCCAAAATTCTACCACTTGTTGTTTTCTTTCTACAGGGGGCCACATGAGAGCTTAATAATCAGTCCAGATTTGCAACACCCATTTTTTCTCTACATCAAGAGAACTTTTGAGTGCTCACAGACTTTGTCAATACATCTGCAACATTCTTCAAATTGTCCACCTTTACCAAAAACACCCTTTTATCCTCAACCATATCTCTCACAAAGTGATATTGAACATTAATGTGATTTGTCTTTGAATGATAAGTAGGGTTCTTAGCCAAGAAAATTGCACTTTGGCTATCACAGTATATCCTTATAGCTTGCTACACCAACCCCATACTTGAACACAATCTCTGCAACCAAACTGATTCCTTACTTGCATGAGTGGCTGGCATGTATTCTGCCTCTGTAGTTAAAAGAGACACTACAGACTGTCTTTTACTCATCCAACTGATTTCACCTCCAAATAGGCTAAACACATACCCACTTGTATATCTTCTTTGGTATAGATCTCCAGCCCAGTCTGCATAAAAAAAACCACAAATTTCCAACACCCTTTCCAATCCTGGTCTTTCCTGGTAGCACAAGCCATAATCACTAGTGCCACACAAATATATGAAAACCCTCTTCACTATTTTCCAATGCTCCTTCCCTGGGTTTGACATAAACCTGCTCAATACTCCCACTACATGTGCAATGTCTAGTCTAGTACAAACCATTGCATACATTAGGCTACCCTGCACTTGCATATGGAACACGAGACATATCCTCCTCTTCTTCTTGTGTCTTGGGACACTTTTCAATAGACAGCTTTACACCTACAAGAATAGGAACATTCACCGGTTTACTATCCTGCATATTGAACCTCTGCAATATAGTCTCGACATAATTCCTCTGGTTTAACCAGATCTTCCTCTTTTCCTGATCTCTCTTAATTTCCATGCCCAAAATATAGTTTGCAGGAACAAGATCCTTCATGTCGAATTTGGAGAATAGTTGGGTCTTCAAATCTTGGATAATTTCTTTGTCATTTCCAATAAACAAAATATCATCCACATACAAGACCAAATAAATAATATGGTCACCAATTAATTTGAAATAAACAAAGTGATCCTCCTTGCTTTTGGTGAAGCCAAGTCTCCGTATATAGGTATCAAATTTCTGATACCACATCCTTGGTGACTGTTTTAACCCATACAAAGACTTCTTTAACTTGCACAACAGTTCATTCTTCCCCTTCAACATAAAGCCTTCAGGTTGTTTCATGTAGATCTCTTCTTCTAGATCCCCGTGAAGAAATTCTGTCTTCACATACTTCTGTTCTACCTCAAAATCAAATGCAACAACAAAAGATAAAAGTAATCTAATAGAAGTAAATTTGGAAACAGGAGAAAAAATATAACCAAAATCAATTCCCGACACCTGGGAATAAACTTTTGCTACCAATCGAGCTTTGTATTTCTCCACCTTGCCTTCTACATTCATATTCTTCTTAAACACCCATTTGCTCCTGATGGGCTTCCTTCTAGTTGGCAATTACACCAGATCCCATGCCTCATTTTTGTGCACGGATGCCATTTCATCAACCATGGCCTCCTTCCAGAGTTTTCCATCCTCTGAATCTATTGCCTCCCTGACAGTTCTGGGATCATCATCAGTTATAGTTAAAGAAAAATTTGAACAGAAAGCAGATGGACTATACATTTCTGGTTGCCTTCTTTCCCGAACTGATCTTCTCATAGCTAGAGTTTGTGGCTCTTCCTCTTATGAATCTTCTTCTGTTGTAGAGTCTGATTCATCTTCCTTTAGCTCAAACTCTATCTTCTCAGGATCCTTTGGTAGGACTTCATGTTTAACAACATATTTCACCTCTCTAAACCCCACATCTCGGGTGTACGCAACCTTCCTTGTTTCTGGGTTCCAAAGCTTGTAACCCTTTAAACCATCCTTATACCTAATAAAGATGCACCTTTCAGATTTATTATCCAACTTGATCCTTTTCTCCTTTAGAACATGTACATATGCATCACATCCAAATACCCTCATATGTGAAAGAGAGGGTTTCTTACCAGTCCATACCTCATGTGGAGTCTTATCCTCCAACGCTGATTAAGGTGATCTGTTAACCAGGTAACATGCAGTCTCCACTGCCTCTGCCCAGAATTCTTGTCCTAACCTGATACCACTGAGAATGCTTCTTTCCTTTTCCATCAGCGTTTTATTCATTCTTTCTGCAACTTCGTTTTGCTGAGGTGTGTATGGAGTAGTCTTCTGCCGTGCTATACCACACTTCTTAGAGAACTCTTCAAATTCCTTCTTGCAGAACTCCCCACCATTAGCTGTCCTCAACACCTTTATCTTCTTCTCTGTCTGGTTTTCCACCAGAGCCTTAAATTATTTAAATCTATCAAAGTCTTCAGATTTCTTCCTCAAGAAATATATCCATGTATTCCTTGAGAATTCATCTTTGAATGAAACATAGTACACATACTTACCCAATGATGGAACCGACACAGGTCCAAACAAATCACTGTGCACAAACCTTAATATCTTATTTGCCCTCTTAGCACCAGAAGGAAAACTCACCCGATTTTGCTTCCCATATACACAATGTTCACAAAAATCGAAATCCAGAGAGAAATTAGACATACCTTCTACCATACCATTTCCATGCAGTATCCAAAGGCCCTTCTCTCCAATATGTCCAAGCCTTTGATGCCATAGCATGGTATTTTCTCCAGAGACCGTTAGGCTTTCCGCTCCACTTTCAGAAACCAAAGAACTGTTGCACCCATCAATAACAGTGTTGCCCCGAAGCTTGTACAAAGTTCCAATCCGAAATCCCTGCATTAATACCAGTGCTCCCCAAACCATCTTACAGGTATCTTTCTCGAACAATTTTTTACACCTGCATCATCCATCTTGCTTACAGAAATAAGATTTCTAGCCAATGCATGAATGTGCAGAACACTAGGAAGTGTTCTAATCCTTCCACTTTGCAGTTTCAGCTTGAATTTTCCATGTCCAACAATTCTGGCCTTCCTATCATCCCCTAAGAAGACATCACCGCCATAATATTTCTCATACTCGCAGAACCACTCCCTATGGGGAGTGAAGTGAAAGGATGCACCTGAGTCAATCAACCATGACTCATGATCTACATGTGTATTTGAAGAAGAAGCCAAATACACATCCCCACCTTCATCCGAGGTGGTTTTTGCCTCTGCAGAAGGACCTTCATCAGATCCCTTTCCTTTCTCGGGAGCTTTAGATCTGCATTCCTTTTTGTAGTGCCCTTCCTTTCCGCATTTCCAGCACACCTTTACAAACTTTCCAGGAGATTTAGATCTCCCTCTAGATTTAGATCTCCCACTCGAAACCTTGTTCTTGTTTCTGTTCTGGGACCTTCCTCGTACAGATAAGGCATCTCCATTCTGACCCTCCATATTTCTTCGTCTCATTTCCTCCGACAGCAAGGCTGAGACAATGTCATCAAAATTCAAGGTAGTTTTATTGCTACCTATTGCAATAACCAGACTGTCCCACGAGTCTGGTAGAGAACACAACAAACTGATGCACTTATCTTCATCTGAGATTTTAATATCAACATATGACAACTGACTTACCACAGTATTGAAGGCGTTCAGATGCTCTGTCACCGAGTCTCCATCCTTCATCCTCAGGTTATACAGCTTTTTCCGTAGGAACAATTTATTCACTAGAGACTTAGATTGGTACAAAGTCCCTAGCTTTTCCCACAAGGTCTTCGTCGTAGCTTCCCCAGATTCATTCAACAATACTGAATCTGAGACACACAACCGTATTGTGCTCTTAGCCTTCCGATCCAGTTTCTTCCAGTCTTCATCTGACATTGTCGTTGGTTTAGTACTTGGATCTACCGCAATCCACTGATCTTTATCCACCAGCAAATCCTCCATCTTGAGCTTCCACAACTCAAAACTCTGACCATTAAATTTCTCGATCTCTATCTTTCTGCCACTCGCCATATTCTTTCACCACAAGAATCGATCCCGTAAATCTCCCATTGAACAGGGTCTACCTCAGGCCCGAGCAAAAAACCCTCGGCAGCAAAGGCATCCCCTTGAAGCCGAAATAACTCTGATACCAAATGTAGGTTTTAACCTTGAATATAAATTATCTACACACGAATCTTATAACAGAAAATAAACAATAGCGAGAGCATAAATCATAAAACAAATAAACACAGAGATTTTCCCCTGGATCCCAAATCGGGACGACCAGCTTGATATTTCATTATATTCCTTTTAGTGTTACAACACATATATATACATGCCGAAGCATACATAAACCTGAATCCATTAACCCTGGATTAAAACATAACCGTAGTCCCCTTGATGGGATCTACAAAATACTAGGGGCCGAAAACCATCGTCCCCCAAAACCATGTGAAAAACCATGCACAAAACCATGGGTGGGTCCGCCCACCGATTTTTTTTTTTCCTGGGGCACTACCCTGGACTCTGAAAGGGTGGGCTACCGCCCCCCTTGTAACCCCCCTGCTGCGCGTGGGACTAATCATGGAAAGAATATAACACATACCCAACACAATAAATATACTGAACACAGTATGGTGTAGTCATCAATAAAGTGTCATCATGTATTTATTACTATTTGCAGAAGAAACAAGCATCAGGCCACATCAATTAGAATGAATGAGGTCAAGATTTTTATGTGCTTTGGAATGAGAATAATGAAAAGACTCTTTGTTGTGATTTCCTAAGATACAAGCATCACATTGCTTAAGTTTCCTAAGAATGGTTGGAAAACTAGTATCTGCACTTTTTTTCAACAAACAAAGGTTGTCATAGTTAAAATTTCCAAATCTAGCATGCCATAAAAGATTGGATGGTAGTGTACCTTCATCATTGTGAGAGTTGTATGAAACGTTCTATGCACGGGTAAAGGTTCCTTGTAGCTTCAATAGTCTTTCTTCTTCTATCCAAGTCATGACAAGTGAGTGGTCTAATGCTTTTTTTACCTCAACCTTTCCATAAAATATGTGAATGGAGTGGTCTTGTTGGCAGATGTGAACCAAGGACAACAAGTTTCTCCTCAACTCAGGGAGGTAGAGAACATCATGTAGAATAAATTCTAGAAGACCAAGCAATTTGAGTGTGATGGTGGCAAGCCTTGACGACTTGAGTTTTGACTTATCTGCAAAGTAGATTACTTCGTCAACATTATCAGTGAATTATTCAAAGAAATATCTTCTAAAAGACACCCAAAAATTTGCTCCTGAATAAAAAAACCAAACATCTTTCCATGAAGAAAGTGAAGCATTAAATAAGTCTTCAGTTACTCCAATGTTGCAACGTGCCACAACATAATGAGAAAATTCAAGTGCTTTACCTTTCCATTTCTCTGATGATTTTCCTTTCTCTTCATCCCTTTCTTATATAATCATGCCCCATGAGAGCTTACTTGTAGAATCATCATGCCCATTTATATTACACCATATGTAATGAAGATCAAGTCTTTCTTCTCAGAATTGTCTGCCCCCCTTGCCTCTATTATTCTTCCTTCCTTGTCCTCTTTGGACGCCTATTCCTTTAGAAGAATCATGTGCCCGATTCTTCTCTTTTTTTGCAAGGCACACAACTTCTTTAGGAGACTGAGCAACTATCTTCATCTTCCCAAAATCCTTCTCTCTTTTAGAAAAATCCTCAAGAGGGTTAAAGTAAATCTCCTTAAGTTTTCCACTAGCTTGTAATGACTCAAGATAATGGGAATAAGTGAGATACAATGCCTTGAAAAAATATGTGAGAGGAACATCCATTTTGACACCGATGGCTTCTATGTCATGCACAATGGCTCTTGATCGTCCTTCAATTCTAAATTAAATAGTTTGATCATTAATTCAACAACTTCGAGCTGAGAGTGCGAGTCATATAAATCCTTCAACTTCTTTAAGGCTTCAATAAAATTTGTGAATGATATAATATAATGACTCACCTCTTCATTTATTAATGCTAAAATCAAGGTATAGGCCTTGTTGTTCTTGTTCTCCCAAATGGTAAGATCTTTTTCTGAAGTGGGCTTCTTAGGAGGATTGCCTCCTTCTCTTTCACAAACTCCTTTCCATAATTCATTAAAAAACAACATATGTTTTATCTTCCTAGACCACTCACGATAGTTCTTTTTACCAGAGAGAACCACTCCAACTATGAAAATGAGTAAATAAATTATCAAAAAAATGTATACTAATAATTTCCAAAATAATCACAACTTTACTTTCTATTTTTAATTTTTTTAATAACAACCATCAAACTCAGCCAATGTGAATATAAATGACAACCATCAAACTAAACGAGTGTGAATATAAATGAAGAGAAACATACAATAAAAATTTAATTTAACGCTCAGCAACTCTCATAATATATATCATTCAACATATACCATTATATACCTTACGACCCACCAAAACTCAAGGCATACATATACTCATTTAAACACCGCTTTCATAAACTTTCAAGGTATGCATGAACCATACACACTTATGTAGTAGTCGATATAGAAAGGAATTTAAACTACTATTTACCAATTATTTTCATAGCTTTAAAAAGGAACCAAACCACATATACATTCACCATACATGACCTTTTTAAAAACTATTCAACACATGTCATCGACCACCCAAAAAAACTTCAATGCACTATGCATATATCAACCTTCACAAATGAATTAATGTAGAGCTTACCAAACACCTAGCATTTATAGCCAGTGGAATTCAATGCACCATTCAACGCAGGTTCTTCAAAAATGATTTAACGCAGGTATTTGAACTTTTACAACAATTTGAATGAGTTGTACCAATTTTAAAGCAACACGGACCCATTCCACTGCAATGTAGATCAAAATTCAATCAAACGTAGCACCGGGAGTGACGGTTTTCAAAAAAACGCAGAGGACCAATTCACAAGCAATGCATAATTATAACTGTTCAATGCACCACAGGCTCTAGGAAACTATGTAAACGACCCACACAGTCATCCCAACAACACCAAATGGACTATCCGCATGAATTATTTGCATAGAATTTTGCAAGGAACAAAGACAAAGCAAGAACGAGAAAAGGGACAGAATATGTCATAGAGCAGAGAGAGACTAATTTTGGGCCTTTGCCCTGCTACCATGTTATCTAGACATTGGTAGCTCCACAATGAGACTTATATAATTGCATTAATAAAAAAATGAATATATATATGAGTGGAGAGACTCTTGGGATTCCAATTCGAAGGTTTTTTAGTTTTCTCCCATTCATAACTGAAATAGTAAATTATTTAAAACATTTACATTAATCCCAATCCTTTTGAATTAGATGTCAACTTTATTATCAAGAGCAAGCTTTTAGAGGTCACTCTCGTACCCACCAACGTCTGGAAAAAACAAGTGAGACTTTGTAACCTTACTGTGGGCCCCATTTAGGAAGATATAACTCACATTGAATGTGAGAGAGCCTTTGTGTGACAATAACCTTCAAAAGCCAACGTTCTCACCAAGATAACTACCCAGGTGCTAGATGTAGGTCACACACGAGGTTGCTTCAACCAATATATATACAATATCGACTTATACCGACATCTAAAGTTTATCCCTGGTCATATACCGATGGACCAATTTGAGCATAGAGCTAACATCCTCCACTCTTTGGAGCACCTCCATCATCATCTAAGGGGACCTAGATTAGTATTTGAATCACATTGAGAAGCATTTGGGAACCCCACCTCTGACTGTCAACAATCCCAACAACAATGAGGATCCAATTCAAGTTGTTGTCGCTAATTCCAATCCATCTGCTTAGTTTATGTCATGCTCCATATTATTTTGAATTCTAATCTCATAGTATCTCCAGTTGGGCTATCTACTCTAGTTTTCAATTGTTATCCGAGTCTTTTTTGACATTTGCTATCTTATTCCTCTATGTGAAGAGTTCAATTTTGGTTATGGTTTGATCTTCCTAATGAAAGACCGACCTAAGATATTCAACTGTTTTATGCACATTCCAATTTAGAGGGAAATAAAATATTTACACTCGTCCCCTCCCCCTCCCTGCCCCTCCGAGAAAAAAAAGAAAAAGAAAAAGTAACCAAACATAATTATTGCACCTCAGGTAGAAGAAGAGCAACTAAAACAAAATTCTTGAATGTTTCTTATGTTTATTAAATTGAAGAATTTCAACTTCAACATTTCCATATTGTGGAGAAACTTCAAAAAACTTCATAAAGAAGATGAAAGTTCAAACCACTATTATTACAAGACGATATATGGGTTAGGGGGATTAGGCATTTGGGGGATTGAACATAGGACTTTTAATTCACATTAAATTTACATTTTCACATATTTTCCAAGTGAACTACCCTCAAAAGAAAATAAAAAAATCAGTTTTTTTTATTAAAAAGTAAGATTTAGGAAAAAAAAATAGGTTAGATAAATTTTAATAATCACATCAATATTATTATGAATATGAATGGGAGAAAAAAACTTGTATGATTAAATTGTGTATTTATATGTATTAAATTCGTCTATACTAACATTAAAATAAAATAAAACTTTGTTACTAATAAATAAATAAATATAATAATGGAAACCATGTAAAAATGAAAATTAAAAATTACAAATCAATTTTTACAACCATTATTTTACCTTTGTATTGTTAATATTAATGACATAGTCTTTGCACACTGCAATATTGAGTAATGATATAGCTCTTCAAAAGTTTGATTATTTTAATTTATTTCATAACAAATATTGCATTGCAATTAACACTTTTTACCATTCTAAATCTATATAAACCTAATCCTAATATCCAAAGTGAATATTAAGAATCATTCAACTTCATGCATATCGATTTAAAATTTAAAATTAAATAATAGTTAAAATTTAAATTTTTAAACTAATTGCTAACCTTGAAAGTAATAATGATAAGCATAACATTCCTAATGCACCAATCTGCCTTGCCTCCAAAATATTAAAATTAAAATGTGGTAATAACTACCTAAAATTTTTACAATTCTAAAATCTATAGAAACCTAATACTAACATACAAAGTGAATATTAAGAATCATTCAACTTCATGCATATTAATTTTAAAATTTAAATCAAATAATGATTAAAATTTAAATTTTAAAACTAATTACAAATCTTGAAAAATAGTAATGATAACCATAACATTCTAACACACCAATCTGCCTTGCCTCCAAAATATTAACATTAAAATGTTGTAATAACAACCCAAAATTTACACATTAGTATTTCACATTTGAACGTTATCGATCACCTAAAGCCACACCATATCACCATCACAATTACCTTTCCATCAACTCTGACATCTAATCGATCATAGAAAAGAAAGTAAGCATATAAAATTTTATATAAACCAATTCATTTTTAACTTAAGGCCAATAACTTGCTTGAGATAACCCCACCATTATCTAAATAACTAAGTAGGAAGAGACATGATGTGGATTAACTAAGTAGGAAGAGAAATGATGTATAATCCACATTAGCGATCAAATTGGCTTTACTCCCAGTCATACCAAATGTTAAAATATACATTGATTTTGTCAATCGGTAAAATGTTCTACAAAATACACACTCATTAAACATTGGCTTAGAATTAACATTAACCAAATCTCACAATTTTGCATTCATAAATAATAAATTGAATAAAAAAAATCTATCATATAATCCATTAATAATATACAAAGCATTCCCAATTATTTATAATAAGATACGAACAGTAAAATGTGACGCTGTGGCTAACCATTAAGGATTTCATGAATATGGAAAGAAGAAACTAGTCCTTAATATTACTTTGTTTGAAATGGTAAAAACTCCGTATACTATAATGGTTTAAATATCACTGAACAATAACGCAGCAACCTTAATAAAAGTCATCATAAATGAGTTTGTGTAACCTAATAAACAAGGGAGGCTGCATAGCCGCTAGTCCTTGCCTTGAGGGCGAATAAGAAATCACTTGATATCAAGAAATCACTCGATATGAAAGAGCTCTTTGAAATAATAAGAAATAGTTGTGAGAATAAAAAAATTTAATCCAGAAAATCGTAATTTGGTTTTTGGAACAGGTTTTCAATTGAAATGGAAATATCAGCACTTGGGTGAGGGTGAGTAGTAAGTAAAGATGGATAAACCAGTGGTTGTTACTGAGTTGTAAAATCCAGCTAAGCAGGGCAATATTTAACAAGCAGGGGAAGTGAACAACTCAATTGACTAGCTCGTCCAAGTAATCGAATCAATCCGGCGAATTATAGTAGCTCGTCCCACTAATCAATCAATTCCGCGAATTATAGATAAACCATTGAATTGTGCGCCAAATAATTGGTACATGGATACGGACAATGTCTTTACATGGATCCTCAAATACTTCAGAGATCATGTCAAACCTCTGAAAATTGTGACGGTACTCTCTATATAACTGCACCTCCGTTTTTTTTTGTTTAGGGAGATTTATAATGCTTTGTTTAGGGAGTGTTACTTCAAGAACTTCAATTCTCTTTTAGGTATGCGAAAAAAGAATAGCCAAGAAAACTGGAAATAACAATTCTCTGTTAGCGATGCGAAAACAGAATAGCCAAGAAAACTAGAAATAACAAAACAGGTTAGCTTTGCATGGACGAAGTCAATTGCTGGATTCACTGCTTGAACTCCCCTCAAAGCAAGGAAAGGATATATTTTAGAAAACTATGCACTGTCTGAAAGGAAGAATTATAAATTTAGTCAAAATTCAAATGCTATTCAATATCTGCAAGTTCGCTTTTACTTCAATAGAAATTCACCTATGCCTTCTACAACTGTTGTTGCGCCTGGCAGAGAAGCTCTGCACAAGGTTTCTGTGTTCTAAAGATGCAGTTACAAAGGATACATTTTAGAAAACTATACACCGTCTAAAAGGAAAATTATAAATTTAGTCAAAATTCCAACGCTATTCCAAGGGTGCTAGAATGGATAATGAGTTCCAATTAAATAGGAAGTCCGGGTCACAGCACTACAATCTACTGACAAAACTCGCAGGTCCATGTGGTTAACATGAATAGTTACTGATGTCACGAGTTGTTAACGTGATGCGACACGAGTGGTTAACATGAAGGGAAAAGACCTATATAACATTTAACATTTACAGTGGTTTCCAGCAGCAAACGTGTGCGAAATATAATATATGGGAGTTGTCTTTTGATCTACGAATCGGGAGCTGATGTGACAGCTCCCGATCGCCCAGCTCCGGCAACCTCCCCCCCTTCGGCACGATGTGGACCCCGCGCGACCCCAAGCTCCAAATGGCGACGGAGACTGAAAACGCTCGGGACAACGGAGTTAGCGGACCCCACCACCTCGCGCCGGCTCCGCCACTCCTCTCGCGAGCGCCCCTCCTCTGCCACCCGCCGCTCTTCCCCCACCCGCCACCCCCACGACGCCCGGCCACCTACCCGAATTTAATGCTGCGTTTTCATCAGCCGCGCGTTTTCATAATCAGTTTTCATCGTGCTCGGGGTTTTCATTGTCAATTTGCATCGTGCTCGGTCGCGCCAGGGTTGCCAGGGAGCAGTGGAATCCATTATTCGGAGCGGAGCAACTGCATTGCCTCCTGGTAATTATCAGAGAATTTATCGTGTGTTGATGTTTCCGCTGGATTAATTATCGTGTATGCATGTTTTTGCATTGCTGTGACTCGTTGTGTGTTTATGTTTTTGCATTCAACCTTTCATGATTGAAACCAGATTGAAAGGAAATGACTGTATCGTGTATGCATGTTTTTGCATTGCTGTGACTCGTTGTGTGTTTATGTTTTTGCATTCAAGAAACCAGATTGAAAGGAAATCACTATATGGATTTCAAACCAGAGAGATGGGGAAATGACTGTATGGATTTCAAACCAGAGAGATGGTTCAATAACGTCTTTTTTCCAAAATTCGCTGTCTTCAATGGAGGTCCTCGCGTGTGCTTAGGAAAAGATTTTGCTTATTTAAATGCCAGATTTCAGTGGTCATTAAAAAGATTGCAAGGAAAGAAAACTACAAACTGAATATAAGCAATTACAATCAGATTTCTAGACCATGGCTTTTCCATTGGGAACATTTATTGATGGCATCCCAAGCTGCCAAACCCAAAATCTGCCTATACAATGCTCTTCAACTTAAAACCCAAACAAATCTCAGTCAGGGTTAACCTTCACAATTGGAAACTATTCCATTTCGACCTTGACCTTAGTTCAAAATATAACATTAAAGGTAGAAGCATTATTCTTTTTTTATATTGCTATGGTTGAAACCATACCATAAACCCACTTCATAAATATATTGAATTCATATTGGTTAAAAACCAAAGCAAATCTTTAGATCCAACCATACATTATTTTAAACCTTGAATACTTTTGAAGCGAAATTGAACCTCGCTTAATCACAACTGGGCTTTGATTAAAATCCAGGGTACCATTCACACATTTAAAGTTTGGAACCAATGCGATATTTTATTCATTCAAGGTCCGACTTTGCATTAAAATCCAAAACATAACTTTGCCACAACTTTTACCAATCATCATCCATTTGATACTTTCGAGCTGGCAACTTTTATCAAAGGTTGTAACATACCTTATGTTCGAGCCTTCATTTAATATTTCATTTCCATTGCAAGTGCTAACTTTGTTTAAAAACAAACACCAACATCTATTACTATCCGGTCCCACACTTATCAACTTACCTTCACCATTCGTTTCATCTGACGGTCGACGCATCACCATGCTTCCATTTGATAATCCAACGACTATCGCTCAGCAAAAGCTCACAAACCTTAACGTGTCAAACGCACGTGACAAAAGCTGTTTTTAAATTCCGCCTTTGCTACATGTCAAATGCTAGCTGATATCGCATTCGATCTGGAAATTACCACCTACCCTTCTTTGGCAACTAGTTAACGGTTTTCTCAAACTGCTTTCACTGTTTCACTCTGCCGGTTCCGCTCTTGACCATTGAATCATGGTTCCAAGGCATATGTTTTCAGGTATCAAAACCCTTTCACTGTTCCATCTCAATTCACAGTTCCAACTCCCATTGCCTTTAATCTACGCGATTTTCGGCCATTTAAGATTGAACCTTGTGTTGTATTGATGTGAATCAATATATTAACGCATTTCCGATAATCAGAAAACTACTCCTCTATCACAGTTTTAACAACGATCCCATTAGTCTTCGTTCCAGCATTGATTTGAACTCAATTCCATCATTCTGTTTTCATTCGACTTGAGGTTCGAATGGAACTATGGTTCCAACTAAATTTCAAACCTTCCTGGAAATCGCTTTCTGATCTTGAGCCAAAGAAACCATAACTCCTCGATTTCTTCTGGTTCTTCAATCTTCAGGTTCAATTGTAATTATGCCCTCCATTCAAATTTTCATCATTTCATTCCAAAAATTGACTCTGCCATGTTTTGATTCCTCATTCGATCCTGAAGGGATCTAAATCAAACATATATAAACTTCTAATTCGTTGGTCTCTTATCATAGATGAAATGGGACCAGCTTCTAGAACCCAGAAACACAACAGTTAGAGAATAAGTAAATCTCTCACGGAAATCAAATAATTATAACCCTTGCAATTCTAATCACTTCAACATTCATTCATTTGATATCTTTCAATTGAGAATTATACCACATAGAATCATATACAGATTCTCAATACATAACAGAATGAAACAAAGCTCTCTGCAATCAAATATCCATTTATCAAAAACTCTACAAATACAATCACTTGTTCTTACAATCAGGATTTTGGCCAGATATGCATTACATAGCCTTCATCCCCTTTTCTGCCCAAGCCCGTAGGCTTTAAAACTAAATTCTTTGTATCATCTAAATCACTCTCATTCCTCTCCCTCCTCTAATTGCCCGAATCTTACAATTTATAAAAGAAAGCATTTATGAACTAAGTTAGTTCAAATCCCAGAAATCTTTCACTATTCCTTAGATTACCTATTCAACTCCTTCTTTCACTCAACAAAATCTTAAATTAGTTTTCTGTTCAATCTCTCAAATCTATTATAACTAAATAATCTAACTACATGGCTTGATCTCCACGCAGGGAGGATCACTTGCCACATTTCCCTTTTTAAACTCAGAATTTGACAACAATAATTACATATATACAATTAATTAATTAAAATTCAGCTTAAGCACTTGTCTTCTAATTCTTAAACAGCCACAACATGCGATCAACCCATCACATTGCTGGCCGTTCTAGATGCCCCTGCATCATTTATCGTACATTAAAGAATCATAAGGTTAAGTTTGGATGAATCCACAATATATTCAAGGTTTTCTAAGTGAATCATGTAAGAGTAGTCCTAAACATTCTTATAAATCTAGTCAAAGACAATGTCCATGAAATTCTCCCAAAATCAGTCCAAGACAGTCACCACCTAGAATCATGGCTAGTGTTCAAAATCAAAGAAGGCATCGGTTAACAATAGGTAGTTTTTCACTACCATTCCAATATCATGATCTACCTAAGAATATAGAGAAGTTTTTTCAAAAATTCAATTCAAAAAATCATGAAATTCTAGAAATTTTCATTTTTAAAACTCCAATCTTTGCATCTTTCAGATTTCAGCAAACTATGCTGCTTCTGCAAGGATTTTGAGGGGGTTGTTTTTGGCCACTGCGCTCCTCCCTCTTTTATGCTTTTTCTGAACTGTTTGCGATTTTTTTTCACTTTCTACTGTAAGCTCATCAATAATCACAATTGGTTCCTTCAGTTTGGGATTTAACTTGGCTTTCAATCCCAACCTCAATTTGTTTGTAGGCCTTGTTCGTGGCCTCTTACAATATTTTGTTGCATGCTGAATTTCTGCAATTGTTTCATCTTTGTTGTTCTCTTCGAATTTTGTTTGCTGCCATGTATGCCTCCTGTTAGGGTTGTCAGTGGCTTTTGTAGCAGCTTGATGACTGCTCTCGGCCTCTGTAGGTAAAGCCCTTTCCTTCCTATGTTTTCTAGGAAGTGGCTGTGGAATTACCCTCTCACTTGACTGTTGTGCTTGATTCTTTAAAGCATCAAGGTACAAGATCTGAATGAGGCCATGGTGGTAGACATCATGGGGATATAAAATCTTTCTTTTTCTTGCACAAGCAACCATTTTTATTAAGCTCTGATGCAAGAAATAAGGGAGATTCATCTTATTGAACCCGGCCATGTGTACCAAAAATCTCATGTGATAAAGGAAGACCTTAGAAAAATGCCGATCACATGTTAAATAAAGCTGAGTCCACCACATTAGTTTTTCCCACTCTGGTTTTAAAATGCGAGAGTGGACCCCAACGCTCCAGCAAGGGTCATGACAATTGTCTTTTAGGAAGAAATTCAGGTTTACACCCTGTATTGGTTTCCTTTTGAACCACCCTTCTCCCTCAGCTACTATGTTGGTTGCTTTTGCAATGCTTTCCTCTGTTACACGAAACAATAGCCCCTCAACCTTCGCGTTGTTACCATCAAAAGTATCAACGAAATCAGAAGAATATTTCATTTTATGCCCATTGAACAACTTAATGATGGGCAACCAGCCTGCTTCGCTAAAATATGGAAATTCATCAGCACCATATATTTCGAATGCACAAGCTCCATCCGGCTCATAACGATATAGGTGCCCACTCTTGCCCATCTGTCACAAAAAAATGAGTACTTATCAGAAATATAGTTTAACTAATGCAACAAGACAGTCATAATGTGCATTAACTCTACCCGATGATGTTACATTCCAAACAAACAAACTAAAACAAATAAACACCTCGTGAGCATATATAATTGTGCTCTAAGCATGGTTATAGAATAACTATAGGTTATTGATCTAAATAGTAAGTTTTGATTATAAAATACCAGTGCAATGATAGTTTTCTCAATTTACAAATGCATATCAAATTCCTTTCAAAAGGGGCACTCTAGGGAGTTATATGACTTCTACTACACGCCTCCCAAGGAGGAGGTGGTTAAAATAAGCATGATTATATGGCAGATCTTAGTCATGGCAGATTTATAAAAAACTTAAAAGTTCCAAAATGTTGGAATTTTTTTCTTGTAGGAGCTGGAAAATGATTTTCCAGTGCCTACAAGAAAATTTTCGAAAATGTATTGCATCATTACTATCTCCAAAAGTAGTGCACTTCACTGATGGTCACATTGTGAGAAATTTTCAAATTCAACCCATTTTTTTTGTTGTCTACTGGGTTATAGTTCAAAGGCGTGGATGGTGGCATTTCAAGCTGTCTGTCAATGTTCTAATCCCCTGGGGGCATGTGCAGAGTGTCACCCTTCATTCATTTTTGGGTTGGTTTGTCTACAAAAGCAGGCTGGTTTGTGGCTGGCTCCTGATGGACCAATCACTTTCAAGAAAATGAAAATCCCGGGTTGATTTGTCTTCAAAAGCAGACTAGTTTGTGGCTGGCTCTTGATGGACCAATCACTTTCAAGAAAATGAAAATCCTGTTGTACCAAGAGTTGAGTCAACAGATTTCATTCATTTCAATGTCCAGAGATCTATGTGAACACTTCTCGTTAGGTTTCCTTGGGTTAGGCTAGAGGCTTCAAGGGAGAAGTGTAGGGACATGGTTCCCTAGTGTGAGGCCTATAGGGTACTTTGAGACTCTTCAAAGTAATTGGAAATCATAGATGCAACTAAATCAAACCACAAACAAGTCAAGCTAGAGGGATCTATCCCTGCAAAATTGGTCTCTGCCTCCACTATATAACATAATCTTAACTTTGATAGGGCATCAAAGGGAAACTTAGGACTGTCAAGTGCAGGATGGATATTTAAAGGATTGGATAGAAAATATAGCTTCGATGTTTGTAAAAAAATTAGGTCACAACTCAAATGATGGGGTTGAACAACAAGTCTTATCAGAGGATATAAAATAGTGAACCAAAATTGCTTTTCCAACTTGGTCGTCATAGGAAACCCTTAACTTCTCATAATAACTATGGAAAAAATAATTTATGGTTTTAGCCCCAAAAAAATATATCAAGTAAATGAGTCAAAATGGGTCTATGAAAGTAGAATTGACATCGAAAATATAGGTCATAATCCCTCCCATATAAAAGCAATGGGTAACTCTTTGTTAGATTGGTTGGCCAATGAAGGGGTGTCCAAAAGAAATATGCTTAATGTATGGATAGGGCTAGAAGCATTCCCATCCCTACTTTGAAAAAATTATCTTATACTTTAGAAATAAGGTGAGGTAAGAAGCACACAACACATGGAGTTAATGGATAGCAATAAGTGTGTGTTGTGGCATGTGGAGCAATTTTAGGAATTCATGGAGATCGAGAGTATAAGGGGTGGAGAGGGGTGGTATAACCTCCCATCACACACCCCTAGCCATGATGATAATTAGTTATGACATAAATGAGTAGGTTGTGTTATAGGTCGTCTGTTGATGCCATTTACCATATCTCAATGTTGATGCCATTTTCTCACATGTTATCTGAATCAAATACATTAATTCAATTGCAATCTACCATAGAAGTTATCAAGAGCTAAACAAAAGCAGAGCATTAAGACTACTATCAAAACATTATCAAGGTTAACAAATGTGACCTACAAACTTTTAGACCAAACCTGTCACACCCATGTATTGATATCCAAAACCTTAGAGAATACATAATCACCTGCTTCTGAAAGTTGTTGCAGTTTCCCAGAAAACCAAGATGGTGACCAAAAGGAGAAGCCCTCAGAAACACAATATGTAGCTCTTCCTATCAAATGGTGAAAAAAGGAACCATCACCAAGAATTCTCAGATGTTATCTGAATCAAATACATTAATTCAATTGCAATCTACCATAGAAGTTATCAAGAGCTAAACAAAAGCAGAGCATTAAGACTGGTATCAAAACTTTATCAAGGTTAACAAATGTGACCTACAAACTTTTAGACCATACCTATCACACCCATGTATTCATATCCAAAACCTTAGAGAATAAATATTCACCTGCTTATGAGAGCTGCTGCAGTTTCCCAGACAAACAAGATGGTGACCAAAAGGAGAAGCCCTCAGAAACACAGTATGCAGCTCTTGCTATCAAATGGTAAACAAAGGAACCATCACCAAGAATTCTCACATGTTATCTCAATCAAATACATTAATTCAATTGCAATCTACATAAGCCATGTGTCTATCTGTTACTTTCCTTATGTCATATAAGAAAATTCACTGCCATTCACTATCATTATGCATGATTGTTGCTATCAAGTTTAAAGGGTTATTGAACTATATCAAGGTGACTGGCATATCACAAAGCTCACTGCCAATGTCATTCTAATCACATAGAGTTGCCAATCTACTAACAAATGAACATTGAACATGTTGCAAACAATTTGCTTAATCAATAGAGAGAGAGATCACAGGTTATATTACAAAGTTCATTGGCATAAGGTTCAACAAGCCACTAATATTGTCAATCCAGGAGTTCTTATATTCACTTTCATCAAGGGTTACTACTAGGTTTACTTATAATCTATAATTTAGTGGGGGTGTCACCATCATGCAACTAGTTCACTACAATATTATATCATCACTTCCATGTAAGATCGCTATCAACAACGCACTGTCAAGGTCATGTCAATGTTCCTATGTTACTCCGAACTTCCATGCCCTGGATTTTGGCTAGGGAATTGATTTCTATGTTTCTAGACATTCCTTGTACATGAGATTCTTGGTTATGTTTTGGCAATTAGCAGCAGCATGTTTTTGTAATTATCTTATTGTTATCTTTTAGATAGTATAATACATGAATATGTTGCCCTGTCATCTGTTTTGGAGTTTCACTGTAGTAACGCTCATATTACATCCATAGTTATCTTACTGTGATTCCTCTGTTTTATCACAATTATTTTATGTCCTTTAATTAAATTTTAAATAGTATATTATGCTTGTGTGCATTGGCATGTTGTTTGATATCTCTCGGTTCACTTGATGTTCTAGCTCAAGCCATTATGAATGCTCTTCTTGGATATGTAATTGCATTCTGTCTTTTGCTTGTTTTGTGGAATTAGTATTGCTGATTTAGGTAATCTGTAGTAAACATATTGTATATGCTGAGGCACAACATCTACATTATTATGCTTTACTTAATTTCTTCTATTGAAAATGTTGTATCCCTGTTCCTTTTCAGGGCAACTCAAAGTACTTTTGTTAGTGCATTTCTTTTATTCCATAGCCAGGAGTTTTACTGGTCGTGTGTGCCTAGGTGTAATGTTTGTGCACAATTTATTTATTTGAAACATAACAACCTATCCTATCTAGGAAGTGTTCGTCTACTCTGTTTTATAGCATGAACTTGTGTTTTTTTTAACAGAAATTTTGTTATAATGGTATAAGGGAGTTTTTCAAATCAGGCCCTGGCTCTCATATGCACAATTATATTAATAAATTAATACCATGACATGAACTACCTTTTAACCAACTTTTGATGAATTTTATCCTAAGTGAAATGTCAGTGGAACTAGAGTCTGTATGTCGAGTTCTCGTATTCAATGAGGCAAGACTGTAAATTTATAGAGTAAATATGAATTTGGTGTGGTCTTTAATGTCCAGTTGTCGACTTCAATGAGATAAGACTATAAATATACAGATTAAAATATGGATACGATGTAGTTGTGACTCAGTTAAGGAAGTATATGTATATAACCGAATTAATAAATATGACCCGGATCATTCTAGAGTAAGGGCCGGAATCTTGAGATGCTTAGATTATACACAAAGATATTTTTTATTGCAATAGACAAAGTGCCCTAGCTATTGGAATTTTTACCACTGCAAGCTTTAGCTTAGAATAGGATCAACACCTTCATACAAGAGCCCAAAATACAGATCAAATTTGTTGCATTGTAGGATCAATTTATCATTGCAAGGTAGACTCATCATTAACTATTCATTAACTATTCTTGAACTTAATTTTAGATACTACTTAATGGACTTTTCCCATCCCTCACCCCACTTTGACCAAGCCAAGTATAAACCATAATGATAACTGCTAAGGCATCCTGCTAAATGTATTTTTTAAGAAAACAATAGGTTAGTGGTTCAAACTTTTCGGGGTATATTATCTATGTATTAACAACTTGTTATTCCTATACTATTAATTAAAGGAATTACTCCCACTATACTATTAATTGTTCATGTAAGATTATTGGATTTAGGTGAGTGGCCACATTCACTCACTGGTTCATTTTCACTCTATGGCGGAAACAATGCATTTCTATTCATTTCAAAGGGATTTATGAATCATCGCCCAGAGGAAATGGGGAAGTATATTATCCACTGCTTTCTACAACACATGTGAACAATGAAATGGATGGGAATGATATACAACCGAACAAAGAGAGGCTGACGATAGGATACTTCTAGATAATATAGAGTGTTTTTTAAATTGTTTCATTACAGAGGATTTTTCTAACTGAAACAATATTGCATTTGGGGTTTTTTTTGCAGCTTAAGAATACAAGAGCCCACTGCAAGTTGTAGCTTAGAATAGAATCAACACCTTCATACAAGAGCCCAAAATACAGATCAAGTTTGTTGCATTGTAGGATCAATTTATCATTGCAAGGCAGACTCATCATTAACTATTCTTGAACTTACTCTACATAAGCCATTGCAAGGCAGACTATTCATTAACTATTCATCTACTATTCTTGATCAAAACCTTAGAGAATAAATATTTACCTGCTTATGAGAGCTGCTGCAGTTTCCCAGACAAAAGGAAAAGAAAACACCATCAAACGAAAGGAAAAGCAAACACTGTCAAACATATGTCCTCAGAAACACATTCAAACACCGTCCTCAGAAACAAAGTATGCAGGGATTCCTATGAAATGAAAAAGGAAAAATAACATAAAACATTCACAAAAAAAGGAGTTGCTGAGGCGGTGTTAAACAAAAGGCACTTTGGAGCACGTAGGAGCGGTGTAAGACATCCACACCTGACATGGACCTCGATAAGGACCGGTCCCAACCACGTGGAGAAAAAGTGATGAAGGTGGTCAAGAACCGGTCAAACCCACATCACATCCTATGAACTGTTATAATTTCAATTTTGGGATTCTAACCTGATACCATCAACAGATCTATGGTTTTCCCCATCGTAATCAACGGGAAAAGGGTTTATAAATTTGTAGGATTATTCGTGATTTTTTTGCACTCGAGGGTGATCGATATGAGAATATGAAGTCGTTGTGATATATGGGTAATGAAATGGGTAATGTTATAGTTCTCGTAGTGGGTTACCCATTTCAACCAATTCCAAAAGTGATTATATTTTCTTAATCTATGAATGAGATATATAGGAATGTTGTTAAGTGGATCATGTTAATAAATGGGTGGACATCACTGTTAATGAAATGGGTAATGTTTGTTAAATGGGTAAGGTTAGTTAATGAAATGGGTAATGTTCTAGTTCTCATAGTGGGATACCCATTTCAACCAATTCGAAAAGTGATTATATTTTCTTAATCTATGAATGAGATATATAGGAATGTTGTAATGTGGATCATGTTAATATATGGGTGGAAATTGTTGTTAATGAAATGGGTAATGTTTGTTAAATGGGTAAGGTTTGTTAATGAAATGGGTAATGTTCTAGTTCTCATATTGGCATACCCATTTCAACCAATTCCAAAAGTGATTATATTTTCTTAACCTATGAATGAGATATATAGGAATGTTGTTAAGTGGATCATGTTAATAAATGGGTGGACATTGCTGTTATATGTTTAATTTCATTGTTAATGTCGATTTGGACATTGTTGTTAAATGGGTGGATGTAGACTATTGTGTGTTTAGTAACTGTTAGCGCTCAAATCTACCTTAGGATGAAATAAGGTAAAACTCAAGGCAACATCAAACCAAGCTTAGCCTCGTAGCTAGCCCTACGAGGACAGGAGAGGGCTCTCTCCAGGTCGATCTCGATAAAATGATCAATAGGGTCCGAGATGACCACAAATGGATGCTGATTTTAGGCTAGTAAATAAATGGAAGAGTTTGATTTAAATTTTTTGGGTTTTTTGTTGGAAAAATGGGAATGGCAATTTTGGGCTTGGGGATGAGGCCAGATCTTCGCAGAATTCGAATTGGGGCAAGGTAGGCAGTAGTCATGATGCTTTTGATTATGTGTATGGATGGATTAGAATGAAAAGGAGCTGAAGAAGGCAAGGGAGAACAAGGATCCTCTCCAAACTGGCGAAAACATATAAAACTAAACAAATTTAAAGGCAGAGCACTGGAATCAATGAATTCTACCTTATTGACTCATTCATTTAGTTTCAGAAGCAAAAGAAGGGAATGACATACATCAAACATTAAAGAACTTACAAATAACTGAGAGAAAACACCATCAAAAAGCTGAAAGCCACAAGAATCCCAACAGGTGCTGCAAAACCTCTGATCTTTCCTTAGCCAAAAATGCAGAAAATATGTACAATAGTGTGCCAAACTTTTCCCAAGAGTCCAACCTGTCCAACTCCTGAAAAGGTCTCAGAAAATACAATATATAGATCATCCTAACCCCTTCCCATGCCTCTAGGGGTCGAGCTCATCCTTCTAGGGGCTGTTTCAACCAATTCTAAACAAGGAGCTAAAATCTAGGCAGCCAAACAACTTGCCTCTATAAGCTAGGAAACTGATCCATTCACTTGATTTTCACTTTTTTGTGAATGAATCATCTAGAACAAGTAAATAAGTGCCAAAGTTACATCATGTACATCAAATTACA
Source organism: Pinus albicaulis (assembly GCA_034641835.2). Lineage (NCBI taxonomy): Eukaryota > Viridiplantae > Streptophyta > Pinopsida > Pinales > Pinaceae > Pinus > Pinus albicaulis. Next base: position 617,911,466 of record CM076570.1, on the reverse strand, counting down.
TCAAGAAAAACCAAAAATTACATCAAGAGGTGAAACTAGTCCAAACTGGCCGAATTTCTGAGCTGGAAGGTGAAAAACATGCCAAAAACCTCTCTGTGTCGCGCTCCAAAGCTCTATGCGTCGCGCTACTTTCAGCCTGTTTTTGGGGCGCTTCCCGGAGTCAAAATCAAGCTCATGATATCTTGTTGGAAAACTCTGGATGTCTGCTATCCAACCCAAGTGGAATTTTTTAATTTGGAGCTCATTTGCCCCTCCAAAACTTCATTCTCCCAGAAGTACTTCCTGCTGGTGCAAAAGGTGGCAGAAAGGTGGTTTTCATGGTGTTTTTGGCCCTTTTGATCATCCAGAACTTGATGAAATGCTTCGGCCATTTCTGAGCATGCATAACTTACCATGAAAAATCAAAAAATACAAATTTTTCCTCCAGAAGGTGTCCCAATCATAAGCGCGCGTCGGGACGCGCGACGCGTTGGGCGGAAAAACCTGTTTTGTGACCAAAATTTTCAAAAATGACAAAAAATTCTCCAAATTTGCTGAAATTCAGAGTGAATGTCCTCCATCACGTGTTATGCTCAGCCAACGAAGCTTCGGCCAAGATTATGTCTTTTCACGCCTCCTCGATGCCTTCTTCATCTATGCTGCCTGAGGTGAAAATGAAGAGCTTGGTGTCTTAGTTCGCCAAATGTGTCAAAGTCAAATGAGGAACTGTGAGAAGAATGGGCAGTGAGAATGATGGAGTTTTGTCGAGTGAATTTATAGTGTAATACAGTCACTTGATTGTATGGGGATTTAGGAATCTAGGAATTAGGAATATTTGCAAAGGATATGGGAGTGGGATGATGATGATGGGAGTTGTAGTTTTTAGAGATTGGGAATAAATGAAATGACAAAATATACCTAATTTAAGTAAGATCAAGGATATAGAGGCAGTCCTTGAATGTTTTGGAAATTAGGATTTTATCAATGATATGAAGGGAAGGAAGTGATGGAAAGAGGTAGGGTTTTGAGGATGAAAACATGGGAACAAAGGGTATATGGGATATAGTTGTTTTGGGATAGAGGGAATAGGAGAGGGAATTATGATATTCTGACAGTGAGGGGGGAAAAAGGCCACAAGTAGGAATGTAATGGGAGTGTTTTCGCACCAATGTCAAATTTTAACACCCAATTTTAAACCGTAGAAGCATTTTTCATATGAATATAGGGTTTACCAATCAAACTCTGATATTTTCCCTCCAAATCATAGCAAACACCATTTAATGGCTATGGCGAAAGCATCACACACTTACCTGCAGCAAAGAGTTGGAGTCGTTTTGATTTTTTGATGAAAAATGATGAAGTTTTGGCCTGTCAGCTCTGTGCGCCGCGCGCCAGCCCAACGTGCCGCGCGCGCCGCGCTAGTGTATTTTTACACTGCAGAAAATTGCTCAATGCGCCGCGCGCCAGCCCAACGCGCCGCGCGCTGATCCAACACACAATTTGGCTTCAAAACTCATTTTTTTCACTTCCTTGATGTGTCTTGGCTTTTTCTGATGTCTTTGGTGTGCATATGGAGTGTTGAAACATTATAATTATATATGTACAAAATACTTTGAATTTCCACTCAGAAAAACTCACTTTTATAATGTTTCCATTTGCACTTCCTTTTCAAGCTCTGCTTTGGCTCCTTTTTGCTTCCACTGTGATTTTTTTTTGGCTAAATGATGAATTTTTGTCAATCTGTTGCAGGATTGTTGGAACTACTGAATATGGTAAGGTGACAGGGCTGCCTTTGAAGCTATTTACATATGAAGAAATTTGAAAATTACATTGGGTTTGCATAAAGATGAACTACACTATATTTCTTCAAAATCATGATCAAGCATATGATGATGAAATGATTTGCTGTGAAAACTAATGTAAAACCTCCATCATGCACCTTCTGACTGTTATTGGACATTTGAAGACTAAATTGACAAAACCCTAGACCTAATATGACCTAGAAACCCTAAAATGACTCTTTGGCAAGTAAGAGACCAATCATGTCTGTAAATGACTTGAAAATGGTTTTGATGAACTAAATTAGACCAGCAGGTATAAGGCATGAGGGGAACAAGTGAAGAGACCCTTCCGTCATATTATGGCATGCCCCTAGCGGAATGCAACGAAGTGAATCGAGCGAGACACCTAAAAATGAAATGCAAAAAGGGAAATGATCTCTGATGGAGGGATGACCGGACCGACTCTAACGATAACTATGTTATTAGAATGAAAGATGTGATTCGATTCAATAGGTGAGACTTAGTTCTATTGACTTGGGTGTGCATATCTCCATTGCACAAATGTTCCAACATTTCTTCCGGTTGGTCTCTATGGAGACTCTTGTTTACTAATTGTTTAATATTTTTTTGAGTCATAACATTGTATTTTCTTGATTCGTTAATGTTTTTTATTTACATGTTCAGAAAAGAGTAGAGAGACCAAATAATAGACATATTGTGCATGGTCCAAACTAAAAAAAAATTCAATGAAAATTTGATAGTGTGCATATCTGACTAAATGATTACTGCACCAGATATGTGCATATAAAGGAAAGGGTTCATTTTTCATATAGAGAGTGATATGTGCATGTGATTGTTGATGTGTGTCCAATGTGTTAAAATTTGTGATTGGACAAAGAACTGAGGTCAAATGAAACATTTTGATATTAATTAGTGTTCTATGCACATGACAAAGAATATTTGTTTGAAGTTGAGGTTGATGGTGTCATATATGAATGGAAGAGAATGATATTATACTGACATAGTTTTCAAATGTTTTCAAATCGAGATGTACTACTGAAGAGGGTAGATTTTTCAAGCCCACCTTCAGGAAATTGATTTTCGAGGACTCTGTGATACTAGTGCTCCAACACCTTGGAAAATGATTTTCAACCATTATGTGATACTAGTGCTCCAACACTGTGTAAAATGATTTTCAGCCCTCTGGCGAGTAATAGTGCTCATACCTTGGAAAATTATTTTCCGGCCTCTGGCAGGTACTAGTGCTCCGGCCACCTTGGAAAATGATTTTCCGGCCACCTTGGAAATTGATTTTCCAACACCTACGACCAATACTAGTGCAACAACACAGCAGAAAAATGATTTTTCAGCACCTTGGAAATTGATTTTCCAGCACCTATAGCAATACTAGTGCTCTAGCACCTTGGAAAATGATTTTCCAGCACCTTGGAAATTGATTTCCCAGCACCTATAGCAATACTAGTGCTCCTGTAGGTGCTGGAAATTGATTTTCTAGCACCTTGGAAAATGATTTTCCAGCACCTACAGGAGTACTAGAAATCATTTTCCACTACATCATTTCATGGATATGCAATTACTATATTTCTTGTATATCTACAAATCACCTTTTCATCATTTCCGGCTCTCTAATATCTTTTCACATATTATTGTAGACAGTCATCCAGCATGGAAAAGAAATGGAAGTCAGTCATGGCTCTTGAGGTGCAAGACCCAAAAGACAAAGTCATTTTTTCTGGTAAAGATTTAGTTTGGGCTGAAATCTACAAAGAAAACATGAATATTGACCGTGTTGCAAAAATTCCCAAAGAAAGAGTTGATGATTTTATAAAAGGAGAGGAATCGAATCTAGATGCTCCATGTTCCTTCCTGCGTAAACAAAGCAAACCCCCAAGCACAAGAGCCTTACAGTATGAGCTGTAAGTATTTTAGAACTACATTGTTTAGATGTTGATATTAAATATGCTTTATATTTACCAGATTTGGTGACATTCCTGTAATTTATTTTGTAGTTATCATTGCTCATATGGTCCAGCTGACAAGAGAGAAGAATGGAAAAGAAAAGGAAGGAAGGCATTTGCCAAAAAGAGGGGATGTCAATGCCATTTTATTGTAAAGATTATGGTTCAAGATCCCAACATAGCAGTAATAACATACAATCAGTATGATCACGAAGATGGGCAAGGATGGCCTTGTCATGGTAAAGACAACACTTTAAGTGATGATGTTACTGAGAGAAAGCCAAGACTTTCGAAGGACATGATTTCTTATTTAAAAAGCTATTATTTTCTTGAACTTCCAATTGACTCTGTTTGTAAAATACATATAAAGAAATATCTTGACATAGATGCTACATCCAGAGACAGGGATTTCTTCTTACGCAGAAAAGACGTTGTAAACATTTATAATTGTCTAATGAAAGAAAGTTATCAGTTGCATAGCAAATATGAAATGAGTGTGAATCTTTGGTATCAAAGAAACCAGGATGATTTCTTCTTCTAACAGAAGCCCAATGGCGTGGACATCCCTTTTATAGCTGGAATACAAACAAAATGGATGTTGGAAACTATGGTCAAGCTATCCCACAATAGTTTGATAGCCATGGACTCAACATTCAGTACAAAAAAATATGGGGTGAGTTTTTTTTCCAATGATTGCTTCAATAAAATCATTTATGTTAAAATTAACTTCATTTCATTTAAAATGACAGTATCAGTTGTACACGCTTGCGGTCTTTGATGAGAAACAAAGTGGGGTACCAGTTGCCTGGGTGGTGATGTCACGTAATACATCACAAGATATACAAGTATGGCTGGAGAGTCTCATGCTTAGGTGTTTTCAGACTCGTCCCGATTGGAGGGTCAACACCTTCATGGTTGATGATGCTATGGCTGAAATCATTGCTTTGAGGTAACATCAATATTCTTATTTGACATTTCTAATTGCATTCATTTTAAGAATTTCTAAAAATGAATTAAATGTCGCAGGAGAATCACGAAATGTGAAGTGATTTTGTGTATTTGGCACATAAGGAGGGCATGGCTCAAGAATGTTAATTGGTTGGTTAGCAGCTCAGAGAAAGCAAAAGAAATGTTCAATGAACTTGGCCATATCATGAAAGATTGTTGTACTGATGAAGTGGATGATGCAATCAATGCTTTTTTCATCAAATATGCAACTGAGCAAAATTTTTTGGACTATTTCTACAAGACGTGGATTGTCAGTGACAAGATTCATAAGTTTGCATAATATTCCTATTGTGTTGTATGTTTGTCATTTATGTTGGACAAATTATATTTAATAATTGAGTCTTTCCATGTAGGCATGTGGGTTAAAGGCTGCAGAGATTTTCCTCATGCAAACCAGGAGACAAATAATGTTGTGGAATCATACCATGGTTACCTGAAATCAACATTTCTATGTGATAAGTGAAAGAAATGCTCTCGTAGAATGGATTGGCTATTCTACACTCTCCTAAAAAATATTGAGCCATATTATCGATTCAAGGAAATTTTGAAAAAGAAGGATATTATAACAACCACAAGAAAGAGATGCAGCTTGAATCATCAATGGAAAAGGCTAGAAGAATTCCAGACAGTGATTGCAGGCCTCATAAGAGCATATCTCATGCTTATTGGGTAAGGAGTCAAAACAAAGCCGATAAGGAATATCTTATCATTTTTCATCACAGAAATTTTATCACTTGCGATTGTCCATGGTCTATTCGGGGGAACATTTGCAAGCATGCTATAAAGGTAGATTGGTTTCATTCCTCCTTGATTGATTTAGACCCTTTATTGGATCTTCATACCACACCCAATCAGTTGAATGTCCCTTTTGAGATAAGTACAGAGGCGCCAAACCTTCCTGTAGATACTATCCCAACCAATATTGAAGATGAGAATGTTGAAGAACTTGGTGTGTTGAGAGAGGATTTGTTTGGTTATCTAGACCTGATTAGAAATAGTCCTCCTTCCACTGTGAGCAAGACAAAACAGTTGATTGATCTGGCTAATTTTTTTCTTTCGATGATGCTAAGAATCTTAATATTATGGATCATGACTTCAAAGTTGATTTTGGTGCTTATGAGTCATCTTTGAAGAGAAAGAAGAGTTTCCTTAGTCCAAAAAAATAAAATAAAAGGAAAAGGAAGGTCACCTTGAATATTGATTTGAATGTCTCTGCATCCGAAGATGAACCATTTTAGTTTCTACACCTCAACAGGCGTGGTCGTCCTCCCTCCAACAATGCTTCCTCTATTGTTCCAAGAAAGTTCTATAGGGAGATGATATCAGTATGTTTAGATCAAATTCGTGATCTTCCAAGTTTGTTGCTATGTTTAGATCGCTTTGTCGATTTTTCAAGTTTGTTGCAATGTCTTTTGTCTTTGCTATTTCTTTTAGCTTAATGTGGTGCTGTAACATTTGCAGAGTCACAACATCTGATCAATGTGATTACAGATGAAGGATGTACACAGACCAACAATAAACCTTTTGATCACATGAGTCAAGGTACATTTGACGAGCTTGCTGATTGATCTACTATGTATTCTCATGCATCTATTATTTGACATGTTATTTTTTTCTCTGATGGAAATTGTGTTGTCATCTTACAAAAACAACTGGTTCATCATTGGGCCCCCTTCGACCAGAACAGGATTGGGCCACTGACATCACAAAAATTGGTGAATTTCCATGTTTGTTTGCATTGTCTTCACTCCTAACGATTAGCATTGGTTGTTGTTCATTTTGTTAATGTAGTGCTGGAATGTTTGCAGGGCTGGAGCATCAAATTAATGTGATTTCAGATGAAGGATGTTCACAGGCACACTATAAATATTTTTATCAGATAAGTCAAGGTGCTTAGGACGAGACTTTTAATTGATATTCTTTGTATTCTGATGCATTTATTACTTGTCATCTTATTATCTTCTCTGATGAAAAATTCATTGTCATGTTACAGACACAAAAACTTCTTCAATGGACCCCCCTCAATCCGAAGATGATTGGGTCACTGACATCACAGAACTTGCAGACAACACTGAAATTGGCTTCAGAAAAAAGTTGTGATAGAAACTACATCTTTTTTATTATTGTCCGACATACCGATTCATGGTGGAGTGGCCAGCTTTGGTTACATGTGATTCCTAGTGTGGAGCACTTTGTTGTTAGGGTTATATTGGTTTCCCTAGCTAGGGTTAGGAGACCTTAAAATTATTCCAGCTTCTGATAAGCTGCAATTGTGTACATGTACCTCATTTTTTCTATATAAATGAAAAGAGAACATCAGGAATTTGATGATGCAGTTAATGGATATTTGTTGTTTACTTTTAAATGTTATGTTGGAAAACAATAAATTTGCTTGATAGTACTGTAATACATAGGCAAATTTTCATTCAGTAGCAGAATTGGCATGTTTTCTGCAAATGCCTCGAATTGCTTTGTGATTTCAAATTTCACTGCAACATTTTTATCTCATCCTTTGGTGAAATGTGTTTGAGGAGAATGAAACATTAGATGGTGGAGAAGATTAATTGAAGATATCAAAGTGGTTTGGGAATTCAAATGCTTGTTTGGCACAATTTTATCTCCAACCTTCATTCATTTACTTCCAGAGATTGGATTGTGGAGAATGTTAATTCAGAACATCACTTTCTTTATTCATATATATATACTACATGAGAAATAGTAGTAATTTAATCTTCAACTGATACATTGGATCCATATGCAAATTTGGTCAGTCTTCATCTCGAAATAAAGATAGCACCCACTTGACCATTGTCTATCTGCAAATTGCTATTGTTGCAGATGTTTTAGTTGCTGCTGCTGCTGCAAAGCCATTGAGTTGTAGAAATCCATATTCATGTTCATGTTCATGGATTGTGAAAAAGACAAAGGGGCCACCAACATACCTCTTTAGGTTTTATCCATTACATACAAAATCACTATTAAATCTCTAAGATTATTTTGACACTGCATTCTATTAACCATTATGACTAAGAGGAAAACTAACTAGGATGGCTATGTGACTTATTAGCCACAAATTTCCATGTGAATTTTAAGAAACAACTACAATCTATTCTAGAAACACTGAGCTCATCATATTTCAGGCATTGATAAAAATTTTTTTGATATGGAGACCACATTCCTGAATGAATATAGTGGAACAACTCAAATAGAATGGTGTGGTAGGAAGTCACTGTTTGTGTGGTTAGATTGAGCCTTTGTAGCTTTCTGTAGGCAGATTAGCTTCATGAACAGGTGAGCAGGTGCTGCCCTATTGGAGCCACTCTGTATTGATGCTGTTTGATGCATCAGATTAATTTGCACCTTCACCTCTTGCATATAAAAATTTGAGCCATTGAATTTTTTCATAACTATTTGTTCCATATATAAAAATAAATATCTACTATATGATTGTTACCTTATAATTTCAGTGCACATGTAGGGACTCAACTCGCTAGGCACTGTCTTATTAATTAGAACTTTAAGTCCTTATCCATTTCCATGAGAGGTAGTTGTAATTAACTTTTTTCATGATTTTTGAATAGTCCACTTAGCACTCACTGCATCAGGTGATGCTCGCAGGGGTGAAGAAGTGGGATTGAAACAAGTGAATTGAATCACATAGCGTCAATAATCACTTCCGAGGCTTGCACCTGGTAACCAGGACTTCTCGAGAGGTCACCCATCCCAGATCGGCTCTGGCTCAAACGCTCTTAACTATGGAGTTTTCCCCACAATCAATTCCACTTAGCTTGCTACCCCATTTGCAAAACCTTAGCAAGTAATGTGCCTCATAGACCATTCAGCAGGCTCCCTTCCCATCTTTTTACTTAAGTATTGAGGGTTTTCGAATTGCATTATGTTAGATATCATGTTTTCGGATTCAGCTACGTTACATAAGTCATTCATCTATGACCATTTCCATGAGAGATAGTGGTAATTGACTTTTCTCATGGTTTTTGAAGTTCATAACCAAATCAGATTAGGAATGGTAGTGGTAGAGGTAGGACTTGCTTCTCAGATCTTCAAGTTCAACACATTAGTTAGAGTTATTTATTTACAATTGTTGAATGGAGCACAGGTTTAATCATATAGAATTGTTGAGTTTCTTTGCCCAAATGTTTGATTATATAGAATACCTACTATAGAGTGTCAAATTTGTTTTTAATTGATACCTGTACTATTCTGAAAAATATCCATGTTAATCTATCATGTATTAGATCCCAAGGAAGTAAAAAGTGTATGTGTTTTTACCCAACGGAAAATGTCATCTGGAAACAACATAAAATAATTATACCCTCAAAAATATTCATGTATTATTTCAGGAACCATCCAAAATTACAATTGGTTCTTCTCTAGTGAAAGAACCATGACATCATAGCCCCAAGGAAAATTATAAGAATAACACATCCACTTATTTGAGAGTTATTCTGATGATGATTGGTGACTTCACTTGCAATAAACCGTGATCTGGTGTCATCTCTGACACCTACATATACACGTGACATTCCTACCACCAGTATATCATTGCACATCCTATGAAGGTCTGAAAGCCATTGTATGCTGAAATATTTAAACTGAGAGCTCCACATTCTTGTTGTTGTGTATAGGGGTCTTAAATTTGCTTTTCGAACTTCTAAGATGCCATTAAGCTATTTGCAGATGAGTTGCGAGTTCATGTAAACTGCAATATCATTCACAAAATTGTTTTTTGCCTCTTTCAAGCCCTCAATAATGGTGATATAGTAGGATTCATTATTAATTTTCCTCCCATGTAGATCTATGTTTCTATGCACGACATGATTTCGCGACGGATTGTAAAGCACATATTTAACTATGGCTTGTCAAGGATTTGGACGATAGGAAACTTCAATACACAATGTCCACTTTTTTACCATTGTCCACACTTAAAAAACCTACAACATAAAAAAACAATAAATTAATATCAAACATATATGCAAATATAGAAATAAAAAACCATATTACCCACTTATTCATTACATAGAAATCAAAACCAGATTATATTTTGCATTCATGTAGTGCTGATTCAACATTCCAAAACCAGATTACATTTTGCATTCATTCAGTGTTGCTTCATCATTCCACTTAGGAGGTTTCTCACCTAGGGGACTTACCCACTTACTCATTACACAGAAATTCAAAAAGAAAACCCACACATTCTGGTTATATCCTAACAGTACAAAACATAAGACAAAATCAGAGAACTAGCTAGCAAACTGTTAAGAATCCCAGGCGAAAACAATAGTTAGGTCCTTTAAGCTTAACTTCAATGGTAGGATCAAAATTACATTGAAGATGAATTTTTATATGGACCAACTTTGCAATCCAATCTGTTCATGAAAAAATATTGTGTTCTCTTGATGTCTTCTAATTAAGAGGCAAATGCATTATTAATTTCTGCTTGCTTGTCTTTCAATACTATATCCAACAGAGTCTTCGTTTTCTAGTGCAATGCAATTGAGTTGACATGTCGTTTTCTCCAACCACTAGTTTGATAAAGGAGAGTTTGGAAATAGGAGACCTCTTCCAAGGTATCATACTCAAAAAATTATTTCCCTCTCAACAACCATCATGGTTTTGAGATTCTTGATTTCCAGATGAGTTTCTAGGCCACAACATTGAAGTAAGCCTCAACATATTCCTGAAAAAATAAATGAGCCTTACGATAGCCTTGGAACCTTGAAACTAATTCCTGCACAAATAAATGAACGCTATGATGACCATGGAACCTTGCAGCCTCCACCCCTGCTATTCTGCATATGTTGCCTAGGCAGCACGATGTGCAAGGGGCACCTTCTTACAGTGAGCACTAAAAAAAGGCCACATACAGACCTAAAAAGTAGATCTACTAAAATTATATCCGATTTTTTAACACATATATTCATTTTATCAAACACATGTGAGAGTTTGATGAGAACTTTGGGAATTCTATGTGTTTTGTTAGAAGAGAGATGAGAATTTCACATATCTTCAAAAATAAAAAGCTGTAACAAATGATAGGAAAAGTCATAAACCAGAATGTATTTGAATTTAACTTTAAATTTAAAATCAAATTAAAAATAAAATTATTAAATAAATAAATACACAAGATTTTAGTAATTTTCATCAACATTATATTCTTAACTGTGAAAACATATAAAAAAAATATCAAGACATAACTCTACAAAATCACAATCCAAAAAATACCACCAAACCCACTATCGAGACATAACTAGGACTAAGTCCGGACTCGAAACCCATAGCCTAGCAAACAAAGAATAATTAACTTGCTGTCCAAGCTGAGAAACACTATAGCACGCTACATGTTACCAAAGATGTCAAGGCCTAAGAAGCTAGGGATATGATTTACAAACAATTCGAATAAGAAAGTTTCCAATTCAATAGAAACTCTAACATGTATTTTGTTGGAGGCCTCATTAACGTAAAATAAGAAGATAGAAATGATACACTATAGGAATATGATATAACACCTCCACACAGGCCCTGCATCTTCTTCTGCACAATCAGTAATCAAATAAAACAAACTGAATTTTTGTGCATGGAAGGTTCATTCCAATTCATGGAAGGTTCATTCCACACATGTTCTATTATCAATTATGATCCCTATGCTCAGTGTAAGTGAACTAAGTTGAATTGGTTTTCCAGTGTTGATCCTGGTCCTATGAGATTATGTAGCAATTTCTGACTGCAAAAGATCTCAACAATATAAATAGCAACAGTAATAGATTTTTGAATGCTAGAAAAAAAATAAGCACCCTTTATTTATGATGGTTGTGTAAAGATTCTTTGGATTTATAAGAAATGGGATGAGAAACATAAAAAAATTAAATTCTTGGACCAACATCCTTGAGCAAGAAACATATAATTTTTTTTTCCTGTGGGTGCTGGAAAATGATTTTCCAGCTCCTACAGGAAAAAAAATAGTATGCATAGCAAATATCCACTTACCAAATGTGTCTTCCTATTTGATACTACCTCCGTACTATGTATAGTCTTCCTTTTGACCATTGAGAAACATCTGTCCCAATAGTCTTCCTTGTTATAGGCATATAAAGGAAAAAAAATTGATATGCCTATAACAAGGAAGACTATTGGGACAGATGTTTCTCAATGGTCAAAAGGAAGACTATACATAGTACAAAGGTAGTATCAAATAGGAAGACACATTTGGTAAGTGGATATTTGCTATGCATACCATTTTTTTTTCCTGTGGGCGCTGGAAAAAAATGATTAGCAAATATCCACTTACCAAATGTGTCTTCCTATTTGATACTACCTCTGTACTATGTATAGTCTTCCTTTTGACCATTGAGAATATCTGTCCCAATAGTCTTCCCTGTTATAGGCATATCAATTTTTTTTCCTGTAGGCGCTGGAAAATGATTTTCCAGCGCCTACAGGAAAAAAAATTGATATGCCTATAACAGGGAAGACTATTGGGACAGATGTTTCTCATTGGTCAAAAGGAATACTATAGATAGTACAGAGGTAGTATCAAATAGAAAGACACATTTGGTAAGTGGATATTTGCTATGCATACAATTTTTTTTTCCTGTAGGCATTGGAAAATGATTTTCCAGCACCCACAGGAAAAAAAATTTATATGCATACCAAAAGTTTTCCTTGGCTTCTCTCTGTTACCTGATTGCATAATAAATGGGTATATATCATTTCATCTTGCCTTGCTATCATTTTATTTTATTATCTATTTAACTTCTTTCAAACTTCTGGTTTATTGGACCTTAAAATGATGGGACTATTTTTTTTTCAACAATCATATTAAGTGACAGTTTTCTAAAAAGGCTTGGTAACCTCTTTTATCCCTGTATTTGTTAGTTTTCTTGAGATTCTCTGCAGTAGAATCTATGCATCTACATCATCATAGTAAATGTGAGTTTGGCTACCCAAAATACTTGACATTTCCATTCTTCAGTTTTCAGAGTCTTATGGACCTTAGATGCAGTCAAGAGGATGTTGCAACAGAGTTCTAAACTTACTGAGGTTTATGGTTATGCTTGATAATCATTTTGTTTTATTGTCTGCTTAATGGAGACATTCAATAAAATATATATGGTTGTTGATGCCATAAAGCTTTCCTGGTTTGTTCCCACTGCGACAGTATATGTACAAGAATCTTATGAACTGTAATCTAATACTACAGTTGCCCCATCTACCAAATACACTCTTTGAGCTTCCAAAATTAAGGAACAACTATTATATATCTGTTGATAATGCCACTACGCTATGGCTATGAATCTGTGGATACTCTTAATCAGGGCAACAAACAGATAAAACTATATAGCCTCAAAAGCATGTGCTTGCAAGTGGGGCAAATGCTGGCACAAAAGAGGTAGATAACCACCAAGACTAACAAAGCCTCCTGAAGCAAATTGCCACCAATATAAAGTCAATTGGGAGTAACCCATTCTTATATAAAACCTCCATTATTCTACCTGCATCTCGGTTCCCAACGGTAAGCAACCATAGGTGCTTTGAATTTTAGTTCTTGTCAGTGGTTAATGTTGTTAGATATCTATAATTTGGAAGAATTTGTGGCTGACATTGTACCTGTTTTGCTAATTTTGCCTGTCAGGATCCAAATTTTAGCCAAAATGAACAGAAGTTTTCACAAAACCCTAGCGTTCTTAGGTTTCCATATTTGGGATCTCGATTTATCTCATTCAGATAATCACCATACTCCACTGCAAACTTGAGATATACATCTTATTCTAGAAGATAAGAAGCAGTTGAAATGGGACAGGAAAAGTTGTCTTCATCCACAGTTGTGGTAAAAAGTGTTAGAAATGGGACGATTACTTGGCATAAAAGAATAGGTGTAGAAAGCACAAAAGATCCAACAGGAACGCGAATTACTAGTCCTGATCCCAAAAGAAGAACAAAATCCAAACATGGAACAGGGAAAATGAGTGGTAGGAAGGAACCTGTGAACACTGGAAATTAAAATGAGTGCGCTGAGCTGATTCGGAGCGCAGCAGCAAGGAAACCTAAGAATGCTGGAACGCTGGACTGCGGAGCTAATGCTTGTCGCGGAGCTGCTTGGTGAATGACGGGGTCTCATGAACCGGGAACTATTTGAATTTCAAATTCAAAAAACCCGCAACATTAAATTTGGGTAGGTAGCTGGGGGTCGTGGGGGTGGCGGGTGGGGGAGGAGTGGCGGGTGGTGGAGGAGGGGCGCTCGCGGGAGGAGTGGCGGAGCTGGCACGAGGTGGTGGGGTCCGCTAACACCATTGTCTCGAGCATTTTTAGTCTCCGTGGCCGTTTGGAGCTTGGGGTCGCGCGGGGTCCACATCGTGCCGGAGGGAGGGGAGGTCGTCGGAGCTGGGCGATCGGGGGTTGTCACATCAGCTCCCGATTCGTAGATCAAAAGACAACTAATATATGCTTTTGGCATTCCCGTCTCGGTAAGAGGCCAGCAAGATAAAAAATAACATGATTGGCCTGCGAAATTATTCCATAAATTTGATTGGTTAATAAAATTTCAGCACTTAAAAAGTTAAGATACCAACAAAAAAAATATTAATGTTAAAGACATTTTTCGATCACTATAATCCACTGCCTACGACAAAAACTAATAATGAATTAAATATCACTAAACAATAACATAGCAACCTTAATATAAAAGTCAGTAGACTAAATTTATAATATCACTAAACAACCTTAATATAAAAATCATCATCACTAAATTATTTAAATTTGTACTATCAGTGAACAACCTTAATATAAAGTCATCATCACTAAATTATATATATATATATATATATATATATATATATATATAATATTTACTATTATTTAAAATAATAAAAATAACATAAATGTAAATATAAAAATAAAATAACAATTTGATTTTATAACCTCACATGATAAAGATATTTAATTTTATAACCTAACATGATAAGCACATTCTAACCTATCATCTGACCTGATAAGCATATGTTACTTGTATTTGGATCAATGTTTGTACTATGTAGCGCAACATAGGCCTACAAAAGAGGTGGGCCAGAGCAATTTTTTTATATTTGCGCTTCAAAGAGAAATTTTGTTTTCTTCCGAGTATGGTACTCTGTAGCATTTTTGCTATAAAGACAATGATATCTCCGTATAAAGACAATGGTGTCTCCCTCATCCAACTAAGTGATACAAGTGTCTAATTATATACTTGAGATATGTATATGCAAAACACAATTAGTTTTGGTTTTTCTAAATAAAATCTAAGGAAATAAAAAAAATAAAAAAATATATATATATATATGCAAAACAAAAATAGTTGTGGTTTTTCTAAATAGAATCTAAGGAAATAAAAAAATAACAGTATATTTTATTTATTATTATTGAATTATATGTTTTATAATTTAGATGAATATAATCTACCTTATATTATTATTAATTATAATTTTATTACTAAAAAAAATTGTATTTTCGTAATCTACGATTTTTGCTAATTTGTACAACCTGTATTTTCATAATTTATGGTTTTTATTAATTTGCATAGTTAAGTTTGTATGTGATATTGTTCTTTTTGGAAAATATGTCTAATGAATGGGAACTCTGTGCTGAGGGGTTTTCCCATTTTAAAATGACACAAATCATTGTAATTTAAAAAAAATAGTGGACTAGGTGAAACTCTACCTCATTAAAAAAAAATAGTCTCACGAGAAAGGTTGAATCTGTACACTTTATAACTCATCCCATTTATGTATGACATGCATCAAGGGACTATAACACTCTCAACATATTTCATTAAAAATGTGTGAGCAAAGCTAGGATATTACTCATGTTCTTGAGAGGTGTCAAAATCTATCGTAACTTAAATGCCAACCAACGATGATGATAGCCATCATCAAATACTATACATGAATGTGAATTGACTCATTATTGTTATTCAAGGAAAACTAGGTCACCTAACACATCCTGCTATTGGTTCAAAAGGGTGTAGACCCTCGCTCATACCAAATATCTCTTGGTCTTGGGTCATTAACTTGTTTCATTATGTATGAGGAAGATAAATCTTATCCAATCAAAAGTGTTGAGATTCAACAAGATGATGAGCTTAGTGAAAAGAGTCGCCTTCACTAAGTGGGCCCGCAGGCTATTTTTGGCGTAAAGTATATTTTTAGACATGTCGATCATATTCTATGAGTTGCAGGATGCTATTTGTGGATGGTTGGTCAAGTTGGAAAAATAGACGAACTTCCATTTTTAGACATATTGGGCAGAGTCTATTTTCAGACTGCTAGTCTAAAAATAGATATGTCGAATATTATTAGCTCTTAAAAATATTTGGACTCTAAACATTATCTTATTCTCTTGGAGCACTTCAGTTAAGTGCACAAATGTGGCACAAAAGCTGACAGAAGGAATTACGATATTCCTGAGGGTTTACTGGAGCTAATGCATGGAGGACTTCAGTTAGAACTCATGTGACAGAGTTTGGTGGAGTTGTATTTAGTTTAACTCAGTTAGACTCAGTTGAGCTAGTTGTATCTAGTTTACCTGATTGATACACTAGTGAGAGTGGCGTGAATTAATTAGTAAATTAATTCACTAAATAATAACTCATTAATCAACTGAAGAATAGATCAGTAGTACAATGCATGGCAGTTTCAGTGGAGACCAGTGGAGAGATAGGTGAAAGAGGAAGTGTGACTATCAGTTGTGACTATAGTGATGCATTGATTGCATCCAACACTCAGTGGAGATGCCAATGAGGATTGCGTGAGAAAGGCTGGCGCAATTCAATTTCATTCAGAGCCATTCTTCAGCAGGGATTGTGCAGTAGAGGCAGGCTAGCAGGTGGCAAAGATCGGTGCATGGATTTGCAAGATTGGGCCTGATTAGTGTGTAGTGATTGTATTGTACTGAGAGCTTGATATGATCAGCTTTGTATGAGGATTGTTACATGATCTCTATGACATATATTATATACAGATAGTTGGGGTTTTTAGCTTCAGGTTTTCCTGTTTAAAAACTGTGTTAATGTGTGTGAATTTTTATTGTTTCATGTGTGCATTGCAATCTAATTTACACAAATGATCAATGGTGGAATAGATTCTGTATTTTGCATGAAGTTAAAATAGTGTGAGATCAGGAGAATCTTGGACAGATAACACATAAGTTATATAATTTCTACATGGTATCAAAGCGATATTGATCATAGGAGATTTCAAATATTGAAGCGGTTGAGTTTTGTGCTGGTAGAATTCGAATTTGCTGCAGTGTTTTCTTAGTGTCGAAGTTGAGCATTCATTGAAATGTCTTTCAACAGACTGTGATTGGAGTATGCCCTTGATGGGAGCTCGAATTACATAGCATGGAAGGATAGGATGGAGGCAGTGCTGGATGATAATGGGCTGAAGGAGTTCATCGATAGCGATGTTCCCAAGTCGGGATCTAGCGATGCAGCCGCACTTGACGCATGGCAGAAGAAGGTAGCAAAGTGTCGAAGGATTCTGTTGGAAGGTGTGAAGGACCACATTGTCTCTAGTCTTCACGGGAAAGCCACTCCATTCTTAATGTGGAAGGCTTTGACAGACTTGTTCCAAAGCAGAAGTGACCAGAGGAAGTTGGCGCTAAAAGACAAACTCAGAAAAATAAAAAAGGAGAAAGGCGATAGTATACCAAAATACCTCACGAAGTTTGTCCACTGCAAGGATGAGATGGGGAGTGTGGGGGTTACTGTTGATGAATAAGACTTGGTGAGCTTGGCTCTCCTTGGGCTTCCGAAGAGTTGGCATAGCTACGAAGATTCTGTCAATGGACGGGAGAAACTGCCAGTATGGGAGCGACTTTGGTCGGCTCTTGTGCAGGAGGAGATAAGGCGGGGTACCAGGGATGGATCTTCATCGAAGAATGAAGATGAAGAAAATTGCGCTTTGGCTACCAAAGCTCGGAAAGGAAAAGGGAAGAAATCTTCCAAACCCAAAGCTAAAGGCAAGAAGTAGGATTTGTCCAAGGTGAAGTGTTTTCACTGTCACCAGCACGGGCATTTCGCCACTAATTGTCCACAGAAGAAGAAGAATAAGCAGGCTGCTGGATCTGCAGCTGGAGAGGCCTTAGCCTCGCAGTTTGAGCTAGATTTTTCTTTGATCGCATGCTTGGTTTCAAGTGTGATGGGATCGGTGTGGTTTCTTGACAGTGGTGCGTCTTTCCATATGACCGGAGACAAAGATTTGTTTAGTGATCTGGAGGAAAAGGATATTGGAGTGCACATAGAGATGGGCAATGATGGTAGATACAGTGCGACTGGTATTAGACCATTTCCTTTGAGAGGGAGTCTGGTAAACCTTTCATCTTGAAGGATGTCATGCATGTTCCGGGATTGAAGAAGAATCTGATCTCTGTGGCGATGTTGGAAGACAAGGGTTATGATGTTGTTTTCAGTGAGGGAAACGCCTTCCTTTGGCATAAAACAACTGGTCAAACCAGGAGGAAAGGGATTTGAATTAATAATATTTATCAATTGCAGGTAGATGGCTGCGCAGCAATGGCAGGCAAAGCAGAAGGAGTGATGAGCCGGGATGAGGGCGAACTGTGGCACAGGAGATTGGGCCATCTTCACCATGGCGCTTTGAAAATTTTACAGTAGATTTCTATCGGGCTTCCCAAAGGTACACTTGCGCAGTCAGATCAGTGCAAGGGATGTACTTTGGTAAAAATTTTGAAGACCACTTTTCATGAGAAGGATAGTCGCACCTCGAAGATCCTTGAGAGAATTCACACAAACGTGTGTGGACCTTTCTTGGTTGCTTCAACAACAAAGCACAGGTATTATGTGATATTTTTTTATGAATTTTCTCGTAAGTGCTGGATCTTCTTCACGCAGAAGAAGAGCAAGACATACTAAAAGTTCTGTGAGTTCAAGGCACTGGTTGAGAAAGAGTTGGGGAAGCAAGTGAAAGCTCTAAGGAGCGATAATGGTGGTGAATACATCTCTGGCGAATTCAAATACTTCTGTAGCAAAGAAAGAATTCGAAGAGAACTCATAGCGCCTCATAACCCACAACAGAATGGGGTTGCAGAGAGGAAGAATAGAACGATCATGGGTGCTGCACAAGTGATGTTGCATGATCAGGGCCTTCCCATACACTTCTGGGCTGAGGCATGCAACACTACGGTTTATGTGCAAAACCGTTGTCCTCATAGAGTACTTGGCATGAGTACGCCCGAAGAGGCATTTTCTGGTAAGAAGCCTGATATTTCTCATTTGAAGATTTTTGGCTCACTTGTTTACATTCATGTGAAGAAGGATGCTAGGAAGAAGCTGGAGCCGACCGCAGAGGTTGGGATATTTTTGGGGCACACAGAAACACCCCACAATTATCATGTGTATTTTCCAGACAGTCAGATGACTGTTGTGCAACGGGATATCAAATTCCATGAGGAGAAAGCCATGAAGTTGTTGCTTGAGAGGGAGCTACACTTGCATGCAGAGGAGGAGCTACTTGTTCCTAAAGATGAGCCTCAAGATGTGAATCAGCCATAAGAGGAGGTTCATGGAGTGGAAGAAACCACTCATGCAGCGCCAAACATCAGAGGGCGGAAGCGCACTACAGAAGCTGAGCGACTGAATCTTGACGCGGTGCAGAATGTAGGAGTTCCTACATCATAGCGCAGAAAGAGACAGTCACCTGACCGATTTACTGGATACATGGCTCTGATGAGCAAGTGTATCGTGATGGGGCCATCCTCTTTCGAGGAAGCTGTGGAGGATCCCGCATGGGTAGATGCCATGGTGGAAGAGTATGATTCGATTGTCAGAAATAGTGCATGGGAGATTGTCCCAAGGCCGGAAGGGAAATCAGTGGTAGGTTCGAAATGGATCTACAAAGTGAAGCAAGCTGTTGATGGAAGCGTCGAGAAGTATAAGGCAATATTTGTTGCCCGGGGCTTCTCACAGATCGAGGGGATCGACTATGAAGAAACCTTTGCACCTGTCGCAAGGTATTCTTCCATATGGACAATCCTTGCTCTCTTAGCACATATGGGTTGGCACATTCATCAGATGGATGTGAAGACTACGTTCCTCAACGGAATCATTGAGGAGGAGGTGTACATTGAGCAGCCTGAAGGATTCAAAATCTTCAGCAGTGAGTCGCATGTGTGCAGGCTCAAAAGAGCATTGTATGGGCTGAAAAAAGAACCTTGTGCTTGGTACACACAGATAGAAAGTTATTTCATCGGACTTGGTTTCGCCAAGAGTGAGGCGGATCCAAACCTATACCAAATTGTGGTGGAGGGTAAGCTTTTGATCATTGTACTTTATGTAGATGATTTAATATTAACAGGCGATGAACTGTTGATACACTCATGCAAGGCAGATCTTGCAAAGGAGTTTGAGATGAAGGACTTGGGCCTCCTTCATTATTTCCTGGCATTGGAAATTTGGCAGCGGAAAGGTGAACTGTTTGTGTCTCAAGGCAAGTATGCCTGGGAGATACTAGAGAAGTTTCACATGTAAGGTTGCAAGCCTATCGACACTCCTCTTCCTGGTGGTTGGAGGAAAGAGGATGTTACATAGACAGAGGTAGTGGATGCCATTGTTTATCGATAGTTGGTTGGTTCGCTCATGTATTTAGTCAATACACGACCAGACATATGCTATGCTATGAACTAGCTTTCACAAGCGATGGTGAAGCTTACCAAGCTCTTTTGGAAGGTAGGCAAGCATGTCTTGAGATATATCAGGGGCACATCTGGGTATGGATTGTGGTACAAACAGTCGGATGAGGTGAAGCTGCATGGCTTCACGGATGCAGATTGGGCAGGAAGCCCAACAGATAGAAAGAGCACATCTGGAGGGATTTTCAGTATCGGATCTACAACAGTTTCTTGGCACAGCAGGAAACAAAGATCCATGGCACTCAGTTTAGCAGAGGCCGAGTACATGGTAGCAAGTTTGGCTGCATGCGAGGCTATATGGACGAGGAAGATCCTGGTTGGTTTGTTTGGTTCTCACTTAGATCCTACTGTGATATATTGTGATAATCATAATTGCATTAAACTCTCGATTAATCCAGTATTTCATGATAGATCTAAACATATTGACATCCGGTACCATCATATCAGAGATTATGTGCAGCGGAGGATCATGTTGCTTTCTTACATTCCTACAGAGGATCAGGATGCAGATATTCTGACGAAGGCGCTCACTAAGAGAAAATTCGAATACCATAGAGACAGGATTGAGGTGGTAGATAATCCCTATCTTGTTGAGAGGGAGTGTTGAGATTCAATAAGATGATGAGCTTAGTGAAAAGAGTCGCCTTCAATAAGTGGGCTCGTAGGCCATTTTTGGCGCAAAGTCTATTTTTAGACTATGTCTATTTTTAGACATGTTGATCATATTCTATGAGTTGCAGGATGCTATTTGTGAATGGTTGGTCAAGTTGGAAAAATAGATGGACTTCTATTTTTAGACATATTGGGCGGAGTCTATTTTTAGACTGCCAGTCTAAAAATAGATATGTCGAATATTATTAGCTCATAATAATATTTGGACTTTAAACATTATCTTATTCTCTTTGAGCACTTCAGTTAAGTGAACAGATGTGGCACAATAGCTGACAGAAGGAATTACCCTATTTGTGAGGGTTTACTGGAGCATATTGCATGGAGGACTTCAATTAGAACTCATGTGACAGAGTTTGGTGGAGTTGGAGAAGTAGTTGGTGGAGTTATATTTAGTTTAACTCAGTTAGACTCAGTTGAGCTAGTTTTATCTAGTCTAACTGATTGATACACTAGTGAGATGGTGTGAATTAATTATTAAATTAATTCACTAAATAATAAATCATTAATCAACTGAAGAATACATCAGTTAACTACAGTGCATGGCAGTTTCAGTGGAGACCAGTGGAGAGATAGGTGAAAGAGAAAGTGTGACTATCAGTTGTGACTATAGTGATGCATTGATTACATCCAACACTCAGTGGAGATGCTAATGAGGATTGCGTGAGCAAGGCTGGCGCAATTCGAGTTCATTTAGAGCCATTCTTCAGCAGGGATTGTATAGTAGAGGCAGGCTAGCAGGTGGCAAAGATTGGTGCATGGATTTGCAAGATCAGGGCTGATTAGTGTGTAGCGATTGTATTGTACTGAGAGCTTGATATGATCAGCTTTATATGAGGATTGTTACATGATCTCTATGACATATATTATATACAGATAATTGGGGTTTTCAGCTTCAGGCTTTCCCGTTAAACAACTTTGTTAATGCATGTGAATTTTTATTGTTTCATGTGTGCATTGCAATCTTGATTTAATTTCTGCAAATGATCAATGGTGGAATAGATTATGTATTTTGCATGAAGTTAAAATAGTGTGAGATCAGGATAATCTTGGACAGATAACACATAAGTTATATAATTTCTACAAAAATAAATTTTACTCTTACTCCAAGATCAAAAGGCAGTTTCAACCTAGGTAATATCTACAAAAAATATAGTGTCCCTTGTGGTCATTGCCAAAAATACCTCTAATGAGGTCAAGGGACATTACTCATGTTATTACATGTGTAATTTAATTTAATAATAATATTAGTAATAATGTTTACAAGTGACGACCCCCATAGAGGTTGCCTAGGAGCAGGCTCACCCCCTGCCTTAATATGATTATGAGGCAATTAAATGGGTCGTGTTGTACAACCCCCACTTAATGCAATGCATGCAAGAATGTCGCTTCAAATGTGACGGCTATTGATGAGCATGAGAGGAAATGTATATCCAACAACCAAGAGGGTAAGGGAGAATACATGCATGCTTAGTTAGGTTTTAAGGCGGTCACTCACCATGCTTGATTCATATTTGGGGGAAATTCACTCTAGATTCTTTGCATCATTACATAAATAGGAGGTTTGCCATGGAGATTATCAATGGAAGTTTAAATGGATTAAAATGGTTTTGTAAAGCCTAAAAAATTTGGATATTTTATCTCATATTTCCCTTCAAACATATTGCCTCCATGGTTACTTGCTGCTTTTGGATGTTGAAATCTTGGTGTTTCCATGTTTGGGATATCGGTTACAATGATGGTTTGTAGTTCAACATATGAATAATAGACAAATCTAACCATGCCAAGCTTCTATGATGAAATGGTTATATTCAACTCCTCCTCATTTGATCCTTTTAATGTGTAAGGATTCAACCTCTCGATTGTAGTTACACCTTCTCCTTAGATGAGGAAGTTGATCCATAGTCGTAGATGCATAAGGATCCTCCTCCTTAGTTAACTTGCTATGTTGGAATTTTTTTTATGATTCTAGTGATACATTTTGTTTAGTTATGACACATGACATAAAGGTCTAGCATAGCTAGCCCGTTTATAATATTTTTTGTCTTAAGGATGCTATGATCAAAAGGGATATCAACAACCTCAAAAATTTGAACTTGTGCTACTGATTTGGTTTCCTTTTAGGAAAACAAGTAGCATGCTATACTTGTCTATGTAATCTCTTTTTGAAGTAATGAAAAGTGATATATATATATATATATATATATTTTTTTTTTTTCAAGTGACTAAATTTAGTTCACTATTTGAAAAAAATAAAAAAAGAGAAGTAAACTATTTTAAAGGAATTTAATGTCAACAATATAGTTAATAAATGATTAAGTTGGAATGGTGATATCCCATCAACTAAAGTTCAAATTAGTTAGGCATGTTTTGTCCCTCATCTATTGTCTCGCATTTGCAAGTGAGTTAGTTCAAGCAATTGGGCACATTTTATTCTCTTATCACATATCATGAATTGACATGAGAAAGGAATGAAAAAGAGAGGGTAGATAGATACAAATATATAACTTTGAGCTCGATGAAAGCACTGGGAGGAAATGCAAGTGTGTTTTATCTTCCATTTTGGATTGGGAAGAAGTTATTAATGCACCACAGTTAGCATTTATGTTAATCAGAGTTTGTAATCTAAACTATATATAAGATATAACATTGAATACTCTTTTGAAAGGCAAGTGTGTTTTATCTTCCATTTGGAATTGGGAAGAAGTTATTAATGCACCACAGTTAGATTTATGTTAATCAGAGTTTGTAATCTAAACTATATATAAGATATAACATTGAATACTCTTTTGAAAGTTGACAAGATCTATCTGTTTTCCAATCTGTGCAAATAAATTTGGTTTTGGGGTATGTAATAAATCCATTCAAAGCTAAGTGAGTGCTCTAATATAAGCAACAATCCAACTCTAATTTTCATAATGAATATATGACCTTAATGTATGGAGGTTTCTAAATAGACAATGACATATATCATAAAATCATAATCAATTTAAAAAGTGAAAATAAAATATTCTTCCAATCCAAAATCAAAACTCCTCATTATATTTTCTTCGAGAGAGCTATGCGTAGACGATCATGTTTGTTTGGGATGTAGTTCTCTTAGTCTTGGTTTTTATGTTTGTGGTTAACCAAGTGAAGTTCTTGTGACTCCTCCCATTTCCAATGCCTACCTCTATTTTTTATGCTGTTCAATGCCTCATATTCTTTGATACTGCTACAATTATGAGGCTTTTTAACTGACAGTGACAAGGTTTCTTTATAGGTTAATACAAGTGGATATTGGTGGCCACCCTCCTATTCCACTTGGACCCCTATCATTGTTTTCTATCGGTTTGTCATTTTTCAGCATAATTTCCTATTTTGACATTTTTATTTTTAGCAGTTTTCAGGTCCTGAACTTCTAGAGCTGTTTTGAGACCCTAAACAATGTATTTCATTTCATTCCTTTCTAAATATGGATTAGTGATATCAAAGAGGCCTGATATTTCTATGTTTTTCTATGCATATCCACAACGAGGTTGAGGTATAAGGAGTTGGGACTTGAAATGTTGAACTGGTTGAACCCTTGTAAGACCGGCCTCGTCGACCTCGATGACCTACCATGGCGAAAGAAAAGAAATATGATGGAACAGAAGATCCTTGGAAATTGTTGCTTGAAGAGGCCATTGAGTGAAAAGGAATGATATGATGGATAATTTTTCCCAGATCCCTTCGTGAGTATCGCGAGCAAACCATCTTCATCCAATAGTCACTTTGGAGGCACCAGCCCCTTTAAGTTACAAGTTAACTTTGACATTCCTATGTTTGAAGGCCGGATAGATACAAATTCTATAGATAGATTGTTAAATATGTTGGAAGGATATTTTTCGGTCCATAATTTGTCCGATAAAGAAAATATTATCTTTTCACTCCTCAAAGCCACCCCCCCATGTCAAGGATTGGTGGGAAAATTTCTGTGAGAAGAGGGATGCAGATGAAACCTCACTAATTTTAACTGCACCCTCTTTGAATTCTTGTTTAGTCAATTTAATGTCTTAAATCACTATCATAAATTATCTATCGGAGTTGGTAATCTTGTGAAGTGCAAGTGCACTATATATGCTAGAAGCCTTTTCTTACTTGATTCATTGTGTTGATTTTATATGTTTAAAGTTGTTTTTAGGATTTTGTGTTTATTTTGAATGTATAAATGGAATTGAGAAACTAAAACTTATAATTTGTGAAATGAAATCTAAATTCAACTAAGTTCCAAAATTATGATGAAAATCCTATCTTTGCTTGTTAATAGTTAATGATTGATTTTGAGAAAACTAAAGTTCTAGAAACAAGAAGGAACTTTAATATTTCTGTATTCTTTTGGAAACTTAATAAGAATGAAATTTAAAACAAGAGATCACTAAAGAGTATTCAAAATTATTAAAATAAATATTTTAATGCTTGAAAAATAAAACTTGCAAGAAAGAAGAAGATGAAATGTTTATTTAAGAAACGAAACTAATCTATGATAAACTTATATTGCATGAAAATAAATTAATCTAAATGATGAATCGTAAGCTATACTAAATAAATCAATGCTGGTCACTATGATAAATGATCTCTAAATCAACCCAATCATAAATAAAGCATCTATCTTAACATAACCATATTCTACAAATGAAGATACCAAACTGTGAAGTAACAATGATAAACCTTATCATCTATACTATAGAAATCTGAAAACAATTGCAATGTAAATGAAAAAAAAGCGTATGTCTACAGTATGAAATTAAAGCATGTATTCAGGCTATGAAACAAAAATGAAGACAGAGTATATCTATGTTGTAAATCACAATGGAAACAGAGCATGTATCTATATGAAAAATACAATGAAAGAAAGAAAAAACTGAACTATGAAATAACATGAAATTAAAAAAATAAACCTCTTCTATGCAGGGGCCCTCTACAACAAAATGGCTTTTGATCTATTCCTTACTAGCTACACATTAAGGTTCCATAATGCTTCCTTCTTAAATTAGTGAATAAAAACAGAGTTTCAGAATATCACAATCTCACAATAATTCGAACTTGTTTCATAATTACACAACCTAATATTTATAACGGTCTTGTATTAAATGTTTGAGGCTTTCACGCCTTTGGAGACTAAGAAAAATATGTATGAAACTCTAAATATAAATATGAATTTCATCGCTTCACGATTTGCTACGTGGAGAGCAAATCATGAAGCCTTAATCTTTCTCGCTTGCTTGTTCCGATTCTTGTTTTGACCAACCCTTTGACCATGATCCTAGGTGCTTTTTTCCTTGATTTTGGATAGGTAGATAGGATAATATCCATAACTAGAACATTCATCAATTTCCCATATATTTCACTTCTTCATTTATTCCTCAGAACCTGTTGAATCGTGGGGGTGGCTACAGAAGCAAAATTTAGCTGCAGAATTGCATTAAATCTATGGCTTTATAAAAGTTTTATTCTAATAATAAGGAACATCTAAAAATATTAAAAATAGATCATTAAGATACCTTACTAGGCTAAAATGTGCATTTTAATACTTGTTTGAGCTTATAGAGTTATCAAAAAGAAGGAAAGATAATGAAAATGGATGTCAAAATTGAGGTAATCTTGAGGCTCCACAATTCTTTCCAAGATTTTGTCAAGGAAAAATATTACCCTGTTAAGAGCTATGAAGATAAGTACATAAAATGGACCACACTACGACAAGAAAGAGACCAAGACGTGTTAGAGTTCAAAAATATTTTTCACACCCTACGCACAAAGCTGGGTATCAAGGATGCTAAGTGGCATCTACTACTCAAGTACCATGGATGTATGCAAAAATACATCAAAGAAGAAACAAAGTTCCTGGACATATCCTCGCTTCACGTAACGTACCGATATGCTATCAAGATAAAGGATAAATTTAAATAGAAGAAGTGAGACTTTGGATTGCGAATTCGAAGCAGGGAAAAGGCACCTCCAAACCACATAATAAGGGACAAAGCCAAAGTGGAGTGGCCTAGGACAACCGAGAGAATCCAAAAACAAATAATAACACCATGAAGATGAATAAGGACATGAGAAAGTGGTGTGAGTTTGACAAGAGACCACCCACAATGTGAATTAGTGTCGCACCAAGCAGTCACTAGTGGCCAAGCTAAAAGCTTCAGAGTCAGATGCATGTTTTGAATCTGAGTCAGACCATGACAAGGGGAAATAAATTATTGATGCATAACCTATTTTAACCATTACCACCATCAAGGTCTAGAATATTGAGCGCATAGATCTAGAGGAGGGGAGCGTCTCTTCCACTCACAGATGTGGGGGGAGGGTTCTTTGTTGCAGTTTGTTGTCGACAGTGGGAGTCAAAATAAACTCATATAAACATAGGTCATTAAATAGTTGAGCTTTTTGAACACACCACACGTGAAACCATACATCATCTGGTGGCTCCACCAAGGAAGAGATATATGCGTTAGCCTACAATGTCACCTTCCCTACAACATCAAGCCTTTCACGGACGAGGTACTATGTGATGCTTCTCCCCTTGAAGTTTGTGATGTTTTATTATTCAAACCATACTCATGGAAGAATCATGCTATGTATGAGTCTAAAACTCGTATTTTTATTATTACTTTGGACATAAAACTATATAGGATACCATAGGTAGCCCCGCTTACTGCCATTTCTTTGATCTTTGCTAAGCAATGCAGTAAGACCATCTCTTAGTCTGGTAATTTTTTTTCATTTTTTTATTTAATCTCAAAGTGAGGGGAAGATCATGGCCACATCCAGAGCCCCAATAAAGGGTTCCTCTATGCAACAAAATTAAGTTGATAAGGTCATGGAAGAGTACAAGGACACCTTCTCCTCACCCACAAGGGTGCCCTTGTATTTTCAGGTCAAGCATTCGATAGATCTGACTCCCGTAGCACCTATACCCAATGGTCCAATATCACATCGCTCTCTTCTGGAAAAAAAGGAAATCAAGTGAAAAATATAGGAGTTGCAACAAAAAGGGCACATCTCACCAATTTCCTCACCTCATGGGAGCCCAATTGTACTCATACAGAAGAAACATGGGTCCTAGAGACTCTGCATTGATCATCGGGCATTGAATAAAATCATTGTTAGGAATAGATATTCAATCCTAGATATTGATGACCTTCTTGACCAACTCAAGGGGGCCAAGTACTTTAGCAAGATTTATTTGAAGTTCGGATATCACCAAGTTCCAATAGAACCTACAAATGTATAGAAGACCGCCTTCAAATCCATGGAGGGTTTCTTTGAATGGTTGGTCATGCCCTTTAGGTTGACAAATGTCCTTGCAAATTTTATGAGGCTGATGGATGACATCTTACAGAATTTCACTAACTCATTTTTAGTTTTATATCTAGATGACATCCTCATCTTAAACAAAAGTTTGGCAAAGTGCTTGCAACATATTCCGTAGGTCCTTCAAACCCTACGAAAACACAAAATATGTGCCAACTTGGAGAAATCATCCTTTGGAATGAAACGGGTCCAATATCTAGGCTACATAATTGATGAGAAAGGCATGCATGTGTATCTAGCTAAGATCCAAGTCATTCAGGATTGGTCAACCCCAACAACTCTAACAGAGCTTCCAATATTTTTGGGCCTCGCCAATTTCTATCAAAGATTTGTGTTGGGGTTCTACCATATCACTTGGCCTTTGAGTCAAGTTACAAAGGGCATATTGAAAGTGAAGTTTTTTTTTGGTATGAATCATAACAGAAGGCATTCATTAAGCTGAAACAATGCCTTTGCTCTGCGCCAATACTCACATTGTCAGACCTACAATAACCATTTGAAATTGAGAAATATGCCTCTAACTATGTTATTGGTGTAGTTATCACCTAAATAGGCCACCCAATGGCCTATCACAATGAGACACTCTTTGATACTATTTGTAAATACCCCACCTACAATAAGGAGATGTATTCCATTATGTAGGATTGCCGATAATGGAAACATTACATTCTGGGGAAGGAGATGATCATCCACATGGATCACCGATCTCTTTAGTTTATGAAGACACAAGGGGAGTTGCAGAATGATCACCATGAAAATGGTCCACATATATGCAACAATTCCATTTGAACATTAAATACAATAAGAGTAGCACCAATAATGTTTCCAATTGCCTTAGTTGACCCCCGATTGTGGCACTAACCACAGTTCTCAACTCTTGTGGGCATGAGACTTCTTGATGGCTGCAACTATACAAAAATAATTCGGAATTTGACACTGCATACCGAATGCTGATGGATGAAAAGAAAGTACCAAATTTCCACCTCCAAGAAAAAATGTTATGCTACCTGGAGAACCTTTTTGTTCCTTCAAGTTAGCGTTCGAAACTAATTTTGGAGGTACACTATAGTCGGGTCGTAGGAAACTTTGGTTTGGAGAAAATAGTGGCATTACTACACAAGTATTTTTATTGGCCAAAAATCTGATAGGATGGTGGAAAATATATCAGATCTTGCTCTTCCTATGCCATAGTGTTACACGTCATTTTGTCACCATGACAACTGACCATTAAAATGGATCTTTTGCTATCCATTAATGTGTTCCAAAGCACTCCCTTGCAAGTCAAAAACTTAAATGCCTTGAAGAAAATGACAATTCTGGGGAATAAGGCCCAAAACCTAATTTTTGGTTACCCGCACGCTTTCTTAGCCAGTTCCTGTGCATTCACATTTCTTACCATTGATGCTTGCGCAAAATTGCGCTTTTTCTTCCATTATAGACCGCGCACATGACTCAATAAAAAGTAAAAATAAAAAATGAATTCTAGAAGCTTGTTGGGCGAATATACGCCAACTGAAAGCTTCGAGGTCATGGTTATTCAAGCCTAACCCCTCTAATCATGGAGATAATTCCCATTCTTAAAGGAACCCTAATCCCACCTTTAGTGGATCTCATCCTTGAGATATGGATTTGAAACTTCCTCCTCTTGGCCTATAAACCAACTACATGCTAGAGGGTTGAAGGAGGTTGCTAAAGGTAGAATTACACTGTTCAAATTATGTCTAAAGCTTATCATCCAAGAAAAGGATTGTAGACTTATGGGAGGAGCTTCACTTCATAAGAGAAAAGGTTGTGTAACTCTTCTATATTTTTGAATTAATACAAATGAGCTCTTTTTCCCACTACATTGTTTTATGGATTTGGTGAATGGTTTATGTTATTTCTATTTGTCCATTGAAATTCTACTAGTTACTAATCTCCTTGATCATTACTTTGAGTTATTGAATCATTTATGTTCCATATTCCTTTTATCCGTTGGTTTCTGTGTTTGCAGCTTTGTTTCAAGCATCGAGGAGTTGCATCCAAGCATAACAAGGATCTTCATCAAGCACGTCATAAAAGGGTATGGATTTCATTTATCTCCTTTCTAGTTTATGATTCAAGCAAAGATGGACTCAGGGAAAGATTAGCATAGTTGTATGCTTGTACTAGGTTTTTTTGGAAATCTAGGGAGATCAATTTTGTTTGCAGGAGGGATTTTTACAATAACACAAATTGGCAACTCCACTGGGGAATGTCCTATTCTCTTCCTTCTCCTTGTTTTTGATTTTCGATCCTTTTTTGTTAGCCCGATCTGAGTTTGGAAAAGATAGTGTCGTTTTAGATTTTGTGATTTGTTTGCCTAAATTTTCATTTTTCCATAAACTTTATCGATCTGTGCGGTTTCTGTTCAACAACGGAGCGCAAATCTGCGCTGCTTTTCTTTATAAATAGTGTGAATGTGTACTGAACTTAACTGTTTACCTGCACACATCCTGAGAAATTTTGAAAAAATAGGATTTTTCTTTGATCGAAGTATGAGTTTTTGTTTTTGAAAATTTCATTATACTTGTTTTTACCTTTAGTTAGTCTTTGTGAGTTTGTTTTAGTGTCATAAAGAAGCCTTCTTGAGAGTTACTCATTTCCACAAATCTCGTTAGGGTTTCATCTGGTTACTTGTGGATTTATCAAAAAAGTGATTGTTTGCTATTGGATTACTGTCTCCCTGTCTTTTTTCTTGCGAACATACCAAGTTCAGTGATTATCCTAATTTTTTGTGAAAGATATTTTGGTTTAATGAAAGTAGGGTTTCTCAAGGATAAATGTTTTTTCTGAGATTTGCTTGCTTTGTTGAATTCAAAATGAAATTCATTTCTTTTTCAGTATTGAATTTTTTCATAGTTATAGTTTAGACATCTTTGATTTCATAGCATTCATTAGAACAAATTCATTTTGAGGTTTTGATTGATCTCTCCATGCATTTTGAAAATTATGAGTGATTACTTGCAAAAGGAAATTTTCATGGTTGTTTGATTTGTTGAGTGAAATGAAATTTTAGTTTAATTTCTGCATTTGAATTATCTCAAAGTGAAAAATAGAATTTCATGGAAAAGGATATTGTGGAAATTTGAGTTTTTTCATTTTATTTGAAAATTAAAAAAGACCCTTACTCTGCTATAATTAGGAATTCATTGAATGAAAATATTACAATTTCATATTTGATTGCATTAGATTTTTTTGGGTCGGGTCATAATGTCATAAGTTTCACATCCATTCACCTACTGAGGAAATAACAATTTAAGAACATAATGTTAATAAAACCAATTATATTTTTTGCATTTTTAGGACTCTTTCCACCTACATTAGATCAGGTTGTAGGTATTTGGAATAGGGAAGTGAGTTAACTTTCCAAAGCCACAAATAAACAGTAGAATCTTGTGGTAGGGAGTAAATCCATTTATTGCAGTTTTGCTTTGGGAATATCCTCTAACAAGGGAGTCAAGCACGAGATCATATAAGACCTAGTGGAGTGATCATCCCCACTTCAATGGTTATGATAAAGTGATTTTCATGCATTACAAATGGTGCCGGAAGGTAGTTGGGAATCACTTGGAAGTAAACCTCAGATTAACCATTTTGAGGAACTTTCAAGGGGATTGAGCTTTGTTACTTTTCCCTTGCGTGTATGTCCAATCTACGATTATTCCCATAGGTTCAATTGTTGTAAGTGGTGACCTTAGATACCATAATATTAGGGCTATTACCTGAGGTGAAAATAGAGGGGAAGTATCTGTTGTACCTGGAACAAACGTTGGCTAGAATCAATTGGGTATTTTTGGAGGGTAATCTTCACTCAAGATGGCATAAGTGGAGTTACTTGCACCAGATCATTTTCATTAACTAGGTTGTCAGTGTAACTGGTTCCAATCACTCTATCTATATATAATTTTCACCTTGATTTCTGCGATGTTGGATTTCATTACAAACTAGTGATTTTGCTGTGAAAAGGTTGTTTGCATAGTTTTACTCTTAGATTTGCTAGCATGTGTTATTTTTTTATTTTTTAGAGTCCTTATTTTGTATTTTTGATATTATTCAGATTCTTAATTAAATTTCATTATGGCTTTCTTACCGAGACATACACGTAGAATGTAGGGTAAACCCCCTGAATACACACCGAGTCAATTAGAAAAAATAAAATCTAAAAATTCAAAATCAACAAGATATGGGACCTCAGATAAACCTGAAACATCTACCATTGTAGAATTTGAGATAACAGAAACTGAAGTGAATAAACCTAAAATACTAGAATCAGAATTAGTTCAATCTGAACTAGTAGTTACCGAAGTTGTTAGACCATAATATGATACCAGAGAAGGATACACAACTAACTAAACCCAAAATTTTTGAGCATTTGTATGATATTTCTGAACCCAATTCTTCTTCAGCTGTTATATCCCCTACTCTTGCTCCACCTTCATCGCAAGTAAAAACCATTATTACAAATAGTCTACCTCCTAGTCTCATTAGTATCGAAGATATTACTAAGGAGGAGGAAAAATAATCTGCAAGTACTCCAATTTTTATCGGTGAACAATTTTTTTTTCAAGAACTTCATTTTTATCCTTTTTGACCAAATCCTTTGTATTTCACACCTTTGAAATTTTTAAGTCAAGGTCTTCCACATTACCGAACTCATTATTACTCCATGAACAGATTAAATATGTTAGTATTGCCTTCTGGAAGTATGCGTACTGATACATCTATGTTTTCATACTCTCCAAAATCATTATTATATGGTGGTTCGTCAGTCACTCCTCGATATCAACCACTTTCTGGGACTTTTTCAAGAGCTCCTCCTTCATCTAAAACTTATACTTTATCAGCTGGTGTATCTACTTCTACTGCCCAAGGTTTGACATCATACCAATATATTAATATGGTTTCTGGTAATGTATGTCACCCTCAAGTTAATCCAACATGTGGTTATTATCCACCTTGGGGGAAACCACCATATCCTCCATCTAGAGGAAAACCTTTAGCTAGATTATATCGTACTATTGGAGGACAAAATTTTGTTTGAAACTATCCAAAATACGGTCATATACCTCAAGTTAGTTTAGGTCAACCTATTGTGTCTCAACCCTTAGTTGGTGATCCTTATCCAGGGATGAATACCATTTAGAACCTTTCATTTGTTCAACAACCTATGCAAGTTGCTCTACAAGTTCTAATTTACCAACCTATTTAGCATACTGGGCAACCTATTCAACAAATACCTGTCCAAGGTATTCCAATACAAGTCGAACAACCTGTCTAGGGGATTCCTCAAGCATATATACAAGTGAATCCACAAACACCTATTCAACAACCAATTCAAAAACCTGTTCAAAGCAGTCCAAAAAATCCTATCCAGTATACTATATAAACATTTGTTCAACAAACGATTCTGAGTTCACCTCAAAGCCCCATCCCAAGAGTATCACAAACCACTGTTCCAACTACCCCTAAAATATCGGTGCAATAAACTACTCATAATATCCCTCAGGAATATGATTATCAAGTTGGTCCTATGATTGAGTCTATACCTCAAATTCCCATGGGAAAACCTAGTATGGGAGCCATGCAGACACCGTATCAAGGACAAGATTTTCAAGACCAGCCTTTTCAGAGTCAATTCTTTCAAGGTCAAACTTTACAAGGCCAAACTTGAGAGTCAATTTTTTCAAGGCCAACCATTACAAAGTCAACCCTTCCAGGGGAAATATTACTTGGGGAAAATGGATAAAAGTCCATATTTCCAGAGTCAACCATACCCTGGTCATACTTATCAAATTTCGTCTCAACCGAAATTTGGTATGTCTCACCCTAGTTACTCTAGGGGAATGCAAATCCCAACCGTACAACATATCCCAAGATATCCTGGATATCCTCCTCCAGGTGATAGTCTTAACCCTCAGGGTTATAAATATTCACAATAGGATCCCAACTGACAGTTACTATTTATTGCAACTTTAGATTTACCATATTTGTCTCGGTTAACTAATGATCCTATTTATTATTACCCTTTTAGGACAATAATTCCTAGTAAGTTTCCCATTGACATTTCGAAGTTTGAAGGAAAATCAAGCAAGGACCCATCAAACCATGTTATGAAATATCATCTTTGGTGTTGTAAAATTCATTGATCGATGATTCCATTAGATTACGCCTTTTTCAATGAGATTTAACCGGTTCAGAAGAAAAATGGCATATCGAGTTACCACGAGCCTCTTTTCATAACTTCAATGCCTTAGGAACTTCATTCTTTACACATTTTCAATTACTGATACGATATGATATTGGTAAGAAACTTTTGAATTCTTTGGAACAATCCTCATCTACTTACATTTCTGATCATATACATGAATGGAGACGTAGACGTTGTCTAGTTAAAGTTTTTATTCCATATCAGATTTTGGCTAAATGGTTCAAAAAATCATTGCTTTCATTCATTACTGAAGATGTATCCAAAGGAGGTGTTGTAATTGAAGAGTAGGTAATTGCTCGTGCCCATCATCTACACCTTGTTTATACACAGTCTGGAACTTTGTATGATAAAATCCCAGATCTTCCTTCCCCAGGTCAAACAAACTCAACTCCTATAGGATCTCACGCCACTGATGGTGTGACCAGTTCTGTTAGCCATCAATCTAAGAGTAAAAAGAAAAATTCCCAAAACACGCAGATATTGGCTTTACAAGATTCACCCAATGAAAAATTCTTCTCTAGAAGTTACTTCTGAGATTAATGCTGTAGATCCATCTACTGGAAAAAATAAACCGTTTGGAGGTAAAAAGAAAGGAAAATGTAAAGCAAAGCAAAAAGATTCTCCAAAAGAGAAATTAGACAAAAATGAACCATCTGATGAAAATAAAAAGCCTTGTTATCCTTGCCTAATTTTTGATTAATATCATTACACCAAAGAATTCCCTCATCGCGCTAAGTTTACTAAATTTGTTGAAGGTTCTCCCACTCTTTCTTTTTTGAAAGATCCATTTCCTTCTCAAGACAACAATATTGTTTTACATTACCCATCTTCTTCTTACACATCAATAGATATCAGATGAGGTTACAAATCTAAGGGTCTTGTTGTATATGGAAATGATGCTAGTTCACCTAGTCAATTTTCCACATCAATTCCTCCTCCTTTTGAACCATTAAATATTGAAAAACCAAATTCTGACATGGTAATTTGACCGCCTCCTAAAGGTGTTCTTCGAAAATCATCTTTTAAGTGATGTGAGAGATACCCAAAATTACAACATTGTCGAAGAACTGGAAATGTCTCCTTCAACAATGTTGACTCTTGAAGTGCTGCAAAATTTCGCAACACAAAGGAAATTTCTATTTTCATCAATTTGAGAAATTGATCCCTAGGATTATAATCTAATTGTCTTTGATCTTGAGAGTCATGTACCTAGACTCCCACATCAACTGACATTTCAAATACCGGTTTTTGTCAAAACTAAATGAGTCTTTCACATGGTAATTGACGAAGGAGCTACTACATGTATCATGTCTATTTATTGTAGGAAAGCCTTTGGTTCTCCAACCATCAATCAATGTCCCAAAACTTTGAAAGCCTTTGATGGTAGAGGTTTTCATCCATATGTAATTTTTAATGATCTACCCATAGAATTACAAGGTAAGACGTTTGCAATTGAAGTTTAAGTTGTTGATGCTCAACTTGATTATAACCTTTTAATGGGTTGAAGTTGGACCTGTGCTATGTCAGAAATGGTTTCATAATTTTTTCGTATGATAATGTTTCCCCACAAAGTAAAAATCATGAAATTAGACCAATTGTCTTACTAAACTTCAGACCCTAATTCTAGAAGTAGTGTACCTTTCATTGGAAAAACGGTTACTCTGTATGAAGATGTTGGGGTACATTTACTTAAGGATTCATCACTCATGGGAACATTTGCACTTCCTCCACCAAAGTTTCCTCATAATGTTACCTAGGTTAATATGATCACATCAATCACATGGAATCTTCTGATCCTTGGATTGTGCCTTTAGAGTGTGAATTGAATTTTTACGGAAATGATATGCATTTGAGCCTAATTAAATCAACTTATTAGGCAATTCAAGAATTTTCCAACCCACCATCATCCAAAATTGATTTAGTGAATGCGATCATTGATGATCATTCTCAATTTTCATAGTTAATACCAATGTCATTTCCCAATCCCTTCGATAATGAGTTTCCAACTAATGAAAGTATCATGGAAATAATGACTTTTGAGGAAATGTCATGGGACGATTATCATCATCATTCATCTATTCTACCTAGCCTTGGTAAAATCAAGAATTATTTTTCATCTATGTTTTCATCTGAGATTGTGGATAGTCCTCAATGTCCTATCCCAATCCTTCATTGTGAATCTGAAAAGAATTTAGGAAACATATTTACAACTGTACTAATCACCATCTTGGTCAAAACTGGAACTATCAAGAACATTCACATAGGTACTTTGTGCTCTGTTGAAGAAATTCAAACATATAAAGCCCTATTTCAGAAATTCCAAGACATTTTTTCTTGGTCTTATGAGGAAATTCCAGGAATTAACCCTAGTATCATAATTCATGATATAAATACTTACCCGAATGCCAAGCCTGTTAGACAGAGATTACATCCAATGCATCCATGAAAATTTGCTGCTATAAAAGCCGAGGTTGAAAAAATGCCTAAAGTAGGTTTCACTTATCCTGTTCCCTTGATTGATTGGGTCTCCAACATTGTTCCCGTTAAAAATAAGCAAGGGACCATTAGAGTATGCGTTGATTATAGGGATATTAAAAAATATTTTCCTATCGACAACTATCCTACCCTTTATATCGATCAAATCATTGATGATTGTGTCGGAAATGATATTTTCTCTTTCATGGATGGATTTTCCAGATACAATCAAATGGACATACTTCCTTCTAATCAACATAAAACTGCATTCATTTTTCCATGGTGTTTTTCCATGGGGAACCTTTGCTTATCGAAAACTCCCATTTGGATTAAATAATGCCGACGCAAAATTTCAACGGGTAATGTATTACACATTTCACGATATCAAGCACATTGTACAACCCTACTTGGATGAATTACCAACTCACTCACTGAGATGAAAAGATCATCCTATGCATTTGAGAGCAATTTTCTCCTGAATCCTCAAACATGTGTTTTTTGTGTATAATCTGGTCGATTGTTGGGATTTTCCATATCAAAGTAAGGCATTCGTGTTGGTTCGCTCAAGGTAGAGGCTATTCTCAATTTTCCTCCTCCTTCTAATCTCCTCCAACTCCAAAGTTCGCAAGGGAAAGAATTTTTTTTACGTAGATTCATACCTAACTACACTGAACTAAGTAAATGTTTTACTTGACTATTGAAAAAGGGCATCCCATTTATCTGGGATGAGCCTGCTCAAAAATATTTTGATGCACTAAAAAATGCGTTAAATCATACACCGTTGTTGCATTCCCCTGATTATCATCGAGACTACTTTTTGTATTAGCTGCATTCGATGCCACCATTGGCATGGTTTTAGTTCAGGAAGACGAATCCAACAATAAGCATGTGATATATTATCTCAGTGGGAATCTCATGAAAACTGAGATCAAATATGCACATATGGAGAAAATGGCCTTGGTAGCCGTTCAAGCTATCCAACTTTTTCATCACTATATATTCTTATGAAAAAAATACAATGATATATGATTGCAGCCCTATGATGTACATTCTTACAAGAAAGTTACTCAGGGCAAATATTCTGAATGGATAGTTATCCTACAAGCACTTGATTTAGAATTTGAAAAATCCAAGTCTAGGAAATCATTGATGTTTTCTGAGTTGTTATGTTATTTTCCCTACACCGAGAAAAAAACCGTGGTAGAGGATTCTCTTCCAGAAGAATCCCTCTTTATTATTAGTACTTTAGATCCTTGGTATGGATGTATTATTGTGTATCTTCAAATTCAGTCTTTTCAACCAGAATTGTCTTGAACTAATCGTCGTCGTATTTAGTACCAATCCCATCAATACAAAATTGTTGGCGATATAATTTATTGTCATGGTGTTGATTCCATATTTCAATGTTGTTTGAATCATAAGGAATCTGAGAAGGAATTAAATTATTGCCATTCTGGGGCTTGTGCTGGTCATATGTCAAGGTTTGTGACCGCCCAAAAAATATTGTGCGTTGGCTATTTTTGGCCGTATATGATCAAATATTGTATAACCGTGGTTCATAAGTGCCATAATTGTCAAGTTTATCATCAAAATATGCATGCGCCTCCGTCTCCTCTTCACTCAATAATAGATGTCGATCTTTTTTTCAAATGGGGCATCAATTTTGTTACATGTAACCCTCACTCGACCGGGGGGCATGGGTATATAATCCTAGTGGTAGATTATTTTACAAAATGAGCCAAGGTGATGCCTACATATAAGGATGATGGCAAAAATACAACCATTTTCATATTTGACCATGTGATTTCTAGGTCAGACTTCCACAAAATATCGTCACGGACCATGGTAGCCATTTTCGAAAATTTATGATGATCGAAATTTCTGCACAGATAGGCTTGCGACTCTACCCACATATTATCCGCAAGTGAATGGCCAAGTAGAAGTTGTTAATAAGGTTTTGACCACTATGATCAAATAGATTGTTGCAATGTCATAAATGAAATTGGAACACTATGCTTTTTTTAGCCTTATGGGCATACTGTACCTCTGCAAAAACTTCAACTGGCTTTACTCCCTTCCAACTTGTTTATGGTTTGGAGGTAGTTTTTCCAATTGAATGTGAAATTCCATATTTGAAACTAGCCATTGAGTTGTTACCAGCTACCTCTGCAGAGGAGGAGCATTTTTCGTACTTAACATGACAAGATGAGACTCACCGTGATGCTGCATTGGCTAGTGAGGCTCATAAGAAACGAGTTAAGGCTCATTTTGACCGAAACATGAATCCTCGTTTATATTCAGAAGGTGACCTAGTTTTGGTCTATGATAAAGCACATGATACAATAGGTGCTGGTAAATTTGATCCCATGTGGCATGGTCCTTACATTGTAAAACGTGTACTAGCTAAAGGGGCCTATGAACTAGTTGATTATGACAGTGTTTCTTTGGGAGAGCCCAGGAATGGTATTTACCTGAAGAAATATTATGCGTGATTCATTTTGTGAAGATTTTGTACAATTATTTCTATCATATTTTTATGAGTGTGTGCGATAAGCTTAGCATTTTTTATGATTTCCTACTTAACTTGTGTTACACTTGATTTTCAAGTGTCAACGGTCCCTCAGAGTTACATTGGCTAGGCTGATGGTGCTAGTCATAGTACTTGGAATTTGTCTTCTGTAGCTTGGGCTATTTACTCAGCCACTGATGAGTTAGTCTCTATTCATGGGATATTCCTTGGTCGAACGATGAATAACATAACAGAGTATAGTGCAGTGATTGAAATATTATTTGATGCAATTTCATTTGACATTCATCATTTGTTAATTAGGGTAGATTCACAACTCATAATATTACATTTAAACGATGTCCATGCAGTAAGAAGTTCAAAAATGGTAAGAATGTTTTTACGAGTCCGTCTCTTGGAAAGACACTTTGATTATATTGAATATCAACATATTCCAAGAAATTTAAACACATGAATTGATGCATTGGAAAATGAGGTGTTAAATATACATTTGAAACATTTGTTAAAAAAAAAAATTCATCCACATATTTCACAAGATAAACTGAGATAATAAGTAGTAGTCTCCGTTAGGTAAAATGTCTGTAAAAATTGTGTTACAAAAATTTCATCCAAAGACATGAGGCCTCGTGGCCTTTATTATCTGAACACGCTTATACCAAAAAATAAAAATATATCCCTAAAGACTAGAAACTAAGCATGGTGGTGATCATGATAACATACTATAGTGCATGCTATCCATCGTAGTAGGAAGCCGATCAATCCTAGAACTCCTACTACTTGCCTCTGATACCAGAGAGGAAAATCGTCAATCCTAGTCTCTAGGATGTCTAGAGCCAACCTCTCTAAGTTACGCTCTAACTCAATCAAGGCCTCTTCTCCATCAAGGTTAGGCACCACAAGTCCTGCTGGTCTAACCGATACCACATCTGCATGAACAATTCGAATAATTAACTTTGGATGTCGAAAAACAAACAAAAAAAATTGAAAACATAAAAACTATCAAAGTAAGCATTTTTTACCTAGGTCACCCCACTGCATCCCTACTCGGAGGGGGATATCTGGGTCACCTCTTTAATCAATGCATGCATAAGGAAAGTATTCGATCACGATGATATGACATTCCTGCCACCCAAATAAATCAGGAGTATGTTTCATTATCAAGCCATCACCTCCATGCCATGCCCTCAACAAAACCCACAAAAGCCTATGAGGATCCTGAGTTCCTCATACATCTGCTAGAATCAGCTGTGGGGCAAGGAGGGGAATCCTTTTTATAGAAAATGAAATCAAGATAACACCATACCCAAAGTTCTTCAGTTTCCCTATTTTTTCTCTAGTCAGTTTCCCTTTCATGTTGAAAATTACCCCTTCTCACCAGTTGAATATGGTGGGCTGTGAATACCCCATGATGATCTACATATGAGCCTTAATGACCAAGCGAGGTGCCGCACTTTCACACAATCTAGAAACTGTAAAGGCAATGGTTCTAAAGGGAAGCCGCTCAATGGTTTTGTTTTCATTCTTCCATCCTTGAGTTGGGACCCTTCAACACAATGTTGCCTCTAATAAGTGGTAATGGTTTCTCCACCTGACCTGTTTCCATATAAAGATATATCCTTCCCTCTACTGGAAATCTCAGTAAAAAAGTAGATGTCATCAACATCTATAGTGAGGTGTTGATCTCCTATCACAAAACACTGATCTTGGACATCCCATGCCCTCACCATCCAAGTCATAAGATCTACTTGAGCTTTCATCCCTGGGATTATCCAATATTTATACATAACACAATATCTTAGGGCCTACAATGTCACTAGATCATTAAGAGCTTCAACATATTGGTTTCATGCTCTGTCTCTCTCTCCACTCCATTATAACCAGTCAAAAATCCTGAAAACAACAATTGGGGAGGATTAGAAAACAATTTGGGAGATTTTCAAAAAAATGGGGGCGTATTTATTATTTTTCAAAAACCCTCGGTGCTTACATGACCGCTTTTGGAAAATAGATCACATTTGCGTAGTTTCTCAGGTGAAATATCATGCAAAAAACGACTTTCTGTGTGTCAAAAATAGTCGGTGTGCGCAGTCCTGAAAAAGGGTAACCGCGAACATCCCAGGGCGCATTTTAAAAATAAAAAGATCCCAAAAAAATGATAATAAATGGATAAATGAAAATAAATCCAATGAAAATGAAGATAATGAAGAGCTCTCTTACTTGGAGTAGACGTTTCACAATTTCACCCATTGGTTTGCTCGGAATCAACCTCTCAAGTTTGTGGTAAAAAACTCTCTTTTCTGCTCTTATTTGGTTAAAAAATCAAATGGTAAAAATGCTTTTACTTTTTGAAGTTTTATAGGTTTTTAGGCCATTAAAATATTATTTTTTATTCCTTTGACCTTTAAAAATTTGATGTTTTTTCTATGATTTTTGAGCAGTTATGATAATTTTTTGAGTTTAATGTGCGAAACACATAACATAAAAATGGATCATTTTGATGTTGATCGAACTTTTATCACTTTTTCGGGCTTTTGAAAAATACAAAAAAGCAAAACCCTAGAGTTCTCTTTTAAGCCCCTTTCAGACTCTTTAAACATGAAAATATTGTCGAGCAGTTGACTATTCGAACTGGAAAACGTAAATGAGCGATCATCTATAGAGTATAAGTTTACCCCTTTTCGGACTGAACTAAAATATTTACAAAAATGGTATACATTAACTAATCATGGTCAATAGAGTTCTCTCCAGAATTATTTTACCCTTTTTTCAGGCCTAAGAGTAAATTTATGAAAAAGGACATTATGAAGTTTCGTTATGTTTTTCTTTTTACTCACTAAAGCTGAAGAATACTAAGCTTTACTTTCTCCGAGCTCGTTAAAATTTACATTGAAAGAGTTGAACAAGTTTTATTTTTGTGTCTTTTCAAACTCTTTAAACATGAAAACAACATTTATTTATCCCTTCACTGGACTCGTAAAATCTAAACAGTGTAGGGTTTGTCAATCATGACAATATTGAACCACTCCATCCTAGTGTTCGTAAAAAATACTTTGGAGGTCTCATCTGAAGGATGAGCCTACAGGAAAAGAATTTTATCCTCCTTAAGTTTGAATAAAAATAAAGAGGTACTTTCCAGTAATGGTAGGGGAAAATTGGGAAGAAGCATTAATTTTTGTATCTCATTAATGATAGTATGTCGCTCTTCAACATGACACTCCATCAAATATGTGTCTGGGTTGGGAAATCCATTTGTCTCGCAGTTAATTGAACCTCATTGAAAGTATTCAATTGGTTTTGGGTATTATCGTTGAGTCAAATATTTCCAAGTCTAAGTGTCGTGTCACTGATTTATTCAAGAGAAGTCCAACCTTAGTTAAAATTAATTTGCAATTTGTAGCCTTCAATCACGCCGACCATCCCTGAGTCAGTGCTAGCAAAATGTTCTTCAAAACTTGACATGAGTTTCGTGTTGTAGGTCCTCCTGCAATGGATCACCTCCTATCGACTTCAACTCATTATCTAGGAAGTTGATCTAGAAACCCTCTTCTGTACCTTGAGGTGTGCATGCCTTAATTGTAGGTTTCTCACCTTTGACGACAAGTTCTCAACTTTAACCTTCGATCAAACGATTCTACAAGTGTTCGATTTCAGGACATATTTTCACATTCCATAGATTGTACTGGGATTACCATGAGGACCATTGCCATCAATGGTGTTTTCTCTTGCACTTGTTAATGGTTCACATCATTGACCGCTAATCAAGTGGTTTCTACCATGTTCGACTTCAAGAAATTTACTCGCATGGTTAGGTTCGTACTATGGATCGATAGATATGGAGATCAAGACCCTGGATCTAGTTTCATCCATCCAAGATGTGAGGAACTATGTATTCATGATTGTTCAAATATAATCATATTTGATGGCCGTGTCCATACTTTTTCTACTATTGACATTTTTCTTAGTGCATTTCCCTACTAGTTCATTGAGTTATGTTTACTCTAAGTATGGGAATACCTACCTCAGTGATGATTATATATTTCATTGTAAGCCTTGATTTATTTTTGTAGGTCTGCAACCATGGTCTCCAATCCAATATTTGGCATGATAAAGCACTTTAGTCCTTAAATATCCTTTTTGACTTCGCACTATGGGGAAATCTGTTACACGTAATTTTGTCACCATGAAAATTGACCATTAAA
The DNA here is from genome assembly GCA_034641835.2 of Pinus albicaulis. Classification (NCBI taxonomy): domain Eukaryota; kingdom Viridiplantae; phylum Streptophyta; class Pinopsida; order Pinales; family Pinaceae; genus Pinus; species Pinus albicaulis. Next base: position 617,867,586 of record CM076570.1, on the reverse strand, counting down.
ATGGATCTTTCGCTATCCATCAATGTGTTCCAAATAACACCCTTGCAATTCAACAAATTAAACTCCTTGAAGAAAAAAATAATTATGGGTAATAAGGTACAAAACCTACTTTTTGGTTACCTGCACACTTTCCTAGCCAGTTCCTACGCATTGATTCATGTGCATAATTGCGCTCTGTCTCCCACTATAGACTGTGCACATGACTCAACAAAAAGTAAAAATAGTAATCGAATTCTAAAGTCTTGTTGGGAGAATATATCCCAACTGAAAGCTTCAAGCTCATGATTATTCAAGCCTAACCCCATATGATCATGGAGCTAAGTCCCATTCTTCAAGGAACCCTAATCCCACCTTTAATGGATATATTTGACAAATATTTTTGAATCCAACCAATTTCTCCTACAAGTAGTATGATTATTGTTTTGTATTTTTGTATTTATGTATAAATCCTTTACAATTATATGTACATGTATTTAATATATTGATTAGATGTTGTAACACAATTTAGTGTTTAATTTTTACATTTACTAGTAACATTTAATTTGATTTTTTCATTTGTGTTAATATTGATTTTCAGTTTTATTTTTATTTATAAAGATTAGATAGACACTTTGACCCTTTTTTTAATGAGAACTTTATTGTTTGTTCTCATAGTTAAAGAAAAAAAATATTTTAGAAAATGAAATTTTAACATTTATTTATATATAAATATTGATGATAATGAATTAATTGATTTGTTTCAAAATTTTATTTGTGTATTCAAAAATATTTAAGAAGGTATTATCTTTATAATTTTAATGAATTACAAGGTTCAAAAGTTCATAAGCTGATTTTTTTCTTGGTTTTGGGCTATTTAGAAATTTTACGATGTAATTATTTTGGTTTGAGTCTTTGAAAATATGGGTTTTGTGATCATTATCTGCAACCCATGGTCACATGGCTAATACAAGGGCTAGGGCTGAGAGCTTAGCTGATGGGGGTATAAGGCTATTAGTACTGGGAAATAATTGAACATTGGCATTGCAAAACCCGAATACTAATAGACCCTGCACTATTTTAAATTAACATATGAGTTTCCATTAGGGGATGGCTCATCAATCAAAAGTTTGGCCCTCAGGATATTGCCTATAAATAATTTAGTGACAGAATTTCAATAGTTCAATAGGTAGTGATTAACGCAAATTCCCTAGCACTGATGGAACCAACATATCTGTTGGCTAATGAGGGGTTGGGGAAGTCAAATTATGGATATCAGATATCACGTGTTTGGATTTTGAAGGTTAGGTATTGGGAGAAGAAGGCTTGGCTATCAATATTTCCTATTGATACTAACAAAACCCAAGACATTGCAAACATGGTAGGAATGATGACATGGAAATCCTACAAGGTGTTGACATGGTGAGTTGATGTGGAAGATGGTTGCTAGGTGTGGAACATGTGGTAGCTTATGCAAGAAGGTAATGTGTCATGATGTCATGGAATCAAGGCAAGTATTTGATGATGTGTATCACTAATGTGGAAACTAGCGTGGTGGGTTGATGCGGCCTATTGACATGACATTGAATGATTCAATAAAGCAATACAAATCTTGGAAAATTTGGGGATTGGGATCATGGGACCTAGACCCTTTCATATGGATAACAAAGGCATTGTTATCGAAGGTTTTGGGAGAAGAAGGCCTGGCTATCGATATTTCCTATTGATACTAACAAAACCCAAGACATTGCAAACATGGTAGGAATGATGACATGGAAATCCTATAAGGTGTTGACATGGTGAGTTGATGTGGAAGAGGGTTGCTAGGTGTGGAACATGTGGTAGCTTATGCAAGAAGGTAATGTGTCATGATGTCATGGAATCAAGGCAAGTATTTGATGATGTGTATCACTAATGTGGAAACTAGCGCGGTGGGTTGATGCGGCCTATTGACATGACATTGAATGATTCAATAAAGCAATACAAATCTTGGAAAATTTGGGGATTGGGATCATGGGACCTAGACCCTATTCATATGGATAACAAAGGCATCGTTATCGAAATATTAGATGGAAGGGGCTTAGATTGGGTGAATACACATTGGAGTATTGTAATATTGAGGGATCATGTGTCAAGAATTGGGAGATTCATAATGGGGTTATGAGTGAGTATCTATCTGATTAGATAGTTGTCTATTCATTGAAAAAATTTCACTTTCATTATATGATGGGATTAGTAGGTTTTGTTGGTATTAAGAGAATTATTAGGAGGGTAATGAATGTACTCTTGACACTCCACACTTGAAAACCCAATACATTGAAAACCAATCATAATTGACAAGGATCCCCCTTCCGTCTACTAGCACTCCATCTATCGAGTCATCGACCCACCAAGAGGAATTAAATGTATCGAAAAACCCCTTCACACCCCTTCTCCTTATCCGACAATAGAAAGAATATACAAATGGTTCTATGTCAATCAACAAACACATTAGGTCTATCAATATTAGGAGTTTTTTATAGATGTTGTGGTCAAGAATATGCCTTGATGATGATTTTCCATGTCGACATGGCTTGAACCCATGGAACTTATGTGCCATGATGACATGGCATACAGATCGGCCTAGGTGATGTGGCATGTCAATGTGGAAATATGACATGAAATTAAGATGTTAATAGGTCAGGTATCATGTATCATAATTTCTAGAAGTTTGGGCTTCCATATCAAGCATACCCAAAATGACATTAATAGAACTTGAAATGCATGTTAGTTAATGTAGATGGAGTTTTGTTAGTTGAAAATGGTATGCTGAAATATCAATGTGTTAATGGTCAAATATCAAATATAATAGGATTTATGACAACCCCAATTTATTAACCACTTTTTTGAAATGTAAATAATTTCATAAAATAATTATGGACTGAGTTATGGGACACAGATTCCAGAGACTAGGGAGGTTTCTTTCCTCGATGGTTTAATTTCCTTAAGGAAGGGAAATCTAAATAGTTGGGACATCCATTGAAGGTTGGTTGTTGCATGTCTTAATGGTCTAGTCCTTAAATTTAATGGAACTGCGAGGAAGTACGTAGAAGCATGCTTCCTTGAAGGACAATACACTCAAAGGAGGACACAAAAATAGATGAGGAGGATAGCATTGTTGAGGAGGTTATCCCAAAGCACACGAATGAGAATGGGTGGTCGGACTGCAGTCAATAGACAAGGGGGTGGGGAGATGTGGCACAACCCCACATGCCAAGAAGATTCTACGTCACTTGTCAGATAGTAGGTGAAGAACCACCACTAATGAGAAGGAAGGATACGTTTGAACAACATAGGATTACACATTAGATATTGGGGAAGAACGAACACAAACGAAGGGGGGGGGGGATTTTAACTTTGAGGGTAGTAAAGGGGTAGGCTCAATCAACTTTATATAAGAGAGCGCAAAGAAAAACAATGAAAAAGAATAGGAAGGTAAGTTTTTATTGGCAAGAAGTCGGGAAAAAGATCATTCTAGGTGGGGAATAAATTTCCTCTCAAGTCCCCAGTTACTAGAGGGTGGATATGGTGATTCTAAGCAAATCCCAAAGGGCTAGGGTGGAGGAATTATTCCTTGGAAAATTCCTGGAGGACTTATGGATGACTTCTGTGTTCCATGTTTGATTGGTTGTGGTGTTGGAGTCCCCAAGCGGGGTGGAACCATGGTGTTGATTTTGAAGGCTAGAGACAACGACTCTCTCAATTCCGTATGCACTTGTTACTTGTAGTTCAATTGAAGTGTGGAGGTGGAGATATATTTAGAGTCCTTAGAATAACTAAAGGTGGTGGTTCATCCCTTGAGAAAAATACCCCTCAGTCTCTGGAATCTGGCTCATGGGTGATAGCTGCAAGACAAAACTACTTGCAACTATCTATGGTTGGGTGGAGAGTCTTAGTCCTAGGCTTGGTTTCCAAAAGATTGACAAGACAAGTGTTTCTTATGTATGTTTTATGATAACGAATGTGTAATACATTTCTTGTTTGAAATGGCGATGTTGTGAAAAATACATGAATGTATTACTATTATTACACAATTGACTAACAATCTATGCATTATTTAAAATAATTGGAATAACCTATAAAAATATGAATTTAATTGCAGTAATATTTAGCATGAGAACTTATTCTTGTTACCACATGATGATTACATGGATGATAACTTGCATTGACATGGATTATGTTACCATGTGATAATGCTAATGACTTCCTCCTCTCTTATCCTTATTAACCCATGATCTATTATGAGGGACCTCTCCGAGCCCTTGGTGACGCACACTCGACGGTTGGGTCTATACTACCATTTTTCTCGGGAATTGGTTTAATATATCTATATGTTGTTTTATGTAAATAATCTCTTCTTGAGTCTATATGACTTCCTTTTATGTCCCTGCACTTCATTCAAGGTTGCATCTCTGTTATGCATTCTTTGATATGAATGTTCCCCAAGGCTAGGAGTCTTGTTCTGTATTTTGCCTACATATTAGGATGACAGAGTAAACCCTTGCTTAAATATATAGTTATAGCCTTGTGTTGATTGTGGTTGGAAACCTGTCTGGGCTAATCATCCTTGAGTCCTTGCTAATATCCAAGTTGCTTGGGAACCCTTTACAAGATTTGTTTCTTGGTCCATCATACACGTAGTTCCTAGGTAGGAGCACACAATTACTTATATGTCTACTGTAGGACCTGGGTTGCACTATGGTGTGCGATGTGAGTATTGGAGGCCTTTAAGGAGTCACTAAGTATGTAGTAGAGGGTAGATGATAACTATTGGTTCAATTATTCCTGGAATTCCCTAACCCTGAAAAGGGAGTGCTTGTAAATCTGTAATCATATCTATTATGTACCTATCCATAAGGCTCATGCTCGTATTTAGATCTAAAAGACGGAGTCCCTGTTTTGTTGAGGAGCGCTTATCTCCTTGTGGCATTTTTGGCACCATGTGCTTCATGGTGGCTACTATATGCTTGCAACGCTTATTTGGCCTTTGAATGAGACCTGTAGATTTCTATGATGAGAATTTTCAGATCCAGGTAAAACGTTAGAGATCCTAAGATATGTATATCCTTGAGGGACTAGTTAGATAAATCATTAGCTTGTAAGGACAAGTACCTGAACAATTTTCTTCGTTACAAACACTATGAACCCAAAAAGAGTAACTATGATGTAGGCTCAGGAGGGATAGCAAGGATAGCACCAATAGGTAACTTAGTAAACTTTCAATGGCCGTATTTGAACCCTGACGCAAGTCCAAATATTTTTAGCACCACCGAAGTTGGGCCATGTTAGAGTTCCCTTGTGAATGACGTATGGTGCAAGAAGGAACAAAACTTTATGAAAACCATAGAATTTGAGGACATAGATATTTCTCATGGCCCATGTTTCGGCGAGAATTAGACGGGCTATGAGCTAAATTTTGCTATGAGTGGCATTGCTGCAAATACATGCATTGACTTAACCTTATAGTCCCAGCTAGTTAAACCTTATCTACATGGCCTGACAAGAATCCTTGTCATGGAAGTGCAGGTTGAATGTTTGGATTATGCCTTATCGTGATAAGGAAAGTGGAAGGATGATGTGCTCGTAAATTGAAAAAAGGGAACACACTTAGAAGGGAGCGGGATGACATGGGGTCGGGACTTGGTGGCCCCCATGCAATTCTGACTGTTATTGCATTAACGCAGGGAAAGGCATACGAGATATGTTAACCCGAAGGCTACTTCCCAAAGCATTTACAAGAGCATAAGTTAAAGAGGAAACATCATGATGTAAGCTGGATTGTGGTGGCATGCACTTAAGCCTAACAAGTCTTTTATTGGTGCTCAAAAGACCCACCATACACGCATCCTGGAGGTGAGCCACGACGGCTTCAAAGTGACGTAGGGACCAGACATGGTAGTATACGCATAGTGCATCCCACTTCATAGATTAGCCCGACGGAAAAACCTTGGAACAATTGCAAGTGAAAAATGAAGAGGAACCACGGTAACAAGGCTAGGGCAATGACAGTGTTGGTGGTAGATAACGACCGTTAGGTTGGTCAGCAGTATATATAACCCTGCACTTATGTATTAATAATGCAAAGCTTATGCATATGTGCTTATAAATACATGCATAAGGGTATATTTATCCTTCCAAAACTAAATATATGTAACCCAAACCCATGAATGGGTCAAAAACCAATAAATGAATACCAAGTGGCTTTGGGAGATTGGCCAGGTGGGCATAGCTACGTGGGTTCCACGTGGTAGAGTTGATGATGTGACATCCTCTTATTTTTTGAAATTTAAAGGATCATAAATTCTGATCCAAAGGTTGGATTAGGGTAAACATGTCACTATAAACGTCTCATCGAGATGAACACAATGGTGATACTTATTTCTGGTTCGAATGACAAAAAATAAATAAATTATTATACCATCTCTTTAACTATTATAAGGGAGATTGGATTAGAAATTGAACACTTTTCACCAAGGTTAAGGTGGGGCGTGTTTATAGGAGTGAATTTTGGATACATATTAGCACTAGGGGTCCGGTAACCTAATAATAAAAAAACCTGATAAGTCGATCATGTGATGGAAGTTGATGGAAAGGTCAGGATCCATTAGTTGAAACACGTTATCAGGTCAGGTGGAAATAGAATAAGGAAGTATAAAATAAATGCTTATCCAAGATTTGATAGTAAATATGTGAGGAATCCAACTAGGTTTGCGAAGATGGGCCAATGAGGTGGTTCCATGTGGCAATATGGAGGTGTTGTTGTTGCCATGGAAGGGTTAATCTTTGACTAAGAAAAAATTCTTGTCTTGAACTTAGATTTGGTTGAAATTTATATCATTGGAAATCTCTTGATGAGTAGAATATGATGGTGGTATTAAAAATAAGTTTTTAGGTGGTTGAAAGAAGAGGAATTTTGATAACCCCACTTCCTTAACGTAACCTAGGAGGTTGTGTCTAGACACCTGACAACCTTAATTACAGTTCAAGAGATTGGGTATGCTATAATTGGTATTGGAAATAGAACCTGAAAATTCTATCCACTCTCGGGTAATTGACTATCATCAGATGATGAGGTGTATCATTATATTGACATATTTATTTTCAGGTATAAACCAAACCAGAGAAAATCACTACTGTGTTTGTTGGGGGCCATGGGGGATAATATGACAACCAACAAGTAGGGATGTTCGACATAGAATTTGACATGGCACAATACGATGGTGACATGTGGGAAAGTTCCACCATGTATCATACATGTGGTATTATAGGGTGATGATGTGGCCTTGAAGGGAAAATATTCTAGTGGGCATAAATTTGTTCCTGGAGTTCAAAATGAGATGAAATTTATATCATTAGATATATATCAATGAAAATAAGAGATGGCATATTAGAAAAGAGTTCTAAGGAGGTTTATGAAAGAGGAATTTTGATACCCTCATATCTATAATCAAACTTTTGAGGTCAAGTCTAGAGACCCTCTAGATTTAATCAAGCATTAAGAGAGAGAGAGTGACACAAATGCAACTCCTATAAGATAGTTGTTTTAAAGAAAACTTATGTGCCAAAAAGTGCCTTTTATATTGCAAATTGTCACTCATAGGGTTCTTGTGGTCCTAATGAAATCTTAGTATGAGTTGAGTCACTATGTCATTAGCCAATCATTCTTATCAATCCTTTATAATCCAATATGGTAATGAACAACTTGCGTTACTATAGGGATGACAATTATTGTTCCAAAAAATACTTTAATTTATGGTGGTATTATATGATATATAATTTCTACCCAGTGAGATATAAGCACTGAGTTTCAATGGAGTTTCAAAAATTGGAGAAGGGGATCAAGTCCCAAAAGCGTGGGATATCAAGTTGTTAGGTGATCAGGGACCACGATGTCGGTTCAATCTTAAGCAACCATTATTGTGGAATCTTGACCTTAACAAAACCCGATACGTCCATCTAACAAACAAATTTCCGATCATGTACCTACAATTATTGAGACTAGGAGGTTGGGAATTCAAAGATCGAGACTTTGAACCATTCAAAATTTATCATTTTCCCTAATAAATAGTTGGTGATATTGTTCTTTTAAATGTTGGGCATGCTCGCATGGTAGGTTTCGTGATATTGGATGTTGTCAGTATTATGAAGTGACTAGATGACATCTGGCATGTTGACATGGCGTGATGATGTGGAACAAAACATCAATAGAAAATCTCTCAAACTCCTGATACTTAACACCCTGATATCCTGATCCTTGATACTTGATAAGTTGATACCTAATAGCATGTGATTTGGTACCATGATGTCCAATATCCCGTCACTTGAAAATTCTATCACTTTCTAGCCTCGTTATCCAATAGATGTATCAACATCAATTAATATTAATATTTTAGCACTAGTCATTATTTGGATTACAACTCGACGCTTGATGTCAAATAATCAATTTTCTATCCATGAGGGCGTGAATTCATCCATCTGTTGTGACAAATTATATTGGGTGATTTGCTAATGCTACAATACTGTGGTAAAGTTCCAAAATCCCTACAAATTGAAACTTGGTACTATAGTGCCATTAGTTAACGGGAAAGAAATATTTTTCATTTAACATTTTGTCTATACTAGAATATAAATGTATTGGGAAATTTTGTAAGTTGTATTAATTCCAAAAATTCTGATGGACCAACATTCTAACATGTTTGTTAATAGAGTTTGCAGGTAATTGTAAATGACAAGAATAGTTACTATACGTTGACAAAAAGTTTACAACTTTGAAGAACACATGCTAAGGAGTACAAATGACATAGATTCATCCCTAATTTTTTGGAACTTTGAGTGCCTCGCATACTTAAACATAACAAATCATTCCAAACTAAGAAGTAAAACAAAAAAAGAAAAAATTCACATTGATTTCAGTTGGAGTTCAATGCATCTTAAACTTGAGTTCAATGCATCTTAAACTTGATGGCCCCATCTACCTAGAAGGATCTTATTAATGTGAGAGTATGAATTATTTACGTTACATTACAAATTAAATAAATGATTTAAAGTATATTTATGTTTTTTCAATTAATTTTATAAAACTAACCATTTAAATGTCCTTATCCAATTAGAAAATTGAAATATAATTTAAAAGAAAATAATATTTTTATAATTATGAATAGAAAAATTGTTATATTTGAAACTACTAATTGAAAGTCAAACTAATTCCAACTTACAATATACTCTATATCACTATAAAATTGGTTCACTATATCAAACATGGTGCAGGATACATATAATTAAAAATGATATGAATAAGGGTAAACGTGACAAATGATATATAAGAATGCTTGTCCGCTTAGCATTATCCTACGATAATAAGGAAATATCATTATACTATAGTAATAGCTTTGTATACCTATTTATTTTTAGAAATCAAAGAAAATCAAGATGTATCAAATAAAAAGTCTTTATTTATTAAAGGGTAAGTATAAGAAATTAACTAAAAAAAATTATGTCAGTAATATAATAATGAACACTTATCTAGTATGAGTTTTTGGAATATGGAAATGTGGATAGTGTATGGAATGGAATGGAATGTGGGAGAGTGGATAATGTTTGAAATTGTTAGAAGTTTCATTTAAATTTATAAGAAACATGATTTAGGTAGAATTAATATTACATATTATGAAAATATTAAAAATATTTTAGATTACAATGTTTATATATTTTAAATTTTGAAATTAAGGAATTGAGAAAAAAACGTTTTATGACATAAAGATTTTTATGGGTTTAGGGTTTATTAATTGCGAATATATATATATATATATATATATATATATATATATATATATATATGAAGGTTGGAAGAGGTTTTTTTAGGATTTTGACATTTGAGTTTTAGAAGTTATGAAAGTTTATTTTAATGTTTTGTTTTCTTTCTAATACGTCATTCGATTATCACCTCTTGGATTCCTTATATTGATGGAAGTTTGTCGATCCAACTCATAATGGAGGAGGAACAATTGGATTATAGGGACAATCCTTATCATATACATGAATTTAGGAATAAGTATGATTTTTGTTGTGAAACATTTTTTCTCATGTATTGGGCTAGTTTTGAAGATCTAGCTATGTAACCTAGACTTATTCTGAAGATCTACCCATGTCACCTAGATTTATTCCAAAATCTTAAACTGTAGAAATTATCCAAAGAGATTCAATCTAATCTTGTAATGTACTAAAACAAAATACTGAATCCTTATACAAATTGCGGAAATCAATTACGATCTCACAATCACATAACACGTAAGAGAAAGAAATAATCAATCACACAACACAAGATCTATTCGAGGAAAGAAACTGCTCAAAACCCCGCTATCTGTATATTACATAAAGTCAAGACCATGAAACAATGCAATGTTATTTCCCTCCTTGAGAAACCTCTGCACTCTACTGAATGTATCACTCTGATCTAGGCAAAATTGGTCCAACACTTAATCAATTCTCAACCTTTGTTTGACCAGCCTTGCTTACGCATTCTTGGAGGAATTTTGGCCCTATTAAATAGCGAATTCCCAAGAAGTGATTGTGTCCTTCAAGGCATATTGATGACCTCATGCATGACCTATACAGTTTTATAATTATACAACTGATAGTTATGTTCCATTTAACCTCAATATCAATTGGGCCTTCCTTAGAACTAACATGAAACATCTATTTATAGCGAATTATTAGTTAACTAATTGATCACTACTTGTGAATTAAATCAGATTTAATTCACTGGACTTATCACTAGCTCCTCTCTCAATTAGAACTAGTTAAACTGATTTTAACTCAATTAATTGAGTTAACTAATTACAACCCACAAATAACTATAACTGAACCTTCTAAAATCTAGGAAGAACTCCACATGCCTCCTCTTTGACCCCCAACTTGAATTATATTAGCTAACTAAGTCTTCTTGACTCCATTAACACTTACAATATGTTATGAGATGAAATTACAATTTATCTTCCAATTTAATTAAGGGGAAATTAAATTAGAAGCCCCGTTTGGGTGCCATTTCTTGGTGCCATTTCAACGCTCCCTCTCAACAAGAAAGGGATTATCTTCTACCTTGATCTTGTCTTTGTTGAACTCGAATTTTCTTCTTTCTAGTTCCTTCGTCAAGATGTATGCATCCTGCTCCTCCATGGGAATGTACTTTGATGACATAATCTACCTCTACACACAGTGTCTGAGATGGTGATACCAGATATCAATATGCTTGGACCTATCATGAAAAACTAGATTAACCAAGATTTTAATGCAACTTTGGTTATCACAATATATCATAGTTCGATCCATCATAGTTCTAACTAGCCACCATGTACTCTTCCTCTACTGAACTGAGTGCAACTGATCTTTTTTTGTTGTTGTACCAGGAAATTGCTTCTAATCCTATGCTTAAGATGCCTCCTGATGTGCTCTTCCTGTCGGATGGACTCCCTGCCCAATCTGCATCGGTGAAGCCTTGAAGCTTTACTCCCTCTGTCTGTTTGTACGATATCCCATACTCTCTAGTGCCTCTGAGGTATCTCAACACATGTTTGTCTTCTTTCCAAAAGAGCTTTGTAGACTTAACCATAACTTGACTAAGCTAGTTAACAATGTAGCATATGTCTGGTCGTGTTTTCACCAAATACATGGGTGAACCCACAAGTTTCCTCTAAACAGTAGCATCCAGTACTTCGTCTGAAGTAGCATCCTCCTTCCTCTAGTTTCCTGATAGAGGAGTCTCCATGGGTTTGTTGTATTCCATGTGGAACTTCCTGAGGATCTCGTTGACATAATTTCCCTGAGATACAAATAGCTCCCCATATATTTTCCATATTTCCAATCCCAGGAAATAGTGTAAGAGCCCCATGTCCTTCATCTAAAATTCTCTTTAAGGATCCTCCTTGCAAGACTTGATGTGCTGCTCATCACCTGTCAGTATCAGATCATCGACATAAAGTACAATAATCAAAATATTACCATATACCACAATCTATTAAAGGTTCTAATCCAATTCACTCTTGGTGAAGCCCAACCCAGTGAAATAACTATCGATCCCGGTGTACAAGCATGAGGTGCTTTCTTTAGCCCATACAGTGCTATCTTGAGTCTGCACACATGCAATTCCCTGTCTAAGATCTCAAAACCTTTTGGGTCCTGAATGTACACCTCTTCCTCAATAAATCCATTGAGAAAGGCTGCCTTTACATCCATTTGATGTATCTGATATCCCATTTGTGCTGAGAGTGCAAGGATGGATTTTATTGGTGAGTACCTTGCGACTGGTGCAAAAGTATCATCATAATCTATCCCCTCCACCTGAGATAATGCTCTAGCTACAAATATGTCCTTGTGCTTCTCTACACTTCCATCTGCTACTTGCTTCACCTTGTAGACCCACCTGGATCCTACAACTGACTTCCCCTCTAGTCTTGGGACAACTTCCCATGCACTATTTATGATAATGGAGTCATAATCCTCAATGATGGCATAAACCCAAACTAGCTTCTACGCTTCTTCCTCAAAGGAGGATGGTTCTATCTCAATACCTTCGCTCATAACATCTGTTATCACTATAATTTTTTTTTGTCAAACATGGCATGTCAACTCTATTTTGCTCATGAACTAAATAGTTTTGAAAGTCATTTTATCCATGGTTAAGGGTATGTCATAGTTTTAGAGGTTTATTGTTCACCATCAAAATTCTAAAAAGGTTTTTTTAGGTCCATTCCATAGTTAAAAAGTTCACATTTTTTCATTTAAGGGTCATCTAAGTAAATTTCGGGTCGATTTTCTGTAATTAGCCACAAATCCATAGTTTCGTAGCACTGTTAGTTCAAAAAGTGAGTTTTGTGCTATGAAAGCGCTGCTACTTTTGTAGTGCAAAGTGCAAAATTTACACTGAGTGCTACGAAAGCGCGGTTTCTTATATTTCGTGTAAAATAACCCAGGATTTGTCAGTTTCAGTTGGGGAATGACATGATAGGAGTATGGTGAGTCAGTTAATTACCAGATTCGTTGTACCCACTTATCCTACAGTCATAATTTTCATGATATGGTATCAATCAAACATCATTTGGTCATGAGGTGACATCTCTAATTCAAATTTTTGCCTAATTGAGTCATCCCTATTTCATTCACCTTCAAATATGTTGTCCAAACTCTGAAACAATAAGGATAAGTTTATGGTTGTTCCATCCAAAGACAAATTTCATCAAATCAAGCGAAGCTGTTCATCTGGTCAAGAGAGGCCACTTTACAGGTTTTAGAGAAACAAACTGGTTTTCTACAAGAAACATGGCACTAGAGAATTTGGCGGAAATTCCGACAGCCAATTTGTCGCTATTCCGACACATAGTCGTCGCAAGAGCGACAGTTCGGGGGCGGACAAACCGTGGTTTGTCATGCCGTCACCGTTCCGACGCAAGTAAAAAGTGTCGCACTATCGACACTTCTTCCGTCGTTCCGAACAAGCGTCACTCTTCCGACGTCTCACAAACCGTCGTGCCTCCGACATTTGTAAACTGTCGCACTTCCGGTGAAATGTGGTTCGACGTTTGGAACGTCGCTCTTCCGACACTTATAAACCGTCGCAATTCCGACGCAGCGTGGTCCGACGTTTTGGACGTCGCTCTTCCGACGCTTATAAACCATCGCAGTTCCGACTAAACGTGGTCCGACGTTTTGGCGTCACTCTTCCGACGCTTGTAAACTGTCGCAATTCCGACTAAACGTGGTCCGACGTTTGGAACGTCGCTCTTCTGACGTTTTCATACTGTCTCTCTTCCGACGTTTCTGGGTTGTCGCAGTTCCGACGTCTACAAGGCGTCGGTAGACCGACGGAGGGTTCAATTTAAAAAAAAAAATTTAAAATTTTAAAAGACGAGAAACGCTGTTTTGAAGATATTATATGAAGTAAAAGAGTCCATGAAAGTGAAATAGCAGTATGTAGAATAGTAAAGCAACAGATAGAGTACCGACGTCCATTGTTCCAAATACAAATTAAAGTACCCAAACCCCTACAACAGTGAAGTAAAACAGTCCATGAAAGTGAAGATATTATATGAAGTAAAACAGTCCATGAAAGTGAAATAGCAGTATGTAGAATAGTAAAGCAACAGATAGAGTACCGACGTCCATTGTTCCAAATACAAATTAAAGTACCTAAAACCCTACAACAGTGAAGTAAAACAGTCCATGAAAGTGAAATAGCAGTATGTAGAATAGTAAAGCAACAGATAGAGTACCGACGTCCATTGTTCCAAATACAAATTAAAGTACCCAAGACCCTACAACAGTGAAGTAAAACAGTCCATGAAAGTGAAATAGCAGTATATGAAGTAAAACAATCCATGAAAGTGAAATAGCAGTATGTAGAATAGTAAAGCAACAGATAGAGTACCGACGTCCATTGTTCCAAATACAAATTAAAGTACCCAAAACCTTGCAACAGAGAAAAACGCTAATCATAATCATGTGAGGAGTGTGATATGTCCAAAATATAAAAAGACCATCAGACCATATCAATAAACCAGCAACATAGACCAGCATCGCTAGTTTTGAAGGCATAGTGATAAACATTAATCATTTTTTTTTTCACAAGAGAAAAAACGATGTTTTGAATATATTATATGAAGTAAAACAGTCCATGAAATCATTACATTTTCACATCTGAAGATTGAAACCCAAATATACATCCAGAAAAGTGGAAGTCCCACCCCAGACAGTGATAGAAAAATACCCCATGTCACATACAGGGACTTGATATAAAACCCAGTAACGGCCCACATGGAGATTATCGACAATCTGAGAAAGCATCCAAATATGCCCGAGGCATCTATAAGAAAGTGAAATAGCAGTATGTAGAATAGTAAAGCAACAGATAGAGTACCGACGTCCATTGTTCCAAATACAAATTAAAGTACCCAAAATCCTTGAACAGAGGAAAACGCTAATCATGTGAGGAGTGTGATATGTCCAAAATATAAAAAGACCATCAGACCATATCAATAAACCAACAACATAGACCA
This sequence comes from Pinus albicaulis, assembly GCA_034641835.2. Lineage (NCBI taxonomy): Eukaryota > Viridiplantae > Streptophyta > Pinopsida > Pinales > Pinaceae > Pinus > Pinus albicaulis. Next base: position 617,852,524 of record CM076570.1, on the reverse strand, counting down.
ACATCGCTAGTTTTGAAGGCAGAGTGATAAACATTAATCATTTTTTTTTCACAAGAGAAAAAACGTTGTTTTGAATATATTATATGAAGTAAAACAGACCATGAAGTCATTACATTTTCACATCTGAAGATTGGAACCCAAATATCCATCCAGAAAAGTGGAAGTCCCACCCCAGACAATGATAGAAAAAATACCCCATGTCACATACATCGACTTGATATAAAACCCAGTAACGGTCCACATGGAGATTATCGACAATCTGAGAAAGCATCCAAATATGCCCGAGGCATCTATAAGAAAGTGAAATAACAATATGTAGAATAGTAAAGCAACAGATAGAGTACCGACGTCCATTGTTCCAAATACAAATTAAAGTACCCAAAATCCTTGAACAGAGAAAAACGCTAATCATGTGAGGAGTGTGATATGTCCAAAATATAAAAAGACCATCAGACCATATCAATAAAACAGCAACATAGACCAGCATCGCTAGTTTTGAAGGCAGAGTGATAAACATTAATCATTTTTTTTTCACAAGAGAAAAAACGTTGTTTTGAATATATTATATGAAGTAAAACAGTCCATGAAGTCATTACATTTTCACATCCGAAGATTGGAACCCAAATATCCATCCAGAAAAGTGGAAGTCCCACCCCAGAAAATGATAGAAAAATACCCCATGTCACATACAGGGACATGATATAAAACCCAGTAACGGTCCACATGGAGATTATCGACAATCCGAGAAAGCATCCAAATATGCCCGAGGCATCTATAAGAAAGTGAAATAGCAGTATGTAGAATAGTAAAGCAACAGATAGAGTACCGACGTCCATTGTTCCAAATACAAATTAAAGTACCCAAAATCCTTGAACAGATCAAGAAAAACACTAATCATGTGAGAATTCTAAGTAAAGTTAATCTATTAACATTGCGAATAAAATTACACCAAAGTCAAAAACATTGCCTGGCCATACTCATGGCAAATTTGTCATCAAAAAATCAAAAAATTAAGAAGACTGCCCTCATACGGGGAAACCAGTCTTGAACGTTTAATTTACATAATTCAAAAATATTACTTAAAGGTCCAGCACAGTAAAATAAACTAAAAGCAGCCCAATTAACTGGGCCTGCTAAGCAAGAAAAACAAATTAACCAAACTAATCCTCCGTTGGTTCCTCCACGATTCGGCACCATCCTTCGGAAGGTCCAGGATCGCTAGGTGCTACCTCCACATGCATGCCACGGCTCCCCTCCTAAAGGCCCGAATGCTGGCCGACTTTTTCCGAGCTCAGACCTGCCGGATGGGTGCATTCTTCCTCCGTTTGGGCCTCCTCGCGGAAGACCACAGTGACTACAGCTGTGATTCGCGGGCGGTTGAGAGTGCAATCAAAAAAAAATTGCGCAGTGCGTGTCGTGGGAGAAGGTGAACTAGTGGTGGGGAAGCCAGGAGCAGGGGAATCCATACGGTGGCCAGATGCTACAAGCCGACCCCGCCCACTCATAGTATTTGGATATCGACCTAAGTAATAATCACTGGACTGGCCGGAAGTCATCTCTGTTGAGGTGCTGGAGGGAGCGCGCCGGGATTGACCTCTAGTGCTCCCCCTGCAGCAACGCATCCTATGACGCACGCGAGGCATGGGTGCAATCTCAGGCGCAGTGGGCACAAGAGACGAAGAAGCAGAATTCCAAATAACAGAGGAAGACAGACAGAGACAGACCCGAGAGAAATGGAAATATGCAGCAAATTCTAGGCAGAAGTTCCGCTGGCCACTTCTCCTTATCGTCACAGTTACCAGACAGTGTAATCCAGCAACCGGCTTGTCTGAAAAACCATGGCTAAACGCCATTTTGTATGTTGACCCGTCTGCAATGCAATCAAAGGATGCCCGTCATAATGAATCTCTGATCATTAATAATGAGAGCCGAAGGCCGGATCAAATTGGAGCGTGCGGAATCGCTCAGAGGAGTGGAGGTCCGATCTTGAACAGTGTTAAAAATTAATTAATGTAGATTTGATGTGAAAACTTAATTGAACAACGTTAAATGTTAATGCGATTGATATGAAATCGCCATATCCATGTCCCATCACCATAAACGCCATCGAATGCACCGGCAACGGTGAGCAGGGCAAGTTTTTATTGAGGACACATGGCAGAAATTGATTGGAGCGGATCTTTGTTTGGGCCGCTCGCGCAGTGGAAATCTGGACCCGTAAAATATTAGGGCGAATTTGATAAGAAATTCGCGTCACAAAATTGGTCGACGTCAGCAGGCTATTTTGGAACGCGAATTTGGTTTGAATTATGGTTTATCGCCATTTGAAGTCTGGCAGGCTTGACTTAAGAACAATTTTCTTATAAAATTTTGTGTTGGTTTTCTTTGATAATACACATATTAAAATCCCGCTTAATAAAGAGACAAAATTGTTGTGCTTTCGGAACCTGACCCGAGGATTGGACATGAGTTAACAAACAAAAGGATAGCGGAACCATACATGCACCCGTGGTCAAGCCCTCTACCAAAACCACGAGCGGAATCACAAAAGCGGGTTGCCCATATCGCACCGCTTTTGCGGAGTAGGCGGTATTTCCTATTCGCGAGCGATTCAATAGGGAATGCGACACGTGGCGAAGTGACCCCGGAAAACAACCGTTTAACCCACGCCATCGCATGTTAAAGCCCGACGTTGGAAGCCGAGCGAAATTGCCAAGAGTCGTTGATTTGGAGAAGGGCCATCGGACGGTGGTCGCACGTTGAACTTGCCCGAAGGTTAACTAAGGTGTGCGGAGGATAGCAAGGTACGATATGAGTGTTTGATTGGTTATTGATATATATAGGTGGGGCTGGAGTATAATGAAATTGTTTAATTAAACGATTGGCGGATAATTAGCATAAGTCTGGAGCGTGATTGTTGTAAGGCTGGGTGGTGAGAATATAGAGCCGAAAGTTCATTACAAGTTATTTATTTAAAAAGAAACGTGGAGTATAAATACAAAGTGTTGAAAGTTAAACATTGGTTATAAGGATTGGAGATAATATAAAGTCGGGAATATAAATTAAAGTCCAACCATTGTGGATAGTATTTATTTATCAAATTCTACGAATTTGATAAATAAACCCGAAGAAAGAAGAAGTCAACTAAGACTGAGGCTGGAGGAAAAGAACGGGGTACACCAAGGGAAAATGCTGACAGAGCGATTGTAGACACACCAGCTCTCCTTGGGGGTCCAATTTCATTTTTGTTGCATCACACGATGATCTCTCTTCTCTGGCATTTACTTGTATTGAAGATCACTATTCTAGGAATAAGGAGTTATTTTCTCCAAAAATAACCCTAGCCAAACATCGACAATGCATCAAGGATATATTTCTATGCTACATAAGTACATATGTTCTACTTCTAAATCATGTCTTGGAAGTGGTTTTTTTGCTGGAAATTATTCACCAGTTGGTTTCATACCAAAGTCTTTTTCACATTTTCAGCATCCAATACATGAAAAAGATAATGGTTTAAAACAACCTAAATATTTGAAATTTTGCAAGAATTTTCTGGCACACTTTGAATATAAATTTTGAAGTCAAGTGCATGATGCTGTATAGGATCAAGTGTCATTTTGAATAACAAATGTTTCACAAAAAACTTCTCAACATGCTACCCTGCAGTAAGGATTAAATGACAATATTGCATCAACTATTTCCATAATAAAAGTGCACCTCGGCCATAAGACTAAACAACTACAAATGTTGTAGATCTAACAAGACCACACAATCAAATGTATTCCACAAGGCCAATACTGTATGAAAAATGAAAAGAAGTTTGCAACCAAAAATACCTTAGTCAACTAATTCAATTAGATACACCAAACCATCAGCAAAAAGGAAAACCAGCCTACTCAAAAGGCAAGCGTTTACCTCCTTTGACAAAATTTTGAGTTCCGAAACAAGGGCCTTTATTGTCTTGTCAATGCCCCTAGTAATTTGAATGGGGTTTGCACCTGCCGCAACAACCTAAACAAAAAGGTTTCATTTCAAATTATTTTCCACAAATTTAATATACAACCATTGTCAATTTTGTATTTCCTAAAAAGCTCATAAATTTTGACAAAAGAATCAAAATTTTTTAATACCTGATAGCAATTTTTTCACTCAAAAACTATCTTAGACTCAATAAACCCAACCCAAAACTAAAAAACCAAACACCATAAGACCCTACAAAAATGAATAGATGATCTTAATCCAGTACCATCGACAAAAATTTACCTTTACACCCTCACTTATTAAACCCTGTGCTGTTGAATTTTAACTTCAACTGCTGCAGCAGAAGGACGGATGCAGCAACAACATTTTTTTTTGGAGGTTGCTTGCATGCCATCCAGAAATTTAATTCAGCATTTAAAATTCCCGCAAGTTTTTTTTGTAGACGGCCACAGCCATATTTCTGTACAGGATTGTATTTAAACACAACAGCCAACATTAACGCAATTCACCAACCAGAAATTAAACAAACAGAAATTTACCCGACAGTTTTGTAAATTCAAAAGGAGGACACGTGGAGCATTAATATTGGATCGCATGAAATTGAAGGGAATCTGAAAACCTGAAAACCAGACCCGATTTTTTTATAGGGCACATTGGATTGAGAATTCGAGTTAAAATTAGGCAGACGTCAGCATCCCATTTTGGAACGCGAATTTGGTTTGAAATTCAATCTATTTAGACTTTTGAAGTCCGACGGAAAGGGTTCTTTAATGTTTTGATAGTTTAATATATACATATGTTATATATATATCATATGCGAAATGAAAGGTGGGCCATAGAATTTAGTTTAAATTTTATTTTTTTTAAAAGAGGGTTTATTATAATATGTTTTATATGTTCCGGCATATAAAAATAAAAAGGTCGAAAAAGCTTGGTAGTTTTTTTATAGACAGTACGTAAATTTTTTATTACATAGCAGTGTGTAAAAAGTGAAAAACTGAGTGTAACTTTTTAAGTGTGTATGCACAGCAGTGCGAAAGGGAAAAACACAGCACAGTGTCTTAGAGACAGAGTATGTTTGTTTTGAACAGACAGTGAGTTGGTTTTATGCACTGCGTTTTGTAGCAGTCATAATTTTGTAATCCCTCTCAGTGAGGAAGTAGTGTAATAGTTTTTTTTTGAGTTATTGAAGGGAATAGAAGTTTGTTTTCAAAGTATTGAAACTCTGTCTCCCGTCAAAGAAATTTTTATTTTCTGTGTGTTAGAGGAAGGGAGATTTATGGGTGGTTCTTATGAATCAACCAACCATTCAGAACATGCTCATCAATCCAAACCATAAGTATTATGTGACAATATTCAAGCAGGCACTGAATCGGATTTCTGAAGCTATGTTAGAGAAACCCTAAACTCTCACTGAAAATAGGTGAAATGTGGCATCACTCAGAGATTGACATGTGCCAATTGGTACAAGTGGTAGACAATTGGCATGCTCAAACAACGAGGTGATGCAAGAATGACACGAGGGAGAAAATATCAGAAAAGCCCCAAATCTGGAGAACTAAAGCTCATCACCAACCTGAGATTGACAACTTTACATGATGTAACCTATGAAATCGTAAATGGAGAAATCATAGTATCAATAAAGTAACCTATGTAACAATAAATTCGGATTCATCCTGGGAGTGGTAATGGGAGAAATCATAGTGAACAACAGGAAACATGCATAGTTGCTTACAATCAAATAGATGAAAAAACACATACAAAAAACCTAGATAATAATCATGAACAAGCTTAATATTGAATTATGAACCGTAAAGGAACTTACAAAATGTGACATTACGAACCTGGTCAAGCGCACAAGCAAAAATATCCTGGACATGACCCTGGTTGACAAGTTGTATTGCTCATGATGCAAGAGGATTTGTACCTGCACCGCCAAGTCAATCAAAATCCATCATTATCTATACAATAAATACAAGTAATTGATGTAGTATTTTTTACTCTAAGATGCATTCTTATGATAATGTTAGAACATATGTTGAAATGTCAAAACATACCTGAATAAGCTCCTCTTCGTTTCAAGAACAATTTATTGGAGTCGCATGAACTTGGAACAAGCCTCCCACGATCCGAAAGAGTAGCAACTAAGTCAACAGTGACTTTTTTGTTGCTACGCTGGATCAAGGGAGGTTTGCTCCAAGATTAAATCGCTCCAATAAATTATTCTCTACTAAACATGGCCAACCACGTGAAGGTGGAAGCTCTTATGGCCCCTCCCCCTCACATCACTCTCAATTCCCCAATACCCAATCTATATTTCATTTTTTACTTTCATGAGCATAAAAAAAAATATTCAATAACTAATAAAAAAACAATTCAACAAAAAGTACGCAAGAAAACATTGCAATTAATGCTTGACATAAAAATAGTATGATAAATGAGTTTTTTATATAACGCAAAAAAACGTTCCAAGTATGGTAACGTTTGTCTTATAATAATACAATATTTTACATTGTCAAATTTTCTTTTTCTTCTTCCTATTTTGAAAGCTCCTAATTACATCATCAATATCATTGTGCTCTGCTCCTGTTTCGTGCCTTTCAACCCGCACTGCTGACCTAGTTGCGTATTCACGATGTTTGGGCTCATCCAGTGACGGGGCATCTCCTACAAAAACAGATAATATTAAATTTTAATTGTCAGTTTTTAAATATCATTGAACTAGTTCGGTAATATTAATAAAAAAAATTGCAATGAGATTATTTACCTGGTGCACCAGTTGTCGCTGCTGACCTAGTTGCATTGTCACGATGGCTGGTCTTATCCAGTGACGGGGCATCGCCTCCAAAAACAGATAATATTAAATTTTAATTATCAGTTTTTAAATATCATTGAACTAGTTCGGTAATATTAATAAAAAAAATTGCAATGAGATTATTTACTTGGTGCACCAGTTGTCGTCGTTGGGACTATTGCCCTGTCTTCCTCTCTGGTGGTAAGATCCTTAAGGGAAACATTCTCTGTCATTTAAACAAAAAACGTTATAAGGACAACCATCAAGGTATAATTAGAAAAAATTATAAGTGGAAATTAATTACCATCACGGCCCTCACTGATAGCAACATTGTCGGCCTGGTCCCCACTACAATGATCAGGTTGCACGAGAGGATCATCTACATCTGGCTCTAAAACTGGGTTATTTAACTCGTCGGTAGTGTTGCTCCCCTGATTTAAACAAAGTTGTTAGACATTAAATTTATGGACGAAAACAAAAATATTGAAAGGTTAATGTTTTACCTTATCAGGCATTGTAGATCTTGGGACCTGCCCCAAGCTTCTGCGACGTTCAACTACAGCTTGATAGCCAAAACGGAAAGCAATATTTTTATCTTCCTCTGTAGTTATTGTTCCAAAGTCATCACCCTACATTATATATGATTGTGTATTTTTAATCATATCTGATAGGATTACAAAAAACGTTGGAAGGCGATACAATTAATTATAAGATGTTTAGCTACTTAATTACAATTCTTGCAGCTAATTTCAAGTAGCCACCCTGGCCGAGCTTGTGATGGCCCTTTTTCTCAATCCTAGCTTTGGTTGCCTTTGAGGTGTCATGCAACCTAGCATCAAAAGATTGAATTCAGATATGACGTAGCACACTTTTATTTTAGACATAAAGAAAATTAAAGCTATTGAATTAAAGTTGTAATTTACCTTGCGGGTCCAGCTGGCATTTTTCCTTCTTTCTTTGCCCTTTTCTCTTTTCCATCATGGATGAGTGCTCTCCACTCACTCTCTGAAACTGCGAGAGGATGCTCATATCTAGGGTTAAATTGCAATTGCATCCTATAGGTGTCCCTGGTATATTTCAAATATTTGCCGGCTACCCGAGCCACCGTTGTTATGTCAAATGTGCCGACCCCAAAAAGGGCTTCTAGATAATCTAGAAGTTCTTTTTTCAAGTTGGAATTCTGGGAATTCCACCCTGTACGTATGGTTGGGCCAAAAATTACCAACGCATGGCTCTCCAGAATCCTGTAGAACTCATTGTTTCCTACACAGAATAAAACCAAAAGAAAAAGAAGATATTATCATTAATTTAAAAATAAAATCATGATAAATATGTTTTAGATAAAGTACATGAAATAGTTAAAATATTAAAATTTACCTGGGAGTTGTACATGCTTTATAGGGACACCCTCATCGTTCACCAACAACGTGCCATTAATGGTCCCTGTGGAGCTGACACGTGTAGCTCCAGGAAACGCAATAATGCAGCTGGCCATATCAGCCTCATCATTGCCAACTCATCATTGCCAACACGTTCAGCAGTTGGCTGGGTGTCAGCTTGGGCAGGGTGTGTTTCTTGGCTAGCACCTAAAGGAGTAGAAGGTGTACGATAGGGTTGTTGGGCAATCTCTTGCCCTTGTGTCCCACTACCACCAACACCGGGTTCAGCAAATGCCAGAAAACGCTACATACAAAAGAACTTTTTGTTAGTTTAGTCAATGTAAAAATTAAAAATCAAACTATCACAATTCATCTCATACAGAACAAAAAAAATATCCTTTTGACTTTTTATTATTACCTGATATCTTTCTAGCTGGCTCATAAGATGTTTTATCCTCTCTTCTGTTTCAGGTGTTTGAGGCGCATCTATCAAAGTATTAAATTCCGACCTTGCATCTTGTGCCTTTTTTCGCAACAAGAACACTGGAGATAGGGATGAAGAAAGCTCTTCCTCAAAGAGGGAATCATCAGGCGTACCATGGCTAGGTGTCTGCATATTTGAACGAAATTAATATTATTTCAATTATGTAAATAACTAAAATACCTAAAGATAGAGCAATGCTGGCACTTTACATGTTCTTTCGCTGGCCTCTTTCCGCGATCATCCCGTCTCGGGGTTGTTCCTGCACTGCTCTGATCAGTTTGCCACATTGCAATAAAATTATAAATGTAAAAACTTGAAAACACAAAATGAAAACTGAAATAATTTCTAATAAGACACCGGAAGACAGAGTTAGAGTTTCAAATATGCCTTGCATTGAATTCAGTCCTGGAAACATGTCATTGCACATTAAGGCACCCGAACATTCAATCCACGAATGATACATTTAAGTAGGCTTCTCCTATTCTGGGAAAACACCATACCCATAATGCATTCACTTGCATGTATAAAGGGAAAGGAAAACATGTTTTCATACAACGGTGACAAAGGCATCTTGGGGAAAGGTATCTTCACTTTTTATTTATGTTGTTCACCCACACCACTCTCGTGTTTTCACTAATCCTGTTTTGTCATTTTGGATTCAAATTAAGTTAAGGCCTTAAGTATTTTTTGACCTTTCGGTGTATATTTTATAAGTGGCATGTATGGATTTTCCATTAATTCTGCACTTTTTCTCTTCATGCGCATGTTTCCCTGGAAATCAAATGCATGATTTAGTCCCATACATTTAACAAGTTGTTGGATCAACTCCATAGGAAATATCATGTTTGCTATTTAATCAAAATTTATCTCAGTTAGGGTAGGTAGGAAGGTTTTCCCTCTGTATTAATAGGGCACTTCTAGCTTGCATTTTTATTATATCTTTCAAATTTAGTGTCGTTTCGATTAGGGCATGATTTTTTGCAACTTTCAAGGTGAGAATGAACAAAGACAAATTTTTGTGATGGATGACTGTATATGACTCCATGGCCAGAGAAAAAGGCACTAATCTACTTCTTCAAATATCTATAGTTCTCATTCACCTCATACGGAGATGGTCCCTGATTTTGAGCCAAATGTTGCAGCAAAAAGTTCCCCCCCTCCATAATTTGATATTCAATGGAAATTTCTTAAATTGATGATGGGACATGATTATGGAACATTGGCACATACATATGTAATGGAATTCCAAGATCATGATATATGTTTGCATATGTTTATGGCAATTTTCCACCAAGTCCCCTGGAGGTGGGAGCGAGGGGACGAGGGAGTGCGGGAGCGGCCTATGCAAAAGCTCCCTACCAATTTTCAGGAAACGTGGGGGGACGTCGGGGTCATAAAAATTATAAAATTTAATATTTAAAATGTAACTATATTTTTTCAAGGAATGTATATACAATCATCATACACTTGCATCATGAAAGATAAATCATAAATGATAAAATTACAAATCGATGAATGATGAATCATATAATTGAAACAAATTTAAAAGTTAAAAGTTAAAACATACATCATACAATCATGCATATAAGTTTGTAAGTTTGTAACTATATAATCATTAATGTAACTACTAACAATGTACAATGAAAATAAAGTTTAAGATATCATATGACATATTATATCAAGATTCAAAATAGAGTTTAAACTAAAGTTTACAACTCAAGTCTAAAACATAAAACTTAAACGCAAATAAGTTATGTCTGAAACATAAAACATAAAACATAACATATGAATATCAAATGATATCATCATAACGATAAATGAGCATAAATGCTCAAGTTAATGCCCCACTAGTCTCTGCATCCAACTTCTGCACGAATATATCAAGATCAACCATGTCACCATCTGAATCAGAATCACTTGGATTCTCAAATATACTAAGTGGCACATCAACTTTTAACACGAAACCATAAACTAAAAGGGGCGGTGAGGGGACGTGAGGGGGCGTGAGGGAAACATCCCCTAGAAGTCCCCAAGACCCCGGAGCGCGAGGGGGCGAGGAATCTAGACCCCTAGGTGGGGGGGCGAGACCCCGTGTAACACTGGTTTATGGAGGTGGTGGAGTAAAAAAGAGCTCAAATAGAGCTGAAATTTTTCACATAAAAAGGACTGTGGGCTTGACTAATGGTTCCATTTAAAAAATGATATCTAGACAGAGAATAAGTGTAGCATGCAAACATGCATTGAAAATCCATCTAAGTTTGCATTGTATTACTTATGATGGATTCAAATTTTGGTTTCAAAATGCCAGGTTATGGCATGATTTTGTCGAGAAACCCTTAGTTGGATTCTCATGTTGGTTTAATTTATATTTTAAGTTTGTTTTGCAATCTTTGGGTGATAGTAACTCATGAAGTAGGTTACCAATGTGTAACAATCATATTTCAAGAATAAAGTTGTGATTTTTTTATATTATTATTATTATCTATTAGCTACGAGTATTGACACCTAATGCCTGGAATTTTGACATCTTGATAGCATGGATAATTTTGAAAATGTTTCTAGTAATGTTAACATAATAACTATCATTACGTGTCTTCCCTTTTGTCACCATAATAGACCTGTGATATGGACTCATCACACAACTTCATATGCTATGTCCCAACAAGTTCAAGCTGGTTGAACCTACCTCATAGTGTGGTTATTAAGGACAAGTTGCTTGATATATAACTCGATAGCATAGACCACGTTGCAGTTCTAAAAAGAATCCTCAAGTGTCAAAAAAACTTCACAATATGTTCTACTATAAAGCCTTTAGGGATACCTGAAATAATATATGTATCATTGATGACTTTTAAAGTATGACAAGATCCAGAGGGAAAGGAAATCAATGGAAGAGTGATCCACCAATGAGAACCTAGAATTTAGCATCAGATGAGTTAGAGTCTAGGAAATTGAAACCTTATAATTTTAATTAGTGATGAAGGACATCACATAGGTAATTATATTTTCATGTAGAATAATCTGTTAATTCAAATTTAAACTACATAATATGAAAGGCATACCATAAATTTTTCCACGTAAGTCCAAACAACCTATAAAAATAGAAAACCTTCTTTTTCCATGGGAAATAATTTACCTTTCCTTTTTCAAGGCAATCTAAATCACAAAAAATATGAACTATACTGCACACATTCTTGGATAATGTGAAAGTGGAAAAGGAATACCCTACACAAGTGATGCACACATGTACATTTGAACACTAATAGATTTTTGTAGTTGAAATTCAATGCTTGTTTTCATTTAAATGTAGGATTTTTAAAGCAGGGAGAAATAATGGCTGCCAAATTAATAAGCGTTTCTTTGGGAAAAATTTAAATCTTGTATTGGGTGATGAAGATAATAGAGGGTATTGAATCTTGATTCTTGACATCTAGAGAGAACCATACAGCCTAACACAATCTAATAGAATTGACCAAAAAAACCCAAATAGAGTCAACCCTACTATAGGAGGAAGGGCCTGCAGTAAGAACTTACCATTTTGCAAGAGCTGAGGGCGAATGTTGTTCTGCAAGAGCTGAGGGCGAACGATGAGGGCGAATGCTGAGGGCAAAGGCTGTTATGCAAGAGCTGAGGGCGAATGCTTGCAGAGGCGAGGGGCGAATGCGTGCGAAACTCGGGGCGAATGCGAGGGCGAGTGCGCGCGAGAGCTCGGGCGAATGCGCCGAAGGCGAATCTTTGTTCGCAGAGGGAGGGGGCGAATGCGAGGGCGAATGGTGTTCTGCAAGAGCGGAGGGCGAATGCGCGCGTGACATCAGACGTTAATGTAGCACACATGTACATTTGAACACTAATAGATTTTTGTGGTTGAAATGCAATGCTTGTTTTCATTTAAATGTAGGGTTTTTAAAGCAGGGAGAAATAATGGCTGCCAAATTAATAAGCGTTTCTTTGGGAAAAATTTAAATCTTGTATTGGGTGATGAAGATAATAGAGGGTATTGAATCTTGACTCTTGACATCTACGGAGAACCCTACAGCCTAACACAATCCAATGGAATTGACCAAAAAAACCCAAATAGAGTCAACCCTACTATAGGAGGAAGGGCCTGCAGTAAGAACTTACCATTTTGCAAGAGCTGAGGGCGAATGCTGTTCTGCAAGAGCTGAGGGCGAACGCTGAGGGCAAATGCTGAGGGAAAATGATGTTCTGCAAGAGCTGAGCGCGAATGCTGAGGGCAAATGCTGTTCTGCAAGAACAGAGAGCGAATGCGCGCGTGATATCAAACGTAGCTATTGCGACAAATACGAAACATTTTTATGTAGCGCGCATATAAGTTTCGAATTTTTATGTAGGGCCCATATAAGTTTGGTATTTTTATGTAGCGCGAAAATAACTGTCGCTATACCGACGACGGAAAAGGCGTCGCTATTACGACGGTGCCTCCAAACGTCACAATGGCGACACCTAGACATTGTGTCGCAGTTGCGACATTTAGAGTCGTCTCAATAGCGACGCTTTGGGCCATGGTGTCGCAATTGCGACGTCTTCCTTTAAACGTCGCAATTGCGACACTTGTTTAAGTGTCGGTATTGCGACACTTTTCTATAGACGTCGGTATAGCGACGGTTTCGGGCGGGATGGAAAAAATTTGGGAAAATTTCCGACATTTGGTCAAAAGCGTCGGAAACAGGTGTCGGAATTTCCGCCAAATGTAGTAGTGTGGCAGAGGAAAAGAAGGTTCACAAAGGGGGACATTGTCTAAGATACAAACTTGAGAATGCAAAAGAAGTTATGGAGGATCAAATGGTAATGGAGTCTTTTAGCAAAGCTGGTTGTCTCAAATTTTGCAAAAAGTTGTAGGGGTGCCACACTCAGGTGTCCAAAGAGTTTGCTCTACATTTTAGTGGAACCACTACCAAAGTTGGAATGATAAATATGCTAGTGACACCTGAGATCATAACTGCTATGACAAAGATACCAAGGGGACAACAATCATGGTTTAAAGGTTTTAGGTTTGACATGGAGCCATGCAAGGAGTTTACGAAACCTGAATTTGTAGACATGGACTTGAACAATGCAATACCCAGGAGCTGTATCAAGGATAAATATGCCAAGCTGATATTCAACATCCAAAGATATTTCACATGTGAAGGCATGTACCATAAAGTCTACACTTATCATTTTAAACTGCTGTTGCATTTCACAGGAATGATATCATTAGATTTACCATTTTACTTACATAGAAGCCTTGCCAAAATGGCATACAAAGTCCAAGCTAAACCTGATGGCTGTGAAACTTCTCTATTTCATCATGGTTTGATAAAGTTGTGTTGGACGGATAAATCGTTCTTGCGGACAAGACATATCTCCCTAGTATCCTATGGATAACTAGCAACAAACAAACATATGTAAACTACTTTCTCTAGATTATATTTGATCTAGAATTATCTATAATGAAGGATTTAGGACTTACCTGTAGTCCAACGCTGATCGTAGTCTTCTTTCCTGTCGCTTTGAATATGTCTCCTTTCGGGATCTGCAATAAAAAACATGAAAGAATCAGAAGCACCTGCATAATATAGACTAATTCATAAACCATAAATCTATCTTGATGATCAAGGAATTAAATAAATAAGCCATTTAAATAAACAACTTATTGAGAAAACAAGATCCATTTGTATTATCTTTAATGAAAAAAGGAGCCTTACAACTGTGTTCACCTTGATGTCTTACAGGTCCTTCTGGGGTTCGGAACAAGCGTTTCCTCTACTTTGACAAGCCTTTTCACTCTCTCGACTAACATACACATGAGTGTGTAATCATTACCATATGGTAATCAGTTAAGAGAGTCTGAGTTTTTCTAGCAATTCACCTCAAAAAATCCCAAAGCCTAACTCCCTTTGAGGCTGAACTATGGCCTCAATTTATAGAAAAAGAGAAGAGGTTGCAGCTCCAAATAAGAGGGGATAGAATCCCATTTCAAAGGGATTAAGTTCCACATACCAAGGGGTAGGCTCCTTTAATGGAGGGATGAATGTACATGAAAGGAACGACCTTTCCATCGAATAATTGCTTCCAAAATATTCCAGATTCAACTAGCTGGGCTTCCAAATTTTACTTCTGCCTTCACTTTACCTTTTATAGGAATCCGTACCTTATATGAAGAAAAAGTGCGGTCGGTTCCGCATGTTATAGAACAAACAGATGCAGCACTGCATGTAATACTAAGAGAAAGTGCGGTACAAGTATTTTTATGACTTTTATAAGCTTTTCTCTTAATTTCAAGGCTTGTCTTTAGGAACTTGACGTTTGTATACTTTTAAGGGAGTATTGTATGAGTAATGATGAACCCATATAGACAGTAAAATGTCATGGTGAAAATTTTAGTGTAATAGATTGCCCCCTAAAGTGCGATGTCTAAGACCATTCGAAGAGTGATGTGCTTTATCATTTCCAGGATTAGCTTGTGGACACGCAAGTCGGAACCCTGTAAAAACATTCAATGCAAAAAACACACACACACACACACAAAGATATATATATATATATATATATATATATATATATATATATATCATCGCTGAGGTAGGAATTCCCATACTCAAATCAAACACTAACTAAAACTTGTTCTGATGTAGAAATGATCTTACTATCACATTAATAATGTAGACACAGTATGGACGCAACCATCTGTTATGAATAGTATACTGCATAATGAATAATAAAACTCCTCGCAACCTGGATGGTGGAAACTAGATCCAGGGTCTTGATTTCTGTTACCCGAACTAGTATGATTCTATCCATGCGATTGATTGTGTCGAAGTCGAACATGGTAGAAACCACTTGATTACCAGTCAATGATGTGAATTGTTAACAAGTGTGAGAGAAACCACCAATAATGACAATGGCTCTCAAATTTATCATGCAATCCATGGAATGTGAATTAATGATCTGAAGTCAAACATTTCACGAAATCGTTCGATCGAAGGTCAATGATGCAACCTATCGTCGAAGGCGAGAAACTTGCCATTAAGGCATGCAGATTCCAAGGTACTGAAGGATTCTAGATCAAATTCCTAGATGATGAGCTGTCGTCGATAGAAAGTGATCCGTTGTAGGAAAGCCCACGACACGAAACCATTAGTTCAAGTTTTGTAGAAATATTTTGCAAGGACTGACTCAGGGATGGTCAACGCGAATGGAGACAAATGTTTGCAATGAATGGTTTATTTGAATTGTCCTCTTGAACACATAACGACACTGCAGATGGTTTGGTGACAATTGACCTAAGCTAATACCTAGAAACTGGCTGAAGACTTTAAATATGGTTTGATTAACTGATAGGGAAAGGATTTTCCCAACCCAAGTAGAAGTGTGACAAAAAGTATTGTGTTCAAGAGTGGTAAACTTCTTTTAAACAAAGTGTGACAAATAGATTCATTTTCTCTCTTTTTTCCCACCATTTCTGGCAAGTACCTCTTTATTTTTGACAAGCTTGAGGAGGATAACATTTGCTTGTTATATAAGCTCATCCTTCATATGAGTCCAACTTAGTTTAAAATTGAACCCTAAGAAGGAGTGGTTCGTTCCTGTTTGTAATCGACAGGTCCTTTATTGTTAAATTTTAATGAGTCTAGTATAGGAGAAACTCGGTGTTTTTCAATTTTAGGGAGTCAGAAGAAAAACTTAAGGAAACTCCATGGGTGTAATTTTTCGTAAATTTAGTCTCTCAAGCCCGAAAAAGGATAAAATAATATAGGAGAGAACTCTAGTGAACACGATTATTCAACGTATACCTTTTTCGTAAATAGTCCATTTTAGTTCGGAAAATGGGTAAACTTATACTGAAAGGACAACTGTTCATTTCCTTTAACGAGTTCGAATAGTCAAGTACTTGACAATATTTTCATATTTAGAGATTCTGAAAAGGGCTTAAAAGAGAACTCCAAGGTTTCGCTTTTTTGTAATTTTCAAAAGCCCGAAAAAGTGATAAAAGTATACTCAGTAGTTTCACTTTTTCTGTAAGTTATAACGAGTTCGAAAAATTGATAAAAATGTACTCATAGATTTCGCTTTTTCATAATTTTTACTGAGTTTGAAAAAGTGATAAAAAGTATACTCCTTTGTCAAAAGGACCATTTTACCCAAAAAATCCTGTATTCTGCACAAAAACTCAAAAATTAAACATACTTGTTTATGATTAATAAAAATAATTTGGAAAACAACTTTTCAAAGTGAGAAATAAACAAAATTATGTTTTATTTATTCAAAAAATCTTATAAAAAGGATTTTTTCTAAATTATTTTTACGATTTGATTTCAGAGTGAAAATTGAGAGCTTTTGGTAAAAAACGTTCCGGAGGAGATTACGGAAGATTCTCCCGTCAGAATCGAAAACCTTAAGCTCCAGGTAATCCACATCATCTTTGCCTTCATTTTTGTCCATTTAATTTCTTAATTTAGGGCTTAAATTGGTTTTTAAGGAGGGAAATATGTTCAAAAATTCGCTCACGGGGGTCTGCAGGTAAAACACATGACACTTGCGGACCCCAACAATTTTTCAAAGGGAAAATTGTCTTGGTCCCGCACCTTATGCATAAGACACGTGCGGATCCACTCACTGTTTTTAGGCAAAAAGTGTGGAGGCGCCGTAAGAAAAAATAAAATGAATAATTCTCCCAAAATAAACCAAATTTTCTCACTCAAATTGTTTTTGATTTTTCAATTTGTCCATTGCAGGGTATCTACAATGCTTGAGTGGAGAGAACGTGAACATGAAGAGGTTGATGATGCTGCCATGTTACATCCGCCCACATTACGTGTATTAAGAGAATGTAGTTTGTACAGAGTTTGGGCCATTCAGGGTATGAGGGCTCAAGTAGACTTACTTACGTGGCTAGTAAACAA
This sequence comes from Pinus albicaulis, assembly GCA_034641835.2. Classification (NCBI taxonomy): domain Eukaryota; kingdom Viridiplantae; phylum Streptophyta; class Pinopsida; order Pinales; family Pinaceae; genus Pinus; species Pinus albicaulis. Next base: position 617,834,977 of record CM076570.1, on the reverse strand, counting down.
ATGGGACGTCCAGGAACAATGCTTTATAATTGGAGGTCACCAGCTCGAAATTGAGTTGGAAGATATATATTTTCTCACTGATTTATCAAAGAGGGGCGAGCCACTCTCTTTTTTTGGGGCTAGGGCAGGTGGCCAGTCTGTCACTAGCCTTCAGCAAGAATTTTTCAATGAAGAAGAGGGCCCCAAAGATAAACGCATTAACATAAAAATCATTATTTGTCTCGAGCTCAAAGTGGTTGTGTTTACTGTAACCCGGTTGTGTGGGAGCGCATCTCCACATGTTTCTACAAGATCCCAAATGCAAACTGCTATTGACTGCTTTAAAGGCACCATTTTCAATTGGTGTGAGGCAGTGCTGGCCAATGTCAAAGGCAAACTGACTAGAGCAAAAAACTCGAAGTTGAAAAACTTCGGGTATGGAGCGATTGTGGTCACATTTTCTCTAGAAAGAATTCCTTGACTGGCCCCACAACTTATTTCAGTTGATCATGGTAGAGTCAAAGAGCCTCGGATGGTTCGATGGGTTGCACTGATGGCCCGTCATAGTGAAGGCGATGAGATTGCTCGTTTCACTCCAGCTTATTTCCATTGGTTGGAGAACCAAATCTTCGCGATAGAATATTTCCCTTATGTTGGGATATATTTTCACGGAAATCGAGAGATGTCTCTTCCTCCAGGGACACATTGGGATGACTCAGGTAAGAATCATTTTTACATGTTCTAAATTCTATTTTTTTTTTTTTTGAATCGTCCAAAATTGATGACAAAAATTTCAAATGCAGATGTGGGTCCACGTTGACCAACCACTCTCCGTACTTTTGATAGAAAGCCAAGAGATCCAGCTGCAACACCACCACCACTATAGGATCAGACAAAAGAGGTCCTTACTGACCTGGAAAACCATCTGGAGCGGTTGAATTTAGGTATTCCAGAGAATACCATAGATGACATTCCACTCCGCTTACAGGGATATGTTATTGGGGTTCCGGGACAGTTCAGGAGATTCCCGAGCAAGGTGGCATGGCCTGTAGTGTTTTATTGTGATCATCACCATGGATAGTGGATGATTGATATTGTAGACTTATATCATTTTTTTTTTGTATCACTTTTTTTTTTCTGATCATAAGGCGTTTTGAACCTATGATCGAGGACGATGTAATATTTTTTGAAAACATTACTCTTATGCTATGATATTACTATTATTTCCAGTTATCTGTCTAACATGTTATCCAATGTTATTTTGATATATTGCTTTAATGATCGCAAATGTGTGTTTATAACACTAGAAGCTACTGCATTAGCTAATGTGTTTAAATTTCTCGGAATGTGTTGATACTCAATATAATCAAATTCTCGTTCCAAGAGACGAACTTTCAAAAATAATCTTAACAACACTGGGTTTTTAATTGCATATACTCTATTCAATTGTAATATAACGAGTTTAGAATCTAACCTAACGATTAAACTTCAAATTTAAAATGAAATGGATTCATACAATAACTCAATAACTACGCTATATTCTGCAATATTGTTCGTCGTTTGACTGAGGCTTACCCCATGCATAGATACTAACTCATCAGTGGGTGAATAAATAACCCAAGCTGTGGAAGAAATGTTTTGTGGACTACGACAAGCACCATCAAAAAAACCAATGTATGCTTGAAGGGACGTCGACATCTGCAAAATCAAGAGTGATCCAGATAAGCAGGGATAGTAGTAAAAGCACACTTAAACTAGGCACGCTCTTCTAATATACAACACATCATCTTATGAAAATAACTAATATATAGGGAATATCTCCACACAAGAATCAAGCATAATATCTCTTCAGATAAAGCCCATTTCTGGGTTTGCCTAAAGAGACCCCGTCAAATTCAATCAGTTCATAGGCCCCTTTTGTAAGCTGTCGCTTGACAATATAAGGACCATGCCACATGGGTTCAAATTTCCCAGCCCCTAGCTTATTTTTAGCTTGATCATAAACCAAGACTAGGTCTCCTTCTGAAAAAATATGAGGTGTAACACTTCTATTATACTGAGCTTTCATTCGTTTCACATGAGCTTCGGTAGCTAATGCAACGGTGCGCTGATTCTCATCTAATTGAGCTAAGTACAAAAAGTGTTTCTCCTCTTCAGAAGTGGCTGATAGTAACTCTATGGATAGTTGGAGTGACAGTATCTTGCATTCAATCGGTAATACCACTTCTAAACTGTAAACTAGTTGAAAAGGGGTAAAACCTGTCGATGTTTTTGCTGAGGTTCGATATGCCCAAAGTGTTGAAAAAATCATGGTATGCCAATTAGATTTATGTATTTCGATGATTCGTTTGACCATCGTGACTAAAAATTTATTGATAGCTTCAACCAGACCATTAGCTTGCGGGTAATATGGTGTAGAACTGTCATGGCGCATGCCAAGTTGATCAGTCAGTTCGGTCATCATGATGTTTCGAAAATGACTCCCATGGTCAGTAATTATCGCTTGGGGTACACCGAAATGAGAAATCACATGATTAAGCACGAAATTAGTTGTAGTTTTGCCATCTGCTGCAAATGTAGGCATCGCCTCGGCCCATTTGGTAAAATAATCTACTGCGAGAATAATATACCCATGCCCCTTGGCCGAGTTAGGGTTACATGTAATGAAGTCAATGCCCCATTTTGCAAAAGGACCAACATCAATTATAGGGTGAAGAGGAGCGAGTGGTGCACACATCTTTCGATCAAAAATTTGACAATTGTGGCATTTTCGAATAGTAGAAATACAATCTTTAAATAAGGACGGCCAAAAATAGCCAGCAAGAAATATATTTTGGGCCGTGGCATACCCAGACATATGACCTCCACATGCTCCAGAGTGACAATCATTTAAAACCTTTTCAGCTTCGTCAAGAGTGAGACAACGTTGAAAAATAGATTTCGCACCACGATGGTATAGTGTGTCACCAACAATATGATATTTCTGAGACTGGAAACGGATTTTTCGTCGTTGTGACTGTGATATTTCAGGCCGAAAATTTTGGGTTTGGAGATAAATGATAATATCTCCATACCAAGGATCGATGGTACTGATAAGAAACAAATATTAATCCGCGATCAGATGTTCTGCCACAGTTTCGGTGTCAGTACTTGGGAAGTCACACATAAGTTTAGCAAATACCAATGATTTATTTGATTTGGATTTTTCAAATTCCAAATCAAACTCTTGTAGTATAACAATCCATTTGGAGTATTTCCCCCTAGCAGTTGTTTGGTCAAAATATACATCATATGGTTATAATAAAAAATCATTGTTGTTTTGCATAACAATATGTAATGACGAAATCGTTGGATAGCTTGGACTGCTGCCAAGGCCAATTTCTCCACATGTGAGTATTTGATTTCGATCTGATGCAGATTGAGACTGAGATAATAAATCACATGTTCGTTGTGGAATTCATATTCCTGAACTAAGACCATACCAATCGTAGAATTGGAGGCTACTAGGTATAAAAAGTAATCCTGGTTGTAATTGGGAGGGTGCAATAACGGTACATGGGTCAACGCATGTTTAAGAGCATTAAAATATCGATCAACGATCTTGTCCCAAAAGAGAGGAATATTTTGCTTTAACAACTTGGTAAAAACTTTGGTTAACTCAACATAGTTAGGAATGAATCTACGTAAAAAGTTCGCTTTCCCTTGCAACTTTGGAGTTGGTGAAGAGTAGAAGGAGGAGGTAAATTGATGATAGCCTCAACCTTCGATGGGTCGACACGAATGCCTTCCTTTGAGACAACAAATCCCAATAATCATCCAGATTCAACACAAAAGACACATTTTTGAGGATTCAGATGAATCCTTAATGCCTACATCTCATAAAGATAGCTCGTAGATGAGTAAGATGATCTTCTCTACACGATGAATGAGCAGGTAAATCATCGAGATAGGGTTGCACAATGTGTTTAATGTCATGAAATGCATAAGACATTGCCCTCTGAAAAGTTGTGCCAACATTCTTAAGTCCAAAAGGTAATTTGCAGTAAGAAAAAGTCCCCCATGGACAAATGAAAGCTGTTTGGGGTTGATCAGTAGGGAGTATGTTGATTTGATTGTAGCCTGATAATCCATCCATAAACAAAAACATTTCACTTCTGGCACAATCGTCAATAATTTGATTGATATAGGGGGTTGGATAATTGTCTTTTGGACAAGCTCTATTTATATCCCTATAATCGATACATACTCGTATTGTCCCTTGTTTTTTATTAATAGGAAAAATGTTAGATACCCAATCCATTAAAGGAATCAGATAAATAAAACCTACACGAAGTAATTTCTCAATTTCTGCTTTAATAGCGGTAGCTTTTCGTGGATGTATCTGACGTAATCTTTGTCGGACAGGTTTAGCATCTAGGTATGTTTTAATTTCATGAACAACAATTGATGGAGTGATTCTTGGCATTTCTTCATATGACCAAGAAAAAATGTCATGGAATTTTTGAAATAGGGATTTATATGCGTGGATTTCATCTAGCGCACAAGAAGCACCTATATGAATGTTTTCAACAATTCCTGGTTTCACTGAGATGTCAATAGGAACTGTCGTAGAAATGTTTGCTAAGTTCAATTCAGAATCGTAATTAGTGAGAGGATTCTGAGGTTTTTTGACATAATCAACGGTAAAAATGGAGGAAAAATTAGTTTCAAAATGATTGAGATTAGGTAAAAATGAAGATCGATGATGTAGATCTTCCCAGGGTAATTCTTCTGTAGACAAAATTTCACGAATATGCTCGTCAGTATTGAATACTTGTTGAACAACATCTAGAATTGATGTCGAAGCTGAGCTCGATATGGACAATGATTCCTCATTGTTCACATTCACTAGATCAAGTTTAGTTTAAGGAGTGTCAGAAAATGACTGTACTGCCTGATATGCTAATTCAAAAGGACTCAAAGGCATCGTGCCATCGAAAGAAACCAATTCTAAGTTTGAAGGTATTATCCAAGGATCATCAAAGGAAATAGTACTTGATGTAATCATATTGATTTTTGCAATAGGAGGTGGTACGTTGGGAGTAGGCAGGGAAAAAGTTCCCAATAAAGCAAAATATTTAATTAAACCTACTCTGACATCTTTATAAGGGATAGTTGATTTTCCGACATGTTGGACGCTATCAATAGTGGCTGGGTTGGATGAATAATATGAGAGCTGATCTATTTTAACGATCTTTCCTTTATGAGGAAACATGATGAGATGAAAGACCGATGATATGATAGCAGTCATGGCATAAGACCAATTGCGACCCAGGAGAAGGTTGTAATCCAGAGGGGCATCAACCACTTCCACATCTAGATTAACGATTTTTCCTTCGACCTCTATAGGTAGATCCTGTAAAATACCATACGGATGGAATCCTCTTCCATCAAAAGCTTTGAGGATAGTTAGAGATTGGTTAAGTGTCGGAGAACCAAGTGATTTCCAACATTTTAACGACATGATACATGTAGAAGCCCCTTCATCAATAACAGTACGAAAGCAACATTTGTTTTTTACTAATACTGGAATTTGAAAAGCCATTTGATGAGGTAGGCGGGGTGTAAAATTTTCCAAATCGAAGATCATTAGGTTCGAATCTTGAAGATCTACAGCTCTTATGGTTGAAAATAGTAATTTTCTTTGTGATGGACATGATTGCAGCACTTCCAAAGCCGACATTGCTGAAGGGGAAATCGCCAAGTCTTCAATAATATTGTAGTTCTGAGCTGCTCTCGCATGTGGATTGAAAGCTGATTTATGAAGCACACCTTTAGCAGGTGGTTTGATTGCTAAGTTAGGATTTGGTTTCTCGATTTGTAGCGAATCAGAAACTAAGGGAGATGTAGTTGATGCTGAATTAGAATTTTCTACTTCTTTACCACCAATAGGATATTTACTACCATAATCTTGCGATCGTGTTGCAACCATCAAAATATCTTCTAGCGTATTCGAGGAAGATCTAATAATGTTACTATCTTGAGCAGGAAAGGGATCCTTCAAGACAACAGGTATGGGTGAACCCTTAACGAATTTCGATACCTTGGATCTATGCGGGCACTCTTTAGTAAAATGATCCTCATCACAGATCAGACAAGGATAACGAGGTTTTTGTTTATTGTCAGTTGGTTCAGTTTCATCGTTTTTATATTTTGAATATGATTCTTTGCTTTTATTCTTACCTTTCTTCTTACCACCAGTTTTAGGTTTGGCTATAGATGATTCTATAACATGAATATCGGCGAAGTTTTAATGGAAGAATCTCCTTTTGGTGAATCGATTAAAGTTATAATAGGAGAAGTCGTCTTGGAAGATTTATTCTTACTCTTGCTAGTGCTAACATAACCAATTACACCATCAGCGACATGAGATCCTGAAGTAGTTGTAGTTAACTGATCAGGTCTTGGTAAATCGAGGATTTTGTTATACAGAGTACTTGACTGTGTATATACAAGGTCAAGGTACCGAGCTTAAGCAGTGACTTGCTCTTCTGTAACAACGCCTCCTTTGGCCACATCTTCAGTAATTTTGGGCAATAACGATTTGATAAACCATTCAGCCAAAATTTGATCCAGAATAAATACTTTCACCAAATGTCTCCTACGTCTCCATTCATGAATGTGATCAGATATGTATGTAGACATAGATTTTTTTAATGAGGTCAACAATTCTGTGCCATTTTCGTATCTGACAGGAAACTCAAAATGGGTTAAGAAAGCAGTAGCTAATGCATTAAAATTATTAAATGAGCCTCGTGGTATCTCAATGTACCATTTGGCAGCGAGACCAATGAGAGTTCTATGAAAAATACGTAATCAAATTGAATCATCGATTAGTGAATTGGATGCGCACCAGAGGTGATAAGTCATAACATGATTAGATGGATCTTCTCCTGAATTACTTTCAAAATTTGGAATATCACTGGGAAAATTATTAGGCATCGGGGGCCAATACGGAAGATAAAAAATGGGATCATTCGTAAGGCGTGATAGATCAGGTAAATATAAAGTTGCTATGAATGGTAACCGACGGCTATGGTCTTGATAACCTTGTGTGATAAAACTAGTTCCAGGAGGAGGATATCCAGGATATCCTGGAATTGGATGTGCATTGAGAATTGTGAAACCTCCTGGATAACCAGGATTAACTGGACCAAACTGGGGTTGTTGAGGTACTTGATAAGTATACCCAGGATATGGCTAATACTTATATGTTGGATTTTGTGTAGCATGTCCAAATTGATACTGCCCCTGGTACGGTTGATAAGTAAATTGTGGTTGACTAGTGAGAATCGTACTTGTCCCAGATTTTCCTGTTGGCATCTGGATCGTAGTCTGAATTGTAGGTCCTGATTGTGGCACATATACTTGAGGAATTTTCACTGATACAGGGGTAGTAGAAACAAGAGCTGAAGATACTCCAGAAATAGGTGTGGTAGGTTGAACAGAAGTTGCAACAACAGTAGAAGATTGAGGCAGAGTTCTAGGTGTACTAGGCCCAGGCTGCTAAACAGAACCAAGTGCAGAGACTTGAATGGTAGGCTGGACAGGTTGCTGGATTGGAACAGAACCTATGGGCTGTCCAGGTTGATTAGGTAACTGCACATTGGTTTGCAAAGTCTGTTGAATTTGAGATGGATCCCACACCATATTAATCCAGGATATTGACCCATAGAAGGTTGTGCATATGAAGGACCATAACTAGGATGAACGTAGGTTTGATAATTAATTGGCAAATTTCTAGCTCCTTGTAATAATGGTTGAATTGAAGGAGGTTGAAAACCTTGAGCTGGGTACTGACCTTGAGGTTGATATTAACTTTGAGGCATGTACTGAATCTAGGGTTGATATTGACCCTGAGGTATGTACTAAATCTGGGGTTGATATTGATCCTGAGGTATGAACTGACTCTGGGGTTGATATTGACCTTGAGGTATGTACTGTCCTTGAGGTTGATATTTACCTTGAGGTATGTACTGTACTTGAGGTTGCTCCCCAGGTTGTAAATATTGTCCTACAAGTTGACCTCTTGGTGGTAAAAAATTACCCTGAGGTTGCCCTCCGGGTGGTAATTGACTACCTTGAGGTTGCCCCCTAAGCGGTAACTGACTTCCTTGAGGTTGCCCCCCAGGTGGTAACTGAATTCCTTGAGGTTGAGGATTTGAAATATTTCTAGACATCATAAAAATCTGTTTTTTGTTCAACGTTCCAGTGTTTGTTCCATTTGTGCCAGATGATAACATTTGTTCAATTGGTTGAGGAGCTGCTCCTGAGAAGGTACCAGAGAGCGACTCGTATCCCGGAGGAATAGATGAACCACCGTATAAAAGTGTTTCTAGAGATTTAGAAAACATAGATGACTCACCCAACATAGCTAATGAAGGTTGATAACCTCTTGGTGTAGGGTAAAAAGGAATTCGGGGTGGTCAATAAGTAAGACCTGCATTTTGTAAAAAATATGTCAATGATAAATACCAAGCGTCAATTCTAAAAGGACTGTATAATATTGATTCATGCTCTCTAAGATTCAAAGTTTCTTGGGTTTCGGGAAGAACTACATCTTCGTCTAGACCAAAAAGTTCTTCAATACATATGAGATCAGAAGGAAGGTTTTCGGTAATGCGATGTCTTACTCTAGGTGAATAAAGATCACTAGAAGTCGGAGTAACAAATCCTGAAGATGATTCTAGCATAGCAGGTTCAGTTTCTGGCTCAGAAATTTCAGGTTCTTCAGCTAATTCACTGGTTGCAGAAGCAATATCAGTGATTTTAGAAATTGAAATTGGCTCTTGAATATATTCTGCTGTTTGTGTTTGATTTACTTCATGATAATTAGGATGAGTAATTATGGATGATTCTCCTGGTTCTGTCGATCTAAGTCTTCTGATAGTATGTGGTATCAGAGATTTTAGTCCTTCAAGTTGGATTGGTGTATATTTAGGGGGTTTCCCCTGAAGTCTACGCGATTGTCTTGGTAATTCAGCCACGTTTAAAAATTATTAATCACACGCAATCAAAGAAAATTTCGATTAAAATTCCTAAAGTCATTAAGGAGACAATCAAATGATCAAACATTTATAAAATATAGGAGATCAAATCACACACAAACAGTAGAGTCCCATTCTAAAAACACTAGTTGGTGATGAAATCCAACATCGTAATACTTTAATGTAGAAATGGCGGTTGGAACAGTTACTTTGACAACCTACTTAATGAAACAGACCAGTGCAAGTTTCTCCATTTAAACCATCTCGAGTGAAGATAACCCTCCAAAGAGTCCAAGTGAGTCTAGTCGACATCTGCTCCAGGTACAGTGGGATCTTTCCTCCACCGTCACCTTAGGAAAAAATATTAAATTTTATGGCCACTAAGGTCACCAACAGGAACAAATATACTTGGGGGAATAGTCTATGATCTGATATATGCGTAAGGGTAGAGTAACAAAGCTCAATCCCCTTGAAGGCTTTTTGACATAATCCAAGGTATATCGACAAGTGAACCCAGGCTCCTCAATAATGGTCAATCTGAGGTTTACCATTGTTAATACATGCACATATTCTATCTTTCCCAATGAGATAGAATTGATCACCTCACTGGTTCGGATACGATCTCGTGCTTGACTCCTTTAGTAGGAGCTTCCCAGAGCATACAAACTACTATTGGATTTTTCCTACCACAAGATCAACTACTTGTTTGTTTTAATTGTCTCGGAGAGTTAATTACTCCCTACTCCAAGACACTAGACTAAGCTATGTTGGTGAAGAGAGTCCTAGAAATGTAAAAATTACTCGATTGATTTTAAATTAAGCGTTGCTTTTGATAGGCTGTTTCTTAGGAAAATAGGTACGAAAGTGAAACTTTGATGCTATGTAGTGACTCGACTCAAAATACACTAAAAATGCATCTATTATGAGAAACAATTCATTTCCTTTCAATCAATTATATCTAAAAGAAAGAGTTGAGAGATGTAATCTTTTTAAAAAATTCTTTCCTTCAAAACAAGAACATATGAAAATAAATCTTATCTCATGAGAACTCAGAATGATCAATTGCTAAAAAATAAATCCCTTTATTCTTCAAGATCGAAACTGCAATCAAACATTTTCCAAAAGAAGACTACAATTTCTAGAAATAACACTCAAAACTAAAAACACTAATTTCGAGATCTAAAAATTCTAAGAATTAAATCTGAAATCAAAACTTTAAATATTTTGTGGACGTTTTGCTTAGTTTGTAATCTAACTAAGAAATCCTTTGCTAAAATCAACAAAAACTCAAAACATCCAATTATGGTTTTTTTAGTGAAATTCAAAACCTAATGAAAAAGTTTTTAAAGATTTACAAATGAGAAAATGGGATCTAATTCTCATAAAATAATTTCTGCTATGAAGTCAAAGACTCAGCAAGAAAACAATGAAATACCAGTGATCTATGGTATACATAGGTTTCTAATCTTTGAGTGACACAAAGACAAAGAAAAAATCACTTATAACATGCAGATCTTGTAGAAAATCATTCAAAACTTAAAAAAGTTGAAAGAAACTCTCACACAAAGCTTTTTGACAGAAAATACAAGTCTGGGTATATACTGAGAATCTTGCGAGCCGATCCTAGAAAAGAGAATTTTATTTTTTTTCAAAAATTTGCTTAGGGTCCGTAGGTTTTACTGTAAACAGGTGCGGTGCTGCACTATGTATAAAAAAAAACAGCGGAGATGACCACACTGTGCGTAAAGACAAAGTGCGGTGACTAGAAAACTTAAAGAAAAATAAAAAATTCTAAAGCACTTTTTAGGGATTCTATAGGAATAAATTACCCAAGCTAGTATCAATCAATCAAAAGTAGAAAAATAATTTCACAAGTCAAAAATAAAAGAAAACTAAGTTCAAGATCCACTCCTCAGTGGAGTCGCCATTTTGTTGGATGGATAAATCGTTCTTGCGGACAAGATAGATCTCCCTAGTATCCTACGGATAACTAGCAACAAACAGACAAATGTAAACTACTTTCTCTAGATTAGAATTGATCTAGAATTATCTATAATGAAGGATTTAGGAGTTACCTGTAGTCCAGCGCTGATCGTAGTCTTCTTTCCTGTCGCTTTGAATACGTCTCCTTTTGGGATCTGCAATAAAAAACATGAAAGAATTAGAAGCACCTGCATAATATAGACTAATTCATAAACCATAAATATATCTTGATGATCAAGGAATTAAAAAAATAAGCCATTTAAATAAACAAATTATTGAGAAAACATGATCCATTTGTATTATCTTTAATGAAAAAAGGAGCCTTACAACCGTGTTCACCTTGATGTCGTACAGGTCCTTCTAGGGTCCAGAACAAGCTTTTCCTCTACTTTGACAAGCCTTTGCACTCTCTCAACTAACATACACATGAGTGTGTAATAATTCCCATATGGTAATTAGTTAAGAGAGTGTGAGTTTTTCCAGCAATTCTCCTCAAAAAATCCCAAAGCCTAACTCCCTTTGAGGCTGAACTATGGCCTCAATTTATAGCAAAAGAGAAGAGGTTGCATCTCAAAATAAGAGGGGATATAATCCTCTTTCAAAGGGATTAAGTTCCATATACCAAGGGGTAGGCTCCTTTAATGGAGGGATGAATGTACATGAAAGGAGCAAACTTTCCACCAAATAATTTCTTCCAGAAGCTTCCAGATTCAACTAGCTGGGCTTCCAAAATTTACTTCCAGCTTCACTTTAGCTTTTACAGGAATCAACACCTTTAATGAAGAAAAAGTGCGGCCAGTTCCGCATGTTCTAGAACAAACAGATGCGGCACCGCAAGTAATACTAAGAGAAAGTGTGGTACAAGTATTTTTATGACGTTTATAAGCTTTTCTCTTAATTTCAAGGCTTGGCTTTAGGAACTTGATGTTTGTAGACTTCCAAGGGAGTATTGTATGAGTAATGATGAACCCATACAGACAGTAATATGTCATGGTGACAATTTTAGTGTAACAAGTTGCTGGTTTTGAATGAGCTCCAGAAAATAAATAGAGATTGGTCTTCCTTTTTATTTATGAGTGGATTTGAAATGGAAGCTTTAACCCTAGCCAAAAACCCTAATATCGAGGGAAATACTTCACCAACAGTAGCAGAATCCAGTCAGCCAGTGGTTACCAAAGCTAATAGGTTTGTGAAGTTGAAACCAAGGAAACAGGTTGAAGATAGAACTGAGAAAGAATCAGTGCTTGTTGTGAAAACCCCATCACCTGAAAAACATAAAGTAGAAAGGGTCAAAGAAACAAAACAAAAACAGGTGGCCAGTAGGTAGGAGAGCCAGAGAAAGACAAGAAGTCAAGTATCAACATCAAAGGGAAAAGCAGGGGTTTCAGTCACAGAGGATAGCCCAAATATGAAAGGAAACTTGGATGATATACTGCATGAAATTGATATATAATAATCACTCATTGTGCAAGAAGATTTCATTGAAGTTAATGAACCCAAACAGAGGAAAATGAAATCAGCAAAGAAATTGGAATTTGAAGGTGAGAATGCAGCTTTTGTTTTTCAAGCTAGGAAGCCTTTAACTTGGCATGAAAAGAGACTCCAAGAAGGCAGAAAAGATATCCAAGTAACCATTGAAGCAGCCAAAGTCCCTGAAGAGGTGGTTGATCTCTCATCACCTATAGTGGAGCATGCAACCAGCAAGATTGAGAAGGGAAAGGAGCATATGCCAGAATGTCAAATGTTGGAAGAAAGGTTGAAACTAGAAAATCAAGAAATAGAAATAATGAGAAAGAGGGCAAGACATCACAACATTGAAAAGATAGAATTAAAGAGATTGAAGGTTGATTGGGAAGGTCAAACAGTTGCTAGGTCAAAGATCCAAAGCAGTGCATAGCAGTTCTTTACATGGACAGTTCCCGCCATTAAAGAAGCAAATTTTGTTAGAGTGATCAACACTCATTTGAGAGCAAGTAATAGAAAGCTAAGAGGCCAAGTAGATGATTTGGAGCTACAATTAAAACAGTCTCAAGATGAACTAAGGAGCAGAGGTACAAAATGACAAATTCAAAACAAACTCTAAATGGAAAATGAGGATTAAATTTTGTGAAGATTATGTTTTTTAATCCAACTAGCTGATGGTTTTGATGAAGCCAATGATCTTATGAAGTTGTGGTACCTTTTTTTTTAAAATTTTGTCAAAATATGGTTAAAACTGCTTGCACAGCAGTTTCGTAGCGCCTGTAGTGCAAAAAGGGTGAAATGCGCTACGAAACTGCTGTAGTAGCTTTTTCACCCTTTTTCTTATAAAATTTTGGAGGGAAGACCAGGTATTTTGATTTGAAATTTCTAAGGAAGTTATATCAAGTGAATATCAAGGTAAATCTAAAGGAAAGAAAGCTAAATTTTGAAGGAAAATGGGTAAAAATACCGCGCTACGAAAAGCGCTACGAAACTGTGCTGCTTTCGTAGCGCAGGTCTGTTTTCATTGTTTTGAAAAGTTCAAAGTGGTTTCGCACACCTGGCATGAAGGGGTGACTTGGGACATATACCAATCATGTTCTTAACATCAATTATTCTCAAATTTATCATTTGGAAGTGATCATAATGTCTCAAGAAACTAAAGGGATCCTAAGCCTAAAAACAGGGGAGCAGTTTCCTTAATTACAGGAGATCAACATTATCAGCATCATGGTCATAACAGGTTGGAGCTCATCATTAGGATTCGACTTAATGGAAATATAGGTGGAAAATTATGTAATTAAGTTTAGATAAAGCTATTTTGAGTGGAATCAAAAGAGTTCTAATTCTATTTGTAATAGGACTCTATATCAGTTTTGCAACCGTGTTTGTAATAAATACCATGTTTCATGGTTAGTATAGGTGTCAAAGCATAGGAGTTCAATGTATCTAGTTGTATATAAGTTTATATTATGATGTAAATGATCTATAAAATATCAAGGAGTCGAAATAGAGGGGGTTGGACATTTGTTAGAAAAAATAATATGTTTTATGTAAGTGACTGTTTTCAGCCTAATACAGAATTTCTACTTAGACAACTCAAGATTCATAAGGAGTTCTTGTATGTTCTTGTTCTGATGGCATATTTTCAATATTATATTGCAGTGGTGTTTGATTATGTTACTTAGAATTAATCAATGATGTTTTGACTTTCTTCATAGACAAACTGATTGTGTGTTTCACTGTTCTACATGTTTATTCCTTGACTTGAACTCTGATATGCCTTAACTTCCATGCTAGGTAGATTATCTTGGTTTTTATTAAGCTATCATGACTCCATAAGCCCAATGTACACTTGCTAATGTGATTTACAACCAATTTACATCATTTATCTATTTTTATCTCATATAGAGTTAGCCATCTACATAGTTATCAAAAAATCATATACCCTTGAGAAAACCGTCTCAGGTTGAGGAGGCTAAGCCTCAACCAAAATATTGGTTTGAAATAGTTGCACAAGATTGGTTTGATGAGTAACCTATCAGGTTTGATTTTGTGATAACAACATCAATGTATCTAGTGTATTTCTCTAGGGACCTTCTCTGCATGTGATATGATTTGTGTTCTCTCACATTCTCTCTCGCATTTAGCAACAACCTGTCAGCTTCTTTGGTGCGCTTCTTTCCATCTCTAGTGTTTGGCTCTTCATGAGTGCTTTCTACCACTCTCTATTCCTATGCTTATGGCTACTCCACATATTGAAGTTCTTTTTTTGGAGCCAAGAGCTCCTCAAATGCATGCAACTCAAGCTCCCTCTCAAGGGACAATCACATGGCTTTCTCTTCATCGAATTTCACATCTCTTCTGACCACTGTCATCCCATGTGTTGGAAAGTACACCTGATAGTTGTGAGAAGTATTAATGTACCCAAAAATATCCCCAACTCTATTGTTGGATATAGCTTCTTCTTGACATCTTTGGTTACATGGAAATAAACAAATGAACCAAAAAATTTAAAATACGACACATCTGGTCCCTTACTTGAAAAAGGGTCCTCTGGTGTACTCATCCCAAGTATCCGATGAGGACTCTCGGTCTGAACAAATACTGTTGTATTGCATGCTTCCACCTACAAATGAAATGGTAGGCCCTGATCATGCAACATAGCTCGTGCTACTCCCACAATAGTTCTGTTATTTCTTTCTACAACCCCATTTTGCTGTGGGTTATGAGGTGCTATCAATTCTCTTTATATTCCTTCTTAGGCATAAAATTTCTTGAATTCATTAGAGATATATTCTCCACCATTTTCTCTCCTCAGAGACTTCACCTTTTTCCCTGTATCTTTCTCGAAAAGTGCCTTGAACTCACAAAACTTGGAGAAGATTTGATATTTCTTCTACATGAAGAAAATCCAACACTTTCTTAAAAAATAATCAACAAAAATCACATAATACCTGTGTTTTTCCGTGGAATTTATCGATAATGATCCACACACGTCTGAGTGAACTCTCTCAAGGATCGCATTTTCTTGGCTTTCCTTATCGTGAAAGGTGGCTTTGGTATACTTACCCAATTTACACCCTTTGCATGTATCTCTCTCTGCAAGTGCACCCTTTGGAAGTACTGTATAAATCTGCTACATGAACTTCAAAGTGCCACGGTGTAGATGGCCCAACCTCCTATGCCATAACTCACTGTGTCTTGACTCTCCACCCTCTTTTCTTGCATGATCAATGCAACACAATTTTCTACGTCTAGTTTGTAGAGGTTCTTTACTCAAACCCGAATATTTTTTACCTGTCCTGTGGTTTTGTGATGAAGGAACACCTTTCCTTCACTGAAGATGACATAATATCCACGATATTCAAACATAGCAATAGAAAAAAAATTCTTCTTTA
The DNA here is from genome assembly GCA_034641835.2 of Pinus albicaulis. NCBI lineage: Eukaryota > Viridiplantae > Streptophyta > Pinopsida > Pinales > Pinaceae > Pinus > Pinus albicaulis. Next base: position 617,819,127 of record CM076570.1, on the reverse strand, counting down.
AAACAAGAACACACATGACATCATTTAATGTGAGGGGTTTACTTGAATCTCTTGGAAAGTAACTGTTCCTACACTGGTAGTGCTATAACTCCTATCATCACCCATCTCTATGTGCATCTGGAGATCCTTCTCCTCCAAGCTATTGAAGAATTCTTTGTTTTTAGTCATAAGGGAACGAAGCTCCACTTTCCAAATACCACACATAACCCATCACAAATTACACGATGCATGTGATGAGAGTGAAATCCAACTCAAACTGTGAAGCAAGTGCTTCACTTGCTGCTCCTCCTGAGGCCTTGTTGTTGGTATTCTTTTGTGCACAATTTGTCGCATAGTGTCCATGCCCATGACAGTGAAAAAATTTCACCTTTGATGCATATCACTTCTTTCCTGCCTTTCTAGACTCCAATTTGGAATGGGACACCTTCCCTTTTCCTTTCTTCACCTTTCCATCCAAGGCACAATTCTGCTCCTTATCAGACTTTGATGAGGATCCATCTCTGGTGATCCACCAAAATTTCTTCTTGTACCAAGTTGGACCATAATCACTCTCACTTTGGTAGCTTTTCCCTCCCATTCACAGAGTCCTGATAGCTATGCTAGCTCTTGGGAAGGTATATAAGTGATGGGCTCACGAAATCATCATCGAAAACGTTCACACCAACACTTCCAAGCTAATATCTACACTGAGTGAACTTCACCAAGCAGTTTTGGATCGTGTCGCCCTTCCCCATCCTGATCTTTCTGAGCTTGTCTTTCAACACCAACTTCCTGTGGTCACTGCTATTCTGAAACAGATCTTTTAAGGCCTTCAACATACCATATGGAGTTTCTTTCCCATGGATATTTGAGACAATATGATCTCAAAATCCATCAAACAAGATCCTTCTTGCCTTTGCTAAATTCTTTTTCCATGCATCAAGAATTTGAGCATCTACTGCTGCGGGATGAGGAATATCACTATCTATCAATTCCTTCAATATATTTTCCTCGAGAACTGCCTCCATCTTGTCCTTCCATGCTATGTAATTTGAATTTCCCTTGAGTTCATATTCGAATCTCAAGCCATTGAAAGACATCTCGATCTACTATTGGGTCCTGAAGAATAAATATACAAATTTGATATACTTGTCCAAAACAAACTTTGGTTCTTCTATTTTATTGTGATTCTTTCTCAAATACCATATATAAATTATCCAAAAGGAGTCAATATGATATTGTAATGTAATAAAATAAAATACTAAATCCTTCTACAAATTTCAGAAATCAATTACGATCGCACAATCACATAACAAGTAAGAGAATGAAATAATCAATCACATAACACAAGATGTATCTAGGGAAAGAAACAACTCAAAATCCCACTATTTTTATATTGCATAAAGTCAAGACCATGAAACAATACAATTCTATTTCCCTCACTGAGAAACCTTTGCACTCTGCTGACTGTCTCACTCTAATCTACGTAAAATCGGTCCAATACTTAACCTATTATCAGCCTCTGTCTAAAGAGTCTTTCTTACGCATTCTTGGAGGAATTTTTTCCCTATTAAATAGGAAATTCCAAAGAATTGATTGTGAAATTACTTCAAGGCATCCTTATGATCTCATGCATGACCTGAATAATTTTCTAATTATAAAACTGATAGTTATCTTCCCTTTAACCTTAATCTCCACTAGGCCTTTCTTAGAACTGACATGCAACAAATATTTATAGTGAATTATTAGTTAACTGATTGATCACTACTTGTGACTTAAATAGTATTTAATCCATTGGACCTATCACTAAATCATCTCTTAGTTAGAACTAGTTAAATTGATTTTAACTCAATTAATTGAGTTAACTAATTACAACTCACAAATAATTGTAACTAGACCTCCTAAAATATAGAAATAACTCTACATGCCTTCTCTTTGACCTCCAGTTCGAATTATGTGAGCTAACTAAGTATTCCTGACTCAGTTAACACTTACAAGCTGTGATGAGATGAAATTACAATTTCTCTTCCAATTCAATTAATGGAAAATGAAATTAGAAGCCCCTTTTGGGTTCTATTTCTTGGCGTCATTTCAACATAAATTGTCCTTAATATTTTCCTCCTCGATTGGATACAAGTGGATTGGAGGGATAATATCCCCAAAATCCTAAGTTTAGTGGCTTTTATAATGGAATTAAAGTAGATTCTATTGTATTTTTCTCTATGCTTAATCCTCTTGTTCCCTTACTAACTTTTGTTGAAATAGTGAAGAGGGAAAATGTGGTTTTTGTTGAGGTTTTACATCAATAATCTTATTCTACAAGGAAGAAAAAATGCATTAAATTAAGATCAAGTAATGTTTAAATGGTGTTTTGGCAAGAAATTAAGCTTGAATACATCCTAAGGGTTCTTGGAGTTTATGTTTGTAGCTCTGATAGGTGCTTATACACAGGTTTAAGTGTGTATAAGTGTGGAAGTCATCCAAATATTTCAACCTTGTAAATTCACTTTAATTCAATTAGGATAATTTTGAGGTCTAAAATGGGCCTCCTAAGGAAATTATAAAATAATAGTGGAAATAATAAAATAAGATTTGATTACATCATCAAATTTTTGAGGGAAAAAAAGAAAAAACTATTTTTTCAACTTGTATTTTGAACTTATCTCCCAATTTTTTTACTCAAATTTTGAGCGAGAGTAGTTTTATTATTTTATTATTTTTTAATCTTCTTACCCTTGTACTTAAAAAAAGGTGAATCGTCCCCCTTGGTTGACATCATCATCTTGAATCCTATTGGTCCTTATAAAGTTTATTTTGGTTGTACATTTTACTTAGGAGGTCCATTTTAGACCTCAAAATTCCCCTAATTAAAGGAATTATTAAAATAAATTAATTTTTATAAAAGTGTGTTTAATCTAGTAAATTATAAATGTTTTTACATTAGTGAACTAGATGAATCTTGATTTTTGATCTTAAGTGAGGTGATATATAATCTTAATTATTAATCATTTTGGATGTTAGGGTTAATTGGTTTAGTCATAACTCAAGATTATAATGGTAAGGCTAGGTGAATGAGAAAGAAACAAAAGAGAATTTGAGTGATTAAGTCATGAAGGACATGATTTAAGGAGAACATAAGAAGACTTATAAAGGATCTTCATCCAATGTTCAAGCTAAGGTATGTAGGTTTTAACCTTGTCCATAAGTTATCTGCAAACGGATATTAAAAACAGAAATAAACAATAGAAAGAGAATAAAACATAAAATAGATATACGCAGGGATTTTCCCCTGGATCCCAAATCAGGACTACTAGCTTGATTTTTCATTATATTCCTTTTAGTGTTACAAGACATATCTATACATGCCAAAGCATTCATAAGCCCTAATCCATTAACCCTATATTAGAACATAATCGTAGTTCCCCTGACTGGACCTACAAAATACCAGGGGCCGAAAACCATCATGCCCCAAAACCATGTGCAAACCCCATGCACAAAACCATGGGCGGGTGTGCCCACCAAAAAATAGGGTCCAAATTTTTTTTCCCGAGGCACCGTCGCCCCCCTTGTGACACCCCTACTGGGCCTAGCGCAATGTGCAGGGGGGCTATCGCCTCCCTGCGACCCCCCCACTAGTGTGACTAATCATGGAAAGAATATAACACATACCCAACATTATCCCACTTCTTGTTTTCTTTCCGCAGGGGGCCACAAGAGAGCTTAGTCATTAGTCCAGCTCTGTAACACCCATTATTTCTCTACACCAAGAGAAATTTTGAGTGCTCACAGACTTCGTCAATGCTTATGCAACATTCTTCAAAGTGTCCACCTTAACCAAAAACACCCTTTTATCCTCAACCATTTCTCTCACAAAGTGATATTGAACATCAAAATGCTTTGTCTTTGAATGATAAGCAAGGTTCTTAGCCAAGAAAATTTCACTTTGGCTATCACATTCTATCCTTATAGCCCGCTGTACCAACCCCATACTTGAACACAATCTCTGCAACCAAACTGCTTCCTTGCTTACATGAGTGGTTGCCATGTATTCTGCGTCTATAGTTGAAAGAGCCACTACATACTGTCTTATACTCATCCAACAGACTGAATCTCCAAATAGGATAAACACATACCCACTTGTAGATCTTATTTGGTCTAGATATCCAGCCCAATTTGCATCAAAAAAACCACAGATGTCAAAAACTCTATCCAATCCTGGTCTTCCCTGGTAGCACAAACCATAATCACTAGTGCCACACAAATATCTGAAAACCCACTTCACTGTTGTCCAATGATCCTTCCACGGTTTTGACATAAACCTGCTCAATACTCCCACTACATGTGCAATGGATGGTCTAGTACAAACCATTGCATACATCATGCTACCCACTGCACTTGCATATGGAACACAAGACATATCCTCCTCTTCTTCTTGTGTCTTGGGACACTATTCAGCAGACAAATTTACACCTACAGGAATAGGAACCTTCACCGGTTTACTATCTTGCATATTGAACCTCTACAATATAGTCTTGACATACTTCCTCTGGTTTAACCAAAGCTTCCTCTTTGCCTGATCTCTCTTAATTTCCATGCCCAAAATATAGTTTGCAACACCAACATCCTTCATGTCGAATTTGGAGAACAATTGGGTCTTCAAATATTGGATAATTTATTTGTCATTTCCAATCAGCAACATATCATCCACATACAAGACCAAATAAATAACATGGTCACCAACTAATTTAAAATAAACATAGTGATCCTCTTTTCTTCTGGTGAAGCCAAGTTCTCGTATATAGGTATCAAATTTCTGATACCAAATCCTTGGTGACTGTCTCAACCCATACAGAGAATTTTTTAACCTGCATACAATTTCTTTCTTACCCTTCACCATAAAACCATCAGGTTGCTTCATGTAGATCTCCTATTCCAGATCCCCATGAAGAAATGATGTCTTCACAGCCATCTATTCTACCTCAAAATCAAATGCAACATCAACAAATAAAAGTAATATAATAGAAGTAACCTTGGAAACATGAGAAAAAATATCACCAAAATCAATTCCCAGCACCTGGGAATAACCTTTTTCTACGAATTGGGCTTTGTATTTATCCACCTTGCCTTCTACATTCATCTTCTTCTTGAACACCCATTTTCTCCTGATGGGATTCCTTCCAGCTGAAAACTCCACCAGATCCCATGCCTCATTTTTGTGCAAGGATGCCATTTCATCAACCATGGCCTCCTTCCAATTTTTTCCATCCTTTGAATCCACTCCCTCCCTGAAAGTTCTGGTATCGTCATTAGTGATAGTTAAAGAAAAACTTGAACAGAAAAAAGATGGACTATACCTTTCTAGCTGTCTTCTTTCCCGAACTGATCTTCTCACAGATGGAGTTTGTGGCTCTTCCTCCTCTGAATATTCTTTTTTTTATGAGTGTGATTCATCCTGCTTTAGCTCAAACTCTATCTTCTTAGTTTATTTCGGTAGGAATTCATGTTTAACAACATAATTAACCTCTCTATAGACCACATCTCAACTGTACACTACCTTCCTTATTTTTGGGTTCCAAATCTTGTAACCTTTTAAACCATCCTTATACCCAATAAATATGCACCTTTCATATTTATTATCCAACTGGGTCCTTTTCTTCTTTGGAATGTGTACATATGCATCACATCCAAATATCCTTAGCTGTGAAAGAGAGGGTTTCTTACCAGTCCATACCTCATGTGGAGTCTTATCCTCCAACATTGATGAAGGTAATCTATTAACCAGGTAACATGTAGTCTCCATTGCCTCTGCCCAGCATTCCTGTCCTAACCTGGTACCACTGAGCATGATTCTTGCCTTTTCCATTAGCGTTCTATTCATTCTTTCTGCAACTCTTTTTGTGGAGGTGTGTATGGGGTAGTCTTGTGCCGTGCTTTATCACACTTCTTACAGAACTCTTCAAATTCCTTCTTGCAGAACTTTCCACTATTAACTATCCTTAGCACCTTTATTTTCTTCTCTGCCTGGTTTTCCACCAGAGACTTAATTTCTTTAAATTTGTCAAAGAATTTAGATTTCTTCCTTAAGAAATATAACCATGTATTTCTTGAGAATTCATCTATGATTGAAACATAGTACACAGACTTACCTAGTGATGGAACCGACACAGGTCCAAACAAATCACTGTGCATAAGCTATAATATCTTGTTCGCCCTCTTAGCACCAAAAGGAAAAATCACTCGATTCTTCTTCCCATATACACAATGTTCAAATAAATCGAAATACATAGAGAAATTAGACATACCTTCTACCATACCATTTCCATGCAGTATTTGAAGGCCCTTCTCTCCAATATGTCCAATCCTTTAATGCCATAACATAGTCTTTTCTCCAGAGACTGCTAGGCTTTCCGCTCCACTTTTAGGAACCACAAAAATGTTGCACCCATCAATAATAGTGCTACCCTTAAGCTTGTACATAGTTCCAATATGAACTCTCCGCATTAATACCACTTCTCCCTGAACCATCTTGCAGGTATCTTTCTCGAACAATGTTTTTACACCTGCATCATCCATCTTTCTTACATAAATTAGATTTCTAGCCAATGCAAGAATATGCAGAACACCAGGAAGTGTTCTAATCCTTCCACCTTGTAGCTTGAGCTTGAGTTTTCCAAATTTGACGATTATGGCCTTCCTATCATCCCTTAAGAAGACATAACCACCATCATACATTTCATACTCGCAGAACCACTCCCTATGGGGAGTGAAGTGAAAGGATGCACCTGAGTCAATCAACCATGCCTCATGATCTACATGTGTATTTGAAGAAGAAGCCAAATACACATCCCCACCTTCATTTGAGGTGATTTTTTCCTCTACAGAAGGAGCATCATCAGATCCATTTCCTTTCTCAAGAGCTTTAGATCTGCAGTCCTTTTTGTAGTGCCCTTCCTTTCCGCATTTCCATCACACCTTTACAAACTTTCCTGGAGATTTAGATCTCCCACTCGAATCCTTATTTTTGTTTCTGTTTTTGGACCTTCCTCTTACAGATAAGGAATCTCCATTCCGGAACTCCATATTTCTCCGTCTCATTTCCTCTGACAGTAAGGTTGAGACAATTTCATCAAAATTCAAGGTAGTTGTATTGCTACCTATTGCAATAACTAGTTTGTCCTACGAATCTGGTAGAGAACACATCAAATCAATGCACTTATCTTCATCTAAGATTTTAATATCAATAGATGAAAACTGGCTTACCACAGTATTGAAGGCATTTAGAGGCTCTGTCACCGAGCCTCCATCCTTCATCCTCAGGGTATACAAATTTTTCCGTAGGAACAATTTATTCACTGGAGACTTAGATTGGTACAAAGTCCCTAGTTTGTCCCATAAAGTCTTCACCGTAGCTTCCCTAGATACATTTAATAATACCGAATCTGAGATACACAACCATATTGTGCTCTTTGCCTTCCGATGCAACTTCTTCCAGAGTTCATCTTACATTTCCTTTGGTTTAGTACTTTGATCTACCGCAATCCACTGATCTTTATCCACCAACAGATCCTCCATCTTGAGCTTCCACAACTCAATTCTCTGACCATTAAATTTTTCTATCTCTATCTTTCCACTGCTTTCCATCTTCTTTCACCACAAGAATTGATCTCGTAGATCTCCCATTGAATAGGGTCTACCATAGGCCCAAGAAAAAAACATCTCAGCAGCAAAGGCATCCCCTTGAAGCCAAAAAAAATCTAATACCAAATGTAGGTTTTAACTCCGTACATAAATTATCTGCAAACAAATCTTTAAAAAAAAAAAACAATAATGAGAGAATAAAACGTAAAACAAATATATGCAAATATTTTCCCCTGGATCCCAAATCGGGACTACCAACTTGATTTTCCATTATATTCCTTTTAGTGTTACAACACATATATATACATGCCGAAGCATTCATAAACCCCAATCCATTAACTCTGGATTAGAACATAACCGTAGTTCCCTTGACTGGATCTATAAAATACCAGGGGCCGAAAACCATCATCCCCCAAAACCATGTGCAAACCCATGCACATAACCATGGGTGAGTCCGCCTACCGAAAAATAGGGTCCAAATTTTTTTCCCGGGGTGCTGCTTCCCCCCTTGTGACCCCCCTGTTGTGCTTGACGCAACGTATAGGGGGGGCTATCACCCCCCCTGTGACCCCCCCAATGCATGCGACTAATCCTAGAAAGAATATAACACATACCCAACAAGGGAGGAAAGGAAATAGGACAATAGTGAGGATAATTATAGAACCATAAAAAAATGGAGGCCCTACAACATAAGTAGAGGAAATAGTATATTTCTAGGCACAAATCAAGGGAGTAGAAGGGTACAATAATGGACATAATATTCAGTTGTATGATCAACGATAGAGAGTAGTAGAAGGGGAGGTCATACACAACCCATATTGGGCTCTATGCAAGCCAAGAGAATGCACTCCTACTGAGAGAGTTGTACATAGGTCGAGAAGACCATATGTAGTCCATATAATGTCGTAGGATTGATGAATCATTTTAACAGTCCAGAGGAGGGCCATATGGAGAAACACATACAAATTGGATATCTTCCAGGGTACATATGTCATGTTTTAATTGTTGTAATTTTTCCATCATAATTTGTGGGCCATTTTCACGGGAAGGGAACTCTTGTATGCTTTGATATTATTTTAATGAAAAATATATTTTAAGGGAATACATATTTTGGGTGCATGTGTAGAAATTGGTTTGAGTGCTTTCATTGAAATTTTTATTTTTACCAATTAAAAAACATAGTTGTTCATTTTATTTAGTAAGTTATAATTTTAAATTAATTTTCAGCAAGGATATTGCTAGGAAGTTACTTGCGTAAGTATTGGGGTCACGAAATTTAACATGGTACTGGAGCTTACAGTCTAAGAGGGTGACTAATTTTAAGTTTGCATAGTGGTTTGTCGTAGATCTATTACATCTTCAAGGATGTATCAACAGATCTATAAACTAGCATTGAGATTGGTGGAGATTGTATGCCTAAGAGGGGGAGAGGGATACCATACCAATAAGGTTGAGGCTGAAACATTTCATATAAGGATGATATAAAAAAATTAAGGGAACAATAGTATGTCTTGCAACATTCCTAGTAGTAAAATTCCGATGGGTGCTAGAAGGAATAAGCACATGGAAATTTGATCAGATATTGAAATGCTAATGGAAAGTTTAAGGTTTGAAGATAGGTTGGATGGAGCTTCAAACTTCCTATCCTGGAAGGAAATATTTGCCTTGAATTTGAATTAAAATGACCATGGTGATATTGTTGGAAAGGTAATTCCTTCACCAACAAACCCAATGAAATTATCGGTTCATTAGAATAAGGATATCAGATCCTATACGACAATCATGGAGGAAGTAAAGGATCATTTGATTTTGCACTTGTTGGAGAAGTAGTCATATAAATAAATTTTCAAGGCTTTGTTTTATTTATTCCAAAGTGATAACATGAACAAGAAGGTTGTCTTGAGGAGAAAACTTAGATTCGTGGAAATGTCAAGATCTAATAATGCTACAAACTACCTCACGAGGATCACCTAAATATTGGATCATCTTGAAGTAACTGGGGAGATATTCGATGCTATAGGACGAGTTAATGTGGCACTAAATGGATTCTCAAATCCTTCGAGAACTATTTGTAAAGGGTATCTGTGCTTGAGATAAACTTCCCAATATTGGGAGGATTTTGGATGAATTCATATAGGAAGAGGCTTGGGAGCATTCCAAATCTAGTACGAAAGGAGCAGGAGAAGAGAACTTGGCCCTTGGTAGTTAGAAAGAAAGGGAAAAGTAAAGGTTTCTAATGAGAATACTAACAGTAAGGAGTCAACCTCAATTGTGGAAAATAAAAGACTTGAGAAAGATCAAGTGTTTCATATGCCACAAGAAGGGACACTATCCATCTCAGTGTCTAAATAAGAACAAGGGTAATGGAAAAATGTAGCAGGTAGCCATATCAATAGAAAATTAGTTGGATGAGTTTTCTACAAAATTTGAAAATTACTTTTCTCTAGTTTCCTACCTTTCTATTAGCACAATCATTAGGAGTGCATGGTACCTAGACAATAGTGAATCTTATAACATGATATGAGTAAGAGAGATTTTTTTTAGTATAATGGAGAAATACTTAGCGATTCATGTGGAGCTTTGGATGATGCCAATAATGTAGTGAGGGTGGAGGAAATGATCTTGTTCCAACTTGAGTTAGGTTGTTTGTTGCAGGACTAGGATGTGCTATATGTACCAAGACCTAGGAAGAATTTAGTCTCAGTCTTAGCTATGTAGAAAATCAATTGTGTCATCATGTTTTGAATGGGAAAGTACTCATTCATTTAGAGGAATATAAAATGAACATATTAGTGGTAAGTAAGGTTAGAAAGAGAAATTTGTATAGGTTACAGGGTAATTTGGTTCAAGCCTTGGTACATGAAAGTGACAATATGTGTGAGTTATGAAACAAGGGGATGGTACAATTGCTCTATAGGGAATCTCCAATTTTGAGGGTGATATATTGTCACTGGTCTCCCATATTTCAATATTGATTAGAAGGGAATTTGTATTGGGTGTGCATTTGGAAAGAATGAAAATGTTTCATTTCTAAGAAGTGAGAGTAGGCAAAAGGGTAGGTTGAATCTCATCCATTCATATGCATGTGGACCAATGTTAGTGACATTAGTGTAGGGGGGAATTTTACTATGCGACCTTCTCTTGGATTATGGGGATTAGTACACTTCCAATGACTTTAAGGATTTCTAAAAGGAGGTAGGGATCAAAAGGGAGTTTAAAGTCTCATACAACCCACAATAGAATGGTATTGCAAAGAGAAAGAATTGGTCCATCATCAAAGATACCAAGGATATGTTTCATGACTAGGATTTTCCCATGTTTATTTTGGTAGAGGGATGTAATATGTTAGTGTGTTTATAATAGGATTCCCCATAGTCTATTTGGGGAAAAGAATCCATAGGAATCATTCACTTAGGAGAAGCTAGAGATAGGGAACTTCCATATCTTTGGCTATCTAGTATACATTTATCTGCATGTGGAGATGAGGAAAAAAAAGGAGCATTTAGGAGAGGGGCATATTTTTGGGGTACAACGAAACTTAAAAGGCTTACAAAATCTTAATTATAGCACAAAGGGAGACAATTTTGAGTGGAAATGTGAAGTTTAATTAGAAAATAGCATCTAGGAAGTCACATGATCCACTAATAGTGACAAAGGATGAGGAGTAGGAGGCTTTGAAGGATGAAAAACATTCAACAACTCCAATTCATGGAATCATACTTTAGGTGGGGAGGAGTCAATAGCTCCTCCTAGCTACATTAGGATACCTAGGTGGTTTACATAGATATTTAAGGATTCTAAGGAGCATGTTGAGTCTCCTAGGAGCACATTAATGGAGATTAGGACTCCAATGAACTTTCCAAACTATATGGCACTAGATTAGTATCATTGAGGAAGAAATAGACTAGTTGGTTGGGAGGAATTCCATGGTGGAGGATGATGTGTGGGGCATCATACCAAAACATAAAGGAAAGCCAATTCCATGTGTCTCTTCAAGAATTTCCTTCCTCGTTAAGACAATGTGTTGATGTTTGTAGCTTAGATAGATATTTTCGCATAGGTCTAAGTTTGTAGATGTGCGGAAGTCATCCAAAGCTTTCAACCTTAGTAAATTCACTTTATTTAAATAAATTGTTAAATTTAAGTGTCTTTTATATGAGCGAGTATAATTTAATAAAATGTAAAGGTTTTTACATTAGTGAATTATATGAATCTTGATCATTGATATCAACTGAGGAGAGATCTAATCTCAATCATCAATGACTTTTAAGATTAGGGTTAATTTATTCAGTTGTAACTCAAGATTACAAAGCAAGGCAACGTGAAGGAGAAAGACACATAAGAGACATTGAGTGATTGAGCCATGAAGGACAATGATTGAAGGAGAACATATCAATGGTGATAAATGATATTCATATGGTGTTCAGGTTAAGGGAGGAAAGGAAACATTGTAGAAGTGAGGATAATTATTGCACTAGAAAACAAGTGGAGTCCATACAACACAATTGAAGGAAATACTATATTTCTAGGCACCAATTGCAGGAGAAAAAGGGAAAAATAATGGAGTTGATACTCAACTGTACAAATAGCAACATGAAAAGTAGTATAAGGGGAGGGCATACATAGGTTGTATTAGGATATATGTAGGTTTAGATGCATTACTTGGGCTAAGAGATCCATATAAAATCTAAGAAGATCATATGATGGTCAAACCATTTCGCAAGAGTGTTAAGGGTTTTTACTAGGCTGTATGAGGGCCATATGGGCTAGCACAAGTGTAGATTGGATATCTTCAGGAACATATATGGAAAGTTTTATTTTTTTATAATGTGGTTCACGGTGCATGGAGATAGGTGATTGTTACATCCATGATATATTTGTACTAGGCATATCCACCCAAAGGATCACTTCTCATTGGGTCAACCATGGATCATAACCCTGAGAGTATTGATAGAATTGAATAAAGGTGCTTTAATGATGGGTACTTGACCAACCAAGCTAACCCTTGGGGCTATTTGCCAAGTTTTAATTACTATAATTTTCTAGTAATTCTCTATCGGCCATATTCTCGAGAAGATAGCCTTTGTATGCTTTAATATTATTTTAATGAAATGAAAATTTAAAGGAAAATAATATTTTGGGCACATGTGTGGAAATTGGACTATTTTCTTCTAGTTAATTTTTTATTTTCACCAATTAAAAATCCCAACAATGGATTTTATTTAGTAAGATGTAATTTTAAATTCTTAGAAAGGAAATTTCTAGGAAGTTATTTGCCTAAGTGTCAGGGTTATGAAATTTAACACTTAGTAAGCCTACTAGCGATAAGGTTTAGTGGCGAATAGATTCACATAAATACTCTTAAACATGATTTGGAGCTTAATTGGTTACTAGTTTTAGGGCATATGTTAGTTTTTCATGTTTTGGTGCATGGGTGGTTGTGTTTTTTATGTTATTTAGAGGAAGATTAAGTAAAAATCAAGGTCCGATGCTAGAACCTAGGGTCTTTTGGTTTAGTACTTAAAAAAATGGATGTGGATTTTGACCCACTTAGAGATTTTATTGTCATCCAATAGGTGTGTGCTATCCTTCATGGTATTTTGTTGGTGTTCTAGCATGAAGCCTTTTTTACTGCTATTGGAAACATAATTGGGGCTTTGTTGGTTTAAAGTCGACTCAAGCCCCCAATGTGGAATGTCATTGGGCTTAGTTCCAAGTAGATTTCGATTACATGCTGTTTTATTGGGGAATTGATTTGGTTTTAAGGGAAATCACGGTGGAAAAAATTTGACTGATGGATGCTATGCTTCAATTATTTCTTCTATCATGAAGATGACCATGTTAAGGCCTAATGAAATGGGGATATCCCTATGGTAGCTTGAAAAATAAAAGTCTAGGTAAGAAGGTTTAAATTTTCAAGGCTCTATATCTTAGGTGTTAGTATGAATCCTTTGTCAATGTGTACGAAAAAAGACCACTTTAGCTACCATAACTAATAGCCCTAACATCAAAAGTGGCTGCCAATATCTTCAGATCTGCAGTTAGTTGGTCAAGACAAGAGCTGCAAAAAACTAGATCTATGCATAGAAAGACATTAAGCAGTAAAAAGAAGGGTTTGCTCCATATATCCAATAGACAAGACAAGAACAATTTTTGAAAGAATTTTTGTATTAAGGGCACCTGGGAGGAAAACAAGAAGATATTTCCAATTCTCCTCAATGGGATGGGTTCTTGGAAGTCCTCAACACTTCAGATCTAGCATTTCTCTCTCCTGTTGGTGTAGAAAACCCAGACAAAGATAGAACTCAAAGGGAGCTCACACAACAAATAATGGAAAATATGACAATGACAATGGCTCAAAGTCAGACCAAGAGTTTAGATCCAGAGTGATCTAATAGGCAACAAAAGGTGAAGAATGGAAGGAAAAACCCTCCTATTTATAACAAAATATTGGGTCATTCTAGATCTTGGTGCATGATTAAAATAATGTTAACCAAATCTAGATCCACCTTTTATGGAACATTTTATTATATTTGTTGGAGGGAAAAGGTATTTGACTTGGTTTAAATCCCTTTATTTGTTAATAATAAATAAATAAATGATTTATTTATCTTTTTAAGGAAGTGGTTGAAGGATAATCAAATAAATAATGATTTATTTAATTATTTGTGGGTGATTTGGTCATATTTAACAAGGAATATTATCCAAATAAGGTTTAAATAATTATTCCTAGAAATTAATAAGATAAATAAAGGTTTATCTAATTAATTTCTTTGTTTTGGGTTAAACATGATTAGGAATAATAATTAAATTATGGTTTAATTAATTATTCCATGAGGAAAATCAAACAAATATAGGTTTGTTTAATATTTCCTTTTGGGGTTTCCTGTTTAGACCATAAACAACCTAATAAATGTGGTTTATTAAGTTATTTTACATAGTGAAAGCAATTTTACTTAGGGTAAAATTGGTCTTACATGGTGTACTTGTGTCCATCTAATGATAGTAGGTTAGATGACCAAAAAATGGTGTAACAGATTGCCCCCCAGCGTGCGAGTGTTAGGAGCAAATCATATGACCGAAGTACGTTGTAAGAACTCAATCACCAGACATCAAAAGGGAAGTTAGAGAGAGAAATGTAAGGTAGACTAATGTGCTGAAGAACTAGACCCTAAGGAGACGAGACTTACAGGTGCAACAAGTCTCTTTTTATGAGAGGGTACTTGTGCTAAAGGCGGCGGGGGAGGCATACCTATGCCCGCCGAGACAAAGTACAAAAGAATAGTGTGTCCAGTAAATAAGGGACCGAACCATAAAGTACATCCGGCATAATCATGAGCTAGTTAAAAATACAATGAAGAATCCCACATACATGCTGTGCCTAGGATAACAGCCAGGACTTATACAATAATATCCGAGTACATGAGATACAAATACAACCCAAATTCCCCCTGTAAATGGGGAAGGGCTCGCAAAATCTGACTGATACATGAAAATCAAAGAGGCGCTGCAAGCGTCTAAGGCCGACATCATCAAATATATGGAGCTACATCAAGGGCTGCAATGAAGAGGTCATCCGGGCATGTGGGGGGCTACCTGCAGGGCCACCCCCTCACGAGGGCTGAGACATCTCACACACACCTGGGAATCACCAAGAGCTGCTGCTGCATCACTGAACCATCAAGTCTGCGGATCTCGATCATGCTGAAAGGAGCTGGAGTGGAGAAACAATCAAGTCAAAGGGAAATAAGAGATCCCTTTGCTTGATCCGAGGCACCAAACAAGAGTGGAAGCTGGAACCAAGGTACACTGCCCTCTAGACCTGTCTTCTGGAACGAAGAAGCTGATGTCGACAGAAGGAGGTCCGCCATAGGTGAGGCAATGAGAGATCCTCAACTAAGGCACGAGAGAAAATAGTAGAGCGACAGACAGACTAATACCAATGATGATGGTGGAATGGAGGGGACTGAGTAGCGAATGGACAACTTCCCTTGCTAGAGCATAAAGGGCATGAATGACATGGCAGCGACTGACACAATATCATCAGGGATAAGGGACAGTGGGACTGAAGGCCATAATGTACGACACAAGAGAGAAACCAAGAAATGAGGGATGGAGGACTATAGCGGGGTACAAAGAGACTCGGGATAGACTCCATGAATGCGATGATGACTCCACTTGGATGCTCTAAACAAGGGCGCCTTGATGGTGCTGCCACACAGTAAAGGTCGAATGGGGGACCATGAAAACATGAGTACAAGATGGTAACTCATGACGAAAATCAACACGAAAAAAGACAAGTAAGGAGGAAAAGCGGTGCCCCAAGTACAAGTGTTATAAATGAAGAAATGCGATTTTTAGGAGAGGTGTAGTGACCCATATTGAACAAAATGTGTCCTGGTGAAGTATCAAATCACAAAAAAATAACAGATACCCATTTGAGGGCTCGGTGAGAGCTTTCCAACGGTGCAAACGGTTTGTCAAACGGAGCTACGGTATGGTTGCAGTAGGCGAAAGAAGAAACAAGGGTTCTCTTTTAATAAGGTAGTTTTCCCTCCAAATCCACTCATTTGCTAGTGTTGTTGTGGTGAATGTAGAGAGGAGAGAAGGCCATAAATCTTGCGGTGAGCGTAGCAGACAAATCGACCGTTGGAATCGAGATCCGTCAGTGTCAGGTAATAGGCCTAACCTTACTCTTTCATTTTGATGGATTGAAAGTTTAGATTAGGGCCCAGAATCTCAAGAACAGCCCCCCTTGCATCTTTTCGGCTGGGTCGCACTTTTTGGGCCAAAATATGCGACCTGGGACGTAGGTTTTGAGCCAAAATGTGCGACCTGTCCCAGGATTTGGCAAAAAAGTGCGACCTGGAAAATGAGGGGGTTTTAGTGCTGTTTGATGGCTGAGAGTTGGGTTTTTTGTGTTTGGTTACAGTATTCCCTATCTGTAGGCTAACAAAGATGATGTTTTTGTGCAGATATGGCAGATATACAGGTGAACTGGAGAGAGAGAGACCTGGGTACATTACGGGCAGAGATCCAGGCGGATCAGGGTGTCCGTCATGTGTTGGCCAGGTTTGGGGTTCTGAAGTTTTTGGAGAACCCTTTGATGAGAGCTGGAGAGCCCTTGTTGGCCCGGATTATCAGTTATTGGGATCCAGAGCATGAGGTCTTTGTAGTGCAGGGGCATAGGATCGAACTGACAGTCCAGGATGTGTATTTTCTGACAGGTCTCCCGCCACTTGGGATGGTGGGAAATACGCAGCCAGTGTTACCGCGGGGGCGAAACATCATGGAGTTTGTGGAGCGGCATTGTCGACCGGGTCTCCAAGTCAAAGCGACACGGATACCGATCGGGGACCTAGAGAGATTGGAGACCCGGGCAATGGCCACAGCGGTGCTGCGGATCCTGGGCAACCAGGCGTTCCATCACATCACTGGGGGGCAGATGATGATCGTAGAGAGTGTGTTGAGTGGGACCTACTATGGGTGGGCCCAAATGATGTTGGTGTCGTTAAAACGACAATTGTCGCTTTGCAAGCGGCAAGTGAACCACGATTGCTCGTACGGGACTTTATTGTGTGCCTTCTTCTTTGAGAAGATCCCGACCTTACGACCTTGTATACAGCTTCCAGATGGGGGCCCGAGAGAGCCCAGGATGTGCCGGTGGGGGTGGCTACTGTGCAGAGGCAGAGGAGGGGCGGTTGGGCGAGTGTTTCGACCTGAGTTCTTTTCCCATTGGGATCAGATGCCGTTATACATAAACGACTATCCCTATAGTGGGATGAGTTATTGTGGGGATCCGGACCTACCACTTCCGCCTGGTCGAGTATGGGGACCTGATGGTAAGTGGCAAGTAACTACTCTTTTTTGGGCATGTTAAAGTTAGTGAATAGTAGATATGGTACTGATTCATGTACTTTTGGTATGCAGATATAGCTCCGGTAAAACCGGCCGGATATATGGGACGACCGGTAGCATCGGGAGCTGCAGGGCCGAGTGGGTTGAGAGCAGTGCGCAATGAGGATGCGACCGCCCTTCTGGAGGACATCCGCCGTAGATGTGAGAGGTTGCTGACCGGAGTTTCAGAGCGCGGGTGGCAAGACTTAGACGACCAGTACGTGGAGCCATGTATTGGTCTACCCTCGGAATGGCGAGGTGTCATGCGGCGCATGGTGATGGCCGGTCAAGGCATACGTGACCTCCGAGCTGCAGGAGTAGAGCCATTGGCTCGGGATCCGCCAGAGAGTGAGTAGGTGGGGGGCATGTGGTGCCCCCTAGTGTGTATGTAGGGGCAGGTGGTTCCCCCAGTTTTGAGTTTTTGTTAACATGCGATGGGCATGTCATATGTATCAGAGTAGATGGAATCTAAAAACATGTTTTGCGACACATATTGGAAATATCTTCTTGTTTTCCTCCTAGGTGCCCTTAATACAAAAATTCTTTCAAAAAGTGTTCTTGTCTTTTCTATTGGATATATGGAGCAAACCCTTCTTTTTACTGCTTAATGTCTTTCTATGCATAGATATGGTTTTTTGCAGCTCTTGTCTTGATCAACTAACTGTATATATGAAGATATTGGCAACCAATTTTGATGTTAGGGCTATTAGTTATGCGTAGCTAAAGTGGTCTTTTTTCGTACACATCGACAAAGGATTCATACTAACAATTGGCGACTCCACTGGGGATGGGTTCTTGGAAGTCCTCAACACTTCAGATCTAGCATTTCTCTCTCTTGTTGGTGTAGAAAACCCAGACAAAGATAGAACTCAAAGGGAGCTCACACAGCAAATAATGGAAAATATGACAATGACAATGGCTCAAAGTCAGACCAAGAGTTTAGATCCAGAGTGATCTAATAGGCAACAAAAGGTGAAGAATGGTAGGAAAAACCCTCCTATTTATAACAAAATATTGGGTCATTCTAGATCTTGGTGCATGATTAAAATAATGTTAACCAAATCGAGATCCACCTTTTATGGAATATTTTATTATATTTGTTGGAGGGAAAAAGTATTTGACTTGGGTCAAATCCCTTTATTTGTTAATAATAAATAAATAAATGATTTATTTATCTCTTTAAGGAAGTGGTTGAAGGATAATTAAATAAATAATGATTTATTTAATTATTTGTGGGTGATTTGGTCATATTTAACAAGGAATATTATCTAAATAAGATTTAAATAATTATTCCTAGAAAATAATAAGATAAATAAAGGTTTATCTAATTAATTTCTTTCTTTTGGGTTAAATATGATTAGGAATAATAATTAAATTATGGTTTAATTAATTATTCCATGAGGAAAATCAAACAAATATAGGTTTGTTTAATATTTCCTTTTGGGGTTTCCTGTTTAGACCATAAACAACCTAATAAATGTGGTTTATTAAGTTATTTTACATAGTGAAAGCAATTTTACTTAGGGTAAAATTGGTCTTACATGGTGTACTTGGGTCCATCTAATGATGATAGGTTAGATGACCAAAAAATGGTGTAACATTAGGGAATGAAGTCTATGGACAAAAATGATTTTTCTCATTTGCATGTAGGAAAATCTCATGAGGAGGAGGAAAGGATTTGATCTTGTTCAAAAAAAACCAAATCTTTGTAATATTTTACTTGCTTGTATTTCTAAATGAATTTTAAATTCTATTGAAGTGCTAGGGGAAAGAACTATTTTCCACAAGGTATAAGATGCAAGAGTAATGGTAGTTTCCTCTCCAAATCTTATTTCTCCGACTCCATGTTCCTAGTTTGGTAGCCATGATGATAAGGATTTTTATTTTTCTTCTCTTCTTAGGTAGTTTTTCCATCAACAAATCCCAATTTTTATTGAGAGAGAATTTGATTTAGGTATCAATCTAAAATCCTCTCTTTTAAGAAGGACCTCCCACCAAAAATGGTTATGCTTTTAGATTTCGAGTGAAATTAAAGGAAGATTCCTCTTCACAAATGGGATCAACCCTCGATCCTTTTTAGTCTAATTCAGTTAGAATTAATCCCCATCTACTAAAGTCACAACAAAAGATGATTCAAGATATCATAAAAGGGAGATAAGGAACCATAATCTAGGCCCTTGGAGCAAGGAAATCCCTTAAAAATCATCCCCTCATGATCATGCTATCCTTCAATGCTAGAGAGGTAGAGGGTGCCCAAAAATATTAGCCCTCAAAATGATTATTGAAAAAACCATAAGCAAAACATTATTTTAGTTTAGGAGAAAAAGGTGAATGGAAATATAACCAAAGGCTGTTTTGATTCTTGGCTTAAAAATTGATATTTTTTCACTGTGGGCGTAGAGGTCCAATCATGTGGTTTTATTTCTGGATGGAGTTATTCTTTCAAAGATATTTCTTCAATTTCCTTTAATTTAACAATATAAATTAAATTGGAATTCAAAGTGTTGGGTCTCACTTTGATTGTGATAAATATTTATGGTCACTAAGTAGAGATAATTATTTTAATTTCTTCTTAGTGTTTAAAGTGCTAGTGGATAGTTCATTCCTAATGTCTTGGGTGTCAACTATAGGTCTATTGTATCATAATTTGATTATGTTAAAAACATATTTTGGAGAGGAGAAGCCTCCTTTTCCTTTAAAGTTTAATCATTCTTGGTTATTAGAAGATGACTAAAAGAAGTTGGTAGAGGATTCTTGGGAGCACCTAATTTCCCCTTCTTCCTCTTATTTCATGTTCCAATTTGTGGAAAACATTTCTAGGGTCAAAGATATTGTGAAAGTGGGTTGCTTATTTTAATGAGAAATTCAAAGGATTTCTTAAGGAATCCGAGCTTAAGATTAAGAATTTGATGAAAATAATGTCTCTAGCATTTTATTAAAATATGAGTTATCTTAGTTGTGAGCTATGGAATCCATTTGTGTGGCCTTATTAGAGAAGGTAGAGGTATGCATTATTCCCAATTTTCCACCAGATAATTGGAATATTGGAGTTCTTACTTTTCTAATTAATTAAGTAAATAAGAGGGGGGAGGGACCCATAAAACCCATAGATGAATAAAATCCACTTTTGATGTGTGTATGTGGATAATTTAGAAGTATATCGACATTATGGAGTAGCAGAGCAACTTCTTAATGAAGGAAGAGTGGAGATCATGGGTCATTAATGAGAAGATAATGGGGATCATGGAGGAAGTCAAATGAGATCATGGTGCATTAAAAGTAAGATCATAGAGCACTAATGATGGAATAATGGAATAAGTGGTACATCTAATGCACACATGATGGAGAGAGTGGGAATTAAATTCAGAGATGGTGGAGAACATGGAGAGACAACGCTGTCTTCATGGATGCTAGTGGAAACATATGCAACGCAGTTATGAGGTGGACTAGGGCTATGGAAGGCTCACAAACCATATAAGGAAGGTGAAGGAAAAAATATAAGGAAGGCTTTATATTTTTATTATTGATCTGTTTAGATCTGGATTTGTCATATGAAATTTCTATGCATGCTTCAGCTGTTAAGCTAAGTCTACAGTGCTGTTTAGCACACGGGTGTTTCCGAGCAGAAATCCCACCCTTACCCACGGGGGAATTCAAGTGATTACTTTGGGAAGGTTTCTTTGGGCTTCCATACATCATCAGGCATTGGTGACACATTCAACCGCTCTCTACAGCACATTCAGTCTAAGGAATTACGCATTCCTGCTTGAGGTTTTGGGAGGAGGAGATTGTTTCTAGCATTTCAGCTAGGAAACTGGTGGAGAATTCATCCTTTCACCTTGTTCCCCTTTTTATTATTCCAGGAGAAATATATTCATATCCGACATTCAAACCAACGTTAACACCTCCATGCAACAACAATTCCCCAAGGGATTACACAGTCCAGTTCTGTAGATCTATTGGAGGAGGGAAGCTTTGAATATTTCAGTTGGAAATCCTATGAGGGACCATCTCCTCACTTTGGGCATCCTATTTCCATCATTTAGAAGTTGATTTTAATTATCTAGCATCACACAATAGATCCTCCATCCTTGACAACACAGTTTTACTCAGCTATTGTACTGTATTAAAAAACTGCATTCAGTAGAGGAGGAAGGAGGAACTAGATCTTGAGCTACTAGCTTGAGAATCTAGTGAAGGGATCAACCCTTCAAGCATAGATCTTATTATATCAAATTTCAACCATATTATGGTCAGTTCTTGCTGTAGATCTGCATACTGAGAAATAATATGTTGCAGACACTAAGAGGGTGATTTTCCAAGATTGTCAGATCTGGAAATCCTTTCTGGGTTATCTTGGGTATTCATCATAGAGCCCAGATCTGAAATACCGACATCATATGATCTCTAGAACTACTAGATATACACTTCTATATTTTTCTGGCAGTTGCGGTCCTGACATTTGCAACAGGGACAATGCAATATTCCTTCTAGCAGTCCAACAGTTACACAATACCTCTTGTGGGAGGAATTTAGGGTCATTAAAGACTACTTCTTTGGCTTGAGTGTCTCATATTTTGAGCACTGTTTTACTTGTATTACACCTCCTATATAATAAATTGGCTTGACTATTTTGTATATTTTTATGGTGTATTTAGATTACTTATTCATTGTTGTAGTTTCTAGCTATTTTTTTTTTGTATTACTGCATTCTCCCTTTTGGGATATTATAGTGGTATCAGAGCATGATCTTTGGCTCAGATTGTGGGCAGTTCATCTCTAACATCAAAAGAAAAATCAGAAGTAGAGATCTACAATGACGGAGGGTTTAAGTTTCGCCACTCTTATCTTTAGATCTATGCAAGATCTCTCCAAGGAGGTCAAAAAAATAAAGAGAGAAAGGAAAAATGAGGATCCAAGAATATTTCAAAATGAAGAAGGTCCAAGCACTTCCTATCAGCAGCAGAAACTACCGATAAGGAAAAGAGCTCCACAACATTCTACTAGATCCAATTTCTTTGAGGAGGAAGGTGAATGGTATGAATATGGAGGAGACTTGGGGTATGAGACCCTAAATAAATATCTGTCTGAGTAAAAATCACTGCCTAGAGCACTCAAGGAGAATCTAACTCTCCAATAGTTTTTACAACCCAAAGAATAAAGGAGATCTTGCAACAACAATAGAAGAAAGAGGCATAGATTCTTATTTCCCACATTTTATGGATCATCCACAATCATAGTGATGGCTTGGAGGGAAGAGTTAGCTACATTCTTTCAGCTATAACAATTAGTAGAAAAAGAGGCTATTTATATTACAACTCTGCACCTTGAGGGTGAAGCCAAGGATTGGTGGTTCAGTCATTTGTTACATGCCAATGTGACTGCTTATGCAAATTTATTTCAAATACTGAAGAAGAAGTTTGGTATAAGGAAACCATAGACACTTACCATCATTGTTGAGATAGTACATGAGAAGCCAAAGGAATATGTCATCATTATCACTCCAGAGGAGCCCCTACCACCACCACCAGTTGCAGAATTACTTGTATAAGGTGGAGGAACACTTGCATCTTTGCAAGATGGTCTTGAGCTCTTGTAATTGGGAGTCCCATGCATGATTCATGAAATGCATGAGGAAGAGGAGGCAGATACCAGCGCTAGTACATTAGAAGAGGAGAATCCATCACCATTACCGGCAGTTGGAGAGGCCATTACACTGGTTGGAGGAACTCTTGTAGATGTGAAAGATGTTCCTGAGATTCAGATTGTCCAAGGTTTGCAAACATTTTCATCTCATATTATTTCATTACCTCATATTGATATTTGTGAGAACATGCCATTAGGGAAATTGCAAAACCAAGGATTAGAGCACCTTGCTGATTTGGAGCAGCAAATTATCACTGCACAGAGGAACCATGACTTGATCAAGGAGGCGATGTATAGATATCCAATTTTATCATTGTTGAGCTACACCCAAAAATTTGTGTTGAAGTGTGGAGTTTTGGAGGATGGGATGATAAAAATCCTATTCAGTACAATTCCGGGCTATGAGTTCAACATTGTATATGGCCATGAGACAAAAAATGTATCACCATGTAGATCTACAACACTATCACTAAGAAACAATGATGAGATGAGGGCCCCATTATTCTTGGAGCATTCCAAGGACAACTTCACTCATGAAGAACTCAAGGGACAGATGATATATGGTATACATCTTATGATGGAGAGCATTTTCCATGATCAAGATAGAGTTTTCTTGATGAGCATCTCACAACTTAAATAGAAATTTTTACCTACATCATGTATGGAACCTTATGGGTTCTATTGAGCCATTTATGAGAGGATCTCATGGAGAGGCCACAAAGGGGGTGCACTTCAACATCTCATGAAGTGAAAAGCTTATCAGTTGGAGGAGGATGGTATTCTACCTTGGGTGGATACCAAGTATGAGCATGACATGATTCATCATCCACAGTGGGATGGATGGATGGGGATGATGAGAAAGGGGTTGAAAACCCACTTGCAGATCTATGATATTGGGTAACAAGAAGCATGCCTACGCTGATTGCTTTTGGGTGAGTATGGTTACTACCCAACATCTCACATTTGTATGATCCATGCCATTTACATTACTGATGATATGCAGTAGCAGGAGGCGTGGATGCGTTGGTTATTGTTGAGAGAGTTTTTCCATCACATGATATATCTTATGTCCATGTATGTACTTTTGTTTGGGACATGGCATAACTCTCACATAATGTGGTAGAAGGGAGCTTGTTTGTATTGGGTGTAGAAATTATACAACATGCATGTATATCTTGGATTCATCCGATCTAAAAATGTACTAAAGTTAAATACTGAATCGCTTCTACAAATGTTTTGCGGAATTAAAAACACAATCTCTAATCACATGAACATGAAGAAGAATCAAATCACACACAACACAGATAATTTCTCTGGGAAAGCTTACAACTAAAAAACCCCACTATCTTCTATTGTATATTCAACATGGAACATGAAACAATTACATACAAAACTCTTCTCACAAAAGCCCTCCAGTACTCAGCTAATTGTCTCACACTGTCATAAGCAAAACTGACCAACACATAGAAAATTCCCAACCTCCAGACAACCTGCCTTGCTTGTGCAATCCCTAATGGATGAAATCCCTAAAAGATAGGAATTCTTGCCTTCCTTGATTGCGCAAGTATCATGGGAACTCCAATGGGTGTTTGATTTCATGTGTGCAACCCAATAATCCTACAACTGATAGTCAAGTTCCCTTTCACCTAGAACTCAACTGGGTCTCCACTAGATTTGACATGCATGCAGATAATAATATTAAATCCTCAATTGCATGTGAGATCACTGGTTGTGAATTAATTAATATTTAATTCACTTGATCTCTCACAAGTGTATCTTTAGTTACAACTAGCACAACTGAGTTAAACTCATTACAATCTGCATTAACTAATGCACCATTGCACTTCGAACATTGTTACGACTAGAATTACTCTGCATGCCTCACCAACTACCTCTAACTCGAAATCCACTAGATAACTGAGTTTATTACTCTCAGTTAAGTATTTCAAGTTTACATTGAGAATATATTATAGTTTATTGTCCATATTAATTAAGGGATAACTAAAATAGACATGCATCCAAAAATATCACTTTGGGCCCCACCCTAGTTTGGGTGCTTAATGCAACTAGGCGTGGATGCTGAAATTTTATTGTTGAATCTCAACACTCCCTCTCAATAAGAAAGGGATTATCCTTCACCTCAATCATGCCTCTATGGTATTCGAATTTTCTCATGGTGAGCACCTTCATCAAAATATATGCATCCTGATCTTCTGTGGGAATCTACTGAAGCAACATTATCCTTCTCTGCACACAATCTCTGAGAGGATGGTACCAGATATCTATATGCTTGGACCTATCATGAAACACATGATTAGTTAAGAGTTTAATGCAATTCTGATTATCATAATGAATCACTTTCGGATCCATCTCAGAACCAAACAAACCAACCAAGATCTTTCTCATCCAGATAGCCTCACATGCAGCTTGATTTGTTGCCATGTATTCCGCTTCCGCTGAACTGAGTGCCATAGATCATTGTTTCCTGATGTACCAAGAAAATACTATCGATCCTATGCTAAAGATCTCTCCTGATGTGCTCTTTATGTATGATGGACTACCCGCCCAATATGCATCCATGAAGCCTTGTAGCTTCACTCCCTCTATCCGTCTGTACCATAGACCATACTCTGATGTGCCCCTCAGGTATCTCAGGACATGCTTCCCCACCTTCCAAAAGAGCTTGGTAGGATTAACCATAGCTTGACTTCGATGGTTAACTACATAGCAAATGTCCGGTCTCGTGTTCACCAAATACATTAGTGAACCCACTAACTTCCCGTAGAGAGTAGCATCCACTACCTCTCCAGAAGTAGAATCCTCTTTCCTCCAATTTCCTGGAAGAGGAGTATCCATGGATTTTCATATCTCCATGTTAAACTTACCCAATATATCCTTTGCATACTTTCCTTGAGACACAAAATGTTCACCATCTCACTGCCATATTTCAAATCCAAGGAAATAATGAAGGAGTCCCATGTCATTCATTTTGAACTCCCTTGCAAGATCATCCTTGCATGAGTATATCAGCTGCTCATCACCAGTCAAAATTAGATCATCAACATAAAGAAAAATAATCAATAGCTTACCGTCCACCACAATCTATTACATGTTTACATCAGCTTCAATTTTGGTGATGCCCAGTCCAGTGAAATAGCTATCTATCCGAGTGTACCAAGCACGAGGTGCTTGCTTCAACCCATATAGTGTTGTTTTGAGTCGGCACACATACGACACACTATTGAAGATATCGAAACCTTTAGGATGTTCTATGTACACCTCTTCCTCAATGATCCCATTCAGAAACACAATTTTCACATCCATTTGATGAATGCACCAGCCCATCTGTGCTGAGAGTGAAAGGATGGATCTTATGGAAGAGTACCTTGCAACAAGTGCAAAAGTCTCATCATAATCTATCCCCTCGATATGTGAGAATCCCTAGGCCACAAATCTTGCCTTGTATTTCTCCACACTCCCATCAACAACTTGCTTTACCTTGTAGATCCATCTCAATCCAACCACTAATTTGTCGAACGGTCTTGGGACTATCTCCCATGCACTGTTCTTGAAAATGGAGTCATACTCCTCCACCATTGCATCAACCCAAGTTGGTTGCTACCCTTCTTCCTGAAAGGAATATGGTTTGGTTACAATACATTTTATCATAAGTGCCATGTATCCAATAAATCAGTCAAGATATTGTCTTTGTATTTGTTGTGAAGTAAGGGCTCCTACATTCTCTGCAGCATCAAGTCTCAATATTTCAGCTTTCGTTGTGTGCCTTCTGCCATTTCTGATGGATGGCTTTGCATGAGTTTTTTCCTCCACTCCATGAACCTTTTCATGTGGCTGATCCATGTATTGAGACTCATCCTCTGGAACCAACAATTCCTCCTCTGCATTCAAGTCTAGCTCCCTCTCAAGGGACAACCGCATGGCTTTCTCCTCATAAAATTTTATATCCCGTCGCAGAACAATCATTTTGTTGTTTGGAAAATACACACAATAATTATGGGGTGTTTCAGTGTACCCCCAAAAAATCCCAACCTCAGCTGTTGATTCCAGATTCTTCCTAGTGTCCTTGGTCACATGCACATAAACAAATGACCCAAAAATCTTGAAGTGTGAAACATCAGGTTTCATACTAGTGAATGCCTCTTCAGGTGTACTCATGCCAAGTACTCCATGAGGACAACGGTTTTGCACATGTACCGCTATGTTGCATGTTTCCACCCATAGATGCATCTATAGGCCTTGATCATGCAACATTGATCATGTTTCACCCACAATAGTTCTATTCTTCCTCTCTGTGACCCCATTCTGCTATGGGTTATGAGGCGCTATGAGTTCTCTTCGAATTCCTTCTTTTCTGCAGAAGTTATTGAATTCGTTAGAGATGTATTCTCCACCATTATCGCTCCTAAGAGCCTTCACTTGCTTCCCATACTCTTTCTCCACTAGTGCCTTAAACTCACAAAACTTAGAGAATGTCTGATCTTTCTTCTTCATGAAGAAGATCCAACACTTATGAGAAAATTCATCAACAAATATTAGATAGTACTTATGTTTTGCTATTGAAGCAACAGATAAAGGACCACATATGTCTGTGGGAACTCTCTCAAGGATCTTTGAAGCTCGGTTTTCCTTCTCATGGAAGGTGGCCTTTATATATTTTTTCATAGTACATCCCTTTCATGTGTCTATCTGCGCAAGTGTACCCTTGGGAAGACCTTGGGAAGACTAGTAGAAATCTGTTGCATGGATTTCAAGGCTCCATGATGAAGATGGCCCAATCTCCTGTGACATAATTCACCCTCATCTCGGCTCACCACTTGATCTGCATTTCCCATCATTGCTACGCAACCATCTACGTCCATCTTGTAGAGATTCTTAACTTGAACCCATATCCTCTTGGCTTGTCTTGCTATTTTATGTCGCAGGAAAACTTTTCCTTCACTAAAAACAACATCATTGCCTCTATCCTCCAACATTGAAACTTAGACTAAATTTTTCTTTAGACCTGGTACATGCATTACATATTTTAATTTAAAGGGTTTAACTGACTGCCTCTGGAAGGTAATGGTACCAATCCTGGTAGCACTGTACTGCCCGTCATCACCCATTTCAATATGCATATGGAGATCTTTCTCCTCCAAGTCACTAAAAAGTTCCTTGTCTCCCGTCATGTGAAAGGAAGCGCCACTATCCAAATACCATACATATCCCAATGCACTAGACACCATGCATGCAATCAATGAGAATTCAAGCTCAAATTGTGAGGCAAGGGCCTCACCAGTTGTAGATCCTCCAACCTTCTTGTTCTTTTTTTTTGTGTGGACAATTAGTAGCAAAATGCCCATGCTCGTGATAGTGAAAACACTTCACCTTGGACATGTCTTGCTTCTTTCCATTCTTGGACTCAGATTTAGAATGAAATTTCTTCCCCTTCCCCTTCCTCACCTTGGTAGCCAAAGAAAAATCCTCTACATCCTCATTCTTAGATGAAGATCCATCTCTGGTGTTTCGTTTGAACTCCTCCTGCACCAAATCCGACTATAGTCATTCCTAATCTGGCAATTTTTCCCTTCCATTGATAGATTATTGATAACTGTGCCAACCCTTGGGAAGTCCTAGGAGAGGCAAGCTCACCAAATCATCATCAGCAACTATTATTCCAATGCTCCCCAGTTCATCCCGACATTGGACAAATTTTTTTAGATATTTTGGAATGTTGTCGCCCTTTTCCATCTTGATCTTCTTGAGTTTATCTTTGAGCACCAATTTCCTATGGTCGCTGCTGCTTTGGAATAGATCTGTCAAAGCCTTCCACATTGCATATGGTGTGGATTTCCCATGGAGGCTTAAGACAATGTGGTCTAATAATCCCTCCAACAAGATCCTCCTTGCCTTTTCCACTTTCTTTTGCCACACATCAATATTTGCAGCAACTTCCACCATGGGTTTAGGAACATCATTGTCGATGAATTTATTCAAGCCATTGTATTTGAGTACTGCCCCCATCCTGTCTTTCCAAGAAATATAGTTTGAGCTGCCCTCGAGTGCATACTCCATCGTCAAGCCATTGAAAGCGATTTCAATCTTGAATTAGCTATAGCACCAAGAAATTCTTTCTACAAATTCGAATCCTATCCAGTCACAAACTCAACTCCTGCTTCACTTCTGCAATTTATTGTGCTCTGATACCATGTAGAAATTAAACATTATGCATGTATATCTTGGATTCACTCGATCTAATAATGTACTAAATTTAAATACTGAATCACTTCTACAAATATTTTGCGGAATTAAAAAAAAAAAATTGCTAATCAATCACATCAACATGAAGAAGAATCAAATCACACACAACACAGATAATTTCCTAGGGAAAGCTTACAGCTAAAATACCCCACTATATTCTATTGTATATTCAGCATGGATCATCAAACAATTACATACAAAACTATTCTCAGAAGAGACCTCCAGTAATCAACTAATTGTCTCACACTGTCATAAGAAAAACTGACCAACACATAGCCAATTCTCAGCCTCCAAACAACCTGCCTTACTTGCGCAATCCCTGATGGATGAAATCCCTAAAAGATAGGAATACTTTCCTTCCTTGACTATGCAAGTATCATGGGCACTCCAATGGGTGTTTGGTTACATGTGTGCAACCCAATAATCCTACAACTAATAGTCAACTTCCCTTTCACCTAGAACTCAACTGGGTCTCCACTGGATCTGACATGCATGCAACTAATAATAGTAAATCCTCAGTAGCACGTGCAATCACTGATAGTGAATTAATTAATATTTAATTCAATTGATCTCTCACTAGTGTATCTTCAGTTACAACTAGCACAACTGAGTTAAAATGATTACAACCTGCATTAACTAACGCACCACAACACTTAGAAAATTGTTACAACTACAATTACTCTGCATGCCTCACCAACTACCTCTAACTCGAAATCCACTAGCTAACTGAGTTTATCACTCTCAGTTAACTATTTCAAGTTTACCTTGAGAATCTATTATAGTTTATTGTCCATCTTAATTACGGGATAACTAAAATAGACATGCACCCAAAAATAACACTGTGGGCCCCACCTTAGTTTGGGTGCTTAATGAAACTAGGCGTGGGTGCTGAAATTTTCTTGTTGAATCTCAAAATCGGGCTAATGTGACATTCTACATGTCAATTAGTATGTTGTTTCTCCATGACTTGCATCATGATGATGTAATATGACAGTAAGAATCCTTGTTGCTTTGGTTACTCTCGGGAGAGTATGGGCTGATTTTTCCCCATACATTGCATGGTGTTGATGGAGGATGGAAACACGAGGCCTTACTGTGTTGGCTTATATTGAAAGAGTTTGTTCATTGTACTTGGTATGATGATGATGTGGTGTGGCAGCAAGAGGCATTGCTGCAGTGGCTTCTTTTGAGAGAGCACAGCTCTCTTACTTGGTTTAATGATGATTTGGCATGGTAGCAGAAGGCTTCGCTGCGGTGGTTGTTATTGGGAGAGTATGATTTGACATTGTACATGTTCATCCATATGTCTCTACTTCTTATTTTTCACATTTTTGGGATGATGCTTCGATCCAACATGGCCAAAATGGCCAAGGATGGAAGCATGGAGAGATATAATCTACTTCATGTAGCATGGGATGGAGAGATAGTTAATGTTGGGGGACTTTAGAATTTGGGAAGATTCCACTTGACTTTATGTATCTCATGCATAAATGAGGATCTTGGACAACATATGGTTTCCACTTGGAAACTTATTGATGAGGAAAGGCATCTAAATTTTCAGTTGTAGGCCATTCTAGATATTCTAGAGAGACAACTTTGGAGCTGGGCATGCATGACACATTGGAGAAAATGAGGAGGCCTTCCATATGAGGATGCAATTTGGAGGTATGACACATTTGGAGCAAATGAGGAGGCATCCACTTTTGTATTTGCTCGAGGACAAGCAACATTTTGGTGGGGAGGACTGTAATATTCCCAATTTTCCACCAGATAAATGGAATATTGGAGTTCTTACTTTTTCTAATTAATTAAGTAAATAAGAGGGTGGAGGGACCCATAAACGCCATAGATGAATAATATCCACTTTTGATGTGTGTATGTGGATAATTTGTAGGTAGATATACATTATGGATTAGTGGAGCAGCTTCTTAATGAAGGAAGAGTGGAGATCATGGGTCATTAATGAGAAGATCATGGGGATCATGGAGGAAGTCAAATGAGATCATCGTGCATTAAAAGTAAGATCATAGAGCATTAATGATGAAATAGTGGAAGTGGTGCATCTAATGCACACATGACAGAGAGAGTGGGAATTAAATGCAGAGATGGTGGATAACATAGAGAGACAATGCAATATTCACGGAGGCTAGTGGCCACATGTGCAACGCAATTATGAGGTGGGCTAGGGCTATGGAAGGCTCACAAACCATATAAGGAAGGTGAAGGAAAAAATAGAAGGAAGGATTTAGATTTTTATTATTGATATTTTTAGATCTGGATTTGCCATTTTACATTTCTATGCATGCTTCAGCTGTTTAGCTAAGTCTGCAATGCTGTTTAGCACACAGGTGTTTCCGAGTGGAAATCCCACCCTTACCCATGGGGGACTTCAAGTGCCTACTCTGGGAATTTTTCTTTGAGCTTCCATACATCATTAGGCATTGGTGCCACATTCAACCTCTCTCTACAACACATTTATTCTCAGGAATTACACAGTGCCGCTTGAGGGTTTGAGAGGAGGAGGTTGTTTCCAACATTTCAACAAGGAAACTAGTGGAGGATTCATCCTTTCACCTTGTTCTTCAAGAACAGTCTTCTGAGAGAAATATATTCATATTTTGCATTTAGGCCATCATTACACACCTCCATGCAGTAGCAATTCCCGAAGGGATTTCGTAGTCCAGTCTTGTAGATCTATTTGAGGAGGGAAGTTTCCAGTATTTCAGCTGGAAATCCTATGAGGGACCATCTCCTCACTTTGGGCATACTATTTCCATCATTAATGATCTTATTTGCATTATCTAGCATCAGGCTATAGAGAATCCATCCTTGACAATGCAGTTTTACTCCGCTGTTGTGTATTCAACAGCTGCATTCAGTGGAGGAGCGAGATCTTGAGCTACTAGCTTGAGAATCTAGTGAAGGGATACACCCTTCAAGCATAGATCTGATTGTATCACATTAGAACCATCTTATGATCAGTTCTTGCTTCAGATTTGCATACCGAGGAGTCATATATTGCAGGCCCTAAGAAGGTGATTTTCCAAGATTGTCAGATCTGGAAATCCTTTCTAGGTTATCGTGGGTATTCATCATAGAGCCCGGATCTAAAATCCCGACATCATCTAAGCTCCATAATTTCCAGATCTACACTTTTATATTTTTCTGGTAGTTGCAATCCCGACATTTGCAATAGGGAAAATGAAATATTCCTTCCAACAGTCCAGAATTTACGTAGCCCCTCTTGTGGGAGGACTTCAAGGTCATTCTAGCCTACTTATTTGGCTTGAGTGTCTCATATTTTGAGCACTGTTTCACTTTTATTCTACCTCCTATATAATAAAATGGCTCAACTATTTTGTATATTTTTATGGTGTATTTAGATTACTTGCTCATTGCTACAGTTTCCAGCTATTGTGTTTTGTATTACTACATTCTCCCTTTTGGGATATTACAAGGTAGCATGGTTGTTTAAGAAACAATCCCTATGGAGTAAGGAAGGATAAAATAATACTGAAAATATCCATCAATTTTCAACCTATTAGAAAAATATAAATATGATTTTGGAAATAAAGACTTCCAAAGGAACTTTAGTGCACTCTTTCAAGGAGAAGGTTGATAAAGGAGTCCATCACTTTGAATCTCTTTTCAATTAGTTGGATGAATATTCTATTTAGGAAATTCCCTTTGATATTTTCAGAAGATATGAACCAAAATATGGAAGAGGTTGTTTTGAAATAATAATTTCAAGCTAGAATTACTTCCATGCAGAATTGGAAGAGTACCATTCCTGATGGGCTTATGGTTAAATTATACCTTGGATTTTTTGATATTTTAAAATATAATACATCAAATGTGGTTATAGAATATCATAGATGAGGGAAAACGTTTAGAACACTTAACTCCATTTTCATCATGTGAATCCATAAGAAGCAATGTGGACTTTCCTTGGATGAATTCTAGCCTATCTCTTGTTGTAATGTGATCTATAATGTTATGGAAAATATTATAGCCCTACGATTCAATCCTATCAACGATTCTATTTTCTTAAAAAATGAAAGTTTATGATGTTGTGACAATTGTACACTAAGCCATCTATTTTATTAATCTATCCAAATAATTAGTAGTTATTCTCAAGCTTAATTTATCCAAAGCCTATGGTAAAGTTAATTGGAATTTTTGCTGGTTAGTAATTTTGTATATGGGCATGAATATCTCCTCACTTAATTGGATTATAGCATGCATTTATTCTATCTCTTTTAGGTGCTTATTGATGGAGCCCCTTCCAAGTTTTTTTGGGGTTCGTAAGGGAATAGTGGGATACCCCTTATCAGATTTTTCCCCTGGTTGTGCATGATACCTTTAGTAAATTGATATTTGATGTAATAAACAAGGGGGTTCTCAGGTATTTAATATTTCAACCCAAGAAAATATCTCTCACTTCCAGTTTTTGGATGATGTTTAATGCTTAAAACATGGATATTTTAGGGACTTCTTCTCTAAAAGGAATCCAAGATATGTATTGAAAATATATAAGTATGGAGATTAATTATGAAAATTCGTGCCTAATTCCCAATTGCCTTGTAGAAAATCTTCTCCAATAGGTAGAAAGTATTCTCCATTTTCATATGAAATATTTATACTTTAGGTTCAAGTATCTGAGTTTTTCACCAAATTGAATGGTTATATGTTTTCAAACTAAATGTGGTTGTGTAAGAAATTTGAAGTGTGTATTTCATTGTGGGTTAGTAGACTCCTACCCTAGGTTTAGCTAAAGTATGTGCTTGAATTTATTCCAATATATTGGATGCCTATAATAGCTATGCCAATGGGACTTCTCAAAAAAATAAAAAAGATCATATATATATATATATATATATATATATATTTAAATTTTTATTTTTTTTATGGTCAGGATCTCAAAAAACTTGAGGCATCCCTCCTATGAAATGGATTTGGGTGGCATCCAAAAAAATATTAGGGGATGGGGGTTTCAATCTTGTTTATTTATTTTTAAATTTATTATTATTATTATTATAAATTTGTCAATCCATTGCAGGTAGAAGCCTATGGAGGCTGACCCATAACACCTCCTTATGGCATAAAGTAATGAAATACAAGTATCTACATGATTTTCCAACTAAATACTGGTATAGAAAACTAAATAATTAAACCAAAGGATCATTAATTTGGAAAGCATTGGTTACAAGTTTCCCCTTAATCTGTTCATGGATGCTGTGGAGAAATAGTGGTGGAGCATTTTGTGCAAGCTCCATCCTTCATTGAAAAGTAAGATTGCTTTGTGGATTTCTTTGAATAACAAGTTGTTGAATTGGGAAAACAAATTAAAAATGGGTTGGGTTGGTCCCAACAAATGTACTCTATGTAAAGTAAATGAGGAATCAATTTCTCATATTTTTATTTATTTCTCTTATAACGTAGGCATTGAAGCTTGTGAATCTCATGTTCAAGAAAAAATCATTCTAGAAGAAGCTAGGTTTGGAAGACTATATTATGGAATGGCTTAAGGATAGATCAATCAAGAAATAAGAATAATTTCCCTATACTTTGGCATATTATATCTGTTGGGGTCATAACTCCAACATTTTAAAATATGTGTATATTCCACTAGAAGTGACTGTTGGAGTAGTCATCAACCTTACTAAGGAATTTAGAGTGGAGCCCAAGGGAAAAAAACCAAGGGTGTTGGTTATGCTTGAGATGGATTTCGATATATCATGGGAAATACTTGATAGTGTGAGTCATGAATTCCATTATCCTATATATATGGTTTATCATTTTATTTGTGAATCCAAGTCATTATTTTCATTCGAGTATGCTCCAAGCGGGGGGTCGAATAACATAGTTTAATTCACTACCCTACAAACTCTTCTCTTGGTTTCCATTAATAAAGATGTAAGGAAGTTTTAAGTGTTGGGATACTAGAAGTTAGTTATTTCTTGGGCCTCCAAGAAGGTCATTGTGGAGAATGTGCACGTAGGCCCTCTATTGTAGGACTTACAGATTTCAATGCAATATTCTGAGTGGATTTCAGTCGGGTAAGTCTACAAAGAAATTGGTATGAAAACCAACATGCTATCAAAGGAAGCTCTAGCTCTATCTATATGGTCATTTAGTATTTATGAGTTCTTGGATGGTGTCAAGACATAATATATGGAATTCCATTTCTAGTCTTCTTTCCCTACTATTTTTTTTTTGTTCATCTTTATTTGTTGTAAAAGAGTGTATAGCTTTTGTAAAGAAGAAGTATGATAGTAGTGCCATGTTAAGAAAAACAAGTTTTTGTAATTTTTTAAAACAAATTATAAATGATGCACAAGTGTTATAGTTTTGAATTTCTAAGGGATCAAATGTAAAGGAGAGGATAATATTCTATCTTATGCATACTCCTAAAGGGATTTGACACCATATTATTCCTAGCAAGGACTACGATATGCATGTGCATTTCTCATGAATATAAAGATTTTTCCCTTGGAAAAAATGATACATTTTAAATTCTATTTCAAAAAAATTGGAGACCAATCCATGACATCTCTAATCTTATTGTATGTTGGATTTCTATATATTATTTATACTATAGTATATTAGTCTTTACTACGTTAATATATTAAATTCTATTTTTTCTATTAATAAGTACCAATTTTGAATGCAAAAATTATATCCTATATATCATATAATATTGAAATTACTAATTTAATTGTGCTAATAATTATGTTAACATATTTATTAGAATATTGAAACTTCAATATCAATGAATATTCAACTAGATAATGAGAGACTATATATATATATATATATATATTTGGAGAGAGAAAAATATTATATTTCCTCGAGAAATGTACATATATCGTCCACCTCAAGGGACACAAAAAATGCTTGTAAATGAACCTTTATCAGATCCTTTTTTCATCCAAAAACAAAAGGCTACAAAAACATGTGTCCATTAAAGGACCATGACCATAAAAATTCTAGATTACATCAACTAATGTATATCGTGAATTGATATCCAAAAAAACCATTCCATAATTTTTTTGGTAAAAAATGATGTAAATTAAGGAATAAAATACATATCCTGAATCAATTGATCATCATAGAATTCATGGATTATAAAGGTCCCTACTTGGCGAGAAAAATATTCCTTGGAGAGCTCATTATCCTTGACATTTAGTTCCATGTAGATGTGTGAGAAAGAAGTTCAATCAAAGCTCTAAATGTATTCCATGATCTAGTTGAGTAGAGATTGAAGTTTCATAGTTTGAACTTCGATATTGTTTTTTTCCCACTCTATGACCACTTTCGAGTCTCCTATATGTGAAGCTTCGATAAAATAATCATTTTGGAATGATACGTGAGAGACCGCAAATTTGTGGGCATAACATTTGATTTTGATCCAAACTATGGAGCATATCAAAGGTGAAAAAAGGAAAGGAGTTTAACTGGAGAACCACTCCCATATTGCATTGAGGTGGTTGGCCTTGATTGGCCCATTAAAAAATATCTATGGAATTTCATAATAAAAAAGGATGAATGATGGGATTTTGAGATTCAAATTTATTGGGTTCAACCTTGAATTATTTTTTTAAATTCACAAATATTAGATCTACAATATCTTCCACAGGGACTCGTTTATCCTAAAAAATGAGATTTCAAACCCACCAAGTGAAGTATGTGAAAATAAATGGATAGAGACAACGCGTACAATATAAGAATCACACAACCAATTTCACACACTTTCTTCTAGACTAGGTGTGACCTCTATATCTATGGGATCAGATTTTTTGGCAAGAGGGATCCAAAGAAAGACATAAAATGGATATTAAATGAATATATGGGAAATAATTTTTTCCTCTGAAATAAAGAGAACCAAGTTGGCCCAATCTATCTTCATTTTAAAATGTTTCCCTAGCTGAGTAATTTTTTACCTAAGTGTTTTACAGAAATCAAACCTAAGGATAAGTATTCTTTCCCTAAGTATGGTGGTGCACTTAGAACAACAGAAAGAAATATATCTGACCTTTTCCTTAAAATTAATAGATAAAGGGAGGAAAACCTACTTGTAATTCGTTCGCTTTTCCTCGCCTCCCTTCATCGTTCTCAATCCAAATTAACTTGCTAGATTGATACATGCAATGGAAAACAGAAGAAATAAAACAACATAAAGGCAATACGATATTCTATTCAAGTTAAACAAATTGAATCAATTAAACTCATAAATTCACACATAAAATCATTGACATGTGCATTAGGAAAGGAACAAATGTCTTTATTATGAAGTAGAAGGAAGAGTACAACCAATTTATCAAGTCACTGTCACTCATCCAGCTTTAGTCCCATCCTCATCACATCTAGCATCAACAATCCAGCAACATCACAGTACATGCACAATACCTCCAAGAGTTGTGATCTCACCAACGTAACTCTACTTAACAAAAATTATTGCCCTCCTATGCACTATGATCAATGCTCTATTTATAAATAGATGAAGGTAGTTTGATATAAATGAATCATTGAATGGATTTCCTAAAAATGGATGAAGAGGTTTCCTTGTTCATGAGAATAAGAGGATAAGAGGTTTAATGGCTTCATGGTGTTCATATTCGAAGCTATCAGATGAGGTGAAAGCTGGAAAAAATTCTAAAAGCTATTAGAGGTTAGGAATATTCCCGGAATCGAATGAACAATTCGCTCCCAGTTGACCAACACAATCTAAAGTGGGCCTAGATCCTCTGCAACACAGCCTTGTATGGGACTAGATGCTCTGTAAATTAGTTACAACTATCTAGGGGTGCATTGATATATCAATGGGGCACTTCAACTGGCATCTAAGAAGTGAAACATTCAAGAAGGAAAACGACCAATGGAATGACTTGTTTAGGGCATGTAGCAACTAATTTAGAGTATTATAGACCCTAATAGATACTGATCTATGTTTTTTGATGATGCCCAAATTGACCTGTAACAGCTGTCCCCTAAAGCATGAAGTTAAAAATGATAATGTTGAGTGATTTTATTTACGACGTGACGAGGAGGAACTGAAGCGAATAGTGTCCTGCATAAATTACAATACATTATGTCATGATAACTTTTCATTTTGGACATGAATTTTTGAGGGAGGTATATCCCATACTCAACACATAGACTATCAAAACATCAGAAAGTCGTCTACAAATATATACTTGTCTACAGATGTAGACCCATGATAGGATGACCATCTGAACAATGACCATCGTACGGATGATTTGGTACTACTCCTGAAATTGCAACCCTAATGGATGAAACTAGATCTGGGGTCTTCTATCTCGTTCACTCGATCGCCTAAGTACGAGTTTAACCATGCGAATATGTGATTTGAAGTCGAACATGGGAAGATGCAGTCTGATTACCAGCCAATGATGTGAGTTGTTAAAAGACGCGAGAGAAACCATTGCTGATGATAATGGATCTCAAGGTACTACAGTACATTCTACATGGTGTGAATAGATGATTTGATGTTGAACACCATACAAAGTATTTCAGTTGAAGGCCTGTGATGTCAACCTTTCGCCAGAAGAAAGAAACCTGTCATTGATGTAAGAAATCTCCAAGGTATTGACAGGTTGTTTATAAGTCAAATTCTTGGATGATGAGTTGATGTCGACAGGAAACAACTCATCGCAGGAGGGACTTGATGTTTCCCCCATCAACGACACGAAACAAGAGTAATTATTTTTAGAGACAAAATGTGGCTGTTGAAGAAATTTTAGGGATGGTGGTCATGAAATGAAGGTTTGATGTTTAACACCATACAAAGTCTTTCGGTCGAAGGCCTGTGATGTCAACCTATCGCCTGAAGCAAGAAACCTGTCATTGATGTAAGCTAGCTCCAAGGTACTGAAAGGTTGTTTCTAAGTCAACTTCATGGATGATGAGTTGATGTCGACATGAAGCGACTCGTCATAGGAGGGCTTTGATGTTTCCCCCATCAATGGAAAGAAATGGGAGTAATGATTTTTAGAGATAGAATGTGACTGATGCAGCAATGTCAGGGATGACGATCATGAAATGAAGGTTTATGAGTATTATAAAGGATGAGGAATAAATAAGTGACTTCTTTTGAACATATCAGCGACACTGAATGGATTGGCAACATTTGACCCAAAACCAAAGTGATGGATGGTGTGATAGACCATAGGTATGATAGAACGTCAAGCAGATTACCCAACCCAAAAATCACGGAGATGAAGTGAATAAGTATCATGTTCAAGAATGAATTTCTACCATAAAGTGTTTTATCCCTTTCCAATTTTCCTTAGTCATTTCTGACCAATACCTCTTTATTTTTTAACAAGCTTGAGGAGGATAACATATGCTTGATGTATAATTCCACCCTTTAGGTGAATCCATCACTATTTGATGCTTTAACAAGTCTAGTGAAGGTGAAACTTGATCTTTTCATGATGGATAAGTCCATCTCTATTTGATGCTTTAACGAGTCTAACGACAGTGAAAAATTGGTCATTTTTCATGTTTATAGAGTTTGAAAAAGGGACGTAAAGAAAAATCCACAAGTTCTTTTTTCATATCATAGTCCCTCAGATACAAAAAAGCTTAAAATAATACCTGAGAGAACCTCCTAGCCATGTTCGACTAGGGTTTTCCTTTTTCCTAAACATAATCTATCTCAGTCCGAAAAAGGGTTAAACTTATACTGAGTATATATCATTTCAATTCCTTTTACGAGCTCGAAAGGACAAGTGCTTGATAATATTTTCATATTTTGAGAGTCTGAAATGAGCTGAAAGATAACTCCAGGGGGGTTCCTTTTTCGTGTTTAACAAAGTTTGAAAAAGAGATAAAAGTGTGCTTTGAGTTCCTTTTTCATGTTTAACAAAGCTCAAAAAAGAGATAAAAGTATGCTTTGTGGTCAAAATTGTATTTCATGATGATGCACGACTAAATCATTGTAATCAGTTGTAAACCTACTCAAAGAACCATCAAATGGATTAACAATAGTTGTTTAAATAGTAAAAGTAGGTAAACAAACATATTTATTTCATTAAATATGCATAAATGAATCAAAAAGAATATTAAAGTAAGAAATTACCAAAATCATTTTTACCATTTCACCTTACCATTCGAATTTTAGTGCTCTGAGCATGTTTTACCCTCGAACTTTAGTGACTGATTGTGACATATTCTATCAATCATTTCTCATGCCATCTGGACCAGGTAGAGGATATTACCCTCCTATTTCTATTGGTTGCATTCTTGTTCAGTTTCATGCAATTTTTTTAGAGTTTTGGGGATCCTAGGGTAAATATACAATGACC
This sequence comes from Pinus albicaulis, assembly GCA_034641835.2. NCBI lineage: Eukaryota > Viridiplantae > Streptophyta > Pinopsida > Pinales > Pinaceae > Pinus > Pinus albicaulis. The sequence goes on along the minus strand of CM076570.1, from coordinate 617,778,376 downwards.
TAGGATCAATTCACCATTGGATGTCGAAAATTGCATTGCAGAGAGGCTAGAAAGAAGGCCAATTCCTTTGAAATGCTCTATCTTCCACTTAGAAGTGCGTTGGGAACAATTCAAAAACCTGCATCTTGTTTTCTGCCAAAAATTTCTCCAGTTTTTGCATGGAATGGATCCTAAATAAGCCTATGGTGTGATTTCAGACTTTGAATGGATCATAATGTCAATTACATGGCGAGAAAGAGAACATGAAGAACATGATATGGTCTCCCTAAATGATCCTGGCACTGTGAGAGCCCTCAGAGACTGTGGGTTTCTCAAGTACTTCAGATTGCTAGGGATTAGGCAACACATGGAACTATTGTAGTTCTTGATCCGTTCATGGGACCCTGAACTATAGGCATTTAAAATTGGGGACAAAGTTCTCCCAATATTGGTTGATGAAATTTACTTTCTGACAGGTTTGTCGAGACATGGTGCCCCCATTTCCATTGCAGGCTCCATTCGTGGAGGTGAAATAGTGAAGGACTACATTCGACGGTTTTGTCGATGAGGAACTGAGCCTAACAAAGATGGAAAGATAAATATAAAAGATGTATGTGATATGCCTTTGCAAACACTCCTATTCATTATTGCAAAGCTAGATGGCCACATGACACTACATGTCGCAAGCAAATCATACATGCAATATGCGCTTGACTCTCTCGAGCCAACCGTGTTCAACTGGGCTGAAGTAGTACTCCTTCAGATGAAAGAATAAATAACCAAGGTAAAAAGTGGAAAGACTAAAAATTTCATCTATGGGCCGATCTTGATCACTTTTGTTTTGGAGCGAGTTCCATTGATGTAACCACAAAATGTGACACTGGGATTAGCTGGTCCTAGAGATCCACGGATGCAATGGTCGGTCGAGTTGATGGATAAACATGTTGGTCAGTCATCAATCTCGTTTTCCACTGAATTCTTCAGTTGGATCCAAAGACATAATATCTTCATAGAGGAGCTCCACAGAGATCCAAATTTTATTTTACCAGTTGACGCTCAATGGGGTGCTATAGGTAAAATGTTGACCATGTTTTTGATTTTTTGGGTTTTTTAACATATTTTTGTGCTTTTTGATGTTTCCAAGACTAAACTAGAGTTTTTTAATGTATGCAGATGTAGGTACCGTTAGAACAGTGGTTCGTGCACAATATGTGGGAGAACCAGCAGAGAAGACTATCGGGAGAGAAGTCCTTCCAGATTTGGATTTAGCCGAGACTCTTGTTGAGTTGCAACAACATGTGTAGTGATTGAACCTTGGGATACCGAATGCCCAGAACAAGGAGTTACCTATGAGGCTGCAACACCATACCATTGGTGTGCCTAGCCGCTGGATGAGGCTATTGTGCATGATAGCCCAAACATTGACCTGCTATCATGAGCATCACTAGATTTACTTAGATTATGCTATGTATATATACATTTTGAGGTCAGATGACCAATGTGTCTTGGACACAATTTTTGTAAAAAACTCGATATAAATATATTTTACTTTCGGTTATTTTCTATGATTATGTGAAATACTATTCAATTGTATGATGTGAATTGAAAATATATCTTTACATATGTTGCAAATTTCTATTTAACACATAATTTTCCAGTGAATCAACCAAATTGTTAAAGTTTATGGAAATGTGTTGATGTTGAATGTAATCAAAATGTCTTTTGAAAAGATGAACTCTAAGGAACATGCGATGAATTTCTGCATTTCAGACAGTATAGACGCCAATAAGCTATAGTACAATAGTTGTGAGTCTAGGCTGATGATGATGTGGCGAATGCCAAGTGAAATGGCATCAGAGAGTAGTTCAATCAACCCGCTATACTCAACGATATTGTTTGTCAATCGACCAATACAAATCCCTTGGAAACTCACTAATTGGCCACTTGGAGCAAATATGGCCCATGATGCAGAGGATAAGTTATAAGTACTACAACTAGCACCATCGACATATCCAACAAATGGTTCCGAAGATTCTAACATCTGCAAAAATGAAAAACAGATTACTAACCACATGAAAAATTCTAAAAGACACACTATTACACACACACAAAATCAAATCATATAATACAATGTTTACTATGAAAAATTAGACATATTAACGTTTAAGATACAACCCAATTCGAGGCTGTGACAATGGAATCCCATCATAATCTACCAAATCGTAGGTACCCTTAGCCAGAATGCGCTTGACAATATAAGGGGCCATGCCATAATGGTTCAAATTTCCCTGTTCCTATCTTATCAACTTCCTGATCATAAAGAAATATAAGGGGGTCCTTCCGAGAAGGTGCGAGGCTTGACATTGCAGTCAGATTGCGCCTTGATTAGTCTCTTATGTGCTTCGTTGGCCAATGCGACTTCACGACGCGTTTCATCTAGATGGATGAGATCTAAAAGATGTGCCTCTTCTTCATAAGTGTCAGGTAGTAGGTCAGTCACAAGTTTCAATGTTGTATTTCGCATTGTACCAGTAAGATAGCTTCCAGACTGTAAACCAGCTGAAAGGGAGTAAATCCAATCACATTTCTCACCGAGGTTCGATATGACCAAAAAGCCGAGTACGAGATCAAATTCTAGTTTCTTTTATGAATTCCAATCATGCGTTGAAGCATACACTTAAGAATTTTGTTGATAGCTTCAACTTTTTCATTAGGTTGTGGATAATAAGGGGTAGAACTATCATGTGACAGTCCTAACTTGGCATTCAACTCATCCGTCATGCGATTGCGAAAATGTTTTCCATGATCTGTAACTATGGCTTGCGATACACCAAACCGTGTAACCACATGGTTAGAAAATAATAAAGAAACTGTCTCTCCTGTGTTGTTGAATGTAGGCATCACCTCATCCCACTTGGTAAAATATTCAATGGTGACAATAATATACCCATGCCCCCCGGAAGAGCGGGGGTTGCATGTCATGAAGTCAATACCCCATTTTGAAAATGGGCCAGCAACGACGACATGAAGCAATGGTGCTGGCAACAAGTGGGTTTTACGATCAAATATCTGGCAAGCACGACAACTTCTAATCGAAAAAATGCAGTCACGAAATATGGTAGGCCATAAGTAACCAACACGGAGAATCTTCTACGCAATAGCATAACTATACAAATTTCCACCACATGCAACAAAATGGAAATCATTTAAAACTTTTTTTGCCTCCTCATGCATGAGGCACCTATGTAAAATCGCATCAACACCACGGTGATAAAGAGTATCGCCGATGATTAGATAATATTTGGCTTGGTATCAAATACATCACTGTTGCGAGCGAGAGGTATTGGGCCAAAAATTTTGGGTCTGGAGATAGATGATGAAATCACCATACCATGGGTCAGATGACTCAATCAGAAATAAAGACTCTTCCTAAATTGATGGTTCCGTAGTAGGATCGGTGCTACTCAAAGGAAGGTCACAAATAAGTTCAACAAAACCCAAAGACTTCTTTGACTTGGATTTGATGAATTCAAAATCAAACTCATGCAAAGTTAAGACCCATTTTGAATATTTCCCCCCCAGAAATTGACGTGACAGAATGTATGTCATAGAGTTGCAATTTGAAATGACAATGTTCTTTCGGAGCAGGATATAATGGTGAAATATTTGTACAGTTTGAACGACCGCCAAAGCGAGATTCTCAATGTATGTGTACTTAACTTCCATATCATTGAGATTACGGCTCAAATAATATATCAAATTTTCAATCCCATATTATTCTTGGGCTAAAACCATAGTGATGGTTGTATCTGCAGCGTTGAGATACAAGAAATAGTCACTCTGATAATTTGGGGGATAGATTAATGATGCTTGGATCAGGGTATCTTTAAGAACACCAAAAGAAGCTTGTTCAACCTCATCCCAATGGAAGGGAATCCCATTTTTCAAGAGTCGAGTAAATCCTTTAGGCATTTCAGGATAAAGTTAGCCTTCCCTTGGAGTTTCTGTAACTGAAGCAGATTGGAAGGAGAAGGCAAATCAAGAATGGCCTGGACCTTCAATGGATCAAGCCGAATTATGTCTTTCGACATGACGAATCCAAGAAAATGACTAGAACCAACACCAAACACACATTTTTGTGAATTGAGGCATATTTTATAGTGACGACGTTATAAAAATATCGCTCTCAGATGTAGCGGGTGGTCAGTTCATTTCTGTGAATGTGCAAGTAAGTCATCTAGATACAGTTGAAATATGTGCTTGATTTCATGAAAAGCATAATTCGTTGCCCTTTGGAATGTTGCCCCAACGTTATTTAAACCAAAAGGGATCTTGCGATAAGCGAATGTGCCCCAGGGACAAATAAAAGCGGTTTTATATTGGTCCTCTAGGGGAATATTAATCTGATTGTACCGAAGAATCCATCCATGAAAAAAATATTTCACATCCGGAACATTCAACAATAGTTTGGGTGATAAAGGGAGTGGGATAGTTTTCTTTCGGATAAGCATGATTAACATCCTGATAATCAACACACACTCTAATTTTCCCCTGTTTCTTCATGACCAGAACAATGTTAGAAACCCATTCAGTAAGTAGAACAGGGTAAATGAATCCAACACGCAAAAGTTTTTCAACCTCTTCTTTAATGAAAACAACTTTATTAGGGTGAATAGGACGAAGGCATTATCGCACCAGCTTAACATTAGGATACATTTTAAACTCATGTTAAATAATGCTAGAGTCGATACTTGGCATCTCCTCATATGACCAAGCAAATACATATCAAAATTCATGAAAAAGAACACAGTAAGTGTCAAGTTCAGATGGAGAAAAAGCTGACGCACTGACATGAATATTTTCTAAAATACCTGGCTTGGTCGAAATATCGATAGAAATAATTTCTTTGATATTTGATGGGTTTCACTCAAAATCAACGGTGTGGATAGGAATATAATTCGTCAAGAAATCAATGACAGTAGGGTGATATAGTTCAGATGGATTATTTTCACTGTAATATGAAATATGGGATAGTTGATGTGATGATTCCCATGGTTCTTCTTCCGGCATCATGGATTCCATAATGCTCTCATCATTCGAGAATACGCATGAAAAAGGATCAGAAGAAGTACCATAATTCAAAGAACGATCAACCCGAATGGTCGGTGACAAAGGATTTGGATAGGCCGCATAAGCCAAGAAAATTGATTGCTATGCTAGCTGAATTTGACTTAGCGGCGTGATGTCATCCAACCTAACTATTTCATAATCATTGGGAATCTTCCTTAAGTCATATGAAGTGGAAGATATCATATTGAAGGTCTCTATATGTGCGATTTCCACTGATGTCGCACACGACTGTAATGAAAAGGTGCCCATTAGCGAAGGATCCTTAAAGAGTCCTACACCAATGTTTTGAAGAGAAGGTGGGGGTCCACAAAGAAACAGAGCGCTTCCAGTTGCTTGGGAACCAAAGGCGAAGAAAGAGAGTTGATAAATGACTGTGATACTTCCTTTATGGGGGAAGATGATCATACGAAAATAAGTAGATACTACCACAACCATAACGTAAACCCACAACTAATTTCCCCCCAGTTCTACTTGCAGGTTATTAAGAATTCCACAAGGCTTATATGTACCACTGTCAAAAGCTTTCAATGTCGTAGGTGATTGTGAAAAATTCGTCGAGCCAAGTGACTTCCACCAACTCACTGACATGATACAAGTAGATGCACCTTCATCAATGATAATGCGATGAATGATGCAATTCAGTAGATGTACTTGAGTCAATAATGCTAATTGTGCTCGTAATTGTGGCACATAGCCTACGTGATTAAAGACCACAAGATTTAAATCCGTTAGATCGATTCCACCAATCACGGACAACAAAGCCTGCTTCTCGGAGGGAAAATTCTAAAGAACCTCAAGCGTTGACATAGCAGAAGGTGACTGAGCCAAATATTCTACTACATTATAATTTTGAGCTACACGAGCTCGAGGGTTGAATATCGATTTGTGAACTACTCCCTTTGGCAACTTTATTGTTAACTCTGGAAGGATAGGCGGTACAGCAGAGTAGGTTGATCTGTAGCCTGAATATTTGATGACGAAAATGAATTAATGTAATATTTACTTTAATTCGACACGAAATCATCAGTTTTGGGCCTAGTGGTGGATAACATAAGAACTTGCGAACTAGAAGCAGGATTTGTAGCAACCATATGTGTTTCCGGGTTCGGAAAAGGATTTGTCAACACTTCAGATGTGACAGAAGTCTTAAGAATCTTTGGGAATTCTGAGAGGTGAGGAAAATCTCACGTAAAATGCTCCTCATTACATATCAAGCAAGGGTAATGAGGTTTCTGAAAATAACCAGATGAATTAGATGATTTTTCCCGTGGTGGTGAATTTGATTTCTTCTTATCTTTCCCCTTATTCCTATTTCCAGGTTACTTGCCACTTTTTCCTTTTTCAGATGACACATCATGGATTTAAGAAGAAGACGCAGGATCAGATGTAATATGGTTTTGATTTGAAACATCAGTGTAGGACCAGATAGTCGACTTGCTGCCAAAGCGCTAGCATAACCAATCACACCATAGCCGACATGATATGTCCTGACCAAATGGAGTAGGAGGAACAGTAAAATTTGGTCGTGACGCATTTGGAATATTTTCATAGAGCGTGGTAGACTAAGTGTAAATCAGATCCAGATACTGAGCATGAGAAATTACTTGCCATTCAGTGACAACACCGCCTTTGGCCACATCCTCGGTGATAGATGGAAACAAGGACTTAATAAACTGGCCAGCCAAAAGCTAACTAGGAACAAATGTTTTAACCATTCGACAACGACAATGCCACTCATGTATATGATCTGATTGTTTAAAGCTGGTCAAAAGTTCCGTTCCAGTTTCGTATCTAATGGGTAGCTGGAATTGGGTTAAAAAATTATTGGCCAAAGCTGTAAAGTTATCAAATTAAGCTCGTGGTAATTCAATGTACCATTTCGCAGCCAGACCAGTAAGCATTCACTGAAAAAGACATAATGTAACAGAATCATCATTTAAGGAATTATATGAACACCATAAATGATAATTCATGACATGTGTAGATTTGTCTTCTCTAGAATTTCCATTGAATTTTGGAATGTCCGAGGGTAATTTATGAGGAATCACCGACCACCAAGGTAAATAATGAATGGGATCATTGGTGAGCCGATTTAAATAAGGTAACTCTAACGTTGCAACAAATGGAAACTATCGATTTAGGTCAGGTTGAGTATAACTAGGATAAGATGGAATCACCTGGGCAATAGGCCTTTGCATACCAACAAATAGATTCTGTTGTTGGTAACCCAGATAGGGGCAGGCTTGTTGACCAGGACGTAGATAAGCTTGATACTGTGGGAATGGTTGTTGAGGCTACCATGGGATCTGGTAAAATAATTGTGTGCCAAGATAATTCAGACTTGGTTGTGAATAGACATGGCCAGTAGAAGCCCATGCCAAAGATAAAATAGCATGTAGTTACGAAATTCCCGATACAAATGGTTGTTGAATAACGGCTTGGGAAGACAAAGTCTGTAGACCCAAAAATTGAGGGTTAGGGGTTGAAGGACCTGCTTGTGTAGACTGACCAACAACCATAGAAGAAATAACAGGAATAGTAGGAACAAATGCAACAGGTTGAATTTGTTGATATTGGGACACAACCGTTTGCGGCTGAACTTGCAAAGTAGGCTACCATTGGAAAAAAAACATTCCAGCATATGATTGAGCTAAATACGAAGGATTATTTCCATATGGACCGAAGATCCGTGGCCCCCCAGTATATGGAGTATAAGGATATGACACATAATGAATTTCATGTGATGGGTATGTTGGAAATGTTGTCATTGATGGCAAAGGAGATGACAAAGGAAATATCCATAAGGTAAAAGAGACAGAGAGGTATCAGTTGAAGCAGAAGCAATACAGAGGTTTATTCATGAATTAGGGGTGTAATATAGGTTGCAGATGAATTATTGAGCAATTATTGAGCATAGACTTTGATTGAAGACTAAAACCCTGTGATAAAGGCTTAATATGCTTGGGGATGAGTTGGAACATTGCTTAAAATGGCAGAAGAGGACTGGAGAGGGAGAGCCCGAGAGCTGGAGAGAGGCAGAGAACCTCTTCAGCAACAGAATAGGAGGATAATAGCCATCGAACGGAATATCTGGCTTATTACGAAACTATAAGGGTTTGTTTGAGATCTACCACCTGTATATATAAACATATTTGTATAGGAAGAATTGTATATGAGTTCTATATGTATTATTGATTGAATCATCTGAGGAAATGGTCTTAGTGTAACTGTATATCAGTTGGATAAATCGGGATGGAGAATACTGGTATTTACTGGTGATACTCCTGCGTGAATCTCCCTTAAGTTCTTGTAGAAGCTAGACTGTGTAAATCAAGCTACGAGTCTGCCTGTGTATTCAGAAAGGAAAGGGTATGATAATGTGTAGATATGTACCTTGTCATTTTGGGATAAATTGTCAATGATTGTCCAAACTGTATGTGCCTTGGTCGTATTGAGGTCAGCGCAAGCACTACCAGTAATTTGAAATAAGGGTTTTGATCGCCTTCTGAGAATTGACGAGAGGTGAATGAGATTTCATGACAAAGTACACATATAAGAAACATACAACAGAGCCTATAAAAGAGCGGAACTCTGCGTTACCATAAAGAATATATATATATATATATTTGAGGTGGAACCATAGTCTTATCAAAGAATATATATATATATATATATATATAATTGAATTCATAAAGGATCGGAACCCGGAGTCAACGAATGCGAGGGAGAACGTAACTCGCATTAACTGTGGTTAAACACTGTGGAACCCGCGAGTGGTTTTGGAGAGTGGATTTCCCCAATTCCACACCACCTTTCAATGTTAAGTGGTATTCCTGGAGTGTGGAGCGATTCCATACAGGAATCGACGCGTGTCCCAAGCGGTTTTGATTAAAATGAAATTTCACGCATTAACTATCGAACCAAGAAGCCGAGCGAAATGAACGAGAACCGTTGATTCTGAGAAGGGCAATCGGATGGTGTTCAGCTGGCGGAGATGCGCAAAGTTTAATGGAAGAACCCGGATGTTAAGCAAGGTACGGCGCATCCGTTTGATTGAATTGTGGGCCCAGCGGGGTCATGTATATATATTAAGTTGGTTTATTAAAGTTAGCCGACGCATTATGAGGGCATATATGGAGATATATTTATATATGTTTAAGTGGTGAATTGGTGGCGCACTGGTGGTGGTGCATGGTGGAGCCACCACAAAGTGGTGTTTACGGGGGCTCCCATTTCTCCATACACATCAAATGGGGTGAGGCCCTGTAGTTCATCATAGCCGTTGATCGGTGGTCAACGCGTGATTGGCCAGTCAACTACGGGGGGTGTCTTCCCGTTAACCTCCGCGTTGTTCGACCCCCCACAATCCGTCGATCTCCAATTAATCTGTGTAATGGATTAAATACAATATAATTTAAATATTTATCACCGAGGGTTGTATGATAAGGTTGATCGTATATATGTATATGTTCGGCGCCGGGTTATTTGCATTGATATATATTAAGGTTGCGAGTAATTAAAGAACACAGTGATATATGTATGTCTTGGAGAGCACATTATTAGAGGAGGCATTAAACTAAACCCTTATATTTATTGATTATTATCTGAGTACCAACCGAGAAAATAGCCAGCCTTACTTAATTGAAATTGCCAGCGTAGAATAAGTGCAGAGAGAGAGATTGCTCGAGTTGGAATATGATTGAGCATGAAAACTTAAATGCAATTATGGAAAAGGAAAAAGAAGAGGAGAGCATGCAGAGATAAACTGAGATTACAGGTTTGACAGGTATACATTCACAGGTGCACACAATTACAGTGAACCAAGGTATGCATAACAGGTTCTTAACATCATCAAGAAAAGACAAATCCAGTAAAGCCAAAATTCGGAAAAGTAGCTGAGTGAAATTGAAATATGTAATTAAAATGTGAAAGTAAATGTTGTAATTAATTTTTTATTGTTTGTGATGAAAAGGCAAGTATCCTAAAGAAAAGACAAAAATTCCACTGTAGCATGAAATATTGTACATATTATTATGATTCTAAATTGAGTTGGACAAAGAAATGAGGAGGCAGAAGACCAAGAGATATGACCATTCATTTCGAATTCCTAGAGGAATACAAATAGTCTTGTGAGAATTCCTATATAAGATCAATTTGATAAGCTCAAGAGCGTGAGAAAGAGAAAGAAGATATAGAGAATGCAGAATATATAAGAATAAAGCAGAGAATATTAAGGGAAGAAGAGAAGATACAAAATAGAGCTGATATCTGGAGTAAATCAGCAAACATTCAGCTTAATAGCTGTCAGTTGTAGCTGACAAAGGTTGAAGCCTCCTGTAGGTTGGTGCCTACAGAAAATTGAAGGGAGTTGGTGCTTCCTTGCAAGTTGTAGCTTGCAGAATTGAGGTTGGAGCCTCCTGTAGGTTGGTGCCTGCAGAAAAACAGTGGTGAGAGGGAGTAGGAGCTTGCCTTTGCATCACAACAATAATACGATGTGGTTTTCTCCCGTTATGGGTTCCACTTATATCTGGTGTCTCTGTGCATGATAGTTATGTATTGAATCTGATATGTATCATCTGCTTAATACCTGCAACTCTCAAATTAAGTCTACTACTATATTAAACTAATACTTGCTGCTTGCATTCTAAGATCACTTGCACATTAAATTGGATATGAAATGAAGGTGTAAATAGCTTAATGAAAATTTTTAAAAAGATCAGGAATGCATTAAACTGATTCACCCCCCCCTCTCAGTTTAATTAAAGGTTCAACAATTGGTATCAAAGCAAGGTTCCTTGTATATCAGTCTAACAACTGAAAGGAGATCCTAGGCTCTCAAGATGGCAAGTCAAGAAGGAAGCTCAACCAATAAAGCCCCTTTCTTTACAGGTGAAAATTATGCCTTTTGGAAAATAAGAATGAAAGCTTATATAATGTCTTTAGGATTAGAAGCTTGGGATGCTGTGGAAATTGGATATGTCACAAAGTCAACTGATACAGAGAAAGAATCTAAAGAAAACTTTGTAGCTAATGCAAAAGCAATGAATGCAATCTTAAATGGACTATGTGAAGCTGAGTTTATCAAAATAATGCATAATAAGACTGCCAAAGAACACTCTAGAGAATATCCATGAGGGAAATAAAAAGGTTAAGACTGCCAAACTTCAAGTATATAGAGCCCAATTTGAAAATTTAAAAATGAATGATGATGAAGATGTTGGTAGCTTCTTCTTAAAAGTTGCAGAAATTGTTAACAGTATGAAAGATCTTGGAGAAACAATACCAGAAGGTATAATTGTACAAAAAATTCTAAGATCTCTTCCATCCATATTCAATCCCAAGGTGTCTGCAATAGAAGAAACAACTGATTGGGAGACCTTGACCATGAACCAGCTACTAGGAAATCTTATAGCATATGAGATGAGGCTCCCACAGAAGAAGCCAAGTGCAAGGGAGGCAACATTCAAAACAGAAAAGAAGAAAGAAGAAAAGGAAGACATATGCTCCTGCTCTGATGAAGAAGAGGATAAATTTGTCAAGAAATTGGATAGAGGCTCAGGTAGATACAAAGGTAAACTTTCTTTTAAATGCTTTAACTGTGGAAGAGTTGGACATTATGCTGCTAAATGTCCTCACAAGAAAGTAAGAAATCAAGTTCAAGAATCAGAGAAAGACACATCAAAGAATTGGTATAAAGGAAAGAAATTCAGCAGAAAATCCTTTTATGCCCAGCAAGACAGCAGTGCATCTAAAGAATCAGATGAACCCTCAGGAGAAGAGGGAACCTCTGAATTTTTACTGATGGCCATAGAAGATCTTGAAGGACTCTTGCTAGAAGAAGAAGAAGAAGGGGAAGTCCATCTTGAGGGGGAGCTAAGAAGTGCTCTGGAGGAGATTGACAGACTCAAACTAAAATGCATAAAACAAAAAGATATTCTCCTCAAATGTGTGAAAGAAGAAAAAAATTCAGAAGTCCTCATGCAGCTGAAGGTAAAGCTTGAAGAAGCCAAGAAGATAGAAGAGATGTTACTTCAGCAAATCAAAGATAAAACTCGAGAACAAGAGAAGCTAGAAGAAGAAATTCTGTGTCTGAGAAGGAAATTAGAAAGTGCTCAACAGAAAGTTTCTATATACCCTTCTCAAATGACAAGTTCTGGTAAGTTGAATGAAATCTTGGATGCTCAAAGATCTCCTCTAATAAAAACTAGGATAGGCTATGAAGGAGAATCAAGTAAAGGCAAAGAAAAGGAAAACAAAAATATAATTTTTTTGAAAGCAAAGAAGGCTGATGAAGCAGCTCAAATAATTCCTACAAAGGAAGAAACATGTAATGAGAAAGACAGAGACCAAAAGAAACCTCTAATAACAAAGATTGTAACAAATACTAAGACAACAGAGAAAGGATCATATATTCCTGATTATATCAAATTTGGAAGCCATCAAAGGAGATTCTTGCCTCCTATGAAGAATGCCACCTGTTATGTCTGCCACAAGCTGTGACACATTGCTGCATATTGTCATGCAAGGAGGAACGATTCAAACCAGCAAAAGATGCAAGCATTGAAGAGACAACCTTACATCGGTATGCAAGTAATTTCTATGGTTATTGTTTTTATTGTAAGGATTTTGGCCATATAATTATTGAATGTAGAAAGTATGGACAAAGACTGATGTTCAACACCTCAAGGAGGTTTATGAGTCAAAGCAATTTTGTTCATGCTCACGATTCTGCAAAAACTTAATCAAATGTTGTATATGCAATCAAGTTGGACATATATCTTCCAAGTGTTCTCTAAAAGGATATAATTCATCACCTCACAAAAGATACCAAACAAAAGGGGGCCTCCAGTGGATAAAGAAGGTGAATAAATGTGACTTGGATTTAACTGCTCAAGATTTGAAGAGTCAATGGTATTTGGACAGTGGCTGCTCTAAACACATGACAGGAGACAAAAACAAGTTTTTAACTCTTGATGAAAAGAAATCAGGCAATGTCACTTTTGGAAATGACAAATCAGGAAAGATCAAGGGAAAAGGACCAGTCAGCATAGACAATGGTAGGAAAGGTCAAAGATGTATTATATGTAGATGGGCTGAAATCAAATTTACTGAGTGTCATTCAGATGTGTGATAAAGGCTGTGAAGTTCTCTTTAGAGCACAAGATTGTGTAGTCAGATCAAGCACAACAGGAAAAACTCTACTCAAAGGTGTTCGAATAGAGAGCAATGTGTACATAGTAAAAGAGGAGGATGAAGCTTGCCATCTTAGCAAACTTGAGGAGTCATGGTTATGGCATAGGAGATTGGGACATCTCAACTTTGACCATATCATTAGACTGAGAAAGAAGAAATATGTCAGAGATATGCCAGAAATAAAAAGGCCCACAAACACAATATGCAAATCTTGTCAGTTGGGAAAACAAACTCGCACATCCTTTAAATCTAAAGAAGAGTTATCAACAAGAAGACCACTGCAACTTGTGCACATGGATCTGTGTGGACCTGCAGGAACTAAAACACCAAGTGGAGAGTCCTACTTTATGCTGATAATAGATGATTTCTCCAGAATGACATGGGTTGCTTTTCTCAAGAATAAATCGGAAGCTCTGGAAAAATTCAAAACATTTAAAGCATTAGCGGAAAATCAGACAGGATGCAAGCTGAAATGCATCAGATCAGACAGAGGAGGTGAATTCACTGATTATGACTTTGCAGACCTATGCAATGAGCATGGCATAAAACAACAATTTACTATTGCAGGAACACCTCAGCAGAATGGAGTAGCAGAGAGACAAAACAGATCTGTTCAACAAATTGCCAGAGCCATGATGCAAGAGAATAATATTGCTCAAACCTTCTGGGCAGAAGCAGTGCACACAGCAGTACATATCCTTAATAAAGCTCACTTAAGGCCAAGCAATGACAAGACTCCCTATGAACTATGGCATGGAAAGCCAGCTTCAATCAAACATTTCAGAATCTTTGGAAGTAAGTGTTACATAAAGAATAATGATGAAAATCTTGGAAAATTTGATGCAAGAGCAGATGAAGGGATATTTCTAGGATATGCCTCCAAAAGCAAAGGGTACAGGTGCTACAACAAGACCCTTCGGAAGATAGTTGAAAGTATTGATGTGAGATTTGATGAAGAACTTCCAAACAATACTAGAGATATAGACTGCTGCAGTACATCAGACAACAATGAAGAAGAAGATCAAAATGATGATGAAACAAGAAAAACATCAGAAGATGCTGGAATGAACTCAAAAACCCCCTCAAGATACACTCAAAAGAATCATCCAAAAGATCAAATCATAGGAGAAAAGAGTGTAGGAGTCCAAACAAGAAGGCAGCTAACAGAACAAACTGAATAGGTATACATAGCCATGCTGTCACAAATAGAGCCAAAGAAATTTGAAGAAGCCAGCAAGGACAAATCTTGGTTAAATGCAATGAATGAAGAACTGGACCAAATTGAAAAGAATAATACCTGGGAACTAGTTTCTAGACCCACTGAGAAAAATGTCATAGGCTCAAAATGGGTATTCAAAAATAAGATGAATGAAGAAGGTCAAGTAATCAGGAATAAAGCCAGACTTGTCTGCAAAGGATACTCACAAATTGAAGGACTTGATTATGAAGAAACATTTTCCACTGTAGCCAGAATGGAAGCTATCAGAATATTCCTGGCATTTGCATGCTACCAAGATTTCAAGGTATATCAAATGGATGTAAAATCTGATTTTCTTAATGGATATCTAGAAGAAGAAGTATACATGGAACAACCAGAAGGCTTCTCATTGACAGACAAAGAAGACTATGTATGCAGACTGAAGAAGGCCCTATATGGACTGAAACAGGCTCCTCGTGCTTGGTACTCAAGACTGGATAAACATTTGCAAAAACAGGGTTTTAAAAGAGGTGGAGTAGACAAAAATCTATATATAAAAGCCCATGAAAATGAACTCCTGATTGTTGTAGTGTATGTTGATGATATTATGTTTGGAAGCAACAAAGATGAACTAGCAAAAGGGTTTGCTGATGAGATGAAAATAGAGTTTGAAATGTCTATGATTGGAGAACTCAGTTTCTACTTGGGACTGCAAATTCAGCAAAAGAACACATGCACATTCATCTCTCAAGAAAAATACTTAAAAGAAATGCTGAAAAGATTCAAAATGGAGGACTGCAAACCTGTGACTACCCCCATGATCACGGGATGCAAGCTGTGTACTGATGATGGGTCCGCAGATGTAGGCCAAAAACTCTACAGATCCATGATAGGAAGCCTACTGTATTTGACAGCTTCAAGACCAGACATCATGCTAGCAGTAGGACTAGTGGCTAGATATCAAGCAACACCTAAAAAAATCATCTTCTTGCAGTCAAAAAAGAATATTCAGATATCTACAGGGAACTACACAGTATGGGCTTTGGTATCCTAAAGGCAAAAGCTTCACTTTAACAGCATACACAGATGCAGATTGGGCCAGCTGTGTGGATGATAGAAAAAGTACAAGTGGAGGTGCATTCTATCTAGGAGAAAGCCTAGTTGCATGGTTAAGCAATAAACAAACATCCATCTCATTGTCTACAGCTGAAGCAGAATATATAGCAGCAGCAGCATGTTGTACACAAGTCATGTGGATGAAGCAAACTCTTCAAGACATGAAGGTAAGCATTGATGAGCCTATTTCAATCAAATGTGATAATACAAGTGTTATAAGTATATCTAAAAATCCTGTACTTCACTCAAAAACTAAACATATACCAATCAAGTATCATTTCCTCCGAGAACAAGTGGCTCAGAAGATAGTAAAACTGGACTATGTACCAACAAAAAAACAGAGAGCAGATATTTTTACTAAACCACTTACAAGAGAACCATTCGAATACTTGAGAGATAAACTAGGGGTAGTATCTGCAGATGCTACTCTCTGATATAAAGAGAAAGCACAATTTCAGGGGGAGAACAAAAACGAAATTATCATTTCAGGGGGAGAACAACCAACAAAGAAAGCATGAATCAGGTCCTAAGGATCGAAGGATTAAGGCAAAAGAACACCAAGTTATTATCCTAGAATTATCTGCATTATTCAAGCATCAAAAGTCTATGAAGTATCATTATTCTCAATCTTAACTCTATACAAGTGAAAGAACTGTATCAATTTACAATGTACATTCAAAATTGATAATCCTCAAAGTGTTCTCTCAACAAGTCTTATATATGGACCAGCGTGGTACACAGTTAACAGAAGAGAGCCTAAACATAACTCAGAAAGAGGAAACGCAAAAAGAAACCCTTTGCCATTGATGACAAAGGGGGAGGAAGAGCAGACAAACAGGAAAGAGCAAACAACAGGAGAAAGAACAGGCAAATAGAGAAAATGTATTGCCATCAATGCCAAAGGGGGAGACTGTTGGAAATGTTGTCATTGATGGAAAAGGAGATGAAAAAGGAAATATCCATAAGGCAAAAGAGACAGAGAGGTAGCAGTTGAAGCAGAAGCAATACAGAGGTTTATTCATGAATTAGGGGTGTAATACAGGTTGCAGATGAATTATTGAGCAATTATTGAGCATAGACTTTGATTGAAGACTAAAACCCTATGATAAAGGCTTAATAGGCTTGGGGATGAGTTGGAACATTGCTTAAAATGGCAGAGGACTGGAGAGGGAGAGCCGGAGAACTGGAGAGAGGCAGAGAACCTCTTCAGCAACAGAATAGGAGGATAATAGCCATCGAACGGAATATCTGGCTTATTACGAAACTATAAGGGTTTGTTTGAGATCTACCACCTGTATATATACACATATCTGTATAGGAAGAATTGTATATGAGTTCTATATGTATTCTTGATCGAATCATCTGAGGAAATGGTCTCAGTGTAACTGTATATCAGTTGGATAAATCAGGATGGAGAATACTAGTATTTACTGGTGATACTCCTGCGTGAATCTCCCTTAAGTTCTTGTAGAAGCTGGACTGTGTAAATCAAGCTACGAGTCTGCCTGTGTATTCAGAAAGGAAAGGGTATGATAATGTGTAGATATGTACCTTGTCATTTTTGGGATAAATTGTCAATGATTTTCCAAACTGTATGTGCCTTGGTCGTATTGAGGTCAGCGCAAGCACTGCCAGTAATTTGAAATAAGGGTTTTGATCGCCTTCTGAGAATTGACGAGAGGTGAATGAGATTTCATGACAAAGTACACATATAAGAAACATACAACAGAGCCTATAAAAGAGCAGAAATATGTGTTACCATAAAGAATATATATATTGGAGGCGGAACCATAGTCTTATCAAAGAATATATATATAATTGAAATCATAAAGGATCGGAACCCGGAGTCAACGAATGCGAGGGAGAACGTAACTCGCATTAACTTTGGTTAAACACTGTGGAACCTACGAGTGGTTTTGGAGAGTGGATTTCCCCAATTCCGTACTGCCTTTCAACGTTAAGCGGTATTCTTGGATTGTGGAGCGATTCCATAAAGGAATCGACACGTGTCCCAAGCGGTTTTGATTAAAATGAAATTTCGCGCATTAACGATCGGGAGAAGACGCCCAGCAAAATGAATAAGATCCGTTGATCTGGGCAAAGGCTATCCAACGGTGGGTGATCACAACACTTGCACGAGGTTTAATAAAGGTGCGTGGACGATAAGTCATGTATGTTGTGTGCATTCGATTGGCGGTTGATGGCATTGTGAGCCCGGCGGAAATATACGTAATGAAGTTGGGTTATTAATTTAGTATAATGCCCGACGGAGTATAAAAGAACTTATGTATAACGACGGAGATATATTAACCTGTGTAATGGATTAAATACAATATAATTTAAATATTTATCACCGAGGGTTATATGATAAGGTTGATCGTATATATGTATATGTTCGGCGCCGGGTTATTTGCATTGATATATATTAAGGTTGCGAGTAATTAAAGAACGCAGTGATATATGTATGTCTTGGAGAGCACATTATTAGAGGAGGCATTAAAATAAACCCTTAGATTTATTGATTATTATCTGAGTGCCAACTCAGAAAATAGCCAGCCTTACTTAATTGAAATTGCCAACGTAGAATAAGGGTAGAGAGAGAGATTGCCCGGGTTGGAATATGATTGAGCATGAAAAATTAAATAAAATTATGGAAAAGGAAAAAGAAGAGGAGAGCATGTAGAGATAAACTGAGATTACAGGTTTGACAGGTATACATTCACAGGTGCACACAATTATAGTGAACCAAGGTATGCAGAACAGGTTCTTAACAGTAGTAGGAAAAGACAAATCCAGTAAAGCCAAAATTCGAAAAAGGAGCTGAGTGAAATTGAAATATGTAATTAAAATGTGAAAGTAAATGTTGTAATTAATTTTTTATTGTTTGTGATGCAAAGGCAAGTATCCTAAAGAAAAGACAAAAATTCCACTGTAGCATGAAATATTGTACATATTATTATGATTCTAAATTGAGTTGGACAAAGAAATGAGGAGGCAGAAGACCAAGAGATATGACCATTCATTTCGAATTCCTAGAGGAATACAAATAGTCTTGTGAGAATTCCTATATAAGATCAATTTGATAAGCTCAAGAGCGTGAGAGAGAGAAAGAAGATATAGAGAATGTAGAATATAGAAGAATAAAGCAGAGAAGATTAAGAGAAGAAGAGCAGATACAAAACAGAGCTGATATCTGGAGTAAATCAGCAAACATTCAGCTTAATAGGTGTCAATTGTAGCTGACAAAGATTGAAGCCTCCTGTAGGTTGGTGCCTACAGAAAATTGAAGGGAGTTGGTGCTTCCTTGCAAGTTGTAGCTTGCAGAATTGTTGTTGGAGCCTCCTGTAGGTTGGTGCTTGCAGAAAAACAGTGGTGAGAGGGAGTAGGAGCTTGCCTTTGCATCACAACAATAATAAGATGTGGTTTTCTCTCGTTATGGGTTCCCACTTATATCTGGTGTCTCTGTGCATGATAGTTATGTATTGAATCTGATATGTATCATCTGCTTAATACCTGCAAATCTCATATTAAGTCTACTGCTATATTAAACTAATACTTGCTACTTGCATTCTAAGATCACTTGCACATTAAATTGGATATGAAATGAAGGTGTAAATAGCTTAATGAAAAGTTTTAAAAAGATCAGGAATGCATGAAACTGATTCACCCCCCCCCTCTCAGTTTAATTAAAGGTTCAATAGGGTATCCAACAGATACTGGATAAGATGACCGGTAATTGGATGGACCATCCTGATATTGAGATGATGATGTCAATAAAGGATCATGACATTCAATACTCATAAGAGATGAACCAGATATAATTCCAGATGATGAAATGGGTGAAGTCCATGGACTAGAGGAGACACCAGAGTAGGTTCCATTTAAATCCTGGTAACCTTGTGGGACAGACAAACCACCATAAAGATGAGACTCTAGTGTCATCGAAAACATCGAAGATGAAGCAACAATATATGTTGTCGCAACTGTAAAAGATGGTACAGTCTGGGATTCTGTCTCTTCCATGGTTAAATAACCCAACAAATACTTTAATGAATCTGCGAGAACTTGAGAGTGAAAAGAATCAACAGGAGCATAGTAGGTCAAACAAGGAAAATATTGATATAAATGAAGCCCCGATCCAAAATGAGTGGGAGTTGAAGGGATTTTTTCTTCCTAAAGTTCTTCCTCTATAAAAATCAAACTAAGTGGAAGCACTTCACTGTCAGGCCCGAGATAAATTTAAGGTGGTAAAATCTGTGGTAAAGAGGAAGACTCGACGGTTACGGATGACTGAGGATCAGACGGTTGCACCAGAACAACTTTTTATTTTTCAACTTCAGGATCAACTTTCGTATCAAATTTCGGTTGAACAAGCTCGGGTTCTGAATTTACCGTTTCACTATATTTTATTTCAGTGTCCTCGGGTAACTGTGAGGGTTCCGTCTCGACAGTAGCAGATAAACTGGGATTAGTCGAAATGACTCGAGACTCGACACTCAAAGGATCAGATGTCTCTAGTATATCATATGATGTAGCACCAAGATTTCCAGAGGTACCGGACTTGGTAGAATGAGCGCACCTTCATCTACTAGGTGTAGCTTCTAGCGGTAATGGTGATGTATTCATTATCCTATGCGAACGGGGGAGAAAGGGTTGATATTCTTCCACGATTTCTGATTGATTTTATACAAAAAAAGGAGGGTAACGCTAGGAAAAAGATTTAACAAACAACTGTGAATTGCAATATATCGCCCCAGTAAATGAAGGACTTATGTAGATATAGGAAATATCCCCAAATGTTGTGTTCGGTGTATCATAGGTACAAGGCGGCCGACTTGGTTACCTATGGATGGTAAGAAACCTAAGTTGTCCTCCCAAATATATGTGAAGGTACATGGAGGACCATTTTGTATTAGCGCTATCTAATGCGAAACCACACAGTGAGAGCATACCCTTATACTTTTCATTCTAGAACACCGCTTGATATACCCGAAAGTATGTGGACGAGCTCCGATATACTTATGTACGTGGAATGAGGTATCACACTCGAAATGTATCATAGAAAATTATAGATAACTGCTATGATTAACGATGCTGAAACATGTCTTCTAGCCTAGACCTCTAAATTTTATCGTTAATATTAGAATGCTTCCTTAGATAAATTAAGATAAATTTTATGTTGATCTTGCTTATCAGTTTTCCTTTCAGGTTCACTATGAGATGTATTGAACATTCCTAAAGTGAAATTAGGATGATAAGCATTCGTTTCAAATTGATTTTCGACAATGAAAACTAGCTACAAGGGATAGAGTGATCATATTGTATGCAATCAACAATGAGCATATCTACATGAAATTTCCCTAAACTATTCCTAAGCAGCACTCATAATCCCTATATGCAAATTCATGTTTTTCTTTTCAATTTCTTTTAATTTTTAATGAACGAAAAGCAAACTAATGCACAAACAATCACTTAAAACTTTCAAGGGAAATGAACACTGAAATGAAAATTCCTCTTTTATAAAATAATGAATTGATCAAATGTAAAATTTAACTTTGGAACTATTCGATAATGACAAATAAAACAAAAAGAAACATTGATCAAACCAATCCAAAGTGAGGCAAGAAGAGTAGAGGCAATCTGGTCTCTAGAGGGAATCAATCACTTGAAACTTCAACAAGAATGACACTGAAATGAATTGGAAAAAGACCAAATATGATAGATTCTGGTTGGTCACAAGGGTAACACACCCTTAAGTGGGAGACAATGCGTTGTAGAGGATTGTCCCTAAGCCAGCAGTGCTATGCAGAGCACTGTGTCAAGACCAACAATTCGTTGGTTCCAGAGGACTTTCTGAAAAAGCAATCAAACACACTACTTTTGCTAAGACACATTCAAATGACTGAAATTAAGCAAGTAAAGTCTACTAGATGTTGATGGACAAGGAAAAAACCACCAAGGATGATTCATAGATCCCCAATATGGTCACCAATTTGTTTTACGGAAATCAAACCTACGGATAGAATGATTTCCCTAAGTGTGGTGGTGCACTTAGAACAACATAAAGAAATATATTTGCCCTTTTCCTTAAAATAAATAGATAAAGGGAGGAAAACCTACTTGTAATCTGTTCACTTTTCCTTGCCTCCCTTCGTCGCTTTCGTCGCTCTCAATCCAACTTAACTTGCTTGATTGATACCTACAAGGGCAAACAAAAGATATAAAACACCATAAAGGCAATACGATCTATTCAAGTTAAACAAATTGAATTGATTAAACTCACAAATACACATATAACGTCATTGACACATGCACTAGGAAAGGAACACATGTCTTTATTATAATAGTTACTGCTACAACCTAGATATAGCAACTAAGAGAAACTATGTGTAGGTGTAACTATATGAGATTATAGAAAAATATATTTTTATGAAATCAATAATAGATTGAGAATGTAATGACCTAGAATCAAAACATACAAATATTTTATATCAATCCACGTTATTAGTAATCAACAAAAAAAATATTCAACTGATTAGCATATAATTTACGAAAACATGAGAAGATAAGACTTGTCTGTCAAGTGAAGATATATCTTACTAGAGATTTCAAATTCATGGCACTATTTGGATCCCGATGATCGTAACAATGTTTTGGGGATGGCTCTCCACCCAAATATATTCTCAACTATACTAAATCTTTCTACAGTTTGTCACCCTCGAGCCCTTGATCAACTACTACAACCAGTGTATCCTCCTCTCCTAGAATTCTCTTATGGAAGAATGAATGTCTCTCATCCCCTTGTTTATCCATCAAATAGAATACTTCATTCCAATACTGGAAAGGGAATATTCATGCACACAATCCATGTGCCATTATTCTGACTTCTATTTTTTGTTTTAAGTTTTCTTTGGCTCAACGTTTTTCGTAATTTGATTTTTTCTTATTTTATTCCTTTTTACATTTTGTTAACTTTACTTATTTTTACTATTTTTATAGTTTATTTTTATTTATTTAGTAAGAACTTCACTTTATTATTCATTATTTTATTTATCTATTATTATTATCTTCTCTTTATTAATTATTAATTTATTAATTTACTATTATTATCATTTCTTTATTCTTTATTGTTTTATTTATTATTTATTATTTTATTTATTTATATGTTAATGTTCTCACTTTTTATTATTGATTATTTCATTTATTATTATTATTATTATTTATGAATTTATTAATATGGGGCATTACATAATCCTCCTCTTGAAGGAACTTCGTCATGAAGTTAAGTTTAATCATTTAGCTTATTTATTATTTAACTTAATTAATTATTTATTATTTTACATATACCCCACACCTTATGTTGAACTAGCATAAGGCCACCCACGCGACCACAACATACATCGAAAGTTACATCATAACATCAGAGAAATCACGTGGAATCTCAACCCTCTTTCCCTACTTTCAGATTCAGGCATAAAGACCATTTGGTCTATACTAGAGGCCCAAGGCTCAAACCTCATCTACCCTAAGGCAATAATTCAGTCTTGATACTCAATGACCCAGGCATCTCGAAAGGCTGATCCAAACTCCCTCCACAGATCCTACCAAGTACATCTTTCGGCATCAAAGTCCCACACCCACTTCTAGACTTCAACAAACCAACTCTAAAATTAGGTACTCGACCTCCTTAAGTTGGTCCCATAGCCCATCAAGAGATATACATGAAGGCAAAAGAAATACTGACATAAGTAGTGTTTATTGAGTTTGTCCCCAACCCATATGGTGTTGCATATTGTCCCTCATATGTATGAGCTCCCACAAGACCATTAAATAAACCATCCCTCTCAGCCCATTAGTGTATTTCTTTGCAATCACCACCTCTCAACATGTAACCAATGCCTTAGTCATAACATGATAATATCATATAAAATATTCCTCATGCCATCATGAGAATACAACTCATTATTAAAATTGCATGAAATTATCACATGCCATAAATTCATGAAATTTCCTCATAATATGATAACATAAACACATATATCAAAGATATAGCATTACATCAACATCATAAATAGAACCACATGTTAATACATCATCATATCAATATTATAATCACCTTGACATATTTCACAAGGAGATAAACAACACCATTCTTATCATGATTCATCAACCACATTCATTAACATGCATAAACAATGAAAACAGTATATTTCATTGTAATTCAATAATATCATTAAATATGCATCTAGGATCTATCTCGCTAAGGTAGTTAGCTTGGTTTGAATCCTCAATACTATGAATGTCATGTTTCATCGAGATACCAATTACTTTTAAATAATCGTTCCCACTTATTTTACCTAGGAAGTTGACAATTTACAAAGTAAATATAGTCATTTAAGTATATCTTTAAACTTCAAATTAACCTCATCATATTGGGTCTTAATCTCTAGTCATGTATTCTTCCTTACCCAAGGAAATTTAATGCAATTCATCATTAAGAAATTACTAGTCACGCGATCATTCTTTAAATAATCAATATCAAAATTTAAATTCCATGATCACTATACATATTTTTTTCTTATCAATTATAATATCATTCTACTAAATGGCGCACAACATTAGGTCATAATTGTTTAAGTCTATTTTCATGCTTAACTCACTTGCACAAGGGCTTTGTGATACTTGACAATTACCCATTACTTTGTAACTATCATTGCTCATCCTCAAAAATATTTTCTTATTTTATCAAGTTTTTGTCTCACTATCACTTGATATATTTATCATAGATTCACTCTTCTTCAAGTTGGCCTAAAGATCATCCCTTTCACTTTTGGCACATGAAGACTATTTTTGGTTTAAAATATGAAGCACTTTAACTACTACTATCGTTATCAACCAACAAAAGGTTTATATGCTTGGTGTGCATGTCAATAACTTATTTCAATACTAACAACACAATCTTGACAAGTTGTGCCATATGAAGTCTCATTATTCATCAATTCACTCATGAAATGCAGATTGGCCAAGTACCCCTCTATTAGTTTATTCTCACATTTCTTGTCAATATATATATGATCCTTCTCAAGGTCTCCTTATAAAATTTCTAGCAACATTCACTCATATACTTCAATTGTTATTTTTGACCATTTAATCCCTTGAACATTTTCCCAATTTATAACTTGTCATTCCTGACCAATTACAAGTGTTCACAACTCCCTATCTTGATATTTTAAAGTTATATAGGTCCTCACTTTGACCTTGGACAGTTATGTTGTTCAATCCACTCACCAATATCCTTACAAAAACTTTATTCTTGACAAAAACACCCTTTCACTTCCTCATACTATATATTCATGGACATATTTTTCATCTTCTCCAACAATCTCAATTTCTTAATATTCCATATAAACTAGCTTCAAGGATGGAAACTTATTCACTAATTCAATTTGAAAAACATATTATCAAATTGGCTTTTATTTCTCACTTCCAATGGGCATGATTTATTTTCCTACTCTCTAAAATGCATAAATTTGTTGAACTTGGAAATATTATTAATGTTCCCTAATTCAGGTAAAGACCCTATAAATAAATATTCAGTAGAGTAGGCTATCAAATGTAATCCACTTATTTTTTTTTCCTATTTTAAGGCATCAAAATAATAGAAAATTATCCATAAATTACACGTATAGTTAGTCACATATGTAAAACACTATAATGCATCTCTCTTTAGATGGGAAAATTATAGATGTCACCATGCAAATAACTTATCTTCCTTTAACTCATCAATTTTATTATGCATTCACTCATTTAATATAATGTCACCATACTTCCCATGACTCTCATTATTATCATCAATAATTAACTTCATTGGTTGGTTGCTAAATTTTTCTTTCTAATAGAGATTTTCCTTGTATGGAATATTATATTATGATCCATTAACCATTTTTCATAGGGTTATTCATTCATAGATACTACAAGATTACTAAGTTATTTAACCATGATTATTTCCCCACATCCAAACTCTTCCATCCTATTTTAGGATAATATATTGCTTCTTGTTGATGTCTTACATTAATTTGTGAAACTTCCACTTACTCCCCTTAAAAATTGGTTTCTTTCTCTTTTCTTTTCATCTAGTCATTCCAAGTTATTCATGGTTACAACAATCACAATTCAATATCAACCTTAGAAATTTGAAAATTCCTCCTTTTCATTCATCTTTTATGTAAATTTATCCTTTTATCACCACTAAAATTGGGGATCAAACTTAGAAAATTCCCTTCCTTTCTTAAAACTATTGTCCCTCTATACTTATTTTTTCCTCGTTTCACCTAATCACATGTTTACTATCCTTTTAGGGTAGTTTCATACCATTTAAAACTATATCTTTATTTCTTCCAATTTTAACTTGTATTATATTTTCTCAATTCTATCACTTATAATTTCTCCACATCTACACTAAATAATTAGTGTTTATTTATTTCCAAAAATTACCTCCACTAGTTTATCACATTATGTATAATACTTCATGGTCTCTTTTCAATGTCCATCATTCAAGACCCTAATTTTGTACTATAATTCACTTAAGATACATCTTTATTTTCTCGTGCACTGCTTAGTGTATGTCTACTAAAATAATTCCAACTTATTCTTACTTTATTTATGAAAATAAACATGCTATAGGAAGCATATCAAAGCGTGCCATAATCAGGTTTAGACTAATCATAAGTTGATCACATTGTTCCTTTCCTATCAATTTCTTTCAGGGTATTTTGTACCTATGAGTTTAATCACATCTTAATTTTAGGTCATGGCTATCTTATAAGGGCATAAATTACCTTTAACCACTATTTATTTCACGTTTGATAAGTTCTTTATATTATTTTTCTTTCTTCTTTCAAAATACAATGTTGTTGGAGTCGTATTAATAAATAAATAAATAATAATTTAATATAAGTGAGAATATTAATATATAAATAAAAAAATAATAAATAATAAAGAAAATATAATAATAGTAAATACATAAAATAATCAATAATACAAAGAAGATAATAATAATTAATATATAAAATAATGAATAATAAAGTGAAGTTCTTATAAAGAAATAAAATAAGTTATAAAAATAGTAAGAATAAGTAAAGTTAACCAAAAAAAAAAATTGATTCAATGAAAAATTAAGACAAAAAAATAGAAGTTGGCATGAGGACACATGTATTGCATTCATGAAGATATCCTTTCCATTTCTAGAACAAATACGATTCTATTTAATGGATGAAAAAGGGGACGAGAGGCATTCATTCTTTCCAGTGGAGAATTATAGGAGAGTAGGATACACTAGATGCAGTAGTAGTTGCTTGAGAGCTTGAGGGTGACCAACTATCAAAAAATTTAGTACAATTGAGCCTACGTGGAGAGTCGTCCCCAAAACATTGTTGTGACCATTGTGATTCAAACAACACCACGACTCTGAAATCTCCAGTAAGATATATCTTTAGTTGATAAGTAAGTTTTCTCTTCTCACGATTTCATAAATTATATGCTAATTAGTTGAATATTTTTGTGTGTAAAAAGTATGTATGCTTTGATTTGGGCCATTACACATAGTGCCGAAGCGGGTTTCAACTCTATGTACATTGTAGGGTAATGTTTGAGATAAATATTTAATTAATTTTATCAATAACGAGAGATTTGAAAAATAAATACAATTATTTAAATTTTTAACATATATACATCATTCAAAGTAAAATATAACATTTTAAACCTATGGTCTATCATATTTTAACCCTGTTGTATATACTATTGAAATCCCGATGTAGCTCATCCCTAAAGTCCCTAAGCATTCACCCATCATTTGAATAAGTACTTGATAAGACCTACTAAGAGGAGTCGACTCGGGACATATTTGTTCGCACCCTGTAAGAGATGCAAGAGATAGAAAAACAATAGTATTCTTCTTGGCCCTTACGGTTCAATTTTCCACATCTTAGGTTCACTACAACATATTTATTTCTCCAATGAGTAGACTCGTCCTTTTGGGACTAAAAAGTAGATATTTAAAAATAAGGGGAATTTCTTCTTCTTGCTCTGAAAAACCTAAAAATCATGAAGAAATAAGTTTCTCTATCTCCTCCAAGATAGAGCACAATTTCATCTTCAGAACATATTTCCACGTTAACTGCCTCATATTTTTTCGGTGCATCTTTTGACAGATGAGCAACCTCTTTTGTGTTTGACTCAGGGCCCTTGCCTACGATATTTTTCCGACAAATTTGAAGACTTTCCCAGGCATTCAGTCAACGAAGGGCCTAAAGTGCCCATGTTTGAATCCCTCTTAGAAAGTTCATCACACAACTCCTAGATCTTTAGTTTATTCCATTCATTTGTGAACCTTGTTGAATTATATATATATATATATATATATTTGGTAGTTTAGACTAATCCTAAACCCACGGGTTTCAAATCGGTGACCTTGCATACAGAGTGTCTTAACATTGCACTCCATCACCGACTGATCTACACCACGTGGGCTAACTAATATTGTTTAAATTAACATATATACACTTTAATATATATGTGTGTGTGTGTGTGTGTGTTTTATTTTTGATTAATATATATAATTTTTTATAATTAAATTTATTAAATATGACAATAAGTCATCTTAAATTGAAAATATAGAGAAAATGAAAATGGAAATAATAGAAAATGGGAAAAAATCAAAATAAAAAAAAGTTAAATAAAAATGAAATAAAACAAAAAACAAAAAATTAGTAACTAATAGAAATGAAAGTTACTAACAAATTGATAATAAGACCTCAACCAATTACCCTACAAATAAATAAATTTAAATAATAATAAAGAAATGACAAAAAAATAATTCCAATATTAAACTATAAATAATGGGTAGAAATATTAAATAAAAACAAACTAATATGTATTCAAAGACAAAACTCAATATGCAACACAAATATAATAGTTTATCAGTTGTATAGTAAATTTTCATTTTATTCTTTTATAATATTTATAATAAATTTATTTTAAAAATAAAAGATAGAAAATATAAAAAAAAATCTACAAACACTTCTTAGTCTTTTCTTTTTTTTAATATTATATATATATATATATATATATATATATATATATATATATAGTGTGTATATGAAATGACAATGAAACACAACTTGTTTTGAAATTATTTTTATCGAAATATAAAATCTTTATTCCTTTTCATTAAAAAGTGACTTTAATTAAATTAACGTACTTTAACATAAGAAAATGATATTAGAAATTGGAGAGCGCATCCATTAAACACAGATACACACACAAATAAATTATTTTCTATATCAAATCACAGGAATACATTACAATATTTATAGTGCTGCTGAGATCCAACTAATTCCACTCTTGGAGGGGAGAAGTTGAGAGAATCTCTCAACATCCTCCAACACACCAAACCAATCCCTAATCTGTAGTATGAATATTAAATGAAGCGTTATCTCAAACACCCCCCCTTAATGCCTACATTACAGAAATGGAGAACACACTAATTTAATACAAACATTTGTCTGCCCTGGTCTTCATTAACATTTGTACCCACTCTGAGATCTCATAGACAACACTCTTTTCTCCACCATTTTCGAGCTACCATTCAACCCATTTAAAATACGTCTGTTTCTGACCAGCAATACTGAATTTGTAAGATCAAAGATTCTTGACACCCCCGAAGAAGAGTCTCGACACTAAACTATCCTATGGAAATATTTCCATCTGTGAAATAACCCCGAAGAATAAATTTCAACAGTCTATGGGAAAATATTCTAGATACAGAATATGATCAGTGATTAATCCTACAAAGTGACCTTTACACACAAGGATCTCATTGTATAACCTGTAACCGATGCTCTTGAAGCCCCGAGAAACAACAAAATCCATCAACATGTAACAAATTCACATAATCAAATTAGCCAATTGTTCTCTCGGCACCGAAGAACGTCGAGAACAACTAATTTAAATTATGCGAAATTGTTCATAGTTGGTTCTGCACTACAACTCTCACCAATAAAAAAATCATAATTCTACATATTAACAAGCTACACACTCCACCAACACAATTCTTCTTTGGCCAACATTTCCTGGCATTTTACATAAGAATCTTGACGCTGCAGACGCATCTATTGGTAAAATGTGGCTATAAATTCTTGTGCCTGCCTCTCAATTTCTGAGCACAAACAACAATTGGAACATATACTGATTCTGCAAAATGTTGCAGATGGAGATCCATGTACCCTATGTATGATCTCTAACCAAAAAAAAATACATTGGAGCAACCTTCCTTTGGTGGAGAGCAACGCACTCAGTCAGAGAACGAATCGCCAAAGGAGCTGGAACGAAGTATTCGGAGTCGGATGATGGCTCTACTTGACGGGGCTGATAAGGATCACCCTTTCAGCAATCCGTTCGCCGCCTCTGTAATCCCCTCTCACTATACTCCACATCCTGGCGGCCATGAATTCGACCTCCGTTATACGGCGTTATTTTATTTCCTCTCTAGTGAAGCGTATGTGAATCATAAGGAAATAGAACGATAATATATATTATAGCAAATTAAGGCTGAAATCATACGCCAATGGTGCTAGCATTTTATGCAAGTGGAAAAAATTTAAACGCATCCTTTTGCCCCACCAGAATGCATGGAATATTATACAACCGAACGAACGGAAGATTTCGTTCACCATGAGCACATATATTAAAGTATCTCTTCTATGATTTATTTTATGCGTAAAATGTGGATTCAACTGCAGAGATTGATACCTTAAAGAATGCTCCAATCATGAAGCTGCTATTTCAGCCGGATCAAAAGTCACGAATGACCTGTCATTTTCTTACGTGCAGAGGAGGCCAACGATTACGTTAAGCTTACCATTTCAGACTCTCTATCTGTGTCGGCTCTTGCTCCTAAGATCTGTTGCATTCATGACGCCCCGCTGTTCTCGGTGGTAAGAATGAGAATGCTGGCTTTCATGGCGACAGAATTGGATCCGACACCTTTATATCATTGTTTACCCATGCAAATTTCTCTCTCAACAAAATCGTAAAAGAAAACTACATCTGAAAATGCTCCACATTCGCAGTTCCGCGTCTCTAGTCTGCGTACCACTGAGCATACACAAAAATGATAATCAACGCTATGGCAAATCTAATTGTTTTGAATAAAATCTGTAAGGTAACCATCATCTAGTTTCCAATGAAAGTGATAAGATGCCAGCTAATTGTATGAAAAAATGTCTGCACCAGAGTTAGTCATCTAATGGACTAAGCTCATAGTGGGATATGCCCAAAACGGATTCTTTAGTTGGCTTTCAAACTTTTTATTTTTGGCCAAATCCAACGCCCGAGAGTGAAGCCGAATCACATCACCATTGCCAGCGTTCTCAGCTTCTCGCTGTCACAAGACATGATCAATATAAACAAAAAAAAAACAAATTAACAACACTCATACAAAAATACACCGAATTGAGCTATTTACAAAAAAACAAAGCCACAGATCTTTTTCATCTCTCTGGGCTCTCCCTGGAGGGAGTCAAGCCCACAGTGGCTCTGATACCATATTAGAAATTGGAGAGCGCATCCATTAAACACAGATACACACACAAATAAATTATTTTCTATATCAAATCACAGGAATACATTACAATATTTATAGTGCTACTGAGATCCAACTAATTCCACTCTTGGAGGGGAGAAGTTGAGAGAATCTCTCAACATCCTCCAACACACCAAACCAATCCCTAATCTGTAGTATGACTATTAAATGAGGCATTATCTCAAACAAATGAGTAACTTATGTAATTTTGGATGTTCCATCAATTAAACATATACAAAAGGAAAATTTATTTTGAATTTTATGTTTGTAGTTAAGGTGTAAGTTATTAAAGATATCAAGGCCGTGTTGAATTTCATTTCAACTTTGTATATTGTTATGTAGATAAATTAACTTGTATAACAATGATGTAAATACGATGGAATTTAGTTTTGATATGAGATGATATAAGATGGATTCATGGTGGTGTATGTGATTAAGTCATAAATAATAGGTATTATGTTGTATGGCATCAAAAGAACAATAAAATTGTTTAATTATACATCTTGATATTTATTTATGAAAATTGACATGCTATAAAGAGTGTATTAAAGGGTGTTATGATTTAATCATAAGTTGATCAAATTGTTTTTTTTCTATTAATTTCATATAAATATGATGAAATTTAGTTTTGATATAAGATGGATTCATGGTTCAGATATATATGATTAAGTCATAAATAATAGGTACTAGGTTTTATGGCATCAAAAGAACAAAAAAATTGTCTAACTATACATCTTGATGTCTACGTATGAAATTGACATGCTATAAGGAGTGTATCAAAGGGTGTTATGATCATCCTTAGACTAATCATAAGTTGATCAAATTACTTCTTTTATATCAATTTCATTTAGGGTATTTTGTACCTATGGGTTTAATCATATCTTCATAAGGGCATAAGTTGCATTTAATCATTGTTTATTTCATGCTTGATCAAAATTTTATACTAATTTTATTCTCTTTAAAAAAGAAATGTCTTTTGAGCGGTATTAATGTATATATTAGTAAATAGATCAATATATTAATAAATCAATCAATAATTAAAATAATAATAATAAATGAAATAATAAGCAATAAAAAGTAAGAATATTAATATATAAATAAAGAAAATAATAAATAATAAAGAAAATATAATAATTGTAAATAAATAAATGAAATAATGAATAGTAAAGTGAAGTCCTGAATAAATAAATCAAAATATACTATAAAAGTAGTAAGAATAAGTAAAGTTAACCAAAAAAAAAAAAAAGGAATAAAATAAGACAAAATCAAATTAACAAAAAATGAGTTAAGTTAAGACAAAAAATAGAAGTTGGCTACATAGATTATGTGCATGAAGATTCCCTTTCCGTTTTTGGAACAAATTGTTTTATTTAATGGATGAAAAAAGGGATGAAAGACATTCATTCTTTCCACAGGAGAGGAGGATACACTCATTGTAGTAGTTGATTAAAATCTTAGAGGTGATCAACTATATAAATATATAGTACAACTGAGCCTACGGTTGAGAAGAAAGTTGTCCCCAAAATGCTGTTGTGGTCACCGAGATCCAATTAGCACCAAGAATAAGAGATCTCCACTAAGATATATCTTCACTTGATAGGTAAGTATTCTCTTCTCATGTTTTTGTAAATTATATGCTAATCGGTTGAATATTTTTGTGTTGATTATTAATAGCATTAATAGCATGAATTGATGTAAAATGTTTGTGTTTTAACTCTAGGTTGTTACAGTGGTGGGAATTAAAGATCGAGGACTTTGCTAGGATTAATAATCCAATGCTAGACTTGACCTCAATTTTCATTTCCCTCAATAATTGTAAGTGTTATTCATTAACATAAGCATATCATAGCATTACTTAGAAGAAAGAGAGATTACACAACTACACCCATTATCAGGCAAACTGATAACACAATAAGGATTTCCTAGTGAAATTGGTCTTCGTTGGGCATCCAATGTTGAAAGGAATTATCATATGTAATTAATTATTAAACCTAATGTGAGTTGAAATCCTCATAAACTCCCATTCCTATAAAAAAACAACCATATAGATGCCCATGTTGTCAAGGTTCAAATGTACCCCCATTTACTCGATTCAATGCTACTATTAGCATTGAAACTTCGTAATTTTTCTCTCTTTCTGGATCTTTCTCTCACACAAACACACCTCCCCAACACACAAACATTTTGCATGACAACTAAATATGTTGTATAGGGGATTTATGTATAATCTAAAAATTGTTGGACTAATTAGAAAAAATAAATACTAAATGTTTAATTCTTTTTCTAACTTATTTTTGTTTTTCTGTATGATGCGTTTACTAGGAAAACCCATTGAGAAATCCGCCTCATTTCAGAGATGGTTCTTAGGATAAGCAAGCTTTTGTAAAAGCTTCAATATTTCGTATATCACTTATGAGAATAGAACATGGGTGGGAAGTATAATTCTTCATCATACAACAACTGAAGTTAGAATTTGTTAACCATTTTATTTATTTATTTATGGGAATACATATCTTAAAAAACCCCAGTGGACTTTTCCTCATTTCAAATACGACACTTAAGGTAAATTATATTTTGTAAAAAATTTAGGCTTCGTTAACATATCACTCAATTCAAGTAAGGGAAAACTAAGTGGTTAAGATGGGTTGTTAATTCCCTCTCCATCTGGGTTCAAATCCATAAAATAACATGTTAGACCTACTGTGATGAGGCTAGAGGAATAGGCAACCCCATGGAGTCATCATTTCGTTCATATTCAATACATGACATCTTGATTCTTGCTAAGTCATATATTCCTAGTATATTTGACATATAGGCTGATCGATATACTATTGGTATTAATAGTGATAGCCATACTCTTGGTATTAATAGTGGCAAGCCATAAGGTTTGATCTTGGGCCTTGCCCATATTACTCCAGCTGCTCGATATACTATTGGTATTAATAGTGATAGCCATACTCTTGGTATTAATAGTGGCAAGCTAGAAGGTTTGATCTTGGGCCTTGCCCATATTACTCCAATGTGTTACTGATTCACAATGGTTAAAAAAACATATCACTCAAAATAATAAATATAAATAATAAGGATAATAATCCTTCCTCCTAACCATTTAAACTAAACCTAAATTAAAAAAAACATTATTTATAAAAAATAGATTTTTATTTTAAAAAGATTATGCTTTATATTTTGTTATAAGTTTAACATTTTTTTATAAAACATTGTAACAATTTGGTTTGCACATTGAACTGATGGAAAATATAACTAGTTAAAATGTCTCTTAACTAAATTCCACGTTGAATTTTTTTTTTTTCATTGTAGCATTTTAGGTTTCATACTTATTCTTGTAAAATAAATGATTAGTTCATTCCCCTCATGAAAAATACCCATCATATGACATAGGCAAAATGTTAAAATCATATCTTCAAACCACAATAACTAATGTACAAAACAATGATATGTGGAGAAATAATTTAAATTGATACACATCACAAGTGCATGATGCATGATAATTATGCGTAGGAATAACTATTGAATTATAATCCCTATTAGCCTAGAAGTTAGATTGACACTCAGTAGAACCCAACAATTTGCTAAATATTTGATGAATATTTCTTCCATGCAAATTATATAAATATCCATACCATATTGCTCTAATTAATGGAGCTTGTTGTTAGTGACTAATTATTATAATCTAATATTGACTAACATTATAGAAGCTAGGTTTTGGTTATGGAGATTAGCACAAGAGAAAATGGCAATGCATTCATAACTAACATTTGCACCAAAAGGTACAAAGGACACGACAATAGCAGTGTAGATGAATGTAGAGTGACATGGAGGTATTGCTACAGGAAAAAAGGATGTGGATGTGGAAAGTGTTGTTCCTCTGGAGACAACTCCTGGCTGTGAGGAAACCAGTGTCGAGGACATCTAAAGATTGATGAAGGACTATTAAAATAAATGGATGGAGGTATGGGCCATGAGGCTTGCAACAAAACTTCTAATTATGAAACCCTAGCCTCCAAAACAGGATGACTAGAAAACTTTGAGGATTGAAGGGCTTTTGAGTTGAAGGAGTGGTTTGAGGAGAAATAAAGAAGACAAAGTTTATATCCAAGCAATTAAGAATCTGAATATAACTTCTGCAGAAGAAATAATGAAAGAGAAAGAATCATGAATGAATTTCCAACATGATATAGCACCCTTTAAGGCTTCTTCTATTGAAGACACAACATTAGTAAATATGTTAATAAAAAAAAGCCAATATCTTTATTACACTTATACTAGTAGAGAAAATACATTAATGGAAAAAATAACAATACATGAAAAAAAAAACATATATACAATTACCCAAAAATAAAATCAAATTGCTCCGTATTCTTTGATTTCAATTTTTTTTTTACTTACAAAAGAGTCCTGAGTTCAACACTCCCAACCCTTACAAAATGTAATTCTCAGACTTTTATTTTCCCATCGTCTAAGTGCCTTATAAAACTAACTTATACATAGTTACCTTAGTGTCTCTTTTCATAACTAATAGTTCTTTCATTTTAATACATGGGGAGTTATTTTAGTCTTTTGGAATGTTTTTATAATTTTAATATTATATATATAATATCAATTCCTATCTTTTATATTCCAGCAATACAATAAACCCTCCTTTTAATTTGGTTATGTACATCTGATATTGAAAATATCTCTGAATTTTGAACCATACAATATGTGATTTGGAGTGTAATGAAGATATGTGTGGGTATCTTCAAGATACAGTCACAAAGTACATTCGAGTTGAAGTGGATGCATGAGGGCCCAGGTGATGGTTTTGAGAAACCGTTTTCTGCCCTCGAGACCACCCTTGGAAGTTTTCAGAAACCACGAGTGGTGATGTTGAGATCAATTGAGGCCGTTGATCTCTTTGATGATAAGTTTGAAGAAACCCGCTACTCGAGACCACTCCCCATCTTAACTGTCATGCATTTTGTCCTCCCGGGTTAACATTGGTTCCTAGCGTAACCACTATGGGCCATCGATTGAAAAAGGTCGTTAGTCTCTATTATTTAACTTCCACTAAAGGTCGAACTCCTCTTCATATTTGATTTTATCCTAGTTTTTCCTGCCTGGAAGACCCATTATTTTATTCATCCTTCAATAGAATAAAAAACAGAAGGAACTCCAAAATGAGCTTGCACAGGTGCCTTGACTGCTAGCGGATCTGTAAGTTGTGTAACCATAGATTTGGAATAAATACAAATACAATTTTTTCAATAGATGAAATGTTATCCTTATGAAGTATGTCACTCCGACATTACAACCTTTGATGAGACCCAGCGTTTCCTGGCGTTATATTATATATAAATAGAAATCCTTCGTGGAAAATCTTCTACATCAATTGAACTGTTTTTGTCAACAATTATGTTAAATATGCAACTTTGTAAAATGGGATTTTGATTGAGGATTTGTGGGATATGTTCATGAATTAAAAGAAATGGATATTAGGCCTTTCAATCCCAATATTTTTACAAATAACTTTTCTGCATAAAATCCAAAAACAACAAAATCATTTGAAACATAATTTTGGCCCATAAGATTTTAAGAAAGATTATAACAATTTCATTTTCTCTTGTTCTCATTATTGCTGCTACAAGATTGTTCAGTAGAATTGTGTGGTTGTTTTTGTTACATAGCTATAAAAAATCCTTTAAAAAACCATTCCTATCATCTTCACGAAAATCAAGAAAGTCTACCTCAAATTCTGCAAATTCGATCCTGTGTTTGAGTTTTCTTTTAAGGTATTCGACATTCTAGCTGTGGAAGACAGAACTACAACATATTGGCTACCACTAGGGACAATGCTTTTCCCACAAAGCGCTGAGAACTGCAGGACAATAGCCTATTTTTGGCATGGAGTCAAACCCAATTCTGAAAACTGAAGTCTGAAATTTCTCAAAACTGGTTTCAACTGGGACTGATTCTCTTATTCACCATCTGAAAAACTAAACTGAAATATTGTGTCTAAAATTAAAATGGTCAACACCTAAGCTTATTGTATGTACAGTCTCCTAGTTATATATATATATATGGCTGAATTCCTTCAAGTTCACCATCTGAAACACCTAAGCTTATCGTATGTATAGTCTCCTAGTTATATATATATATGGCTGGCTGAATTCCTTCAAGTTCACCATTTGAAAAACTAAACTGAAAAATGGTGTCTAAAAATAAAATGCTCTAACACCTAAGCTTATTGTATGTATTGTCTCCTAGTCATATATATGGCTGAATTCGTTCAAGTTCACCATCTGAAAAATTGTGTCTAAAAATAAAATGCTCAACACCTAAGCTTATTGTATGTACAGTCTGCCTTCCAGTGATACCAAGACAACATTTGAGTGTTGGATCTAATGCCAATTCCCTGAACTGTTAAAAGGAGTAAGTGTAGAAACGAAAGATATTGATGAATATGTGTAGATATATGTTCAGGGAAACATTTTCACAAGATACTTTCATTTAGGATCATAAAATGTATAGGAGAAAATATCTTCTTAATCGGCAACTTCAATCTTCTCTTTGGGTTGGGATGTATAACAACCGGTTTCTTTGCAGAATATATGTTCGTATAATTTCTTGTTAAGTTCTTCACACACCTTTGCTGATGCCACATTAATTTGATATGAAAATTTTGGAGTATTTTTGACAAGTTGCTGATTTTTATTTATTTTTTCTGGAAATTTCACCATTGTTAACCAAAGTCTATGTACCATTATTTTTTATAATGGAATCTTCAAGAAATCCTATATAAAAAATATATTCATGAAGTAGAAAAATAATGGATTGTATATGTGAAAATATTTTGTGGCAAAGTTATTTGACACCTTTGAAAAATCTGATTTGCAAGCTATGAGATCAAAAGAAGTGGAAACATATGAAGATGATATATCTTCATTTTCTAAAATTTAAAAACTTTAACCTGATGGTTGTTGTTTAGATCCATCCTCTTGCTGATTTATTTCCATATTTTCCTAGAAATTCTAATATGGAATCTTCCCACATGCCCAAAGGTTATCCTCAATCTCTTGAGCATTAATGAACATTTTTTCCAAGGTTTTGGATCCCCTCTCCTTGAGATAAGATGCTACATTAGGAGGAAGGGCTGCTAATAGTATATTGTGGCATCAACCTCAAAAGGGAGAATTTCTTTGGGTATGCTGAAGTAAAATCTTAGAAATCTCATGTTGAATTTGCTTATTGTTCCATTGCTTCTCCTATGCATTGCTTACAATTCTGAAAGAGATTGCTCATGAGATTTGTGAATTTCTTTGGGTATGCTGAAGTAAAATTTTAGAAATCTCATGTGCTTATTGTTCCATTGCTTCTCCTATGCATTGCTTACAATTCAGAAAGATATTGCTCATGAAATTTGTGTTCACCCCAGTACATTAGGAAAATATCTTGAAATTCTTTCCATGAATTAATTGTATTTAGCCTTAAACATTGAAACCGTTCTTGATCATATCTCTTTAATGAATGAAAAACAACCTCAAAACCACATCTTCATGAATAATTTCAAAACTATCCAAAAATAATTTGAAATCCAACACATGTTTCTCTGTTATAATACAATATCTGTTATAATACAATCTTCTCCATTGAAATGAGGCAAACATTTAAAACATATTAGAGGGTAATCATGAAGAACAGGTGGCGGCCTCAAGGGCTTAAAAGTTTCCCAGATTTTGGATTGAATATCAATGGGTTATTTAGAAGGCACCAGTAACTGTCAAAGAAGATGATGAACCATAATTTTTATGTTGAAGCTTGTAATATTGGTTATTCTCATGGGGGATTGTAATGCAAATGGTATTTTGATCTTTTAACTCCAAGGAAGGAAAGAAATAAATATTTACAATACATGAAGAAG
Source organism: Pinus albicaulis (assembly GCA_034641835.2). NCBI lineage: Eukaryota > Viridiplantae > Streptophyta > Pinopsida > Pinales > Pinaceae > Pinus > Pinus albicaulis. Next base: position 617,739,202 of record CM076570.1, on the reverse strand, counting down.
ATGAATTCTCTTTCTTCAATGAAAAATGCACAATTAAGGGTTTAGACCGATCATAATATACAAGAAATGAAATGATCCTCTTTACATGTATGATAAAATAGATAACATAAGTGGTAACAAAGAATCAAAATTATTTTAAAAATTTTAGCATCTGGTACATGGTCTTTCTATGTCGCCTCTTCATTTTTTGTTAGAATTTTTTTTCTCTTCAATAAAATCTTTTTTAGTAGAGTTGCTAGATGAATATTAACAACCAAGATTTGATATCTAAATGTTATTCTCCATCAATAAATAGATCTCATTACCTAGGGAAAATACCTTCATTTCTCCTCTCCTCAACAACGACACCAATTTGATGTTGTTCCCCTGGAGACAATTCATTGTTGTGAGGGAACTAGTGCTTGGGACATTTAAATATTGATGAAGGACTCTTAAAATTAGTGGTTGGAGGGACAATCCATGAGGCTTGCAACACAATTTCTAATTCTGAAACCCTAGCCTCCAAAACATAATTTCTAAAAAAAATTGAGGATTGCAGGTTCTTTGGGTTGAAGGAGTGGTTTGAGGAGAAATAAAAAGGACATAGTTTATATCTAGGAAATTAGGAATCTGAATGTAACTTCTGCAGAAATAATAATGATGGGTGAATTTCCATCATGGTGGAGCACCCTTTAAGGCTTCCTTAAGTAATATTTGTAGGTACTCTCTGCTAAGGAAACAACATTATTAAATATGCTAATAAAAATAAGCCAACAACTTCATTACACTCACATTGACAGAGGAAAAACATTATTGGAAAAAATGACAATATAGTAAAGAAAACATTCCTGCAATCACCCAAAGTTGGAATCAAACTACTATGTATTCTTTGATTTTAGAGATATTTTCTTATTACAAGGGAGTCATGTCTCTAGCACTTCCAACCCTTACAAAATGTAACTCTCAGACTTTTACTTTTCCCCTAGTCTATCTGTACAAGAATTGGTTACATAAATAACTTAAAGATGGTTACCTAACTATCTCTTTTCACAAATAATAGTTATTTCTTTTTAATACATGGGGATTTATTTTAGTCTCTTGGAATGTTTTTATGATATATATATATATATATATATATATATATATATATATATATAAGTTCATATCTTTTATATTCCAACAATACAATAAACCCTCCTTTTAATATGGTTCTGTACATTTCATGTTAGAAATATATCTAAATTTTGAACCATAAAAAATGTGATTTGGAGTGTAATGAAGATATGCATGGGTCCCTTCAAGATACAGTTACAAAGCACATTCGAGCTAAAGTGGACACATGTGGGCCCAGGTGATGGTTTTGAGAAACTATTCTCTGACCTTGGGACCACCCTTGGTGGTTTCCGGAAAGCAAGAGTGGTGATGTCAAGATCAATCGAGGTTGTTGATATCTTTGATGAGAAATTTGAAGAAACCTGCCACTCGGGACCACTCTCCATCTTAACTATCGTGCATTTTATCCTCTTGGGATACCATTGGATCTTGGAATAATTGTTATGGGCCATCGATAGAAAAGGATGTAGTCTCTATTATTTAACTGCCTCTAAAGGTAGAATTCCTATTCCTCTTGGATTTGATCCTAGTTTTTACTACCTCGAAGACCCATTATTTTATTGATCCTTCAATAGACTACAAAACAAAGGGCACTCCAAAATGAGCCTGCATAGTTGCCTTAACTGCTAGTGTATCATAGGTTGTGTAACGATATATATGGAATCATACAACATTTTCAATAGATGAAACATTATCCATACAAATTCTGTTACTCTGACATTATAGGCTTTGATGAGACCCAGTGCTGCCTGGATTTATCTTATATACCAGCCTAGATCCATCTTAACTCTGGATCTATCAAGCGCCGAGAGGGATCAAATATCTCGAGGTGCAAACCTCTTTTTTGAGTGCAAAACATGAGGAAAGGTTTGCACCTCAAGAGATTTTATCCCTCTCGACGCTTGATAGATCCCGAGTTAAGATGAATCTAGGCTGGTTTCAGTGGTGTGTAGCCAAGGAAAATATATCGAACATATGATTAATTTTATCAATAATACGTAAATACATCTAATATAAATACAATCATTTTATATATGCTAAATATGTCTGATATTTATCTGGTCATTCTAATTTTAAAATTTGCTTAGATACCTCATTTTGTTGAGATGATGAATATTGTTAATAACTTTAATGATGAAATAAAAATTTTGAATGCAAAGTGACAATGTACTAGTGTTGAAGGATAGAAAATGTGAATAATAAGAATGCAATCAATTACAAATAGTCTTCATTGTGATCAATCTCAAATTATTTTCTTCTACTATTCTTATTGTCACCCTTGATAGTTTTGTCATCTTTTCATATCGATTATATGAAAATGACAGTTGAAATCATAAACCATTTAAATATTTAGCTTGAACTATTATACTAAACATCATATATTGTCTCTCTTGCTCTTCAATGTCAATAGGTTGAATTACTATAACACAAAAATCAATGTACATCGTCAATAATTTTGTGTTCTTACACTGATATCAATCCACAATGTTAATCCAATCACTTTAAAATTAATGTACCCTCAATGTACATCCAATTACACCAAATTAGAAACTAACGTCTACACTGAAATCAATGCGTCTAATGCAAACAATAAAAAATATTAGAAAACAACATCTACACTCAAATTAATGCATCTAATGCAGGTAATCAAATAGAATTAGAAATCAACATCTACAATGAAATCAATGTATCTAGTGAAATTAACCAAATAATATTAGAAACCAACATCTTCACTGAAATCAATGCATCTAGTGCAAGCAATCAAATAGGATTAGAAATCACCATCTACACTAAAATCAATGCATTTAGTGAAAGAAATCAAATAGGATTAGAAATCTCTATATTGGAATCAATCCATCTAGTGCAAGCAGTCAAATATAATTAGGAATCAACATCTACAGTGAAATTAATGCATCTAGTGCAAGCAATCAAATAGGATAATAAATCACTGTCTACACTAAAATCGATGCATTTAGGGCAAGAAATCATATAGGATTAGAAATCATCTACATTGAAATCAATGCATATAGTGCAAGCAATTAAATATAATTAGAAATCAACATCTAAACTAAAATAAATGCATGTAGTGCAAGCAATAAAAATGGATTAGAAATCACCATCTACACTGAAATAAATTCATCTAGTGGAAGAAACCTTATTCCCTCTCCCCCCCTCAAACTACATCTCTCTTTCCCTCCCTCTCTCCACTCTCTCACATCCTCCCTCTTCCTTCCCCTCTCTCCATTTCTCTCCCACATCACTATCTCTCTCTCTCTTCACCCTCCAACTTTGTTACTATATCCCTCCCTCTCTCCTTCTCTCCTCACTTCTCTCCATATATCCTTCTTTGTCTCTTTATCTCACCCCAAAACATATACACTCTCACTCCATCTCTCCCTTGTCACTTAATATCTCCCTCCACTTCTCATGCTCTATGTATTTCTTCTTCCCTCCCTCACTACCCCTCCAACTCCATCTCTCTATCCCTCGATCTCTCCTTCTATCTCCCTCCGTCTCTCCTCCTCCCTCTCGTCCTCTCTCTCTCTCTCTCTCTCTTTTCCCTCCAATTTTCTCTCTCCCCCCATCACTCTCTTCCTCTCTCTCAAGTCCCCTCTCTTGTCCTTCCTCTCTCGCCCATTCTCTCCTACCTTCCTCTATCTTTTCCCCTCTCTCTCTCTCTCTCTTCCATCCAATTCTCTCTCTCTCTCTCAAAATCTACACTAAAATCAATGCATATAGTGCAAGAAATCAAATAAGATTAGAAATCACCATCTACAATGAAATCAATGCATCTAGTGCAATAAATCGTCTTCCCTCTCTCCCCCCTCCAACTCCATCTCTCTTTCCCTCCCTCTCTCCACTCTCTCACATCCTCCCTCTCTTCCTTTCTATCCCACATATATCTCTCTCTCCCTCTCCCTCTCTCTCCCTCTCTTCACCCTTAAAATCTGTTGCTATATCCCTCCCTCTCTCCTTCTTCCCTCATTCCCTCCATATCTCCTTATTTTTCTCTTTATCTCACCCCCAAAAATACACACACTCTCTCTATTTCGCCCTTGTCATTCCCTCTCTCTCTCCACTTCTAACTCTATGTATTTCTTCCTCCCTCCCTCTCTCACTCTCCAACTCCATCTCTCTACCCCTCCCTTTCTCCTCCTCTCTCTATTCCTTCCTCTCATACCTACCTCTCTCTTCCCCCATCTCTCCCTCTCTCTCTTTTCCATACAATCATCTCTCTCTCTCTCTTTCCGCCCTCTAATCCTCTCTCTTCCCCCATCACTCTCTTCCTCTCTCTCTCAAGTCCTCTGTCTCGTCCTTCCTATCTCTCTCTCTCTTTATCTCTCTATTTATTTTCCATCCAATCATCTATCTCTCTCTCTCTTCTCCCTCTAATCCTCTCTCTTCCCCCATCACCTCTTAAACTATGTTACTATATCCCTAACTTTCTCCTTCTCTCTCCTTCTTTCCTCCCTTCTCTCCATCTCTCTTTCTTTGTCTCTGTATCTCTCCCCTAAATATACAAACCCTCTCTCCATATCTCCCTTGTCTCTTCCCCTCTCTCTCCACTTCTCACTCTCTATGTATTTCTTATTCCCTCCCTCTATCCCCCTCCAAATCCATCTCTCTATCCCTTCCTCTCTCCTCCTCTCTCTCAAGTCCCCTCTCTCGTCCTCTCTCTCTCTCTCTCTCTCTCTCTCTACCTTCCAATCCTCTCACTATCTCCCTCCCTCTCTCCTCCTCTCCCCCACCTCCATATTTATGTCTCCCTCTTCCTCTCATACCCTTTTCTACCTCTCTCACTCCTCTTCCCCCCTCTCTCTCTTCATTCCTCCTCTCCCCTCTACTTGAGTTTATCCCCATCTCTCCCTTCTCACTCCCCATTATCTCTCCTCCCCTATCACTCTATATCTTTATTCTTCCCTTCCATATATATCTAGAGTTAATATATATCATGATATATTCATGTATATTATAATATAACAGATTTAATATTGTATTAATCCAAAGTTATTAAATATAATAATATTAATATGAATATTATATTTACTAATAATAATATTAATCTTTTAATATTAATATTAGGTCTAATAATGTGGATTTTTTTTTTGCATGGTATTAATAATAATTTGGCCCATAATATAAAGAGGTTTATGGAGTAAATATAAAAATATGTTTTATTTATTTACCATGGTATTGGGCTCATAGGCTTGGTATATAACTAGATGTTGATTTATAATGATATTTGATATGTTTTTATATATTTAACATGCCTCTTTATATCTCTTTTATATTGATTTATTTATTTACCATACCTCTTTTATATATATGGTATTTAGCCCATGGTATTAATAATAATTTGTCCCATGGTATTTGGCCTATAGGTTTCACCTAAATAAAACCTATTTTTTTAAGTTCGTGTAAATATAAAGAGGTTTATGGAGTAAATATAAAAAGATGCTTCATTTATATTTAGATCAAAAATGTTAAATTTTGAACATTACATTTACTTTTACATGTTTAAGTTTTTACCTGAGATCTACCCCCATATTGGATTGTAGAGATAATACATATTTATATTTTAATAGTTAATATTAGCCTATTAATAAGGTTAAAAAGTTATATATAATATAAAGAGTCAAGTTATATATTCTTCTAGGGATTTTACTTCCTCTTCTGCGGCAACTCTTCTTCTGTGGCACATGTTCTTCTGCGCTTCATATTCTTTCTGCAACACATACTGTTCTGCGGATTCTACTTCCTCTTCCGCGGCACATATCTTCTGCGGATTTGATAGATAGATAAGCACTATCTCCTGCGGCACATATCTTCTACGACACATATCTTATGTGGATTTTATAGACAGATAAGCACTATCTCCTGCGGCACATATCTTCTGCGATAACTCGCATATCTTTTGTGGCGTCTATTCTAAAAACAACACTCACCCTCTCCCGTTTTAAATAGACCTCCCTCTGCACCTTCTTCTACACATATTAATGTTTGCACCCACGCTTTGAATAATCACGCGTCTTAATTGACCAATTATTAGTCATCATCTTATTCTTTCACACTCATGATATCAAATCATTGTCCATTCTTCTTCGTCTGTGTTCGCCAACCATTGTGGGCTCTGAACTTCTGCAGTCTCTACGCATTATTCTTTGCTTAATAGGCAAGAATTGTAAACAATGCCCGCTGTATTATATTGGTTTTTCGGTTTTCTTGGTTCGCATATCTTCTGTGGTGGTTCACATATCTTTTGCGGTAGCTCGCATATCTTCTGCAATCTTCTTGGTTCACATATTTTCTGAGGTGGTTCACATATCTTCTGTGGTCTTTTGTTCCATGCAGAAGGGGTATCAACATCATTGTCTATGATCTATGGTCCTCTGCGGTTGGTAGGGTGACTTATAACACGGTGCGGTTACGTGAGTTATATAATAAATCTAAGTATCGGTAATTTATAAAGCTGCGGTTCTTCACCTTTGGGTCTAGTATGGCTCCCAGCTTCGCGAAGTTAATTGCCGACCGAGTTCCGTCTGCCTCTAAGAGTCAAGCTTCTGCCCATATTGTCCGTGAATCCCCAACTCCCACTATGCAGGTGGTAAAGGTCTCACTGGACGAGGCCTTGAAGTTTTCTGAAAGTACCTTAATCTGCCGGTTTAATGGCTTTTGGCCACGACTAACAGCTCTCCACAGTTGGATCTCAGAGGTATGGAAGCCTGTCATTTTTGATGAAATTAATATCTACCCTTATGCTAAGGGTTTCTTTATAGCAGATTTTGAAAACTCTGAAAGCAGACAATGCATTTTAGATTCCGGCCCTTGGTTTTGGGAAAAATCGGGCCTATTCATGAAGCCATGGAACCCATCATTCGATCCCTCAACAACAGTCATAACCTCAGCACCAGTTTGGGTTAGATTTCCAAACCTACCTTTGCATCTCTGGAATCTCTCCTCGCTAAAAGCCATTGGAAATGCAATTGGGAAATTTTATTGTAGGTGCCTAGAAACAGAGGTATATGTCAAAACCACCTATGCACGCATCTGCGTAGAAATGGACTTCAGCGCCAGATTCCCAGCTGAAATAATCATAAAAGGAAAAGAATATGTATGGAACCAGAAACTCGACTATGAAAGTGTCCTATTTAGATGTTGATCTTGCTTTGAGATAGGCTATCTCGCCAAAAATTTCCCAAAAGTCTCCCACACAAATTTTGATAGGAAGAATCACCATAGATCTACATGGTGGGAAGGAGCACAAAAGGAACATTACACTTTTATCAAGGAAGAATACTCTCCAGAAAACTCTGAATCGCAAGAAATCAGGCAAGAAAAAAACAACCCTCAAGACAAGCAGGGGGAAAGCCCCGCCCAACAACAAAAAAATGAACTCGACAACCCCTCAAGCATCAACAAGTATGAGAATTTGAATGTCGCGCAAAATAAATCTTCATTTAGCAGCAAAGAAGATCTCCCATATCCTGAAGATAAGACACCGGTGTCCCAAGAATCAGAAGAGATGAAGGAGGTGCAAGATAAAGGAAGTTGGAAGACCGTAGAGAAGAAAAAGAAAGCTACAACACCAATCTCGCCAAGAAAGATGAGAAGCCAGATAATTAAGAACTGAGAAGATTATAGGTCAGATAGACCAAAGTTTTGGTCTTAGTGGACACTAACCATCATCATCATCATCATCATATGATTTAAGATTAAATTTAATGTATTGGCCGACATTGGTGAAAATTATTTTTATTATTTTTTTAGGACGTGGCAGACTTAAGAATGCGCCTCTCAGCTCAATAAATAGAAATCCTTAGTGGAAAATATTTTACATCAATTGAATTGTTCCTGTCGAAAATTATGTTAAATACGTAACTTTGTAAAATGGGATCTTGATTATCGATTCGTGGGCTCTATTCATGAATTAAAAGAAGCATTTCAATCTTAATATTTTTAACACAAAAATCATTTGAAACATAATTTTGGCCCATAAGATTTTAGGATAGATTATAAAAATTGCATTTTCTCTTGCTCTCATTATTGTTGCTACAGGATTGTTCAGTATAATTGTGTGGTTATTTTTGTTGCAGAGCTATAAAAATCCTTTCAACAACATTCATATCATTTTCAAGAAAATGAAGAAAGTTCACCTTAAATTCTGCAAATTCGATCATGTGCTCGAGTTTTCTTTTAAGGTCGTTGACATTCCAGCTGTGGAAGACTGTGCTACAACAAAAGGCATGAGGAATCAAGAGGCGAGTGGTGGGGATAATTAGAAGGAATTAGTAAAGTAGAGAGTTGTATGTGGGACATGGTTGTGTTATCAAAATATGGGAGTTGTCAGGGCAATCAAATGCCTTCATAGAAGCACCGAGGAGATAGAGATAGACACAAACTAATAGGGAAGACAATGAATCAAACAAGTAAATACTTAGATTTTTTTTTTTTTTGAAATAGTGAGACGAAAGTGGAAGAATACATCTATGGAAATTTTGACATGCACCCTATCACATAGATTTTATATTATTATGTTTTTCTCAATTCACGAGCTCATCAAGTCCCCACTCTTCACCAACTCTTCATCTATAAGAGGTGTATCCATGGAATGGCATTGAAAGTAGCAGAATAGTTTGTCATTACATCGATAGTGATGTGTTTTTGCCGCATCCAAATTTTCAGAAACATATACATGGTAGAACTTGTCAACATGATTAAGCACACAATTTTTGGTTGATTCCTTGATTACTAAAACTAGCTTATTGCTGCCTATTGGAGTACCTATATCTATAAAATCATCAATTCAAGAAAGTCTGGAATTTAATTTCTTAAAGTTGCACAATGTATGAGCTTATTTCCTATAGATTCAAGAAATTTCCTATAGATTCAAGAAGTGCTTCAATGATGACCTAATGCAAAATGTCATTTGTTCCAATTTCTTATTTGGTTACCAAGAATGTTCCAAAATAAACTGCAAAAACCTTAGCAATTCATAGGACAAACCACTATTTGGGTGAATTTGAACTCTACCTTTATAAAGTTGTCCCTTTATAAATTTGCAATGACATATTATTGGTTTGTGCCATAATACGTTTCCAAGTCACGGATAAGGATATCTTTTTTATCACTCCTAAAATGGGGCTTTGAACAAATCTTATGAAGCACCCTGAACATATAAATAAGGGCTTGGAAAATGGGCTAATTCATATCGACTATTGTTATTATGTAGCTTTTTATGCCACTCCTCCATCGACCATGAAAGATAAAACAAATATATTGAGGTTTGGAATTATAATGGCTTGCATTGTCAAATCTTTTGGCCCAGGGTAAATGCTCTTGTGATTATCCATATACGATAACCCTAATACAAGAAACATTTGAAAGATTCTAAAACTAGCCAACGTAAAATTCCCCTTATATAATTGTTCCAAGGAGAGGCTCCAAAATACTAATTAGGAATTTTGGGTTAACATGTAGTAGAACGATGAATTATCTTAAAGATATTTGGCTCAACTCTTCCCATATTTCACTTATTTCCTTGGCTACATAGTAGAAAACTTACAATATTTCTCCTTATGCTAGCCTTAGTTACAACTATTTGGCATTTCTAAAAATGATAAAAATACAAATATCTGGCATTTCTAAAAATACCTATGTGCAGTTAATAATTTCAACCCTTTAATAAATGACCTTAGTGGGCTTGGACCATGAAAATTCACAAGAAACACAATTTTCAAGCTATCTTCCGAGGTGCCATCTTCCAGTTCGCCAGTTTTCCATATTTGGGTTGTTTATTTAACACTATCATCCTATATTAACAAGTCCAAAAAAAATTCCACTGACTTTGTTGAAAACCCAAATCTACAAAATTTGAGTTTTTGATGAAATGACAACAATGAAGATAGAATTCAACAATTGGGTATTTTTTATCATGAGCTTAATCCAAGGGTTGTTCTTTCAAACAATTTTATGTGAAATAACCTCACCAAATCTCACAAATAATCTCCCATCAGAAGTGTAGTTTCTCATGTTACTTCCTATAACATCTTTATGATTTCCTTATGCATGCTCATCCAAGTATCTCTTGCAGTTGTTACTGGGTGTTGGTTGGTTTACTATGCTACTTGGGGCTTGTTTAGTAGCTGGAAATAATTATTGTAAAACCTTAGCAACATCATGCATGGTGGGATGGTTTGATGGCCATATTCTATGTTGGTTTCTCTTCTCGCATCTCTCGCCTAGCTCTTAGGGAAATGCATTTCTTTTTTGGTAGCATCCCTCAGTATAGAAATATATTTTAGGATAGTATTTATATTTTGGTATATAGCTGATATTTGTATAATTTTGTGACTAATGTTATGGCTCTGACATTATGGAATATTTTTTTTTTCTTTTGTTGTTGATTTGGTTTCCCCAATGGTAGACCAAAAACTTTTGACTATGTGTAATTTATTCTTTAGTTAATACAAATTGGGATCTAGCTTACAAAAAAATGGTGTGTATTGGAAGCATAGGGAAGAATACTAGGCCATGGATTATTTTACAGTGGGTACCATAACCCATATTCTGGAACTTAGGGAAACAAATAAGGAGGTCAACACCTTCATGTAGATTCATCATCAAAATATTTCGTGTTAGCATCATAAATGGGCTATTTGCAATCTCTGATTGGATGGATATGAACCCAACTTAGCATCCCCAAGAGGTTGCCTCATCTCCTTCCCTAATAGACTTTGCATCTTTTGGTGACTCCTCCCTCTACAATTTTTCTCTAGCCAATGAGAAGGATATAGACATCCCATACTTCCAAAATTAGGAAGTTGTGGACACCACAAATGAACTCAACCCTATATCTCATTCTAATGTGGAGATGTAATGACACCAAAAAAGTGAATAAAACACACACCATTAAACCTAGTGTACAATAAGGAAGTAGTGGTGCACAACATGTTTCAAAGTATATTCCCATCCAAGGATGAATAAAAGGTTGAAATTTTTTCCCAAGATTGAATATGAGGTTCCAAAGGCGGATTTTTATTTTGTAATGCAAACTCAGGTGACAGGACAATTGAATCCATTTAAAGTCATGATTCCTATTTTTTTGTTGAATTTGTTATGTTTTGTTGAACAATTTTTTTACTATTTCAATATGTAAGAAAGTAAACCTCCCATGCCTTTAAAGGATAGAACTATAAGGTCACAAATAAAGGATATTTGGTTATTAAATTGTGTTTCATATTTCTCTTTGGTTTGGATGCAACATTTTCTAATATAAAAGCAACCAGTTACAGTGAAAAAAATAGAAACTCAAGCCAGAGAGTTGACATGTGTTATGAAACTAGCTCCAAAAATAGAAGAAAAGAGAGATAAACGCCTTATAATTCAACCACTTCGAGGGGGAAACCTATTTTACATTACATAAATGAACAATTCTTGGGTGATACAAATGACACAACCTCCTTTCTATATATAGGAGTCTATGGGATCACCATATAATCCTAACCGACCTAACAATAATAATTTAAGGGCACAATAATAACAATATGAGGGCTATAGGGGTACAAAAATAACAATAAGGGGGCTACACTAACAACAATAAGGGGATACACTAGTATTATAGGGACCTAACATGCCCCTCTCCTTCAAACAAGTGTTGCTCTCAACGCTTGATTATTTCTAGATGCTTCTGTATAACATTATCATCCTCCATGTGGAATCTTCAATGGGTAAGTTATTCCACTAGTTTGGATACTCTGAAATTGATTGATTTGGTAGTTGTTGAGTTCTTTTTTATGTGACTGCTTTAGAACTTCTTTCGCCGCGATGTTAATATTCTTGTTGTTTCATTTGATTCTGCACCAAAGATAGGTTATCCTTTGAGAGTTGGAGAAATTGTTGTTGATGCTCGATGTGATATTCCACTACTTTATCATCCATATTAGCTTTCATTTGATCCTTCAAACCTTCCATCTTAGCCTCCATTTTTTCCTTTAAACCATTTATGTCATCTTTTATTGCTCTTTGTAAGATCGAAATTTGTTGCACTTGGTACCGTAATTTTTGATATCTCATACTGTAATTCTTCCTCTTCATGCGTCATAGTATGGTTTTCAGAGTGCTTAATAAGTTTGGAATTATTTTTGGGAGGCATTATAGAACCCAATACTGATAAAAATTCTTCAATATGCCCTTGGAATCACTTCAAACTACTTCTTCAAACAAATGTTATGCAATTCGGAAAAAAATACACACCTTTTTCTCGCTTTTTAGGAGGTCAATATTAAACTTGAATTATCTTTGTGATTTCGGATCTTTAATATCTGAAATTTGGTTCGGTAGTATCCCTCTTAATCTTCTTTCAAATTCCATAGGTCTAAACCGATTTGGAATCTTCAAGGAAAAGTTATGCCCAATCTCCAACAATGACCTAAATATGGACTTGTTCAGTAGAGAAAACTTGTACAACATGCCACATGTCACTTTTTCCTCCTTAGGCTTTGAAATTGATACACAAGAAACTACAATCCCTATACTTGCAGCCACTCTTTACAGAATTCCAATCTGATGCTGAGAGAGAGAGTTATGATGATTTTACCACGGTCACCTCTTTGAGATAAAATTCAGGAGCCTGAAAAAACCCTAACTTCCACATATCATATCTCTGAAAATATTGTGAACCGAGATCTGAAATTTTTACACGAGTTTTGTCAGGATTTCAGCTTCGCAGGATTAAAATTTCAGCTTATGAACCTTCGTAGAAAAAAAATTATAGCTAAAATTCCACAATGACCTATTTTGGGGCAACGAAACCCTAGAATCCAAAGCTCTAATACTAAATGTTATGAAACCAACTCCAAAAATAGAAGAAAAGAGAGATCAACACATTAGAATTCAGCCACTTCGAGGGGCCAACCTATACATTACATAAATGAAAATAATTGGATGATACAAATGACACAACCTACTTTCGATATATAGGAGTCCATGGGGTCACAATATAATCCTAACCGACCTAACAATAATAATGTAAGGGCACAATAATAACAATATGGGGGCTACACTAACAACAATAAGGGGATACACTAGTATTATAGGGACTTAACAACATGCTACAAATTTCCCATTCACTAACCATTAATCCCTAAACCAAACATGCATACGATAACTTTGAACAACAATGAAAATTATTATTAATGTGTAGCTTCACATTAAATTTTTTTCACTATACTATAGATTATATAGAAACATTTTCACCTGATTTAGTCAAAGATAAAGTATATTAACATTAAAACTAAGCTTTACTAATTTATTTCATTTTCACCACCTCACTTAATCTCTTACAATCCCACACTGGATTCTATCAAGGATGTGAGTTAGTTTCTCTACTTTTGATTAACTTGGGCTTCTACTAGCTTTCTTAGCCGCATCTCGTGATGTATAATTTAAGAGCTTCAAAATTCACTCCTCAAGGTTTAATCTAGGCAATAAATAGCACCAACAATTGCTCCTTCGTAATTGGAAATTGTTCAATACCTTAGAGAGAATGTAGCCATCCTACTCTTCTCAGGTAATACTTTTCATGACTTTAGGACAAATATGCGATTTTGCAACTTAACTTATACAACTTCCTCTAACATATCTACTTGTAACTGTCCATGTTTACTTTTTTATCTTTTAATTAAAAAGGGTGATGCATTTTTAAGCCATCATTGATCTCTTAAAGCATAATATCATAGAAAAAACCATACTAATTGTCCAGAACTCCTCATAAATTATGAAAATAGTTAACGAAATAAAAAATATGAATATGAAAATGGTACTAACTGAATAATTACCAATTAGCCACCCTAGAAAATGAATTTTCCAAGGAAGAAACCTTGAACCATTGTCATCGATCCCACGAAGCCACACAAGGGTGGCCTGATGTTTCCCCTCTGGTTTGACTACATGTGTTCTCACATACTCAAATGTGTGCCTTTGGGATCTACATCCAACACACATCCATTCCTCTCATCAACACCCACACAAAAGATAAATTCTAGTTACAAAAGAGATAAAACATATATATTTCCCTTTGTGATTGATCTTACAATTAGCAAGTGGAAAAAAGAGGTGGTTGAAGGAATCCTTGTTAGAATGTTTTAAAAGTTGGTTTTATGACAAATCTGTAGTGGCACATAAAGTTCTTCCTTGATTTTTTATTTGGGGTTTGTGAATTGCAAGAATCACAATGGTATTTCAAGGAAAAGGGAGAAATCATATGCATGTTTCTCACGAGATATGATTCTTCTATGGTGGACCATGGAACCTTGAAAAGGAAAATCCATAAAGAACCTTCAAAAAGCCTGAAATTGATTATTTAAAAGCATGGGGTTTTCTGATGGGGCTTGTCAAGGAGCACCAGGTATGTATAGTGAACAAGGTATATTATTCTTATCTTAAAAAATATATATGTTTCCTAAGTATGCATCAGACTAGATATCAAATAATATTGGTGAGTTCTCTTATATATGATTAATAATGAAAGGTGTTATAGACACAACCATTACAAGTTTCTAGACATTCAAAGCTCCTTATGCACTTGCAAAATGGCATGTGTGGAATTATGAATTTGATTCTATTTCCACTCACGAATAAATTTCTTGATATAAAGAAAAAAAATCATATATCTCATTGAGACATATTTATAGAGCATATTATCCCAAGAAGCTTTATCCTTACAGGAAGGAACATTTTCTAAGTAAGAGTTCAAAATTTGAGAACTTCATCTAGAAATTGTTCTTTCCCTTTATTAAAGTCCATTTATTTGATATTTGTTTTGGAAAATGAAGTTGTGTTAAGGCCTTCAAAGACAATTTTTTTTTTTTGGCATAATTTGGTGTTATGAAGCACAAAATAAAACCTTCAATAGCTCATAAAATCTGTAATAATCATATGAAGAATCTCTTAACAATCTAGGGATCCCTTTAAGACTAAAGTAGAAAGTCTTTTAACTTTTAATGCTCCAAATGTATCATAAAGAAAGACCAGTGCATATTTTGATTTCGGTTATGACATATTGAATATGAAAAATATCCTCAACAAACAATAAAATAAAAATGTAATTGATCTATTAAAGAATTTATTATCTGTTTTGCCACACAAAAATGAAGTTAATAGATAATCGGGTGGGTGTAAGAAATAATCAAATTCATTTAAATATAAACAACCCTTCCAATTGAATGAGAAATTACAAATAATTGTCACTTACACATAGTTAAATTAATCAAATTAATTTAAATATAAATAAACTTTTTAAGAAAATGGAATATGACAGACAATTACACAATCTTCATAACTAGATGTAACTAAGTTCCCAGAATTAGAAACTTCGCATAGAATAATAGCACTCGTATTAAAAAACCTCACGTGGGTCATAATTTGACATTATCTCATGCTAAATTTGATAGTATCTAAGGGGAAAAAAAGGAAAAAAGCAAAGATAGAAGAAAAATTCTGACCAAAGCTAAAATTGGAGGTGCTACCGCTACTCATTATGAATTTCCTAATATAATTTTGCGTAATGAACAAATAACAATAGCTCTTCTTGGCATCATTGCTTGGCATGAATCTGTGATGACATCCAAATATTTCTAGGGCACATCTCAACACTCGTCTACATCCAAATGTGTGCCTTTGGGATCTACATCCAACACTCGTCCATTCCTCTCATCAACACCCACACAAAAGATAAATTCTAGTTACAAAAGAGATAAAACATATAGATTACCCTTTGTGATTGATCTTACAATTAGCAAGTGGAAAAAAGAGAGGTGGTTGAAATAATCCTTGTTAGAATGTTTTAAAAGTTGGTTTTATGACAAATCTGTAGTGGCACATAAAGTTTTTCCTTGATTTTTTATTTGGGGTTTGCGAATTGCAAGAATCACAATGGTATTTTAAGGAAAAGAGAGAAATCATATGCATGTTTCTCACGAGATATGATTCTTCTATGATGGATCATGGAACCCTGAAAAGGAAAATCCATAAAGAACCATCAAAAATCCTGAAATTGTTTATTTAAAAGCATGGGGTTTTTTGATGGGGCTTGTCAAGGAACACTAGGTATGTATAGTGAACATGGTATATTATTCTTATCTTAAAAAATATATTTTTTTTCCTAAGTATGCATAAGACCAGATATCAAATAATATTAGTGATTTCTCTTATCTATGATAGACACAACCATTACAAGTTTCTAGAGATTCAAAGCCCCTTATGCACTTGGAAAATGGCATGTGCCGAATTATAAATTTGATTCTATTTCCGAATAAATTTCCTGATATAAAGAAAAAAAATCATATATCTCATTGAGACATATTTATAGAGCATATTATCCCAAGAAGCTTTATCCTTACAGGAAGGAACATTTTCTGAGTAAGAGTTCAAAATTTGAGAATTTAATCTAGAAATTGTTCTTTCCCTTTATTAAAATCCATTTATTTGATCTTTGTTTTGGAAAAGAAAGTTGTGTTAAAGCCTTCAAAGACTTTTTTTTTTTTTTTTGGACATAATTTGGTGTTGTGAAGCACAAAATGAGACCTTCAATAGCTCATAAAGACTGTAATAAGCATATGAAGAATCTCTTAACAATAAAGTAGAAAGTATTTTAACTTTTAATATTCAAAATGTATCATAAAGAAAGACCTATGTATATTTTGATTTCAGTTATGACATTCGAATATGAAAGTATAATTGATCTATTAAAAAATTTATTATTTGTTTTGCCACACAAAAATGAAGTTAATAGATAATCGGGTGAGTAGAAGAAATAATCAAATTCATTCAAATATAAACAACCCTTCCAATTGAATGAGAAATTACAAAAAATTGTCACTTCCACATATTTAAATTAATCAAATTCATTTAAATATAAATAACCTTTTTAATAAAATGAAATATGTCAGACAATTACACAATCTGCATAACTAGACGTAACTAAGTTCCCAAAATGAGCAACTTCCCATAGAATAATAACACTCCTATTAAAAACCCTCACGTGGGTCATAATTTGGCATTATCTCATGTTAAATTTAATAGTATCTAAGAGAAAAAAAGGGAAAAAAACAAAGATAGAAGAAAAATTCTGACCAAAGCTAAAATTGGAGGTGCTTCCGCTACTCATTATGAATTTCCTAATATAATTTTGCGTAATGAACTGTTGAAATATTTGAAAATTCCTGAACAATAATGGAGAGAGTAATACTCCCCTCTACTAACACAGAGAAATTAAAAATTTCACTCACAGGAGACAAAGTTTCAACTCAGAAAACAAACTTCTATTCCTTTAAAAAAAACTGTTACAAAGCTTCCTCTATCATAGGGATTCAAAATAGTGACTCCTGCTAACACAGTGCACACTGAAGACTTCGTTGTCTCAACAAAACAAACAATACACTCACTGTGTATTTCTTACGCTCTGTCTTTGCGTATTTCGCACTGCTGTGTGTTTTCATTCATTGTTCTGTGTAATAACAATGAAACAAAATTACATTTGCCTCACGGGCTCTTACAATATATATATGCCACACATATCATATAAAACATTACAAACTATAACATTGAAATAAATTTAAAATTAAATTTATTCAACTGACTGTCGGACCCATTTTACAATTAAAACCTATTGTATAATTGTATTGGGTCCATGTTTTAAACTAAAACAAATGACCAAACAAAAACTGCGATTGCCGACCAATAAACGGATGCAATGGAACAATTAACTCCGGCCTATAAAACATTGTCAGGTCTGCCAATTCTTATATGTCAATCGGGCCAAACAAATATGCGCTCCCAATTGTGAACTTGCGATTGTGTATTACACTGCCGCGTGGTCTGTGGGACCAGCGGACTTCGGCTTACGGTGGAGGGCGATTGTAACAAGAAATTTGTTTGCGATTGCGATTTAACTAATCGCATTGGCCAAAAAAAAAAGAGGGTTGCGGTATTACATATGTGATACCTTCGATTGCGATGATCACATCGGACCTCCAACATCAACAAGACACTTGAACTTTAAAAACATATCTGCTGTGATTTGCGATTGTGATTGCTTCACATCGCGATTCTTCATGTCAACAAGACACTGCTGTGGGGACCACTTTGTCGTGCCTATTTAACAAATTTAAAATCTTTCACCGCTTGAACAAATCTTCTTCAATTTCGGTTGTTGAAGTCTTAAAGACCCGAAAACACTGTCTTTATTAAATCTCTGTTTTTTCGTGCTTTAAACCATGAAAGTCTTCATTTTCTGCAAAGAATGGCTCTGCCTATCAAACATTAATTCAATTCTGCAATGTTGGCTGCCGCCCATCAAATATTAATTCTTCCTTTCCATTTTCTCCATTCAACTTGAATGCGCAGTGCTGTGCACACAAGCTCCTCTGTTGCCCCTTTGTACTATGTTTCTTCCTGCTCACGGCAAGCAAGTGACTTTAATATTTCAACATGAACAACGAACAATAGCTCTTCTTGGCATGAATCTGTTATGACATCCAAATATTTCTAGGGCACATCTCATCGTGGCTCGCACCGAATCCATGTAGTGACTCTGTAACATCACATATCATTGGGTCATATACCCTCTCTTATTACATTAAATTACCCTATTCGAAGGCTTAATGGTCCATTATTTTTAAGAGTTGCATTTGAGACTCACATCTAATCTAGCTCATTCAAATTATCTTCATAGCTCGAATCAATACAGAGACTCACTTTCAGTGATTCATATCCAATCTCTCCAAGGCTTGCCTAACATCTCATTATATATATCAATGGCTATATTTTGTGACTCCTGGCTTGTATACACAGTCTAATGGCATTGTTATGAAATGCCATCAATGTGTACACGTTAACTATGGCTCACCATGCATCCCACATACGTTAACTATGGCTCACCTATGTTCTGTAAGCATCGCTCATATGCAATGGAAACAATTACTCTGTCTCGCATTGCAATTATTTAGTGGAAACAATTGTGACGAATTCTGAAAATTGACATGTAATCCAGAGACTTCTTATCCATATAAGGAGGTTGAATTTTATCTTGAAGCTGCCCTACATGAGAGAGTTCATCAATACAATTGAAACTGCCTTTAGACCACATACATATTCCTGTGGCTTTGGCTCATAAGGCTCAAAGTTAACTTTGTTTCAGTGACTCTGTGGCTTGCAACGACTTGAAGGTATGTGATAGTAACTTATTGACCTAGAGACATGGCATTGATCTATACAAAGTAGGGGATGACCATAATTTGCATGAAGAGTGATCTTAGATAATTATAATAACCGTATCATATGATAGTTGCACAAGTGATATTCTACAACATACCAATGACTGTGGTTAATAGTGAAAATGTAATCCATGATGGTAATAAAATTATAAGTCATGTGACAGAGGCATGAATATAACCTATATAATAGTAACTTGAAGATAATGAAATTAATAATTGTTGCATAACAACAAAGTAGAAGACATAATATGATCTCAGAAAAGTAAGAAATTTATGAACGTGAATGAAGTTGATAAATGACAACTCGAATATCGATACCAGATCTCTACTAAGAAGGACAGGTAAAATATAAAAATGTGCGTATAATTTCTATAAAAAATTAGGTCATGGTTGATCATAAAAAGGATTTGCATAAACTAGAGACAATAAAATATGTGAAAATAATATGAAGGCTAGGTTAAATAGAGAAAAGAATCATTAGGGTTTTTATACATAGATGACAAGTCTTGATGATTATGAAGTTTATAGGTTTACACAGAATTTGAATTCCATTTCGTGACAAATTTTGAAGTCCTTAAAAATTTAGGGTTTATAAGTGAAAGGTATTGGCATCTAGGTTTTATAAACCCTAGCAAAGTAAGGAATGAAAGGTTAAATTGTTGAGATTTTTCTGTTTTGAGTAAAATAGGCAAAAATCTCAGTAGGTGACAAAAATTAGGAATTAGTTCCTAGATTAGCTCCAGTTTGTTGGGAGGGAGTTAATGCATCCTAAATTTGAGTTGAGAGGATTTATGAGGCAGTTAGATTCTCTTTGCTATATAACAGGTATCCATACGGATTGTTTGCAGGGTGTGAAGTGTGAGAGTTTGTAATCTACTGTTTGATTAATAAAGAATTGCCGATGCCTATGTTGTGTGGACGTAGCCCAGATTGGTTGGGTGAACCACGGTAAAACTCTGTGTCATTTGTGTATGTTTTTATATGCTGTGTTTGTCTTTTATATTCTGCTGCGCACTGTTAGTCCAACAATTGGTATCAGAGCAGAAGTTGGAGGCGTGGAGCAGCTGGAGGTGGAGCGCAAGGCGTGTTGGACTGCGTGCTGGTCCTTCCTTCCAGGTGCTGGACTGCGTGCTGGTATCTGTAAACAAGTGGCTCTCACTTGAAATCGGGTCAGTTAGAAGGAAATTAGAAGGTTGAAATACGACTCTCGGTGGAGCACAAAGGTTGAAATACAGAGCCGTTGACAGTGAACTACAGAGCCTGGTTCAACGTGGTTGAACGTGGACTCGACGCTGCCTGATCGAAGGACGCTGCCACTTACGTGAGTCTGAGCCAGCGTGAAACCACCCTCTGCGTGAAAATGAGCTTTGCGTGGAGCATGAACAGGTGAAAGCCGAGCCTGTGTGGACTGAGTTGGCAGCATTGACTGGTGCGTGCTGCTGGTGGTATTCACTTGCGCACTGTTGGATCGACTGCCGTGGACTCGTGTGCGGTGGCATTGCTGTAAGTATTACAGCGTGGATTGAAGCTGTATACCTGCGTGCAGTTTTTTGTGTATGCGTGGAGCTGGACAACGTTGAATGGCGGCGTTGAAATGCATTTGGTGTACTGGAGAGGCATCGATGACATGGAATGCCGGTATTTAAAACTTAAATCGCTGGTTTATGCAGTCTATTAAACGCTGGTTTATGCTGAACGCTGGTATTAAGAAGTCAAATCGTATGCCATTGTTTGAAAGTGTTTTCATAAATCGACTTTGAAGTTTTGTAAATCGATTTTGAATTCATATGCCATTATTTATTAAAATCGATATTTTTTAAATAATCGATTTTAAATTGGGGTTTATTTAAATTTGAATATGCCATTTGTATATGGTATTTAAGGAATATAAATCGATTTGTATTAATTCCCATTCACACATGGCATGAAAGGTGAAGGGCATATAAGTGCATATGGCATATGTTAAATCGATATGTTAAATCGATTTAAAAGAGGGTTTTTTAAAAGTGTAATATAGATTATATTGAAAAAAAGGGGTGGCACTTTTGTTTGAAGTGAAAGGCCTTTTTTATAAGGTGAAGGGTGGCATTTTAAAATTTTATTTGAATATTACCATTTGCATATGGTATAAAGTGAAAGGATATATTTTTTTTAAAAGGGCATTCTTTAAAAAAGGGCATTCTTTATTTAAAAGTTGCAATTGGAGATTATTGTTTCTTTTAGTTGATACAAGATGGCGAAAACTCTGAGTGTCCGTTTTGAGAACAATGTGGTTGGAGCCTTGTTGTCTGAGGAGACGAGGAAGAGGTCGAATGCAGACACCTCTACATCAGAGGTAATGATGGCCAGAGGTCGCTCGAGAGAGAGACACTCTGGTGGTAAGCATAGCAAATCTCGTTCAAAGTCTAAAGGAAAGAAGACAAAGGTGAAGTGCTGGCATTGTGGGAAAACTGGACACCTGAAGAAGGACTGTTGGAAGCGACAGCAGCAAACTTCAAAAGCAGATTCTTCGACAGAGAAGAAGGAGGCAAATGCGACAGATACAGGTTCGGCATCTGGTTCAGGTATGAGCGACGAAGTATTGTCTGTTAATATGTCAAATCATGATCAACATTGGTTGTTAGATTCCGGTGCATCAAACCACATGTGTATCCATAAAGACTGGTTTAAGACGTATAGATCTGTTGATGATGGCGTCGTGTACATGGGTAATGATGTTACTTGCAATATTGTGGGGATTGGGAGCATACAACTGCAAATGTTTGATGGGACAACTAGAATATTAACTGATGTGAGGCATGTACCAGATTTAAGAAAAAATTTGATTTCATTAGGAGCACTTGATTCGAATGGATATAAAACTGTAATTCAAGGTGGAGTTATGAAAATCTATAAAGGCATTTTACTAGTTATGAAAGCTAAGAAAGTAGGAAATCTATTTCAGTTAGAAGGAGGTACAGGGTCAGATTTTGTGTCTACTGTGTCTGAACATGACAGTAGTTCCATTCACTTATGGCATCAAAGGTTGGGCCATATGAGCGAAAGAGGGTTAAAGATTTTGGCTGATCGCAAATTACTTCCTAATCTAAAGTCTGAAAAGTTAGATTTCTGTAAACATTGTCTGTTTGGCAAACAAAGTAAGCAAAAATTTAAAACAGGCAAACATACTAGTAAAGGGATACTTGATTATATTCATTCAGATGTTTGGGGTCCAGCCCCTATAGCGTCATATGGTGGCTCGTCATATTTTGTGTCGTTCATTGATGACTTTTCTAGGAAGGTGTGGGTCTACATGTTGAAAAGGAAGTCTGATGTTTTTTCAGTTTTCAAACAGTTTAGAGCATTGGTAGAAAACAGCACTGGTAGAACAATAAAATGTTTAAGAACTGACAATAGTGGTGAGTTTACTTCCAAGGAGTTTGACAGCTATTGCAAGGATGCAGGGATCGAGAGACATAAGACCACGGTTTATACTCCTCAGCAAAATGGAGTTGCTGAATGCATGAACATGACTCTTCTAGAGAGAGCAAGGAGTATGCTGAGTAACGCCGGGTTGCAAAAGGAGTTGTGGACGGAAGCGGTGGCAACAGCTTGTTATGTGATAAACCGATCTCCATCGACGGCGATAGACTGCAAGATTCCGCAAGAGGTATGGAAAGGACACCCTTGTGATTATTCTAAACTCAGAGTGTTTGGTTGTGATGCATATGCTCTAGTGCCTAAACATCAGCGAAATAAGTTAGATCCAAAGTCTAAAAGGTATATCTTTGTTGGGTATGGTGTTGGAACAAAGGGATATAGATTGTGGGATCCTACTACCCGCAAAATCATCATCAACAGAGATGTAAGGTTTAATGAATCCTCTCTTGTACAGTTAGATGTAGATAGTAAATTGAAACAGGATGATGTATTTGATTTTCAGCACATTCAGTTTGACAGCACTTCTAATGATAGTCGTGATGACCATAGTTCAGATACTAGTCATGAACAAGTTTCAGAATCAGAACATGAACAGGGTTCAGGTTTAGATCATGAACAGGTCTCAGATACTGATCGGCAAGAAGTTCCTACAGATGGTAGTCAGCCAATTGCGGAAGCACCAGAAACATCCTTAAGGAGGTCTACAAGAATCAAACGGCCACCGAGAAGGTATGATGATTATGTTACTTCAGTTGCATTTACTGCTAATGATGATGAACCTCTGTGCTATCAGGAAGCAATAGAAGGTTCAAAAAGTGATAAGTGGAAAGCAACTATGAAGGAAGAAATGATGGCCTTAGGTAAGAATGGCACATGGGATCTGGTTGAGCTTCCGAAAGACAGGAAAACTGTGGGGTGTAAATGGGTTTTCAAGCTGAAACGGGGTGTGAATGATACGGAGGACAGGTACAAAGCGCGACTGGTTGCAAAAGGGTTTTCTCAGAAAGCTGGCATTGACTTTCATGAGATTTTTTCACCAGTGGTTAAAATTGTTTCAATTAGAATTGTGTTAGCATTAGTTGCTTTGCTTGATTTAGAATTACAGCAACTAGATGTTAAGACTGCATTTCTACATGGTGATTTAGATGAGGAAATTTATATGGAACAACCGGAAGGGTTTGTTCAGCATCGCAATAAGAAATTTGTCTGCAGGCTCAAGAAGTCATTGTATGGTCTGAAGCAGTCGCCTCGACAGTGGTACAAGAAATTTGATTCTTTCATGTTGAGTCGAAAATATATAAGAAGTGAATATGATCATTGTGTTTACTTTAAGCAGTTAAGTAATGGCATGTTCATTATCTTAGTGTTGTATGTTGACGATATGCTTTTAGCAAGCAAAAGCATTGAAGAAATCAACAGGTTGAAGACTCAGATGGCAAGGACATTTGATATGAAAGATCCAGGAGCAGCAAGACAGATTTTGGGCATGGAGATTTTCAGAGACAGGAGTAATGGTAAGCTGTGGCTATCACAACAGAAGTATGTTGAGAAGATACTTTTGAGATTTGGTATGAATAATGTGAAGCCCGTGTCAGTCCCTTTCGCTTCCCATTTCAAGCTTTCTTCGGGTTTATGTCCTAATACAGATGAAGAAAAGGATTATATGTCTCGAATTCCATATGCCAATGTAGTAGGATGTTTGATGTATGCGATGGTTTGTACTCGACCAGATATTTCACATGCAGTTGGGGTTGTCAGCAGGTACATGGAAAATCCAGGTAAAGAACACTGGTCAGCAGTGAAATGGGTGCTTCGGTATTTGAGAGGCACAAGTAGTTATTGTATCACTTACAATAAGAGTAGTGAATTTGTTTGTGGGTATGTTGATTCTGATTTTGCAGGTGATTTGGATAAGAGAAGGTCAACTTCAGGGTACGTCTTTACTCTTGCAGGTGGAGCTATTAGCTGGATGTCAAAGCTATAAAACATTGTTGCTTTATCCACTACTGAAGCAGAATACATTGCTGCTTCGCATGCTTGCAAAGAGGCGGTTTGGTTGAAAGGTTTGCTTGGTGAGTTTGGTAGGTTACAGGACAACATCAGGTTACTTTGTGATAGTCAAAGTGCAATAAATTTGGCTAAGAATCCGGCCTATCATAGTAAGTCAAAGCATATTCCAATTAAGTACCATTTTGTAAGACAGGTTATTACTGAAAGGGGAGTCTCTCTTGAAAAGGTGCATACAAAAGAAAACTGTGCAGACATGTTCACGAAACCAGTTTTGTTGGAGAAGCCGCGTTGGTGTTTGGCTTCTCTTGGCTTGCAGAAGAGATAAAATAATAATAACAGGGCATTAGGCTAATTGTTGTCAAGGTGGAGATTGTTGAGATTTTTCCGTTTTGGATAAAATATAGAAAAAATCTCGCAGGGACAAAATTAGAATTTGTCCCCAACTTAGTTCCAAAATGACAATATGGTTAAACGTATCCTAAATTTGAGTTGAGAGGATTTATGAGGCAGTTAGATTCTCTTTTCTATATAACAGGTATCCATACGGATTGTTTGCAGGGTGTGAAGTGTGAGAGTTTGTAATCTCCTGTTTGATTAATAAAGAATTGCCGATGCCTATGTTGTGTGGACGTAGCCCAGATTGGTTGGGTGAACCACGGTAAAACTCTGTGTCATTTGTGTATGTTTTTATATGCTGTGTTTGTCTTTTATATTCTGCTGTGCACTGTTAGTCCAACATAAATCCTATAAATGAAAACCCTAACTAATTGTTTCCACTTAGAAGAAAAAAAAGGAAACTTTAACAAATTTCCTTTACTGTAAAAATAATCTAGCCTTTGAAAATGGCAAGTATTATAAGCTTTGCTGAAAAAGGGTTCAAGAGTAAGAGGAAGTGAACCTTCCTCCAAAGATAAGTATTTGACATCTTCTTGATTATTATTAATGCTACCATATTTATATATTTCCTCCTTGTTATTTCATAAGTCTTCTAATCAAGGTTACACGTCTCGGCTAAGTTTTATCTAAAGCCTCACTAAACAAATGAAATAATTGAAGGAATGTGGCATAGCATGAAGACAGTGAAGGAAGGAGCAGTTTGATGGCTAGAAAATCACTTTACTCAGAGAGAAATAAGTAGTTTTGACAACGTTGAGGTTTATGACATTAAATCTTGTTGATTGGTCCTGATTGATGGTTGGAAATTGAAAGGCACAAAGCTAAAGCTGGTTTCAATATGTGATAGACCGTTCAAAGGAGTTTTGACTTCAAAGGTATCCAGTAGGAAAATTTGATGTGAATAATATCACACCTTTACTTAACGTCATTGTGATTTGGTAAACTCTGATATTGATGATTTGTTTAAGATATGATTTGACTCCCTGGAAGGACACATTGTAGAGGTTAGAAAGATTTTTTGGATGACATTGATATACCTAAAACTTCTTGGTTTAATCATGGAACACATGGATTATATGGAAAACATTGTTGATGGTCTGGAAGAGAATTAGGAGCATAATCGATATTTGGATAAAAAACATGGCTTACTCTGAGAATATGAGGCAGAACTCTGTTATGAAGGAAATAAGACATGTGCTAGCAACTCCGAGGAAGTGCGAATCCTTGAAGAAGACAGTTGAACCAATTTATGATAAAGTTGTATAATGATTGAGAATATCCAAAAAGGTCAAAATTTGGTATGGTGTGATGTTGTTAGGAGTCGAGAAACCTCTTCATGAAGATGAAATGTGAAAGAATATCGAAGCACATACATGATGTATTGTGAAATATGATCCCTTACAGCTACCACTAATATCTCCATGGAAGACCATGTAGTTGATACATTAATGAAGTATGAGACTAGATAAATATTGTGCTGATGTCTCCCTAATTGAGAGGGAACAATAAATCTCCTTCATATTTGAGAATGATTAAAGGCCTCCTCCCTGGTTGATAGGGAGTGATGGTGGACACTATATTCTCCATATGTGTCATGCACTAGGCTAGGACTAACCATCAGATGTTTATTGTATCAGATTGGGAGGGATAATGGAGGAATGATAAGCATATAAGACTGGTACTCCTTGAGTATTGGGAAACCAATATAGGAATTATTCCCATGTAACAACACTATTTGAGGATTAGACAGGGTATCCAAGACAAGAGTGGTCGAAGAGGACCGATATTCTTTGAGGAGTGGGAATCCAAGATAAGAATAGTCCTGGAAGGACATACCTAGTTAACATCGAGATGGGGTGTGTGCCTTGAGAGGTTGTGGTGTCCATACGTATGCCTCCCAACATTGTGCTATAATATTGTGGAGAGTTAGATATTGTCAAGTTAATGCCTTGCTATGATGTTATTTGACAATGTTGGTTATGATGTTTATTCTTAAATATGGCTTATCATTCCAACTCTTCTTACGAGACTATTTCAATTTGAGAAATATCCTTGTACCAGTTGGAATTATGAATACATCCCTAGTTAAGAGGGAGTGTTAGAAAATGTAACTAGGTTCAGTATTCATAATGATTGTTGTACCTATATTATTGTTATATATTTTATGTAAAATAAAATGAAGAAAAATAATTTATTATTATTATTATTAGTTTATTAGATAAGCATGTTCTTCATGCTTCTAGGATTTGTCGAGTAAAATAGTCAAATTCCTATTTGAACCTATTGTAAAGGAAAAGGAGAAATAATTTTTAAATATGTATCTTGGGTCAAAAACCCCTCTAGATGCCAATTCAGCCCTACCTGTCAATTTGGCCTCGCCCAAAAAAGAATTCTATTCACACCCTTCTAGACAATATAAATAGAAGATGATTTGAGCTCATTTGGAGACACACAATTTGCTGGATTAGTTCTAAAATTTCATAGAAGGAGGGTCGAAGCCTGAAATGGATGAAGGGTTTGTGAAATTTCAGCCTTATATTATCTCTTGTTGAAGATTTGTTTTTGGTATCTTGTTTTTGATGGATTTGTTGTGTATAAGGAGGGTTTGACTTGACATCTAGAATATTGGTCATGGGTCTTGGATATCTCCCTTTGATCTGATTCTATAAGAAGAGATTTTTTCTGGGTTTTCCCTTGGAGGGATTTTTCCTTGGCTCAAATCCTATATATTGTGTTTCTTGTGTATTGTGATCTTCATGTTTTTACATTTGATAATTTTTTGATGAAGAAGAACAAAATTTAATTAATAAGAAGCTAAAAAATTTCACAAGCAATTATAAAAAAAAAGATAAATCTAATTTAAACAACAAGCCTCCTGATTTTTCAACAATTAACAATTGTGGACCTACCCAAATGCTTGCTCCTTGCCATGATAGTTTATTTTTCCTCCCAATCTCTCATTCTCCACACTTTAATAACATGAATCTTATAATCATTCTTTTTTTTTCAATATGATTTTTAGTAGAAGATTCCCCTTTTCTGATCGATTCAATTGTTGAGAACCAATGTTATCCAACATGAATCTTGTAATTGTTTGTTCCATGTTTTTTCAATCTGAATTTTTAGCAGAAGATCCCCATTTATAATTGATTCATTTTCCAAGCATTGATATTATCCATACTTTAATAACATGAATCTTTAATAATAATATTTCCTTGTTTTTATTGATTCAGTTGCTTAACACTGAAGTTTTATCAAAATGAAGGTATGTTTACATTCCTTGTAGTTCATTATAGAATAAAATCAATCTTTTTTCTATGTATTGCTGAATAATTAGGTGTGGCATCATGTTGCTAAAGAGCATGGATCCCTTGGGGATGAAATTAAGGTGGCACATAAGAATCCAAAGGTGGGAGGAGGAGCACCCAAGAGAAAAATACCAGGGGATTTAACTCAGACTAAATATAATTTGAGTTAATCAATCAGAAACTTGGAGAGGCTTTTAGAATTTGTGAGGGTTTTGAAAGAGAATGTATCAGTGGACGAGTTTCATGAGATCCTCTGTGAGAATGGCCATGACGCATCTAGTTTAAAACAATTTGTGATTGATAAATGGCATAATGTGACATTCTTGGAATTTCAGTTGAAATTTTAATCGAATGATGTGTCTAAAGAGCTCATTAAACGAGAAATTATGTATGGAAAAAATGTTGATTAGATGGTCTATGGACCAATGGATGCATTTCATGTCTGTGGTGGAGGTCTGGAGTTGTTTGGATTGAATTACTCTTACATGGCTTCATTACAGAATGGAGCAAGTGTAATTTTAGTGCTAGATACGTACCTTGGACAAATCCAATTTTGAAAATTCCAAACATAGTCAAGAATGAATTTAGTGAATAGGTTGGGAACTAAGTTATTCCATGGATCTCTTTTTACGAGGTTAATGATGTATTTTCATTTGAAATAATTTATTTCCGCCATTGTTTTTCTTTTCCTCCTGAAATGTGATTCCCTCTTGGCTTGAATCCTACCTTTGGTGCAGATGCAGGACTAAGTTAAGAAAAAAATATAAAGAAGAGTCCTTTCTTCGCTGTGCATGCCTAGGATAAAGCATTTATTCTAGGCTAGAAGCATAAAAAGAAAATATATAAGCAACACCATATATACTATCTGAATTACACCGTACATGAACCTATCATACAAGACATCTAGAGGAAAGGAGATATCTATCGTACAAGACATAAAAGAGATAAATGACACCTGAAGGAAATATTTGTAGTGGAGGATGAAAAATATCTACAGTGTTGGAAAGAAGAACTTCATAATATAACACCTATCGACATAATTATGTTTTCTTTCATTCATTTTGGTTATACTCGAATCATTATTATAATGTTTTTCCAAAGCAAGATTATAGTTGGTGAAGTGGTCGGCCTTCTAGTATGCCTTTTGTATATTTAAATTTGTATAATAAACATTACATAGTAATGCACTAATTTTTTTAAATAATTTGCAACATTAAAATATACTATGCTTTGTTCTAAGGTTTATAATTGTTTTTTTCTTATCATGGTTATACAAATGTGATATATATAAATTTCATTAATTAGAGAAAGTTATCTATAACTTTAATTTCCAAAAGAGGACTAAAATCCTGAGGATACTTGAAACTAAGAAGCTCCCTACCATAAACAGACAATCATAAAATAACTATGATAATCATAACAACATAGAAAACACATTGAGTATTAAAGATTTCAATGGGGGGAATCCTTCTTACATTTGCATGACTTTCCTCGAGTTGCATAATTGTTCACCATTTTCTTGGATCTATGCCTTATTGCTCTTATGGCTTCGTTTTTTGACTTCTTTGTCTTGCTTAGAGACCACCTTGAAATCCATTGTCTAAACCCCAAGAATAGAATGTGAGGAAATCGGGCCCAATTGCTTACTTCAAAGTTAGGCCCTATACAAAATCCTAGCCTCCTGAGCAGACATGTCTAGAAGATATTTTCCATTCCATGCTTCTGCAAGGGAAACCAGTCGTGGGTCATCTAGACCCATATATTTTGATAGGGATTATGCTTCAAATTCTTCTGAATGGGAGCTAATAATATCCTATGGTAATGGATTTTATTGATGCTCTTCAGGAGGCATTTTCACAATCTTTGTAGGGTTTTGGGATTTACATTTTCTTGATTGATTACTTGATTGAATGTTTAATTTCTCTAGAGAATGATTCAAATAGGTGATAAACTTGAACCTATTTTAATATATAGAGATTTGGTCAAGATTTAAGGTACCCTGGGGACTCAAATTTATGCTTATTTTGGGTATTTCTCCCGAATCAGCTCACTCTTTCTAATAAGGGTTTTATTCAAAATTTTCCTTGGTATTCATTAGATGGTACAATAAGATTCCAATATTGATGACAACGTTTTCATCTAAAGGGGAATTTATCATAATCTAGAGACTGATTCGAAACACTATTTTAATAGTAAGTGCCTA
Source organism: Pinus albicaulis (assembly GCA_034641835.2). Lineage (NCBI taxonomy): Eukaryota > Viridiplantae > Streptophyta > Pinopsida > Pinales > Pinaceae > Pinus > Pinus albicaulis. The sequence continues at coordinate 617,708,501 of CM076570.1, read as the reverse complement.
TAGAGGCTGGAAGAGGTATGGGGATATTCATATAAACACGTGTTCATGCATATGAAGTGTACCTCCCTCTCTTAGTATCCTTTAATATGCTGACAATGTTTTTGATGGCATTACTGATGCATTCAAGGGTTTCCTCCTCCCAATATTCTTAGGGAGAGAAAAGAGATGGACCCACACTAGGGCTACAAGGAAATACTCCTCCTTCATATTATACCACTCCTGCCATAATCACATGAAGATCCCTCCATTGTTGAAAACATATGAACCTCCTTAAAAAACGATCGATATATCTTCTAAGCTAAGGAAAATGACTGTTAAAATACCGTTGGCCCCTAACTCCAATTCAATTCAACCCCGGTGTTACATTTATTTGATATCCACCCAATCAAAGCATTTTTAGAGGGCCATAATCCAATAAATTTGTAGATAAAAGTGCAATCCTACTGTTACATGCCATTTTTTCACCATGAAAATTGACCATTAGAATGGATCTTTCACCAACCAATTCATGTGTTTCAAAACACTCCCTTGCAAGTCAACAACATAATCACCTTGAAGAAATAAATAATTCTCAGTTACAAGGCAAAAAACCTTCTTTTTAGTAACTTGCGCACTTTCCGAGTCAGTTTCTGTGCATGCGTAGTTCCTACCATTGGTACCCGCTGTTGGAATAGGGTTTCCTAGCCTCAGTTTTGTCCAGTTTTGTAATATTTTGTAATATTTACTCTAGCGCGGGGGGTTTTGGGTGGGTCAAAACCTCCAATGAATTGTAATGGGTGAAAAGGGTAGACCAAGGGTCCGCAAACCACGATTTGCGGACCATAGGATATCGCAGGCTAGCATGATATAAATAGATGGATATGTTGAGTCTAGGGAGGAAAAAAGGTAAGAAGTAATTAAGCTAGATACAAACGGATGTATCTTTTGCGTCGATTGTCTGGGTAAGGGCTCCTACTAGCTATGTGCATGGAGACCCTGAGTCCTACTGTGTGCGGACCTCGCTGGCTGTGTGTGCAGGCTAGTAGATAGAGTCAGTAAGCTGGATCTAGATGTTAATGAATAAGAATACCTTTTATGAGTACTGAAGAGTTCCGCGTTATGATTATTGACTGCACACTATGTTATTTATATATGTTCCCTGCATACTAATTATTGTTGAGGCGCAAATGGATGCGATAGTGTATAAGGCGATAAATGAATAGATCTAGTTAGATTTAAATGTCTTGCTTTGGTTGTTCTACTATTGCATAATTTATAAGCTCTGCTAGAGATATTCTGCTGGTACGCAGTTAAAGGGTTTCCATATGGAAGGACCCCCTTCAATTAACTTTCTCTCTCTCAGGGTGCAGAAACCTGGTTCCAACACCCTCCCATACTACTTCGAGTGAGACCTTGACTTGCGCAAGCAGGCCATTGCCGAAAGGGCCAATAATATAGGGGTTTGTTGGCAACCCTTAATGTCAAACTTGGGTCAGGAATCCTCAAGCCAACAAATGGTTCTGTTGCCTGGACCAGGAGAATTTTGAGAGAAGGATCGGGTAATGCCACGGGATCATTGGAAACCATTAAAACCTGAGTTAGAAGATTGGTTCAAAAAAAAATTCAGGAATTTTCCATAAAAAAAAATCAGAGTGAAAATTTTTCCATAGAAGAGTGAAAAAATAGGTATATTTTTACGGAAGTGCACAAAATATTCTTTGTATCCTTCTCACACGAGTTGCAAGAGCGGTTAGCTCAACTGGCGGAATTTCAGACTTACTGGAAGGACGATCAGGTCACACAGTGGACCCCTGAGTTGGTCCGACAACTGGAAAAAACTGATAATAATATTACCAGGACTGTGGATCATTAGGTTGACAGTATATTGGGTGGATTCGTGATGGAATTTTTTGTTGATCAGTTTGTGTCATATTTGGAAGCATAATGGAGGTTCTTCAAAATATTTAGAGGTAAGTTCCTAAAAACCTTGCCACTGTTGATTAAGATGCTATTGAGCGAAAAAGGTGTCTTGTGTGGCCACATCAAGTGAATGAACTCCGATCAAAGTGGGAGCACAACACGAAGTGGTAAATACTACCGGGTTAATCAAGAAGGAGATAGATCAATATACAGTCCCTTGAGGGAGTCATCTGATAATAACCAAGGAAGGGTTATGCAAGGGGAAACCAGCCCCCCTTGCCACACTTGCATCGAACCCCCACAAGGGTAAAAACTCTCCTACACCTCCCTTGCCATCATCAGAAGATGACATGGCTATGCACATGAAGTTGCCTACTTTCAAGGGTGTAGGGGATGAGGACATGGATCGATTCTAGTTTGTAGCCGAATCTGTATGGACCACAAAAAACATGAACAATGATGCTATCGAACGAGCAAAACTATCCATAGATTTCACAGGAAGGGCACTGGATTGGTTCATGGGATACATTGGTCAACATGCGAATGCATCCATATAAGACATTAAGAATCCCTAAACAACAATTTCGGAAGCCTAAGTCATATGCTCAATGGGTAGTCAAACTAAATGACTTTAAGCAAGGACCTATAGAGTCCATCTAGGAGGATGACCAATGGTTAAAGAAGGTTATCAGTGATGGGGGATTTTTCTATGAAGATAAGCGACACAAAGAGTGGTTGATCGCTATGCTACTACCACACTTGCATGGGCCCATGGGACATCAAAAGATTGGCTCCCAAGAGGAAGCGCTGGAAATATCCATGAAGTTAAAAGCTGCACCAAGGGATGATTTGCAGTTCACAACTCTCAAAATCCAGAACCAACTAGAGGAAATTCACTTAGAAATTGAGAGCTTACGAAACGACCACGATAAGGAAGCCAATCCAGACATCTGGTGCATACGCTATAAGGGATCGGATCACACTAAGGATCAAGGCCCATTGTTATCAGACTACATGTAGGCTGGAGGAACAAGCCCTCTACGACCCAGGGAAATGGCTAGCCCTAGTATTCCTAGGCTATTGTGTGCTGACTGTCAGGTGGTAGGAAGACACGATACAGATCACTGCCCGCAATTGGGTGCTTATGTGTCTGAATTGAAACAATGGTGGTGCAAATTCTGCTCATCCGTAGGTCATGACGAGAAAAATTGCCGAACCCTTGACCTTGTGGTAGATAGGGGAAACTTATACAGAGTGAAAGTAGACCCCTCGTCACCATTGTCTCCTTCGGGATGGGAGGGATCCCCCATGAGAGGAAGGAGAGGAGGGAGGGGGGAGTATTGGTCGAGGGTGTAGACAGTTGATTTGTTACAAATATGGAAATATAGGACATTTCACATAGGATTTCCCAAACCCAGCACATCAGTCTTGCAGATATTTCTGGCAGTAGTAGAGACCCACATAAAATGTGCAAAGATTTAAGTCAGAACCACAGGACGATGGGCCATGTATCAATGTGATCACATGTAGAGGCATTTCCAGTGGAGGAGCTGAGAAAAAGGTGGAATTGAATCATTAATCTGGAAGGCTGAGTAAAAATCGGAAGGCTTAGACTTGAAAAAGGAAAAAGAAACCTTCATCGAAGCACGAAGGGAGATGGCCAAAAATGAAACACCTACCCTAAAGTATATGGTAGATCTACAAGTAGAAGAAGCAGTTTAACCATTCCTTTAGGCATGTATGAAGCTATTGCGCAACCAGAAGGCCGTAGAAAATCTCCAAGCCCTTATAGACAACTGTGCAGAAAGGATTTCTCCACAACCCAAGGTTAAAACTTTGAAAATATAAAAAAGAAAAGAAAAGGACGAGACAAGAAATGTGCATGACTGCGCAGATTGGGGTATACAAAATGGACCAAGTCATCCTTGACTTAGGTTCATATGCTAACGTCCTACCCAATCAGACCTGGCAATAAATGGGAGAACCTAAACTGGAATGGTCGATTATTTAACTATGGATGGCTAATCAACAGAATATTGTTCCGCTGGGAAGACTAATGAAGATAGTGGTAGATATTGCAAGTGTTAAGTTCCACGCAGATTTTGATGTAATTCAGATAGTAGACAATGCAGATCCTTATCCTATGCTCTTGGGTCTGGATTGGGCTATTGACATGGGAGGTATCATTAATATAAAGAGGAGAAGCATGATCTTTGAGAACAAAGGCACAAGGTTAATAGTCCCGCTGGACCCAGCGGAAGGATAACGGTATATTGAATCGATATGGGAAGAAGAAGATGTCGATCACATATAAAAACTAACCGCCTAGTATGATGACTGGATCAACCCCACGGCTGACGACATGGTATTTTGGGAAAAGGATAGTGAGTGCTTATCCGACTCAGAAAAAGAGATCAAAAACTGGAAAAACCGGCTGCATGATGTGTCCGCAGTAAGGTGTCTTAATATTGCGAAGAAATTCCAATGTATTTCTTCAGAGCTAAGATAATTACCCTACTTTGATGGATCTGGTAATGTTGAAAATTTCCTTGATACAATAGAAGCTAACATTCCTGAGGAACGATGATTTGGGGCCTTGTACTTGGCCATGCATGCAACCCCTATGCACTGGTGGGAAACTCATAAAGGAGCTTTCCGGGACTGGGGGGAATGCTGAAGGATGCTGACCTTACGGTTCCGTATACAAGCTAACCCACCGATAGAACTCTTCTCATGGAAAGGGGATCTGTGCAGGCACGTGGCTTGTTGGTTAGAAGTAGGGAATGAGGACACAAGGAATGAATGGGTCCACATATTTGTTCACACATTAGGACCAATCCCCACCTCCTGGTATTTGGATGAAGAACTACATCAATGCACCAGGCATTGGAGTATGATGGATGAAGACTTTGTAAGGACGTTTGGATTAATGGGAGGTACCAAACAACTTGATGAAACCTTGCAGGATATATATGCTCTGGTATTTGGTGAGGCCCGCTCTGAGCATGAACGTGCTGCGCCAGCTTGGGATGCACAACTACAAGATATCATAAATTGTAGAAATATGTCAATGGAAGCATGCGATGAAGATCCCCAGAATATTATGATTGAAGATTTAGAAGAGGAATAGACTGTTGCAAGTTTGTTGCTGCAAACATTTGATGTTACCAAACCTCTGAAACTAAAAGAAATCAATATTGGCTCGGCAGAACAGCCAAATATGGCCAAGATTGGGGATTACTGGGATGATGGCACGGTGGGAAAGGTCGCCGAGCTGGTAACTGAATATCAAGACCTATTCCTGATCAAGTTCTCTGAACTTAAGGGAATCATCAAAGACATGGGAGTTATGAGGATTACGCTGAAGCTAGATGTGTGGCCAATCAAACAACGACCCTATCGCCTAAACCCAAAATACAAGCAAAAAGTTAAGGAGGAAATTGAGAAAATGGTGGCCGTGGGTATCATTGAACCAGTAGAGCAGTCAGATTGGGTAAGCCCCATGGTAGTGCAAGAGAAGAATACTAAAGAAGAGATAAGGATCTGCATCGACCTACGAAAGTTAAATGATGCCTGTGTCCATGATCCATTCCCCACACCATTCTCTGATGAAATCCTAGATAACGGAGGGGGTTAGGAGGCTTATTAGTTTACTGATGGATTCTTAGGGTACCATCAGATACGTATTGCACCTAAATATTGCAACAAGACAGCTTTCACGACGGAGTGGGGCTCCTTTCAGGATACTTTCATGCCCTTTGGATTAAAGAATGCCCCTGCCATATTTTCACGCATTGTTGTAGTTGTGTTTAAGGATTTCATGTAGAAGTTCCTGTAATTCTATTTTGATGACTGGACGATGTTCGGATTAGTAAAGAACCATGTATAAAATCTCCGCATGATGCTGGACACCTGTAGGAAACACCAAATCCTGCTAAACATCAAGAAATGCATCTTTTGTGTCCCATTTAGAATTCTGTTAGGACACCTGGTATGTCAGCAGGGGCTGATGGTTGACCTAGCCAAGATTGCAATTATCATCAACTTGGAAGTTCCAAACATGGAGAAACAATTGTGCTCCATCCTTGACCACACAGGTTGCTACAGAAAGTTCATACAGGGATACACTTTGATCACCGCTACGATGGAAAAGCTGTTGAAAAAAGATGTGTCATTCTTCTGGGATGATGAATGCCAGAAGAGCTTTGAGCCGCTAAAATAAAATATGGTGACTACACCTATCCTGATATTCCTCGATTGGACAAATATCTTCCATGTCCACGTAGATGCATTAGGGATCGCCTTGGGAGCTGTCTTGGCACAGCCTGGAGAAGGGGATATAGATCACCCGGTGGCCTTCGCTAGCAGGAAGTTGTCAAACACAGAGCATAACTATTCTACCACGGAGCGGGAGGGGCTGGAAATGGTATATGCACTACAAAAGTACATGCACTATTTACTCGGAGGGCACTTCAAGGTGTTCAGAGATCATTCGACTTTAAAATACCTATTTAACAAGCCTGTGTTGGGGGGGGGGGGGAATCTGTCGGTGGTTGTTACTTTTTCAGGAGTATGACTTTGAAATTATTGTGAAGCCATGAAGGTTTAACGCCAGGCCAGATCATTTGTCTAGAATTGAGAATGGGGAAGAGATGACTAACTTGGATGATGGATTTATTGACGCACAAATTTTTTCTATCAAGGTAATTGATGATCATTTTTCCGATATCATCCACTTCTTGACCACAAGTAAATCCCCTGATGATTATTTGGTACCATATAAAAAGGAGTTGGTCGCCCACGTAGCGGACTTCACTATCATTGCAGGACAACTCTACAAGTTGGGGGAGGATGAGGTACTGCGAAGGTATGTCCTTGAACATGAAAGACCAGCTAGGTTTGTATGTGCTCTATATTCCATTATATACTACACACATGACTACACAAAATGTAAAAATAAAAATTTAATTATAGAAGCCTTGTTGGGAAAATTTGTCCCAACTGAAAGCTTCGAGGTCATGCCTATTCGATCCTAGCCCCTCCCATCATGGAGCTAATTCCATTCTTAAAGGAACCCTAATCCCACCTAAAGTGGATCTCATCCTTTTGATATGGATTTGAAACTTCCTACTCTTGGCCTATAAATCAACTATATGCTAGAGGGTTAAGAGAGGTTACTAAAGGTAGACTTATGTTCATCAAATTAGGCTTGAAAGCTTATCATCCAACGAAAGTATTGTAGACTTATGGGAGGAGCTTCACCTCATCAAGGAAAAGGTTGTCAGACTCTTCTATATTTCTGAATCAATACAATTGATCTCTTTTTCTCACTATATTTTCTTATGGATCTGATGAATGGTTTAGGTTATTGCTATTTTATCCATTGAAATGATGTTAGTTATTGATCTCCTTGATAATTAGTTTGAGTTATTGAATCATTTTTGCTGCATATTCCTTTGATCCCTTTGATTTCTATGTGTGTAGGTTTTTTTCAAGTATTGAAGAGATGCATTAAGGTATATAAATTATCTTCATGAAGCATGTTGTAATAAGGTATGGATTGCATTTCCTCTCCTTTCTATCTTTATGATTCAAGCAAAGATAGACTCAGAGAATGAGTAGTTTGATTGTTTGCTTGTTACTAGGTTTTGTTGAAAATATAGGGAGATCTCTATTGTCTACAAGAGGGATTATTCCAATATAAAAAATTGGTTACTCTGCTAGGGAATGTCATGTTCTCTTCCTTTTCCCTGTTTTTCTATTTTTGATCCCTTTTTGATAGCCTGATTTGAGTCTTGACAAGGTTGTGACCTTTTAGATTTTGTGATTTTTTTCTTGAATTTCATTTTTTTCCATAATTTTTCTCGTTCTCTGTGGTTTTTGTTCAGCAAACGAGTGCATATATTGATCAGGAGATCATGTTTTATTCTAAAAAATGAAATTTCTTGAAACTGTACCGAACCTGAGCGACCGTAAAGGTATCGTCATTATGATTCTGGTGCCACGAACGGTTCAAAAAATCGATATCGTATGAGGAAGATATCGCGTTCTATTTGTTTTCCCAAACAACTAAAATTTTATTACTGGGATGCCCAGTCAGCATACAGGTACAGTCAACAGATGACATATTCTAGGGAATATTCCCTTTTCTTATAGCCAATCAGATCATGCCATGTGGCTTAAACTAGGCCGTTGATTTTTGTGGTATGGAAGTGATTCTGACCATTGATGTTTTGGGAACAGGTCGTTGGATGAGTGACACATGGAAAGCTCGAAGGCTACCACGTGTCCTCAGGAGGCTTTATTAAAAATTTTGGTGGAGTCGGGGGGAGGGTCGACCCCGCGACCTCCGGCCTGCCCACGTAAAAATCCAACCTTCTCCGCTATCCATTGGTGCTTACCATATATGTTTGATGCTTTATTTTATGGTACAAATGTTTTGTAGTCATGGGGGGACTGTCGGCGGTCCAAAATATTGATCACATGCCACGATTTAGTTCACCGCAACATATTTTGTAAGGTTTCAACGGTATTAAAACCATAACTTCGACAATGGTAAACTCTATCACATGCAAACGTGCCTTCAAATGTTACTTGACGGTCATGGTTTATCAACTCAAGATATAACTCTAGTTCTGACCACGGTATCGCGGTATTTCTACTCGGTGGTTAGACTAACCGCGGGGGTTGTAGGGTTGGCATGTGGCCACCCCCTCCCCCTTAACCATCACATTAAAAATTCATGGTTTAGACTAGAAGGAACTGTAGTAACGCCCTAGAATTTAGGTTTTTTACTAAATTTAGCCACAGTTAAGAGCAGTCTCCACTTTTAGTGGATCTTTTCTAGCTGACATTGGGAAAAATGTATTGGGAGGTCAATTTTCGACCAATTTGGGTGAAAAAAGAGTCTACATAGACTAATTTGAGCATTATGGAGCCATTGGTGCAGAGAAAACAACCATTAGAGGCCTGAAAACACATGTAATTTTAAATTTTGAGCATAATGACAAAGAGGGACATGCCATTAGGAGCTGGACCAACAGATGTAGCCCAGGAGGGGTGAACTGCTTCATCATGCCTACTGTGTAAAAATTATGTGTGATTGTATTTCTCTGTTATTCACTATTGTATGGTTTTTTTAAGCTTATTTTCATGCTTAAAGTTCACAAATTCATGTATGTTTCATGGTTAAAACACACATTCCTTAAGCAAACAAATGGAGACAAATGGTACATGTTTTTAAAACTGAAAGGACACTTAGCACAAAAAAATAATACACTCCTTCCAGATCGGGTTGGTATAAGAGCTAGAGTTTAATCTCTAGTGTTTTTGTGTGCAAATATTTGCTAAATATTTGCAAGGGTTTTCATGCTTACTAGGCTCAAGCTTAAGAGAGGAGAAGGCAAATTGGTTGAAGCAAGAGGTTCTCAAAGTGAGCCACAACAAACGAGGGAAATATTGACACATTCTCCTCTAGCTAGTTCACCTCTAAAAGAAGCAAAAGAAGCAATAAGCATGCCTCCAGGAGAAGAAGAAACCCATGAAGAGATGGATCCCAGAGAGGAAGAAAGAGTGTACATAAAAGAATTTCTTGACTTGACTGAAATGGTTAGTGTCCTTTATCAAGAAAGGAATGAGAAACTAGAAGGAGAAGTATCCAAACTTCACAAGGAAGGATAGGGATCATCAGGAGTCCACAATTATGAAGATAAATCAAAGAAGGGAAATGGAGGAAATGGAGACAGTGGAAAGTCACCATCCTCACCCTCATCATCATGATCTTCTACTTCATCTTCAGTACACCAGTTACACAAGTCAAAGAACACTGGTAAAATTCCATTTCTAAAACTTGATGTTAAGTTTGAATTGCCAATGTTTAATGGTGAAATCAATGCAGAAAAACTATATAATTGGATTAGGAAATTGGAGGTCTATTTGAGAATCCAAAATTTTCATGATGATGATACCAAAATCCAACTAGCTTCATTGAGAATGGAAGGTGCAACACTTGTTTGGTGGGAAACCAAGACAAAGGAGGAGATCAAGAAGCATGGTAAGATTATTATATCATGGATTTATTTCATTAGTGCAATAAAACAAAAATTGTATCCATTATCTCACATGCAGAAATCCATAATGGATTGGAAAATTTTTAGACAATTGAAAGGAAAAAATGTACAAGTTTATACTCAAGAATTTAGGAGAAGAGCTCTCTTATTAGGAGTAGATTTGCAGAGCCAAGAAAATTTGCTCAAGTATATAGGAGGCTTACATACTTACCTAAGATATACTATCCTCATGTTTAACCCTGAAAGCCTATATGAAGTTTGTGTACAAGCCACACATTTAGAGGCAAGGGGAAAACAAAACATAGATGAGAATGAGGAAAATGAGTTTAAAGGAAAATGGAAGAAAAAGAAAAATGCAAATATCAGAAAAGAGAAGGGAAAATTCTTTTTCAAACACTATTCTAAAATGAGCCATGATGAAGACCATTGTTGGAAGCTTCATCCAAAGTTGAAACCAGAAAGTTTGAAAGCCAAAGAGAAAGCCGAGGAGAAAGGAAAAATTGTTGCAATAGCTGAACAAGACTTCGGGTCAGATTCAGGAGATGAAACAAAAATCATAGCTATGGGACTAAAGAACACGAAGGGGAAAGAGAATGAAACTAAAACCAGTTCTGGTATATCTAACTGTCACATACAAGCTCTAAATGAAGAAGAGATAATTGAACTGTTTCATGTGAGGGTCATTTCCAAACATACCAAGGTTGACACATTATTTGACAGTGGGTCACAGGAAAACGTAATCTCTGAAGACTTGATCAAGAAAATTAATCTTGAGACCATTCCACATCCGAAACCATATCCACTTGGTTGGATATGTAAGGATGCAAATTTATAGGTTTCAAAGAAGTGCATTTGGCGCTTTGAAATAACTGCACATTTCATTGACACAGTTGAATTAGATGTTGTTCCGCTTGATATAATAGGTATGGTGTTGGGCAGTCCTTACTTGTATGACAGGAAATAAATCTTCTATCTCCATGAGAACAAATATAATTTATTCAAATATGGCAAGGAGTATATTGTGAGAGCTCATCGCAAGAAACTAGACCCTTCTTTAGTTAATACAGGGCAAATGAAGAGGCTAGTCAATGCAAGCCAAAACTTGACATTGATGATGATTAAACAAAGAGATGTTTTACATCATCCTTTTCAAACAAATGTTAATGTATGTAATGGGTTGTTTTAGTTTGAAAGCATGTTTTCTTTGAAAGAAGATGACAAGCAGTTACAGCAGTTGACATTGGTGTTGAATGGTGTTGAAAAAAAGGTGTCAGTGCAAGAAGTTGAAAAGGTCCAAGAGAGGAAAAAGCAACTTGGAAAAGAAGGCACATGGTTCATAAATGTTCATTGCTAGTTTCTGAAAGGCATGGTACAATGGTGAAGAAATTTGGTCAAGAGTCAACACAAGTTCAAAGCAAAAGAAGAAAAAAAATTTCCATAAGGATAGAATGCAAGGTGAGAACAATTCCAAGTTTCATTTGATTATAGACCAATGTAGAAACAAGGTGTTTAATGCAAAGTTAGGTTTCTGTTCTGCAAGTTTAGAAAATGTTCAACATGATAGTGTCAAATAAAACAATGGTTGGTCGACGGAATCAAGGAAAAATTTGTCTTTTCATGAAAAGCTCCAATTAATGAAATTAGGGAAATTTTAGTGGATAAATATTGGAAGAGTGGGGACACAGTCTCCTCATCTTCATGTCCAATAATCCAGAGAGATTTTGGGATCCAAAAGCTTCCCAGTGGGGAGGTGTGACTGGGAGATCATGTGTTATGCTCAAAAATTAAAGTGCTCAAAGTTTTACCGAATCTAAGTGACCAGAAAGGTCTCATCGTTGCGATTCTGATGCTGCAAACGGTTCGAAAAACTGATGTCATATGAGGAAGATATAGCATTCTATTCATTTTCCCAAACAACTAAAATTTTGTGACTGGGATGCCCAGTCAGTATACAGGTACAGTTTGCAGATGGCGTATTCTGGGGAATATTCCCTTTTCTTACAGCCAATCAGATCGCACCATGTGGCTTAATATGGGCCATTGATTTTTGTGGTATGGAAGTGATTATGACCATTGATGTTTTGGAAACGAGCCATTGGATGAGTGACACGTGGCAAGCCCAGAGGCTAACACGTGTCCTAAGGAGGCTTTATTAAAAAATTTTGTGGATTCGGGGTGGCGGGGGGGGGGTTGACCCTGCAACCTCTGGCCTACCCACGTAAACCTCCAAAAATCTCCGCTATTCATTGGTGCTTACCACTTTATTTTATGGTATAAATGTTTTGCAGTCATGGGGGGGACCGCCGGTGGTCCCAAATCGCTGACGGTCCAAAATATTGATCACAACCGTAACTCTGGCAGTAGTAAACTCTATCACATGCAAATGTGCCTTTAAATGTTACCCGATGGTCACGGTTTATCAACTCCGGATATAACTCCAGTTCTGACCACAGTATCACGGTAGTTCTGCTCAGTGGTTAGACTAACCATGGGGGTTGTGGGGTTGGCATGTGGCCACCCCCTCCCCCTTAATCATCACATTAAAAATTCACGGTTTAGACTAGCGGGAACTATAGCAGTACCCTAGAATTTAGGGTTTTTACTAAATTTAGCCACAGTTAAGTGTAGTCTCCACTTTTAGTGGAGCTTTTCTAGCTAACATTGGGAAAAATGTATTGGGAGGTCAATTTATGACCAATTTGGGTGAAACAAGAGTCTACCTAGACTAATTTGAGCATTATGGAGCCATTGATGCAGAGAAGACAACCATTAGAGGCCTTTAAACACATGTAATTTGAAATTTTGAACATAGTGACAAAGAGGGACATGCCATTGAGAGATGGACCAATAGATATAGCCCAGGAGGGGTGAACTGCTTCATCATGCCTACTGTGTAAAACTTATGTGTGATTGTATTTCTCTATTATTCATTGATGTATGGTGTTTTTTAGGCTTATTTTCATGCTTAAATTTCACAAATTCATCTATGATTCATGGTTAAAACATTCATTCCTTAAGCAAACAAATGGAGACAAATTGTACATGTTTTCAAAACTGAAAGGAAACTTAGCACAACAAACTAATACACTCATTTCAGATCATATATGTGTGGTTTTTCTTTAGCAACAGAGTTCATGCGCATTGAACTTAATTGTTCACCTGTGCACATGCTGGGAATTTAAAAAAAATAGTTTTTCCTCTTATATAAGTTTGAATTTTGGTCTTCGAAAGATTTTTTACACTCGTATTGACCTTAAACTAATATTTTTGAGTTTGTTTGGGTGTCATTATGTATCTTTTTGAGAATTACTCATTTTCACAAATTTGGGTAGGGTTTCGTCTGGTTGATTGTGGATTTATCAAAAAAGAGATTTGTTGCTATCAAAGTTTTGTCTCCCTGTATTTTTTTCTTGCAAACACATGAGGATCACTGACTACTTTGCTCATTTTTGAAAAGCATTTTAGTATACTGAAAATAGGGTTTCTCAAAGTTTAGTTTTTTTCTGACATTTGCTTCCTTTGTTGAATTCAAAATGAAAATCATTTCTTTTTCAGTATTGAAGTTGTTCATAGATACATTGTAGACGTCATTGTTATAGTGGCATTCATTAGTACAAACTCATTTCTAATTTTGAATGATTTCTCCATGCATTTTGAGAAATTATGAGTGATTTCTTGTATTAGGAGATTTCATGGTTATTTGACTTGTAGAGTGAACTAAAATTTTGATTTAATTTCTGCAATTGAATTGTTTCAAAGTGAAATTTCCATTTTGTGAATAATGTTATTGGAGTTTGAGTTTTTGAATTTAAATTGAAAAAAAAAAGACTCTTAGTCTCCCTTAACTAGGAATTCATTGAACGAAAATATTACAATTTCATATTCGACTACATTATAGTTTTTGAGTTAGGTCAGAATATCAAAAATTTCACATCCAACACCTACTGAGTAAAACAACAACTTAATAACACAACGTTAATAAAATTGATTATAATTTTTACATTTTTAGGGATCTTCCAGCTACATAGATCAGGTTGTAGGGCTTTGGAATAGGGAATTGATTTAACTTTCCAAAGCTATAAACAAACAGTAGAACCTTGCAGTAGGGATTAAATCCATTTATTGCAATTTTTCTCTGGGAAGCTCCTCTTACAAGGGATTCAAGCACGAGATCATATCGCACTCGGTGTAGTGATCGACCCCATTTCATTGGTTATGGTATAGTGTTTTACACACATTACAAACAATGTCAAAAGGTACTTGGGAGTCACTTGCAAGTAAACCTCAGATTATCCATGTTGAGGAAATTTCAAGGGGATTGAGCTTTTTTACTTTGCCCTTGCATGTATGTATGATCTACGACTGTCCCCTAGGTTGAATTGTCATAGGTGGTAACCTTAGAGACCATACTATTAGGGTTATTTCCCTAGGTGATGACAGATGGAAGGTCTATGTTGTACCTAGAAAAGACGTTGAATAGATACACTTGGACCTTTTTGGAGGGTAATGTTCACTCAAGATGGAATAAGTGGAGTTACTTGCATGAGATCATGTTCATTAAGCAGATTGTCACGGTAATTGGTTCCACCCTCTCTATCAATATATACTTTTCACCTTGATTTCTGCGACGTTGGATTTCATCACCAACTAGTGATTTCACTATGAAAATTTTGTTTGTGTGGTTTGACTCCTAGATTTATTAGCGTGTGTTATTTGTTTGTCTTGTAATTTTTAGAGGCCTTAGGTGTGATTTTTGATATTTTTTGGATTATTAATTAAAATTTATCTTGGCTGACTTACCAAGACATTCACGGAGAATGTAGGGTAAACCCCCTGAGTATACTCGAGTCAATTGGAAAAAATTGAAACTGAAAGGTCAAAATCAACAGGATATGGGACCTCAAATAAACTTGAAACATATACCATTGTAGAATATGAGATTGAAGTGAATCAACCTCAAGAATTTTAAACAGACTTAGTGCAATATGAACCAGTAGTTACCAAGGTCTTTAGACCAGAATCTGATACTAGAGAAGTTTCAGATACACAACTAACTGAGCTATGAATTTCTGAACCTAATTCTGATGTTTCCGAACCTGAGTATCATTTATATGTTATATCCCCTACTCTTTCTCCACATTCACCCCAAGTAGAACTTATTATTACCAATAGTATACCTCCTGGTCACATTAGTATATAAGATATTACTAAATACGAGGAAGAAGAAACTCCAAGTACTCCAGTTTTTAACAGTGAACAAACAATTCCTCTAGACCTTATTTTTTCCTCTTTTCAACTAGATCCTTGGTATTTCACACCTTTGAACATTTTAGGTCAAGATATTCCACATTACTGCACTCCTTATTACTTTGTGCCCGGATTTAATATGTCAGGAATTATTTATGGAAGTATGCCTACTGATACATCCATGTTTTCAAGCTCTCTAGAATAATTATTATATGGTGGTATGTAAGTTCCTCCTACATATTAGTCACTTTCTGGGACTTTTTCAGGAGATTTTCCTTCATCTCAAATTTCTACTATGTTAGATGGTGTATCTATTTCTATTGCCTAAGGTTTTACATCAAATAAGTATATTAATATGGTTTCTATCAGTGTAGGTAATCCTGAAGTTAAACCAAAAAGTGATTATAATCCTTCTGGGGGGAAACCACCTCCACCTTGAGGACAACCTTTTGTTGGATCGTATCCTACGGTTGGAGGACATCCTTCCACTAGAAATTATAAAAACTATGGTCAGATACCTCAAGTTGGTTTAGGTTAACTTGTTGTGTCACAAACCTTAGTTGGTACTCCTTATCAAGGGATGAATACCATTTGGACCCCTTCATTTGTTCAATAACTTTTGAAAGTTTCTCCACATGTACCAATTTACCAACCCATTCAGCCTACTAGAAAAAACTATTCAGAAAAAACTTATTCAAGGTATTCTGATACAAGTTCTAGCAGCCTGTTCAGGGGATCCATCAAGTGAATCCACAAACCCCTATTCAAAAAAAAAATTCAATAGCTTGGTCCGAGTAGTCCACATACTCTTGTCCAATCAGCTGTAAAAACATTTTTTCAACAATTGGTTCCAATTACATCTCACTATAATCCCCAGTATTCCAGGCTATTGATGTTGGAGGGCGAAAAAAGCAAAAGAAAGTTATCACTACCAAAAATCTTGACTTCACTGGAAAAGAGGCAGAGTTTGTATTTCAGCCAAGAAAACCATTGACTAGATCACAACTCACCAAAATTGTTATGTCTCAAGATATTTATAAAAGAAAGTAGCCTTTGATACAAGAAATTATTGATCTCTCTCCAGTAAAGGAAGTTATCATTGTGCAAAGAAAAGGAAAGGAGAAGGTGGTTGAAAAATTAGAAATGGAGCTCCTCACAGAACAACTAAGAGAAGCAAGGGAAGAAATAATTGAGTTAAAATTGGATGCAAAGAAACTCAAGACTGAAAATATTGAGTTTGATTAGATGATGGAGAAATGGAACAATGAACTTTCAATTTTTAAAGGATCCATAAGTGATGCTAAAAGACTATTTAAAAGAACCTAGCCCCTAAGGCTTTTGGCCAAACATACCAGAAAGAGGAATACACAGTTGCAAGCTGAAAGAATATCATTGGAGAATCAAGTAAAGGAACTTCAAGAGCAGATGGAAATGATACAGGCCGAATTAAAAAAGACAGGCCTGAAAATAGTCATTAATGAGCCTAAAGACATTCAAGCTTCAAATGATAGAGAAGGATAAAACTACCAAGGTTTGAGGAGTAGGGTAAATTTTTTTCAGTTTTTAAGATGTCACCCATCAGTTTCTACTCATCAAAAGGTGAAATTTTTGAAAAAAGGGACTCTTTCCTATGTTTTTGACATATTAGGCATTTTCGTAGTGCCTTCCAAGCTTGAAGCCCAAAAAGCGCTACGAAATTTCTGTAGATGTCTTTTTGATAAAAAGGGTGGTTAGAATTGAAATCAAATTTTGGGAAAATTTTTTATTAGCCCTCCTAACCTATTTTAAAGACTCATGGTAGAAAAAAGTCAAAATTATTTTCAAAAGTGTTTAAAACAGAGGCGCTATGAAATTTTGCCGCGGAATTTCCTACACCACTCCGTTTTTGCAACGCACAATTTTGATGAAATTTTTGAATTTTGGAGGGAAAATGAAGGCAATCCAAGCACGTGGGAAGAAAAAAAGATAGCAATGGAATATGCCAACAATTTTATCTCCTTATATGAGGTTGTCTTATGCTACATATCAGCCTAAAGACAGGGCTTCCTGGTCATTATTGTCATCTCCTTAAATATAGGAAGATCTGTATCTTAATTTAGTGGATGTTTTTATGGCTTGATCATGGTCATTGCCACATAAGAACATCATCTTCTCCATTGTAAAGGTGCACTCATTTTAGTTGAAAATGTATTTGTTAAACACATGTATGGTAAACAGGAAAGTAAACACCCAAGGAGAAAGATAAGTGTGAGTTATTTTATTATTCACCTTAGATGTACATTTATAATACAATGGTGTGACTCTTGGATTTTACATTCGAAGGTCACTTGGACTCCATTTTTCCATTTGCCTTCCACACCTACCTATTGAGGATTAGGTTTCCAACATCCCCCCCCACTTAATCCAAAGGGCTATGTGTGAGTCCAAGAAGGGAGTTGTAATACAAATATTCAAAGTATGCATGGAAACACTTAGGCTGAATCATCTCTTTGAAATGTTGGCATAAAGAGGTGGTTTAAGGATGACCACCAACACTGGAACACTTAGTGCAGTTCTCGGAACTATTCCCAATCTGGCAAGAAGCTGAGGGCTTCTGCTAGAGTAAGTGTTCCTCATATTTGAAGAGGGAGAC
The DNA here is from genome assembly GCA_034641835.2 of Pinus albicaulis. NCBI lineage: Eukaryota > Viridiplantae > Streptophyta > Pinopsida > Pinales > Pinaceae > Pinus > Pinus albicaulis. The sequence continues at coordinate 617,690,654 of CM076570.1, read as the reverse complement.
CTTCAACCTAGGAGAAGGGAGGTCTACAACCTGTGATGGTTTAAGGATGACCACCAACACTAGAATTCTTAATGCCTTTCCCAAAACTCTACCAAATCTAGCAATAATTTGAAGTCTTCTGCTAGAGGATGTGCTCCGAATTATTTGAAGAGGAAGAATATCAACCTCGCGTAGATGGTTTAAGGCTGTACACCAACCAAAGTAATTCTTATGGGCCTCTGTGTCTCTGACAAGTTGTGGCTCAAGCTCGCTTGAATTTCTTTGTCTCTGGTGACAACTTTGAATCTGGAATGACAAGTTGTGGCTCAGGCTCACTTGATGTGGCTTCAAAGCTTGTAGGTGACCACCATTTTCCCCCATGTCAGGTACAAGGTGAGATGATGGCGAAAACTCAACTGCAATATTGTTCAATATTCGAGAAAAAAGTTCATACATATGTCTTAAACATCTTCTTAGCTGTTGATGCCCATTGCCAAGAGGTGACCCATCCAAGGTGAATAATTTTTCTTGCAGGAGGCTTGTTTTTGAAGCATCTGTGTGAAGAATGGGTGTGCCTACCATAGTGCTTGCATGGGTGAAGATCAAAACAATGATCTTTCATATGGCCAACGCGATCACAGTGTTGGCATTTTTTAATCTGTTGTTGCTGCTTTGGAAGAGGAGTAGGATCTAGAACAGGTGAAGGTGAACTATCATGAAGAAATCCAGCACTTTGAAATTTGATGGGCTTGGAGTAGTTTGGAATATGAAAGGAAAATTCCTTGTCATATCCAAGATGAGTTTTGTGCTTGTTGTGGAAAAGTTGTTCCTAAGGTCTGACAATGGGCTTGGGAGGTGAAGTGTGAACATTTGCATCTGCATACAAATATGCTTTTGAACTAGGCACTGAATGTGAATCGACTGCAACATTATTTACTTGCTGATTATAGGAGTCTGTTTCAATTTTATGAACAGAAACAAGTTCAGAATGATGACTCTTATCTTGAATCTCATCTTGCTGAAATTGTGATTCAAGCTCCAAAAATTCTATTTTTTCTTGTGTATTCTGCAAACAGGTGTCAATATCATAGAGAGTTTTCTTGTTTATTTTTACCATATGATCAATAGTGGAATGAATTAAGGTATTCAATAACTTTAATGCATCATCAATTCAACCCATTTTTAATAACAATGCACTTGTAGGTATATCACACAATTCTAAATGACTGCAAATATAAAGAATATAAAGAATCCCTAATGCTTATGAAAAATGTGCACCAATATCATTCATTAACTCCTAGGGTTCCATCATCAGTGATAGAACAATCTCACTTTGAAAAACTACTGACGAGACTTGAATTCCCATATATATAGATGATTCGACTATGGTACGAATAAATATTCTCTAAACTTGGCACTTTCTTGAAAGAAAACAATATGCTCTCAATACTCATATAAATTCACCAGCCATTGGAGATCCAAGCCTTCATGTAACTTCTAGCTACTTGTATTGGAACAACGAATTCAGAGGATAAATACTCATATCAAATCGAGATAAAAAACTGGAAGAAATATCAAAATGATGTAGGGAAAAGGTAGAAGTTGCGGGAAAAGAGGCCCAAGGCTATGGAGATGATACTTCAAGGCCATGTGGACGCAACGCCAATATAGTGCATATATAATCCAAAAATAAATGCCCGGAAAATGTTCAATTCAAACCTATGTATGAATCACCAGGAATAGTGCATGGAGATGCTCAAACTATTCAAAGCATTTCTCAGAACATGTCTCCGTAAAGAGTCATTATACTAGTGTTGGGGATCTTAGACGAAGGAAACAAAAATCAACACATATATATACCACCTTGCATCATGGAAGAGTTGAATGGTTCAAATAATATTTCAAACACTTACCAGAAGTTCACAAACAATGTCTGGAGGAGATAAATCTTGTAGTGCTCTCAACAGTTTTTCTGAGGGGTGTAATTCTGCATACAAGACAACCCTTCAACGGACTGGTAAGTTGAGCAAATGCTGAAGAAGATAGACGCAGGCCTCATGAGTAGTCACCAAATTCCCAGAGAGATTATGATATCAATAACCGTCCTCCAATCCGTCTAGTGAGATACATTTTGGGTGATGATGTTCGAATTATTAAAGTCAGTGATTTTCCTCGAGAAAATGGAAGTAGGGATATTGAAGGATCTACACATTCATTGCCTGAAGCCTGTAGAGAATTCTAGGGCCACAGAACTGCATCTTTAGTTTTGCACACAGTCGGACCTTATTACACCGTTGGCCCTCGACATTGCCATGTCTTATTGTCTGTAATAGTTCCCTAATAGTGTTGAATGCCTGCCGAGGTATTTATTGGCAGAAATCGAGTAGGAAGGCATGATCAACCTATATTTTCTCAGAACCGTTGTCGGATAAATATTTTGAAAACAAAAAACTGGGTCGTGCAAGTTGGAAATGCTCTATTAGGAGTGACAGACGTATGGAGGATTGATAACGGTGTCTGCGGGGTTAACATGTGGAGGGAAGTAAGAAAAACACAGATTTGAAATTAATTTCGCAGCAGAGTTTCGTAACAATAATGAAGGCACAAATTTTTTGTGTAACTGTTGATAAGAAATACACCAAATACACCAACCCAACCTATAGGCCACGGTGATAAATTCAGACACAAAAACGCTAGTGATGTTCCCCAGTCTATATATTGGAGGACGAAAGGTGCAGTGACAACTATGAAATATCAAGGAAAATGTGACACTTCTTGGGCTTTCATGGTTGCTGGAGCAGTAGAAGGCATCCACCAAATCGAGAATGACAATCTTGTTTCCCTTTCTGAGAAACAACTTATCGATTGTAACAAACCTCAAAACAATGGTTGCAAGTGGGGAAATGTGACTACCGAATTCAATTTTCATTGTTTCTAATGGGGGAATTGCTTTAGAATCAACTTATAGTTACCAGGAGCCGACTGTATGTGCAGACAACACTTTTTTTATGATTTTAGTTAGAAACACACTGTATGGTAATGCATATAGAGGGGCGCAGGAATGTGGTAAGAATGGTCTTTCAAATGAAATTGTTCAACTGAAGAGTAAGGAATTTCTGTCAGAGACAACAGTAAGAGCGTTTGCAAAAATGAAACAGTTAAATGCAGGAGCAGAAGGTGCAGGCTTGACAATCCTGGAGAGATGCAAATGCGTTAAGCACTGACAAGCTCAGAGAATACAACTAGAATTTAGTTGATCAGAGTAGGGCACTAGAATTTTTCTAATTGGAGCAGGGCCAACAATCGCCTGCTCTAATACCATGTTAAACACACGTATGGTAAACAGGAAAGTAAACACACAAGGAGAAAGATAATTGTGAGTTATTTTATTATTCACAATGGATGTACATTTATAATACAATGGTGTGACTCTTGGATTCCACATTCCAAGGTCACTTGGACTCCATTTGTCCATTCACCTTCCACACCTACCCGTTGAGGATTAGGTGTCCAAAATTAATTAATAGGATATTGAGTTCTATTAGGACTCTAACTCCTAAACTTAGAAAATGTCTATTTTGTTTCCATATATTTATTTTTTAGTTAGATGATGTGTCAAAGTGAAGGGTTCGATGGTCTTGTCAACTGTGCAGACCATATGTAAAAGTGAAAGGCCTATTAATAGGTAGGATTTTAAAGGAATAAGGGTTGGAGAATATCGTGTCACACTGCTACTATTGTAAAATATGTCATATTTAGTAATATACAATGGATATTTTTCCTTCTTCACCTGAGATTCGAATGATATTTCAATGAGTTCATGTCTTATATGTTTCATGTTTTTATCCACAGTATGTTTATGTCTGATTACTTAGAATTCATGGAAACCATGCTCTTACTTCCTTTAGATGTTAAATTGTTGCTATTTCATGTGTATGTGTGTTATCTCTTTATTGAAATGTTCACTTGCCTCAACTTCCACAAGAAGGGTTATGTTCATTGAGTTTCTTAATGTTGACTCCATTAGTCCAATGGTAGCAAATCCCATATATTTTCAACATTCAATTGATTACATTCAAGTAACTTTCATAGAGTTAGCCATCTAATAGAGTTTTCATTGAAAAATCACAAGTTACCTTGAGAGAGCCCTCTCAAGTTGAAGAGGATAATCTTCAGTCAAAAGTTGGTTGAAAGAGTTACTCTAATTTTTCTGGTGGAGCAGCCCATCTATGCCAACTTAGTGATAGCAGGTTCCTTTAATCAGCTCATAGTCATTATTCATTTTATTCACAAGGGTCCAACCCAAGGCAAGGAAGGGTTGTAATTCTCCTTATGAGTGTATCGGTAATGTGTATCTTCTTCCCCATCCACAAAAAATCATCATGCACTAAGGCCATCAATTGGCGCACACAAATATTTTTGATAGGACTGCGCCACGAAGTGTGGTACATATAACATATTGAGTATCCTAGCCTCCTGGATACCCTTCACCCATTTCATTGACTCCAATCTCGTGACACCTCTTGTATAGGTCTACTGGTGCAGATACCTACTGGGCTCAAACTGTGGGTAGTTGCTCCGGGCTCAAACTATGGGTACTTGCTTCGATCATTAAAATCTCAATCCTTCATTATGAGTTGAGGCACCTTGGACAGTAATTATCCCTCACCGGCACCTCATCTGGAATCAATGGTGTAAATACCTTATACTTCAATGCGTTGGGGTCTTTCATTGGCTTCCAGGGCAGAATATATGGAGGAAGCCTAGATATAGGCTCAACCTCCTCAGCATCAATCTCTTCTGGGACTTGTTCTACTTCATCGCAATCTGAATCTACCTCCATGCCCTTTTTCTGTTGATCTTGAGCTCCCTTACTCTGTTGTTCCTTCGGGAGTTTCTTCTAAGGCGTCGACCTTAGGATTGGTTTCGTAGGCTTCACGGATGGTGTTGCGCCTGCAGTCATCTACTTCTTGGGCAACCTTGACCCTATGGCAGTTACTGGTGGTGTGGGTGCCATTGTGGTGGCTAAACCTAGGTGGATTGTGTGGCTGAGCCCTACCTTGATAAATGATTCTTTCAATGTTGTGAAACTATAATCTGACATGCAATAGCTTGCTCATATCTCTTGCAGATAACAGCTAGTACTTCTAAAACTTAGTGCGCAAATTGTTTGAATCGAGAGAGGGATCCTTGCTTTATAGCGAATTTCAAATTGAAATCACATCATCACCATCAAATACCCCTCATAAATTCTGATTTGGCGGTAGATCCACCCAGATATGCACATTAATTGCATCCCTCCCGCTCCTTTTAACGGAAAAATAGTTGTCCAATCAAATTTTACTGCTCCAATGATCATATTTTGGGTGGACTCTGCAAGACTCACCCCCTCAGCGAAGTCATGCCTTCTTCAGCGCACTAATGATCTCCAGTTGCGCCTACCTTCAAACTGATGCGCATTACTGTGAATGCGATGAAGCCACCCTTCAATATAATCCTTCTTCATATATTCATCTCGGTACCCACATATCTCCTCCCCCAACACAAGCTTGTTGGACGAGTCTATCCAATTAGGTTGTACCAACGTCCTTGGCTCCTTGGTAATGTGAAATACTCCCACCTTAACCTCTTCAAGGGCCTCATTAATACACTCCCAACCATAAACGAAGTTATAAGATAAAAAGAACCCGTCTATCATCTCATCCTAATCCATGGTTCCATGGCGCAAATCTGTTTCAAGATACCATTGCTAAGGTATCATCTCCAAGGAATGAAAGAATATGTGCACCCATTCTGGTTGAGGTTCGGCACCCCAAGCTTTAGTCTAGCGAGCCAAGTGCTCGCAAGGATCCTTCTAACCATCATAATTCTCTACGATCTTCATATATCCATGACCAAATCTCAACCTTATCAACTTATAAAAATCCTTCCATCCTTCTAAAATTTCCCTATGTGAACCCCACCATCAGGTTGGAGTAGACCTCAATTCGAAGTCCAAAGCTTCGTATCTCTGGTCCTTGGGCACCTTTTGCTCAAATTTCTCCAAAAACAAGACAAAATTCCCAGTTCCATCATAAAAGGTAAGTCACGTGCTTCCAATCTGACACAACGCAGAGATTTGGTAACCCTGTTACAATGCTTAGTGGTTACTTCATGCAAACAATTATGCCAACGCTCTAGCTTTTCATTGGAATTTGAAACACACAAACTATCACAATCCCAACATATTATACCATCTATGGTGGTATTAATATATTCTTCATCCTCTGTAGTAAGCTTGTATATCTAATCAATCTCAACATCCCCATACTCATGTTGTACAGACTCTGTATAGCGCGCACCTTCGGAAGGATCTAATGGCACAACAGATTGGGTACCATTCTTTTCAAAAATCATATGTCTCTTCTTCAAGTTGACTATAGCATCCATGTCGTAATCCTAGTAAAATCCAAAAAACGTAGGATATGGATTACTATCATCAATGATCTCAATCACTTTGAAGTCAACCAACATTCCAGCTCCATCAATATCTACGCTAATTACCTGTAATCACCCCATAGCAATGATCTTCTGCTGGTTTTCCATCCTCAGCTGAATTGGTGACCATTGCAACTTAGGCCATCCCATCCGCTCCCATTTTTGCTTTGGAATAACATTGGCATTTGAACCTAGATCCAAAATGACTTGATCAATCTCATAATATTTTGCATGTGTAGTCAATCGCATCTCCCATCCAGTTATTTTCATGTTCTTGTATACTTTGTTTACTGTGATTTGTTCTAGTTGTAGCCTTTCCTTGCCAACGTAGTTATCTGTCAACTCCTACAACCCTTATATAGCCCTCTGGTCCCTCAAAAATTTCATACACATCTAAAAGAAGGAAGCCAATATAGACTGATCAACTTTCTTTACTTCGGCATTCTCCTCAGGCTTGTTCCCAAATGGAAATAGTTGTCTCTGTGCGGTAGGTGGCGAAGCTTTAAGTGTCATAAATGTTTTCTTTACTTCTATAAATGTCTCTTTCTTGCATTGTACATTAAATTAATCCAACATTCTTATCTTCAGATTTCCTTACCTAGGTCTCCATCATAGTATTTTTTCCTTTTGCGCAGTCTCCTTCGGACCACTGTGCATTGCCATGTTAACGCTTGGATATGCCTGGTGTAGTTCATCCCTCATCATTTTTATATGCTGAGTCGACTATTGGTTGCGCTTCTCCTGAATTTTAGATAAAAAAATGGGATAGTATTCAATTTCATGACTAAATTCTTAACAATATGATCCAGGTGGATATTGGTGGCCACCCACATATTCCATTTGAACCCGCACCATCAATTCTTTCTTTTTTTCAATTTCAGCACAACATACTATTTTTAGTAGTTTTTTGGGTCATGAACTTCTGGAGCCGTTTTAAGGCCCTAATGATTCAGTTGGATATTGGTGGCCACCCACCTATTCCATTTGAACACCCACCATCGGTTCTTTCTGTTTTTCAGTTTCAGCAAAACTTACTATTTTTAGCAATTTTTTGGGTCCTGAACTTCTGAAGCTGCTTTGAGGCCCTAAAATACGTTTTTTAGGAAAGAAACATGGGTCCATAGAATGATGTTGCTCACTAAAAATTTATATTCCTTGGATAGATATTTCTAATGAGGTATTGAGTGTGTCAAACAAAGATCACATGCCAAAGTTACGTCCTCAGGATGATTGATGTACCAATTTACCCAAACGGGGCCCATAGTTTTGGTGCTTCATCTCCTAGGGTTAGGTTTTTGGATCTTTAGGGTTTTCCATTGTTTCTCAACAAGAAATAGGCCTTCAAGCCTCATTGTAACACAATTCATAGGCTTGTAGCTGCCACATCTCTTCTCAGAGATAAGCTACCAGCGCCCTAGCTAGTTTATTTCCATTATGTATGTAAGCATATTTCAGTTATTTGATATTAATTAAATGAAGTATTATTTCTGCTGAATCTTTGTGTTTATTTCTATTTATATATGTTATTGCATTCTTGTATAAATCTGGATCAGTGGTATTAAAGTAGTCTGCTCTTTCTCTATTTTTATTTTCATGTCCCCAACGAGGTTAGGGTATAAGGAGTCAGGGCTCGATCTAGTTGAACCCCTACAAGATCAGTGTTGTAAACCCCGATGACCTCCCATGGCGAAAGAAAAGAAAGAAGAGGGAGCAGGAATCATATCAAAATATTGCTTGAGGAGGCCCTCAAGAAACAAAGGAACGTGATGATGGATAACTTTGCTCAAATCCTTCAACGACTGCCTGCCTACGATGCATCTACATCCAACAACCACTCTGGAGGCGCCACTCCCTTCAAGGTACAGGTAAAATTTGACATTCATGTATTTGAAGGGAAAATAGATGCAGAAACCATAGAGATATGGTTGAATTTGATGGAAGGGTATTTCTCGGTCCAAGATTTCTCTGACTGAGAGAAGATTATTTTTGCACTCCTCAAAGCCACCCCCCATGTCAAAGACTGGTGGGAAACCTATTGTGAGAAAAATTACGAGAGGGAACCCTCTCTGCTCTTAGCCGCACCCACTTGAAATTATTTTTGAGATGACATCAAGGAACAATATTACCCTATGGGGAGCTATGAGGAGAAGTACATCCAATGTACCACACTGTGGCAGCAAAGGGATCAAGATGTGCACAAACTAGCGAATTTGTTCCATAGCGTTGGGTATTAAAGATTCAAAGATACATTTGGTCCTTAAGCACCACAAATATATGCACAGACACATTCATGAGGAAATGGAATTCCTCGACTTTACCTCGCTTGGCACGAAATATCACTATGCCACCAAGATCAAGCAGAAATTTAAGTAGAAGAAGTGAGACTTTGGATCCACGAATCCAAAGCTAGGGAAAGGCACCCTTGAACCACAAAATAGGGGGAAAAGCAAAAAAGGACTGACTCAAAACAAAACCAAAAATACAAAGAAGGACATGGGGAAGTGGTGTGAATTTCACAACAGCCCCACTCACAGCACAAACGAGTGTCGGGCCAAGCAGTCGCTGGTGGCCAAACTGAAGGCATCTGAATCAGATGCATGTTCTGATTCTGAGCCAGAACCAGACAAGGGAGATGACAAAGGGAAGCAGATCATTGATGCGGACCCCAGTGCCATTGTTGCCACCACCAAGCTCCAGAGGGAGGATCTTGAGGATCCAGAGAAGGGGGAGCACCTCTTCCATTCGCAGAAGTGGGTGAAGGGTTCACCACTGCAATTTATTGTCGATAGAGGAAGCCAAAAGAACCTCATTTTAGCAGAGGTTGTGAAGAGGCTTGACCTACTGAACATAGCACACCTATAGCCATATACCAATGAGTGGCTTCACCCAGGGAGAGATCTCCGCATCTGCCAATAGTGCCGCCTTTCGTACAACATCAAGCCATTCACAGATAAGGTATTGTGTGATGTTGCTCCTCTTGATGTAGATTATGTATTATTGGGTCAACCATACTTGTGGAGGCGATATTATGTGTATGTGTCTAGGCCTCTTTTTTTTGTTATTATTTTGGGAAATAATTTTTATAGGATATCGTAGGTAGTACCGCCTCATGCCATCTCCTTGACTATTGCAAAAAAACGTAGTAAGATTGTTTCCAAAACCAGGAAATTCATTTTCCTTACAAATTGCTCACAGCGAAAGAAGAAGATTTTGGCCACAACCTCGAAATAGGGCTCCCCTACACGGCTGCAGCAGATGGACAAAGTCATAGAGGAATACGAGGAAATTTTCTCTTCACCCATAGAGTTTCCTCTACATTTTCATGACAAGCGCTCTATTGATCTGACCCCTGGTGCACCACCGCATGATGTTTCCATACCTCATGCAACTACATATAAAGAATCCACACATGTACTATTTAAGGCAACCAAATTTATTGAATGCATCTAGCACATTCTCCAATAGGTCCATGACATCCTTGACAAATACAACACCAAGTTCAATAGAATTTGCCTCGCATGGACGAAATTAAAGAAATGGGGAACATTTCTTCCTAAGGAGGGCGGAATGATCCAGGTGGATATTGGTGGCCACCCACCAATTTCATTTGGACCCGCACCATTAATTCTTTCAGTTTTTTAGTTTCAGCACAACTTACTATTTTTAGCAGTTTTAAGGGTCATGAACTTCTAGAGCCGTTTTGAGGCCCTAATGATCCAGTTGGATATTGGTTTCCATCCACCTATTCAATTTGAACACCCACCATCGGTTCTTTCTGTTTTTCAGTTTTAGCATAGCTTACTATTTTTAGCAGTTTTTCGGGTCCTGAACTTCCGGAGCCGTTTTGAGTCCCTAAACGACGTTTTTTAGGAAAAACGAGAGCAACATGGGTCCATGGATCGTTGTTTCTCACTCAAAAGTTATAGTCTTCAGATAGATATTTCTAACAAGGTATTGAGCCTGTCAAATGGAGATCATATGCCAAAGTTACGTCCTCGGGACGATTGATGTGCCAATTTACCCAAATGGGGCCCATAGTTTTGGCTCTTCATCTCCTAGGGTTAGGTTTTGGATGTTTAGGGTTTTCCATTGTTTCTCAACAATAAATAGGCCTTCAAGACTCATTGTAACATATTTCAGAGGCTTGTAGTCAGCACACCTCTTCTCAGAGATAAGCTACCAATGCCCTAGCTAGTTTATTTCCATTATGTCTGTAAGCATATTTCAGTTATTAATACTTATAGGAAGCTTCATTAGGATTATGACAAACCCTGGAAAAATGTCCAACATGTTTGGAGTTGTAACATATCATTTGACCTTGTCCATGACCTGCGCCTCATCCTTGGCCTAGGAAACCTCCTCATGCAGTCGGCGAACCCGAAGCTTCGGTCCCTTCTACCTACATTAGATATGCACCAGGATTTTTCTACATCATCAAATCATACCTCTTACAATGTTGCTCATCATGTACCACCGAATTGCAGAAATTGATGAACAATTGCTTCAGCGATTTGATAAAATTTTGCAATAAGTGACAATAGTCCGTGGAATGTTGGCCTAAAAATTTGCATAAGCTACACCATACATGGGGCCCTACACCTGACCCATTGCTTGACCCAAGTTTTAATGGACTCGACATCCTGACATTCAAATACTCTCTATAAACAAGGCACTGCTCTTTATAGTGACCCTCTGATTTACACTTGAAACACCATATTTTTTACCTTATATCCAATCAAACCTCCTTTCCATTCTTTAAATCTTGGAGCTCCATATGAAAGCTTGCTAATTGAGTTTGAATCTATTGCACCCATATGCTTCTATTGACTATCAGCGAAGCCTCCAGCTTCATCTTGATATCCAACTTTTCCACCTCAGTAGAAACATTCTGTTGTAACAATGGAAATATGAGATGAGGAAAAAACACAACAATGAAGCATTCTCTATGTTGTTCATCCAGGATATTAAACTTAAATTGGCTCAACAATGTCTTGAATCGTTGATCTACCTCCCATACGGTCTTAGTAGCCAGCTGCTTAATCTCCTTGATCTTTGTGATACACTAGGACTCTGATCTATCTGCAGTGCAGTAACTAGCTGCACTTTCTTCATGTTTTCATCTGTAACATCCTATGAAATCCATATGGCTTGTACGACAAACCAAAATTTTTCAGGATCATCTGTTCCCTTGAACATAGGCATATTTGAGGGTTTGGCCATGGTGAATGGGGGAGGTGGAGGAACAAAAAAGGATGGAGTGATGATGGGGTTGGAAGGCCGGCGAATCTCCATGGTGCTCTATTGACTTTCAGATCTCAAACTTCTCAGGGCAGTGGGGTTGATTTCTCTTTCTCCAGACCCAAACAATGGACTATATTCCTTTTCAATGTACGTTCCCTGACTGGTCCTAAAATTTTTCCGCTTCGCATAGCACCAGGTTCTCTTTCTTCACACATCAATTTGATCGCATTCGTAGTATACCATTTTCACACAATAGCATTCTAATATATAACTTTGGTGAATTCAGGTACTTACCTCTAAGGCCTTTGAATAACTTGCACTTTGCATAGCACCAGGTTCTCTTTCTTCACACAAAAATTTGATCCATTTGTAGTATACCATTTTCACACAATAGAATTCTAATTTATAACTTCGGTGAATTCAGGTACTTACCTCTAAGGCCTTTGAATAACTTGCACTTTTCTTCATTGTAATACAAAAAAGCATCGATCATGATTGCAGTGATAAACCCTCCAAGGATACTTTCTATCCAATAATCAACAACCCTCATGATCTCGTTATCTATTTTTTTCAGCTTCTCAATCAGATCTGGGGTCCATGTAGTTAGCTTATTATTGAATTGACTCGTCTGCGCATATAGTCTTGATATCCAATCGTAAATATCACTAGCAAATGATGCTAAAAATATATCATATTGATCTGTATAGATATACTTTTATAACCAATGTTTAGTAGAGATGTGTGAGTTTCTATTTTCTTGAACAAACTCATGTTCTTTCATACTTACCCAATCTTTTATCTCTTTCCTAGACGAATTCCACATCCAAATATCCCTTAGTCATATCCCGGTCTCGACGAAAAAACCATTTGTTGGCTTCTTGGGGCCTACAACCAGGTTCAAAGTGACTACGCAGTCCAACAAAACCCACTATTATCGGCCCTTTCAACAATGATCTGCTTGCACAGATTGAAGTCTCATCGAGGAAATATAGGGGGGTGCTAGAACCAAGTTTATGCATCCATAAGGATATAGGATTGTGGCTTTAGGGCTTTTCTTGCTTAATAAATATTCACAGGTCAGATCTATCAATAATACAAGTGTTTTTCAACACATCTGTTGAACTCACTAACAGACTGCGTGATCTTACTTATTCATGCATTAAACAAAGTAATTAACCATAAACAAGACTGCGCTATTAAATTACAGAGAAAAAACCCTTATTCAACACAACATAAACAATAATTAAAAAAAAACACACCAATTTAAATCAGATATATCCAACAGTTCTTTCATTAATAGCCAGATCCTTCTCATACATTCAGTTCCACCCTGTGCACACAACTGCAGGGGTCTGCGCACACAGCTGCAGACTTCCTAAGGTCTCTGTGCACACAGCTGCAGGAGCCTTTCCTCTAATCCAATATACAATCTCTGACTCAAAACAATCTTACATCCAAATTCATCTCATAAGATCTATCATTTAAGTTTACTTGCCTTCTTTTAACATTTTCCTATGACTTCTATCTAAACTCCTTATATAGGTTTGGAATTTACAATACCATGGTACAAAACCATGGGAAAATTCCAACATTCACAAAATAATACCATATCATTGCATAATAAGGGGCTTTGACCCACCCCAAACCCCTTATTACTCAAAATATACTTTGCGATGCACACTCCTCTCCTCGATCTGTAGAGTCTTTCCTTGTTGCTTTCTTCGAGGGGATCCCATCTCCAACATGTACAACACTTGAATGGAGGATTAGCTGGCATATATTCACAGAGGATTAGCTGGCATATATTTTTATACATGGATGAGAAAGGTTCCCTTGAAGATCTTTTGAAATTGTTTTTCTTTGGAGGGAATTCAATCCTTTGTTAATGTTTTTTCTTCATTACATTATTGTCTTATTTTTTATGGGGCTTCTTAAGAACATCGGTATAGCATCCTGGAGTAGAAACACTTCCAATCTAACCTTATATGTGATTTGGATTGGGAAGAATCCTAATTTTGTCTTTGCACTTTTCTTCAAATTCAATATTTGGAGACTTGGGGCTTGAGTCTTCTTTTCAAGGATACTTACTGGTATAACCAAGATATGTTTCATCATAGATATCACTTAAAGCTAAGAATGTTATCCAATAATTGTGAACTCTTCAAGTTCTTGTTGATTTTTTTGACTTAAACCCTAAATGAACTAAATTTTTCTTCAAGATCCTTCCTTCTTCTTCTTTATTCATCATCTAAATCTTCATTACTTCTTCCATTCTTTTTTCTTCTTCAAGTTGGGATTTAAGGAGAGGATTTATTCTTCAAATTTTCTTTCTTGTTAACAATTTATTCTTCTGCTTTGATAAGTTTGTAATTCTTATTTTCAGAGTCTTGCATCTTTTATTTTAGCTACTTCGCCAAGGAATTCTCATTGTGTTTAGGATATTTTAATTGTTTCAAGAATTGTGACATCATTATCCTTGCTTTCCAATAGCTCCCCTTTGTTCTTTGTTAAGATACGTGAGATTATTTAGCCCTTGTAGATTAGTAGAAAGCTCATCTTGAACAAATTTCAAATATTTTGAATGAACTCTTGATGCATCTTCAACTAATTGGGACTTTAAACTCATAATAGGTCCATATTCAAAATCAATAAGTATCATCCATTATGCATCATGTTTTCCTTCATCATTTCGATTATTGAACTTTTCTAGTGCAGTTTTTAATGAGATAATTTTAGCTTCCAGTGCCTTATAGTGATATTTTGTTTCTCTTAGAGGATTCTTCCTTAAGTCATCCAATATTTTTGCTTCTTCTAGTTGGGCCTTCAATGTAGCAATATATTGGTCCTCCTTGTCTTGTTCATATTTATTTTTATAATCTTTGGTTTTCACTTCTAATTGACTAATGCTTCTTCTTGAAGCTATAATTATTTTAAGGCACTTTTGAGTTCTCCTTTAAAATAAACTCTTGCCTCAATTTCTTCTTCTACTTAGTCTAGTCGTTTTCCCTCAATTATATGAGGAATGTCATATTCATGATCTGTAATAGGATTTGGACCAATAGAATTATAGTGACCTTCATTACCACAATTGAAACAAAATGAAATTCATTATTCCTCTTTTTGATTTCCTTCAACATCTATGACCATCAAGAAGATGTCCTCTTTAGGACCTGCTGTATTTCTCACATAATGGTGGCCCTTCCTCTTATGATACAACTTCTTCTTACTCTTCCCTTTATTTCCCATAGATCCTTTGATCTACCTTCTAGTAGTTAATTGTTCCTGAAGGAAATTGCTTTGATACCACTTATTAAACCAAAGATCACATTGAGTGGAAGGGTGAATTAGGGTAGTGCAAATCTTATTATTTTAACACATTTCATCATTAATTAAATTTTCAACAGTGTATCATAAAAATAAATGGAACCATGCATCATGAAGTCATCAACACAAGAGGACACAAGCTATTACATGGAAACACTTATGGGATAATACCACAAAATATTCTCCTTCTTCTTCTGCTTCAATTCATTACATGGATTTGCAAACATCGACCTGCTAGAGGCACCCACCCCCAAGATGTGAAAATATCTAATTGTGATAGGCTACAACCCAATTAAGGAACAAACCTCAAAAATATGCAAGTAGCCACTTACAATATGCTACAACCTGATTGATACACTAACCTCAAGAATGTGCAAGATTCGACTTGTTGTAGGCTTCAACCTGATTGAGGCACCAACCTTGTTCTTCACTTTCATGTGTACCACCTTTCAAAATATTTAAAACTATATCCACCTTATTTGTAATATACCAAACAAGATATTTGACTAATTTTGTAGTAATCTAAATCAACTATAATTTCTCCATAAATATTGCCATTTATTTAACAGAACATTTCCATGTAAAAATATAACCAATATAATATGCCAAAATAACAACAATATGAACAGGAAAAATATCATCTTTTATTATAATACATAGATTGGGGTTACATGCAGATACAACCAATATATTTGATATGAAGTTGGCCTCAAGAAACTGCTCCAATGATACATTACCCCTCCAAAAATTGAATTGTACTGCTACTGCTAAGCTCTACCATGAATTCTAGATTAATTCACCAAGGGGATATAGGTACTTTCCCAATGTCACTAAATCACTCGAGGGTTTCCATCCTGGGGGCTACAAATGAAGTATATAATCGGGTTATCAAACCTCTCATACAAGAAGAAAGATAAAATCCAATATGTCCTCTAACGGCCTCCTCCTTATCTTTTTATAGATTTGATGGACCTCTCTGGAAGCTCCTTATTATTATTTTTTTAATAATTAATCACATCTCCCTCTTTTTATTTTAATAACAATATTATTTTAATGTGGGAAAATGGTAAATTGGTCACCATACCTCCTTAGGCCATTGAAAATCACTTATAACCATCCCATCCTATAGATATTCTTGCTCCCATTCCAACGACCTATTACACTAAGTTGTTGCATCAAGTATTCCTCTCGTAATTCCACCTTAAGCATAATTAATTGAGTTAGGCAAAATAATAACCTAGTTTTACGGGAATTATCATAATGAAATGGAACAAGAAGAAATTTGTGTGGAATAAATCCTAATGATGGAATATGGAAAGTGAACTTCTTCATACCCCATAAAACATCTCCAAAATCCCATGGGCCTGCTGATGAAGTAAACCTGCACCTATAACCTAACTACCTCCAACCCTAAAAGTCCATTCTAACCATGCCATAAGGAACATTAGAAAAGGAACATCACAAATCCTCCCTCCCCAAGATTGATTTCCCTCAAGAAATCCAAACTAGTGGACTAGTATGATGGCCCAATGCAACTAAGACCTAATGTCTAGATCCCATACAAACCATTGGGTGATACCATGCCTCTATGTCAACCCAACATGAACAGACCCCTCAATGGCTAGATCCAAGATCAATCTCTGACTGAACCTATCATCAACAAATCCTCCTGGATCCCAATCCACCAAGAACAAGGATCAATTCTCCATGGCTCATGTTAGGATAATTTGTAAAAGGACAGTGGGTATATGAAGTAGAAATCCACTATTTGGACATAAATATAACACTAAATTCAGATTGATAGTGCACCAATGAAAGAAAGCTTCTAGAAGTCTGGCAAGAATTTCATTGTACACTTTAAAAATATCTGTTTCAAGGAATGCTCATAGAAAAATTACCACACATGTCTTATCAAGAAAGCTTGCCAAGCAAGACTGAAAAAATTAGATAATAATGCATAGATAAAACATGAAAGTAACAAAAACATGGAACAAAGATAACATCACAATATGAAAAGGAAGAATTTAGATATGAAAACACAAGAGGTAAGTAAACAATACACACAAAAAGCTGTCATAAGTCCTTAAGAGTTATGTTGATATATTTTATATTAAAAAATGTGTAACATAATATGCTCTGTAAGATATAATCATTGAACCCTTCTGTCTTTGCATTACATCATATTTATACAAAAATAGGAGCTCCGTACAGAAGCCTCCAATAAAAGTGGAACTCTTTTTTTAAGAATTTATTACAACTCTCTACGTATGGTAGAGTTCATCTAAAACATTAAAGAAAAACTGAAAGTAGAAACAAGATAAGGTGTGGCATCATGGAGCTGAAGCTGGCTAGATAAATGTAGCTGAGTGCCCTCATAGTTCATCAAAATTGTCTCAAAAAAAGGTGGAATCCAACAACTGAAAGGAGTATCTGTGAACACTTGTCTGCATACCTGCTAAAAAATAGGAGTGAATAACCAACTGGAGGTTTATCTAAAACCTAGAAAAGCTCATCATAATAGAAATCTCATCCACTTCATCCACTTTGGTGTCATCATTGTGATAATAAAACAAAAAATTAGCTTTTCCTTTCCATATACTAATATCCGAAAATATTAGCTACCTCCTATGAAAAAGGGTAGCTATATCCAAAAATATTGCAAATAAACCAAAAATGGAAGACTAATTCAGATTTTCAAGGCTCTGCATATTCATTCTTCAAAGGTCTAATATGGAGGCAAAGATTCTGATAGCCTCAAATTTTGTCACTCTTTTATTTGACCTCCTTTTCCATGTTTGATTTTTTGGCTGAGTCTTTTTCTTCTTGGTTTTATCTTCTAGGTTGTCATCAACATTTATGATCTCATCCCTGAGAGCCAGGTTAGAAATCATCTTGTTGGTTAATCTGAGTATATTTTTAGGCCTGGTGTGAGGTCTCTGGATATATGGATTTGGAATATACTTAGGCCTTTTTCCTCCATGTATAAATATGCTAGATTCTCCTTCCTCAAATTTAGACTTAGTATATTTTTTATCACTACTATCTTCATAATTTGAGTATGGATGTATTACAGTCTTCTCCCGCTTCTTGGTTGAAGAGCCAAAAGATGAGAAGAGCTGAGCCAAAGTAGGCTCTTCCTTTGTGATAGTCTCAAACACTTTGTTTTTTCCTTTCTTATGTGATGAAAAGACCTGCGAAAGAGTAGGCTCCCTGAATGATATACCACTGTTTTGTTGAGTTTGCTGATTATTTTCTAAAATAGGGTTTGATCTCTTGACTTCAGGGCTAAATTCCTATGAAGGTAAAATAGGGCTGGAATTTAAAACATCAGAGTTGACTTCCTCTGGAATTTCTTCTGTCATGACGAACCTTCTGCTATGTTTCCCCTTGAAGAGGAAGTTGCTTCCTCTTTGTTTTTAGAAAAAATATTTTTATGAAATAGAGTCTTTCTCTGCTTAAACTTATTTCTACACTCCTCCATGAATGACCTTAATGTATGTGGTTCCTTGGGTGAACTTCTTTTTGGTGAAATTCTAGTGTGAACTTCATTTGTTGATTGTGTTGTTGGTATAGATGTAGGGTCTCTATCCTTCTTATTTAAGCTCCTAGTCTACCTACTAGATGTCATGGAGGAAGGGAAAAATTTTGAGGAAGTTGATGATTGAATAGGGTTTGATATCCTTGCCTCTATATCTCTCAATTTTTTGGGCCTCCCTCCCTTCCTTCTAGAATACAGTGTTAAATTCCTCCTCTGTTATAAACTTCTCCCAGGTAGTGCTTCTCCTTCTTAAGTGATAAGGTATCAATATCTTAATCAGGCCTTTATGATAAATGTTATGTAATGAGTAACCTGGGGTCTTATGAATCCTCCGAGACATTGATAGCAAGAATCTATATAGAAAAAAAGTTACGCTCATGGGTCTGGCATCTGAAATATGGACTAAAAACCTCATTTGATATTTATGAACAGTTGAAAACCTTCCTTCACAAGTTATGTAGTGTTGCACAGTAGTAATAGTGTGCTACCATTCAAATTTAAAATATGAAATGTGTATGGTTGGACTCCATCCAATGTGTTCATTCTTAGCCTTCAAATAAACATTTTCATCAACTTTAACCAAGAGTTTTATTGTTCTTATGCCAAGACTCACTTGTTGCAAAATTTTGAGTTGCCTGTGCAATGATGGTTTCTGTGATGTTGAAGGTTTGAGACCCAATATTAACCTTCTCACCATTGAAGTTTTCATCAAACGCTTGTGCAATGACCACATTCTCACTAGAGAATTTCTTTAAGAACTGATACCCATCAGCTGCCTTGAATTCCACTTTAGCACGACTGTCCAAAAAGTGGATGTTAGCTGGCTCAGATTGGTTTACCTTGCCTCCTTTGCCCATATTGCATCTGTTAACCCTAACCTCCAACACAACTTTAAAACAAGCACTAACCTCCAAGACACCCTACCTACTGGCACATGTTAAACCTAACCTCCAACACAGTTGTACAACGAGGACTAACCTCCAAGAAACAAATGATTTAGAATAAAAATGTTTATTGCAGTCGTCAAAAAGAACAAATGGAAGCAGGTTATACTTGCCCTCAGACTCGGTAAATGAGGATGACACGAATCACAAGAATGATTTAAAACCACTGCCACTTATTTCACGAAATCCATCATCTATTTTCATTATTGCTACTTGTACTACACTTGTGACACATATACCTTTTAGTAATTCATCTCTCAATGAAAAATGAATACTCTTCGGATATGCAACACCTTATAATTCAAAAATTTTCTTAATATTCAAATAGCAATGCTGACTTTAGTTAAATAATATTTCCTTTGCTCCTTTTTATAAATTTGTGGGAAATTACTACCCTTCTAAAAAAAGACTGTTTTTTCTGTAAAAACCATAGCTTTTAAAAATGATAGTTGCCTTTCATGGAAAGAAAAAATAATTCTTTTTTAATGCTTAATAGAACGTATGATCCTAATATTTTGTCTATGTCCTTTGAAAAGAAATTATGGTGAACGAATAAGACTCTTTTTCAAATGGGAACCTATGACTTCAACCACTGAAAGTAGTTGAAAGATCTATTTAGAAGAGACTTTACCCTATCACACTTGTAACAGAAACAACGTATTGGACCCAGAAATCCTTTTGAATTTTATTAAAAGTTACAAAGAATCATAAAATTTAATCCTCCAAGGTTCTTCACCATGAGCTAGAAGACGGAATAGGATCAAAGATAGGACTTTACAATGACACCAAGACTTCAATTAATACTCCTCATGTCTAAGGGTCCCTATTGCAATATGTTCTATGTTAGTTCTCAAATCATCCCCACATATGAACAACTTGAATACGCATTCATTGAGGAATAAAAAATCCCTCCCACTCTAGGTGTTGTAGGTTGAGCTCCAGTGAGCCACGAGGAGTGACCCTGATGATAGTTATATAATTTTCAACAAGAAAATATAATAAGGTCATATAATTAGTATCCCTTCATTGTAGTAGTTTTATGGTATTGACAGAAGAGAAAGTTTTATCCCAAGAAAATATCTAAAAACTATAACTGGATGCAAATGAGAAATATTAACAATTAAATTTCAGTATTAAATAATAAGACGATAAAAGTAAGATAAAATAAAAACAAATATAAAGATACAAGATATCACGTCATTTCAATAATAATAAGAGATATTTGAATCATGTACAGATGTTCTCAAAAATTCCATTTCAAATCCCTGCAAATAAATGTATTCAATAACAAATATCGAAACTTAAAACCTTTAAAATGCAAATGATATATGGTGCAGAAAAATTACAACATAAACATAGTAACAATAGTAAATGTAGAACGGAGATTATTGTTAAGTTTGAAGACAAGATTTCAAACAAACAATAATCAAATTCTCATCATTTAGTTCTTTAAATCAATGGTATTATATCGGATCCTAAAAGGATGAATGCAATAATTTCTAAATGAGAAAAAACCTTAGATTTAGTTTTCAACTATTGTCAAACATAAAAAAAATAAATCAATGAACACAACAAGATTCCTAAAAAACACAAGCAAAAAATTTCAAAGATGTAACAAAAAAATGTGTATCATGTACAAGCAATTCTCACAAAAATGAAAATTATCGCTTCTGTCAACAAACCCCCTTTACGGGAAACATGGTTTTAAATAATTAGTTTGAAAAATAATTGTTTGAATAATTGTCTCAAATGTAACAAACTCAAATTAAAATTAAAACAACTCTTTAAAATAAAAAAAATTTGGACATTATGGCGCTTTTGCAGCATATAATGTTTTACTTTTTTCATCCTGATTGTTGGTGCTTAAGTAGTAATTAAAGTAATTTTGCTCTAGTATTTAGGCTACTATGTTATGGACTACATTGGTGGAACTGGCTGAAAAACTTGAGATGTCAAGGAGACATGTTAAATAACAAGGTTTCATTTTAAATGGTTCCTCAGTTTAGCAATTTTATCCAATACCACAATTGGTAGGCAGGCGACATTTTTGTATTTTGTTATGATTACCACTAGTAAAGATCTGATATGGTACCAAGTTGTAGGAAGGTTATGTATTATTTTTTTGGTCCTAGCCTGAATGGTAAATTCCATACATATATTTTTTATGACTGTGGTTGGTGAAACAAACTCTTCACCCTGTATGGCCAAACAACCAAAATTGTGTTCTGTATTCTTTAGTTTATCACAAAATTCCTCTTGAGATATTACCCAATTATCTTTTCCCCAAAATGAAGCTAAGCCAAACCTACCAAGGCAGTTCCAGTCGACTATGAAATCATGTATTTTCTTAGTAGCCTTTTCAAATTCTTCCTACATTGCGACACACTTTTATTTTAACATACAAAGGGAGAAAAAACACTGATATTTGGGACGCAGACCTAGTTCTCCCAAAGTTTCATCCTCTAACGTGTTGATAAGATCAATAAGTGAATCAATATCCTTTAATCTTTCATCGAGAGCTGATTTTGTGATCTTTGCTTCTAAGTTTTCACTTTTAATTATACCTTTTCCATTGTCCTAGAGGATCTCGACGTAAGCCCTGACTATAGAAATATTGTGTTTGACTTCCGTCCATATCTCTCCTTTATCCTGTAAAACACTTTCTTTCTTGTGAGTGTAACTCTAACTACTTCCTTCAAGGTCTTAATTTCATTATGTTTTTCTTTTAGAGTGGCTTGAATTTGCTCGATCTCATTAGTTTTTCAATTTACCAAATTTTCTCCTCTTCGCTCAACTCATTTCTTTTTTGAATTGGCTAACTCTAGTCTTTCTCTAACTGAGTTATCTTAAAATGCAGTAGCTTAGAATATTCAGTTTCATATGCTTGAGTAGAGCTCAGTTTTTCATCAATTGAGGCTTTGTATTCTTCCAAGGGTTTAAGGTGATGTTCCTATTTTTCGTGGGATTCTACCTTTAGGAGATCTATTTGTCTGAGACTCTCTTGGCATTATTCTTCTTTGAGCCGCAAGGATACTTCCTTCTCTTGCAGGAGGATTTAAAACTCTTCCCTTCTTCCAAATTCCTAAATCAAAATATGAGGGTTGTGATCAAGTATTTTTAGGATAGCCTGTAGAGCTTTGATCTCTTTTTAGTTCTCCTCCAACAATTTCTTAATGGGATCGGTCTCTTTAGGCTGCCCATATTGTTGAATCACTATTTCCTCTAGTTATTTTATTAATTTTTTTTTCATCCTTATAGTCATTCGTGCCACATGACATTGATCAAAAACCTTTTCAAACATTGCTTGCATTTTTCTATTCCTCGTAGTTGAGTCAAGTAATCTCCAGGCTACAATTTCCCTTTCTTGTCAGTGGAGGTTGGTAACATCCATATCCGAAACTTTCCCCAAGTTAATAGGTAGGGAAGAAGTCCTAGATCCTAACACCTATTTATTTTCCTCGATCTCTGGTTCAACAATTTTAAGGATTAAAATATTTTCTTCAAAGTTAGTGGAAGAAATAAATCGGGGTCCACCTATAGAAATTATGTCCTTAAGTGTTGGGCCCTCTATTGATTGATATTATTCTGATAATAAGGCCAAATCTATATTGGTTTTCATTATATGTTTCTCTTCAGTAAAGTTGTGTTTAATATTAAGGGCTTGTGCCCCCAAATCTCTTGGCCTTATATCATCAATAGCTTATCGGATTTCCTGATCCAACTGTTGAACTTATCGTTCAAACATGTCGGTTTCAACATCATCCTCCTTTTCCTTTACCTGTCGTGATACTTCAGACGGGGTTAAAATATCCAAATTTATTTTATACACGGAGGCTATAGAGATAGGTATTATTGGTTCCTCATTGATCTCCTGCATTTCCATTTCAGTACCACTTGGAACAACATGAACTTCTCCTTCATCTTATTTAGGTACATGTGATATTCCTTGTATAAAATAATCTGTAGGTAACATAACATTACCCATCTTCTCCATTTCAGGCTTGCTCTCATGAACATAAGTTGACAACCCTACCTGCTTCCTTAATCCTGAGATGATTCCCAAAGGATCATAATGCAAGATATTGTCCTACAAAACTCCAATAGATAACATTTCCCTTTCCAGGGCATCTATAGCATTCTTATTTTTAGCAATCGGGGGTGAAATGGATGGATAACTAAATAATGACCCATTTTTCTTAGAGATGAAATGTGATTCATTCACATCAATCTTCTTCCTAAGAACTTCATAACCAAATAACAAAGGCGAAACATACTTTGGTAGTTGAAAGGTTTTTTTTTCAAAATGATATAAACAAATTACAGTAAAATTAGTATATAAAAACCAATTCACTATGCTTTTCTCCTCGGTAATCCTTAATATTCTTCTTTTCTCTTCTAAAATTATATTAACCTCTACTTCTGTTAATCTAAATTTTAGAGGATATGCTAAATAATCCATGTACTAAGAGTACGAATCATGAATACATTGAGGATAAATTACATAAGTCCATCTGTATACTTCCTTTCCTTATTATCAACATCTGTAACGCTCATGAGGAGCTTAGTAGATAGAAAAGAGGATGGGTAATGAAAGACGACTATATGGATTAAATATGTACATTGGCAGAAGGAACTAAATGGGGCAGCAGTAAACAGGTTGAAAGTGAGGGATCAGGTTAGGTATTTAGAAAATTAATCATTCGACGATATAGTTGAGGAGTGATGAGTCGTATGACTAAAAATACTGACTCGTCCATCTTTGTATCATCCGATAACCCGAATATAATGGGAAAAATGGAAATCAGTGTTTGAAAAAATGGTTTTAGAGACTGTGTTGGTATGGTAAATTGAATATTTATCTTGGGATTGAGACTTTCAAACAAGGTTTTCAATAATTCTAGTTTATCGTATTCTTCCCAAGTAATAAATTACTGGTCTAACCCCTTATCATTTATATCAATTCCTTGGGTAGGAATGCCTAGCATCTTGGCAATTATTTCTTCATCTAACTTTAGGACAAGTTTACAATTGGACTGAAAGACGAAGGCTTGTTGTTCGAGCTCATAGTGCTCGATGAGAAATAGAATTGAGTAGGGGTTGAAATGAATAGGGGGTAAGGTGGCGTGTAAGACCCCGGGCTTCCACAAGAATATATCGTCGTCTAATACACTAGTGGAAAGGTTTAAAGTCCTTTTGAGAGTAAGGACGCCTATAAGACAAAATATAGTGTCTTGAACCCCAACTATCTCATTTACCAAAGCTTCCTTTACTGATGACTCAGACATTATGAATATCTACAGCTAAATTACCAGCCTAGCAAAAGAAAATAAAATGAATGTAACTTTCTAGTTTAATGGAAATTGATTCTGCATGTTTCGCTTGCTTAAAGGCTAGCCTCTGCCATCGACAAGTTCCTAGAATTACATGCAGAAAGGAAAGTAAAATGAATGAATTTCCAAAATTTTGGCGGCATTAAGGTTAAATGAAGGTTACAGGGATAGTTAATGGAGAGCACAATTGTTGAGCGGTGATTGGTGGAATCGTCGATCGAAAAGATGGGTCCTACCCATTGGTATAGGTGTGTGGCTAAAATTTGAGAAGGTAAGAACTTGACATTCGTTGATGTTCGAAGATCGAACAGCTGGGATGATATCGGGTCAGAAGGGAACGTTATTTATTGCACAAGTTCTAACCTAATTTGAAATGGGAATCATCGAATTAAATTGGTGTTTACAGTCCTAATTCGTTGGGTGGAAAGTCCACCTCTAACTCCCATGCATGTTTAAGTACGATGAAATCATACATCGGATGGTTAAGCGGTCAAAGAGTTAACTGAAACTTATACTCATCAGGGGTTTATGATTAATTTAAATCTCAAGTATGAATCAATTCAATGTGTCCATCTTCACCGCTAACTTCGTAAGGGATTGAATCAACCGTCCATACTTGCAAGTATTATACACATTACTCTAATTACCTTTAATTTTAGGGGTTTAATTAATAAAGCTCTCAATCACAACAGAAAATTTCAGAAGGGGGGTGAATTTTAGTGCATAACATGGGCTCCCTTTGGGGATGGTTCTTCCCCATGGAGAACCAAGAATGAAGACCATGTGCCTTAATGTTGGGCCTTGGGGTCTAGAATGAACGACGCTGGGGATATTTCTGATGGGATAGCTCTGTACTGATGCTAGGTTCACACATATATGGCAAAGATGATATTTTAGAGATGTGATGGGTAAAAGTGAGGAATTAATGAATAAACGACGTGAAATTATTAAGGGGGATATAAAGAAACTGTCACTTTGAGCACAGTTTATTTCCCAAAACTAACAAAAAATTAGACAGGTTTTTGTGCCTATTAGCAGCTATGGAGGAGAGATGGCTCGAATTGAAGACAAGTTGACACTTATGCCTAAGATTTACAATAACATTCAAGAAGTATATATAGGGGAAGCAATTGGGAGTGCTCCTCTAGTGGACTCTGACAATTTTTGGAAAATACGTAATCCAGGTTTCAGATAACTAAATTTTCTTATGAGGAATTAAGTTAATCTTCAATTTTCAATGGTTTTAATGGATTATATATTACAAGTTTTTGGCTTATTATGTATGTCAACTTTGAAAATGATATAATATAAATATGAGTTGCTTTTCGGAAGATGTTTATTTGTTAAAGAATGGATCATTTAAATGGTTTCTAGTTGGAAGGTATATGTCTTTGTCAGATAGGAGAAAAGAATTATTTCCTTATTTCACTTCGCAATTGAAAATGATATTTCATGTTTTCTACTGGTTATTTCAGTTATTCTTTTCCCATTTTTTATGATGTGTTAAGATAATAACTTCACAACATTTTTACCATGTAGTAGTTCATAAGGAAAATTTATAGTAAGACCTAGTTAGTAGAGTTAGTATTGGAGGTGAAATTAGCATTGACTGGATACTTAGCATATGGTTACATGGTTAAGATACCTGTGAGGTGACTAGTGTGTTGAAAAGAACGGATTCATGGGCTGAAAATGCATAAATTATGAAATTTTGAACACCCCTCCATGAAATTTTCCACCGAACGTCGCTCCGCTACCAGTGAGTGTCCATAGCATTGGCGAAGTCATTCATTGCTTCAATTTTTTTTTGCCTTCCTTGACTTATTTATCCTTGTAGTTTGGCTTTCTTGTGAGCTTGATATTTTCTTTTCTTTCAATCTTCACATTTTTTCAACAAGGTGGGAAGAAGGTACACTGGATAATTCCAATGCCCCTAGTGTCACTCCACTGCCACTGAGCGTTCATAGCCCCGACAGAGTCACTAGCATACCCTGCGAAAGCCAAAACGTAAGGGAATTGGTAGATTGCGCACTAAAAATGCAGTACCATTGACCTTGGTCTGCTTCTAGCTAGCATCGATAGAAGGTAAGGTTGATATATTGTGAATTGCAGACTAGTGGTGGAACTTATCTTTGAAGGAGGAAGGCAACTTGTTTTATAGCTCCATAACTAAACATAATTGCAGCGAAAAATAGAACTCATAGGAATTTTAAAAGATACATAATTGTATAGAATCCGCATGGATTAATAATTTTCATATGGAATTAGATTTAGTCCTAATTATTAAGTCGCATGACGAGAAGTAATAGAGGTAAAGAACTAGACATGATTTAAAGTATGTATAGTTAATGTAAATATTTTCTCTTACTTTGAATTCTCATTATATGAACACAATGATTATGAATTATTCATCGCTTTGTTTGTTTTTTTTTTGTATTATTATGTATAAAAATATAGAAAACATTTTTTTTTTAGGTGTATGAGAATTCTCATTAGGTAAGGTAGTGCTTCAGAAGTTGGCCATTTACAACATGACCAGCTTCTTCTCATTCAAAGTTTCTGAGTTAAAATGAGTTTTCCCCCTCAACTCGATCGATTATGAATGGGCCTAACCATAAATTATCAAATTGTTGGCAAGAAAAGAGGTCTCAGGGGGAGACCCAAGTTCAGAAAGGTGGCCATCAAGGGTTACTGTAGTAGTCTAGCACAACGCCGACATTTTCACCCTGCTCTGAGGAACAAAGTGTCTCCCCTGAAGCGTGCCGTGACCTTACTAAGGCTAGGATTGGATGAGGTATCGATCTAGCGTGGTAAATGCAAAAACCATACATAACTTAAGTACTTCGAATAAGTGTAAATACCAGATAGATAACATTACTCATGAACTTGATCATAATGATAACCAAAAATTCAAAATAGCCATATATCCCACTAAACCATAACATAAGACAGAACTTAGAACGCCAACCTTATATTAGAAAGTGATACATTAATAGAAAAAGACTATTAAATTACTTCTCAGAGCGTGCCTGGCAGAAATGATTAAAATCCATTACAAGATATAAAATAGAACAATGAGAGAGAGAGAACAAAACAACATGAACAAAGCTCTCCTACGACTCCTGCTCCATGATCCCTATTGAGCCAATCACCTGTTTTCGCTGAAAGGCTTCCTATTTTTTCCATCGCCAATGCAACTGGAATTCCTTCCTTATTTTCTACTCAGCTGTTTGCTACTTTCCTTGATTGCTGGGAATCCCACTGATAGTCTTATGTCGCTTCCCTTTGCCATTTGTACCTGCTTCTGCAACAGCCGCACCACCTGATCTTCACCTCTTCGCAACCGTGACAACTCTCTGCCTACCGTGGTTGTGCTCTGCCACTTGTTCTTCACAACAAAAAATTGTTTAATTTCAAAACAAGGGCCCCAACAGGCCCCGATCACATCGTATTGACTCGTCCCGAGTCAATTGTTTCTTGTCGCCTCAGTCTCCATTGGTCCGCTTGACTCTGTGGCCCGTTCTGTCTGCTCCTTTTCCTCTGGGTGTCCAAACAAGGGCCGCAACTCTAGGACCTTTGTTAGTGTGGAAGCTTTCAGCTCTCGAAAGCTATCAATGGCCTGCTACCATCCTTTCATAAGCAGGTCCGTTTCTGTTGTGATCTAGGCGACCTCTTTTTCTCCTACGACGGTCGGTAGACCGCCGAAGACGCTAGAGATATGAACATTGGCCTTGGTGGCTATTTGTTGTATTGCTTGTGTCGTGGTCTTCACCAGTTGCGTGAGCTCTCGTAGGGTTTGTTTGGCTGTGGTTGAATGCTCCTCAATCTGTTGTATCTGGAATTCGAGCTCCTCTACTTGAGCATACAATTGGTCGAGTCAGTCCAGGTTTGTGGCCTCCTGAATCTGTTTGGGTAGTTGTTGTAGCTTTGCTGAAACTAGCTGTGACTTCAAGGTGAGAGAGGTGGAGCATTTGTGTAGACCCTTCAGTAGGTCATATGCTTCCTTTGTTGCAGTACTCAGGATTTTCTGCATCCCAACGACTTAAGTCTTCCGCTCTGCAATCTTCTCTGTGTAAATGACGGTCGGGTCCGACAGCGTGGGCCTAGCCTCCAATGCTGCCCTCAGCTCCCTGTTTTCTCTATTGAGATTTGAACAGGCCACGTGAACGTGAATGGATCGTCCGACTATGTCATCCTCTGCCATTTCACCTTGTATCTGATTATTGTGGGCTGTCACTGTGGGCCAGAGTTCGTGGAAGACCTTGGTCACCATGTCCATTTGGACCTGGAGTTGGCTCTTTTCTATTTTCAGTTGTTTGCGCTCTTCAGTAAGTGTGATAATTTGTACTTGTTGCTTCTCGAACCTCTGCTGAAGTTATGTTTGAATCCCCTCCACCTACTGTGCTACCTTCTGAATGAAATTATACAATTGGGTTGTTCCCCTGGTCTACACACTTTCGGCTCCAGAGATCTCTTGATTCGGCTGTCATTCTTGGAGCGGATGACCGCTTGTAATGGATCTTGCTAAGTGCTCTTGTGGTGACTGCGGTTGTGTTGGTTGCAACACCAGATAACTGGGGTTACCCATGCTTATATTGGTTTGGACTCGCTGAAGTATCAGCCTTGCCTGTTGGAATTGATTTAGCTCTTCAGCTTGAGTTGTTATGTATTTAGAAAAAGATGCATCTTGACTTAAAAGTTCATGAAAAGAACCTAGTCCAACCAGGGTTTGGCTAACCTTGGGTATCATTGTTGTACCCGAGTTAACCTCAGTCTCGACATCTCCATTTATTTTAGTTTTCACCCTGACTGGGTCAGATATGGTGGTTGATGTGGAGGGTGTGCGAGATGGGTGATCTTTGGAAGTGAATGAAGTGGTGACTGAGGGTTGGTGAGTGTGAGGAGGTGATATACGGACATTGAGAAAAGAATAGGGGTTTATTGGGGGTAGCTCCTGAGTCGTTTGGGGTTCTGTTACGGGCTCTTCTTTGATTGATTGGGACCCCTGTGTCCATAAGTTGTGTTTGATCTTCCCCTGTCAGATCAACGACTTGGCTGGACATTATGACTCTCACCTTCTTAGCCTTGGGGGTGGCTACAGGTGGCTTCGAGGCTTTACTTTTCCTGACGAGAGTTGTGGTTGCTAATGGTGGTGAATTAAACAAGGTCACATGTAGGGTGCTGACTAGGGGGACTGGGATGGAAGAGGATGCAGCATTTGTTGCCTAAAATTCTGTAAATTTAGGAAGCATAGAAGAATCATTAGTTAAATTTTGGACCACCCGATTAAAGCTCTGTACCTTGGTATTTAGCTGCTTGATGATTTGAGTCAGTTGTAGCTGCGACATCCTAGCCATCACTTCCTCTACTGTCTCCCCTAGCAACGGGTCTGGCAGCGTGCCATCGAACGAGTAGATGCAAACTCTGCTTCTGAGCTCCATTGCTAATCCAGGCTAGGAGCATACCTCTGCATGAAAATACTGCTCATCAATTTGGAATTTCAACGGCCTCATCTTGAAGGTTGACTCTGGCACGCAGGCTGGCCGGATGTAAGTTTTCTTATGGTTAACCCCAAACAATATTTGTGCTGCATAGCTGTCTATCAAGGTCCATGGAATTCTCTATTGGCTCATTGTGACATCCACCATCTGGTTGTACCAGAATTTGAACGCCTCCTCGTTCACCTCCTTCGAGCTGGGGTCCCTCGATGTTTTCCAGGGTGTGAACTTCATTGTTAGTGGTTGGCCTAGCGCCACTTCCAGTGGTTGCGTTATTCCTAGAAATGTCCATTTCCATGTGGCCAGTGCCATCACAAGCTACCCATAGATGAATCCCGTGGCCCTCCTATAGCTGACCTCACATGCTTCGAACAACTGATTAAGCAGAAACGAGCACCAGCTCAATTGTGCCCCCTAGAGACAATGCTCTGAAATTGAGATAATTTCTAGCTTGCATTCCCCTTTTGTATAATGTCTCATTGTTTTTTATCGCAATCAAGTAACACACAAATTTGATCACTGGGTTGTTGATTAAGTCTATCTTAGCTCCTTTTCCCCCTCTGTTGGTGTCGTACTTTTTGTAGTAGTCCATGTCCCCTGCTTTCTTTGCTCTCTTGGACACCATCTGGAAAGCTATGGAGACGTCTCTCCCTTCCTATGACAACCTGGTCAATCTATGAATGTCTTCCACGTGAATTGGGATCTCTCTTCCCAGCCAGAGCGACCCATTGTGAATTCTTCTTAGTAAAAACTTGGTGCATTGCATTGCAGCTCCCGTAGTGCCAAACACTGGAATATTCTGTAGGTTCAGTATGGTGGATTTCTGCACACCTATGAACTCTGGAAGTACTCTTTGTGCTTACTGTCCTACCTCTATTGCATAATTATCCATGTAGACCTGTTTCTTCATTGCTGGAAATTGGAAAGAGTCTGTGAGTTCGGTATCAATCAATGAAGCACTGTCATATTTTCCTACCAAGGATTCCATCTTTTGAATCCTCTCATCAAGCTCATGCTCAACGACTGCTGGCGCTATCCTGGTCATCTTAGATCTCCTTTGATACACTCGCAACACTATTCCTCATCTTTCCTTATGAATCCCTGCTTCTAGACTCCTTCCTTGATCTTTCTTTGGTGACGTTTCCCTTGTTTCGTTTGTTGTTTTTTATTATAACTCAGACTTCTCCGACATTCTCGCGCTTTCCGTCATGCAGGTTATGTAAGTAACTGGCACGCATGAGGTTGATAAGACCCCATAACTAATTAATTTTCCTTGCCTTTCCCACGGCTATAATCGTGCGATTAGTTATCGGGCTGAGGTGGGTTCTAACAAAGCTGAATGTGGTTTCGGGGTTTGGGTAGACATGATGGGTGATGGTTAAGGCTTATTATGGAAAATTTATTGCAGTATGGGTGATTCTAATTATGACAATTATTTTTCAAATCTCGGTAATCCTATGGACTAACATGGGTATTACGAGTAATGATGATGGAATGATGTTTGACATGTTTTTCCTTCTGACGTGGCTAACACGTTGGGCCTGATCCCCCTTGACCACAATCGTTTACACTGCGGCCTCCGCAACGCAACATTGAGTTTTTCTTATGCTACAAAATATCTTTATTCGGAATCCTATCTAAGCTCTTCTCGGGTGCGAGAGAGTTATTGATTCGATCTATTCTAGCCTACTCTACCCTACTGATTTCTCTCGGTTGCGAGAGTTTATTTGAAATGAAATGAGAAACTTACTTGTGGTAGGGTTTTAGGCATGCACTGTTCACCCATCCTGGCAGTATTTGGCCATCTAGCTGTGCTAAGTGCACTGCTCCAGACTCTTTGATTTTGATTATGTGATACGGTCCTAGCCAATGCATTTGCAGTTTCCCTGGAAAATTTTGGTACCTGCTGTCATATAGTAAAAATTTTCCACCAACCTTGAAAGTTTTGTGTTTGATATGGCGGTTGTGCCATGCTTTTTGTCTTTCCTTTTGGAAAGTTTGGTGGAATTCTGCTAAAAACCTGTCTTCTTCCAGCACTTGTAGCTCATGTAATCTATCCTTCAAGGAGTATTCTTCTGATAGCTGGAGTGAGGTTGGAATTAGGAGGCTGGGTATTACAAAAAAATTTGGTACTATGGCCTTTATTCCGTACACGAGCTGGAATGACGTTTGGTTATTGAGCCTCTTGACAGTGATTTGGTATGCCCACAGAGTTGCTGGTATACGTTCGTCCCAGTCGTCTCGTTGAGCATTGCCGTTTTTTTTTAATCCCTTTTCGAGAATTTTGTTGAATGCCTCTACCATGCCATTAGCTTGTGGGTGGTATGGGTTGCTCCTGTGATGTTGTACCATGAAGCTTTCGAGCAGTGATTTAATGTTGGCATTGATGAAATGCGTACCTTGATCACTTGTCAGACTTTTCGGGTAGCCAAATCGGCTGATTATGTTTTCAAATATGAACCATGCCACTATGTCGGCTGTGAAATCTTTCACCGGCATTGCCTCTGACCATATTTTCAAATAGTTGGTTGTGGTGATGATATACTAGACCTGTGAGTTTCTTGCCACGAGTGCAATCGGGCCTATAAAATCGACTACCCATTTCTCGAATGGTTGTAGCACTTTTACTGAGTGTAGTGGAAGCTCGTCTCTATGCGATGGACGTCCTGTCCTCTGGCAAACATCAAATTTCTTTATGAACTCCTTACTATCAATGTGTACCATCGGCCACCATAAGTCCGACTGTAGTACTTTTCTAGCCGTCGGTTTAGCTCCTATGTGTCCTCCCACAACTTCAGAGTGGCACTCCCATAGTACGGCCTCCCTCTCGTGGCCCAGGACACATCTTTGTAAGATTTGTTCCAGCCCCATTTTGTACAAGTGTCCTGTGATGAGCTAGTATTCTGCGGCTTGGACTACTAGGTGTCTCTTCTGTACTATGGTATATTCCTTTGGGAACTGTCTTGTTGTTAAGTAGGTTGCGATCTGATCTAGGTACTCTAGGATGGCTTCTACTCTGAAAAGATCAGCGTCTGGCAGCTGATCATCCAGATATCCTTCATTTTCTCTGGTTTTGAGCCTTGACAGGTGGTCTGGTCCCACGTTCAATTGCCCAGGTTTGACTATCACCTCGAAGGTGAATTCTTGAAAGAGTAGGAGCCATATGCATATCCTTCCTTCCAAGACCGATTTGTTCACTAGATACTTTAGAGCTGAATTTTCTATAAAAAACTTGAACATTCCTCCTAACAAGTAGTGGCAGAACTTTTGGAGGGAGGACACCATTGCTAATTCTTCCCTTTCTGTTGTGGTGTAGTTTCGTTCCGTTGTTGATAGTTTCCGAATTGTGAAGTACACTGGGTGTTCAACTGTAGTGTCCCCTGGTTGGGATAGAACCACTCCGAGTGTGATGCTTGAAGCATAAATGTGGAAATGAAATTTCTTGTCCCAATATGGATGAACCAATATTGGTGCACTTGCCAATTTTTCCTTCAAGGTGTCTAGGGCCGTTGCACAACTCTCTGTCCAGTTGAATTGTTCCGATTTCCTCTACAACTTCTCCAATGGGGTTGTTATCTTCACGTAGTTACGGATGAATTGCCTATAATAACCTGTATGGCCTAACAGTGACCTCAATTGTTTCACAGTTTCTGGAGCTTCCATGTTTATTATCATTGCTACCTATGCTGGATCCATGCAGACTCCTTGTTTGCATACAACGTTTCCGAGAAATGCTCCAAATGGCACCGCAAAGATGCACTTCTTTAGGTTCAATGAGATCTGTAGCTGTCTACACCTATCAAACATAATTCTCAGTAGCGTGGCATGGTCTTTCAAGAGGCTGTAGACGGTCTAGTTGTCCATATAAAATTCTAGGAATTTGTGGATGTAGTCGCGTAATGTTGCTATGAAAAAGCGTGAAAATACTGCTGGCGCATTCTTCAAACCAAATGGCATTACGTGGTATGCGAAGGAGCCCCATTCGGTGGTGAAGGTTGTATTTTTCTTATCTTCCTCGACTATCCTTACCTAATGGTACCCTGAGAATTCATCTGTAAAAGAATATGCTTTGTTCCTTGCAACATTGTCAAGGACTTCGTCATTGAACGGGGTGGGGAATGGGTCATGTATACAGGCATTGTTAAAACTCCTATAGTCAACACAGACTCGGATTTCCACCTTATCCTTTTTTCTCTGTATAACTATGGGACTTACCCATTCTGCTTCCTCCACTGGGAATATCAATTGTGCCTTTAGCATCTTGTCAATTTCCTCTTTAACCTTTTCCTTTACCCTTGGATTCAACCGATAGGGTCTGTGTTTGATTGGTCCTGTGTCAGGCTTTAGTGTTATACGCATTTCTCCCAGGTCCCCTTTGATTCCTTTCAATTCGGCTACAGACGACAGGAACAAGTCCTCATATTCCTGTAATAGACTAAATATTTCCTTGGTCGTCTTAGCATCCCAGTAGTCCCTGATCGATGCTATTTTGGGCTTCTCTTCAGTCCCAATATTCATTTTCTTAGTTTTGAGGGGGAGCAAATGAATTCCCTCGGTTGTTGGGTCCTCTTGAATATCCCGCTCTCCCTTTTTTTCTTCAAAGTATAGATTTCTAAGTCCCTCTAGATTATCATCGTCCATCTCACTGTCTATCTTCTTGCATGCTACTGATTGCCGGATGCTTTGGTTCAGGAGTGGTTGCTCATCCTCCTCCTGATTCTCTGGGAAGAACAGTACCCTTTTAATGGCCTGTAATGCTTGGGTAACTGTATTTGTCTTTCCTTCAAATAAGAAGCACTCTGTAAACTTCTTCGTAACTTCTTGCCAAGTTCCAGTTCCCCTTTTCCTCTCCTCTGTTAGGTACCAGGCTTGTCGAATCCTATCCAAGGAGTGTATAAATTTGTGGACCCACAACTCATGTGGGTATCCTACATTGTTCCATTGATCTTTACACTCCTTCAAATGCTTTGAAAGATCTGAATCCCCCTAGAATTTTCGAGTGCATTGGGGTCCTTCTTCTCCCTTGAACCTGGCTTTCAGTGCTGTTGCAACTCTATCCCATCGCGATAGTGAGTTGCCGTGGTTTTTCCACCATCTTGCAGCTGTGGATTGCAAGGCCATGTCCATGAGTGGGACCCTCTGATCCTCTGGTACATTGCCTTCTATTTTGATAATGAAATTATTTACAGTGTTCCTATCGGATAAAGTTGGGTAATCACTTACCTCAATCCCGATCCAATTGGTTCTTTTAATGGTGGAGCACCTCCTTATGTTGGTCTCGTATCCCCCTTCCTGTCAGTCATCCCAGGCTATCTCTAAGCCCAGGCCTGATCTTTGAATGCTCCTCCAGCTCACCAATCCTCTCATCGTCAAGTTGATGTAATCTTCCCTTCTTCCCGCAATAATTTGATAAATATGGTTGAGAAGTTGAGCATATTCTCTGTTATCGATAAACTCTGTGTATCAGGGACCTTGATACGGGTCGAGCGGTTGGGTGACTCTGACCTCTCTATCCTCAAAGATCATCAGTTCCTTCTTTAAATCTATTACTACATAGTTTTCAAAAGCCTAGTCGATCCCCAGTAATGCTGGATAAGAATCTTTGTCTCCTATAATGTCGATGACCTCAAAGTTCGTGTACGTCTTTACTCCCACAACGTCGACTTCGACCTCCTCCAGCCTGCCTATGGGCACAATGCAGTACTGGTTCACCGTACGGAGTTGAATTGGTGAGTATGTTAACCTTGGTTTCCCCAATGCTTCCCACGTTTTTTTGGGCAAGATATTTACGTCAGACCCTAGATAAAGCATTGTGTCCTTAATTTGGAATCTCACGACTTGAGTATTCACCCGAAACTCTTTTCCTATCCTTATCTTATTTCTCTTGACTCTTTGTATATATTTATGTGTCATGCCAGATGATTTCCTTGGATCCGTCGTCTTCTGCGCTACTCTTTCCAAGTTCTGTTTTAATTGTTCCAACATGGGTGCGTTGTTAAAAAGTTTTAGAAATAGACGGAACCATTCTTCAATTGTAGTACCTGTATTGGCTTAGTTTTCATCCCCTTCCTTCGGTTGTGGCATTTCGATTCCTTTACTTCCCCCAAGCTGGGAAAATTCTTCTATTACCTCTTGAAAGAATTGCTTCTGTTTTTCTGGCCTGAATGTTGGCTTTGGAGATGCTGGTCTTACCAGTTTTATCGGGTCCGTATTTTGTGCATCTTCCCCAGTTCGTTTGCCTCCCCGCGTCACTATAGCTACGTTCTGCATGGCTTGAGCCTCGATTATTCTTGGCTCGGCATTTACTAGATTTTTTCCTCTTTGTCTGGCCCTTTCTTCCAGTCTTTTGATGAGCTCTGGGCAGTCTTTTATTATGTGCGTGTTAACCCTACATTGAGAGCACCAAGGTCTTCTAGGAAGTGGACATTCCCTAGCCACATGGCCCTCTTGGTCATAGTTGTAGCATCGTACTGGTCCTCTTTCTCCCGCTCGGCCTCCTCTTATGCCTCCTCCTCGTCCTCTAGGAGCCTAATTGACTCTATATGAAGGCCTGTCTAACCAATATGCCAAAGAATCCAAAGCTCTACACTGCTCTGTGCTGTGCATGGTAGATGAAAAGAACTCACAGTATATGTTTTTTAGGACATTGGAGTACTTTTTTAGTATGGGGCATAGGCGGGGTGAGTGGCCCATGCTTTTTCAGATCTCGCAATACTCAGTCATTACTGAATTTTGTTGCGCAGGGAACCCTGTGTATGTGTGTTGTGGCTGATGTAATCCTTGGGTGTTTATTTGCAGGACCCCTCCTACTGGTGGAGCTCCTGGTGCCCCTGTTTCTGGTGTTCCCACGTTCTGGCCTCGCAATTGAGGAAATTCGGTTACCACATGTCCTTCCCTTAAAAATTGCATACACCATACATTTGGGCTCACTGGACACAGGGGTTTAATTTCCTTCAGTTTTTCTATCAGGCTAGCTATTTGATGCTATAGTCCCAGTGTGGAAGGGTCTTGAGCTAATGCCCCTCCTTTAAATTCTTGTGGGTATCCTACCATGGCCTCTATCTTCATGGCCTATTCTAATGCATCTTGCAACGTCTTGATCTTTTTTTGTGTCAGCGGGAGAAGGGCCTTGATAAACCAATCCCTTTGGTGATTGGGATCGATCGGATAGATGAGTTTTCCAACCACATCCTTGAATCTCCTCATTAGATCCCATGCATTTTCCCCTTCTCGCTGCTTGATCTCCCACATCTCTGATAAACCCTGCTGATATTTTTAGGGTAATTTGAACTCCTTCACGAAATCCCTTTTTACATCATCTAATGTTGGGTTATGATGAGTCTCAGACCACTTTATAAACCAGTGTAGAGCTCTCTTTCGAAGAGTAGTTTGAAATTCTACCAAATTACCTATGTCTGGTGTTTGTCAAGCCCTCCATATGGCCTCACAGAGGTACCAGTGTTGCTCCACATCGTCATTACCCCTCCCAGAAAAATCTGGGTATCGAGTAAACAAACCTGCCATGCTTCCTTGTGTGGGGTTTACTAGAACAAATCCCCTTACTCCCAGTTGTGAGATGGTAGTACCAGTACTATTGCTAGTGTGTATTACTGCTGTGGACTAAATGCTACTTGACTTACTTAATTCCCGTAACTTAAGAAAAATTTCACCTAGTGGTTAATAGAGTACCAGGGGAAGGTCGGGACTAGAGATACTTGAAATTTTAGGAATAGAGTTACCTGGGATAATGGGTGCCAGCCTTTCTCGGAATAGCTGCTCCATCGCAACATGCAACTCCACATCTGACATCTCCTTGGGTGTGCATCATTTTTGTCATACTCCTTTCCATTTTCTGCTTGGGCTGGGCTCCTATACACTTGTCGCACTTCCTTGGTGGTCCCCCCTATATCCTGGGAACTCGTCTGACCTTCCATCTGCTTCTTCGTCTGAGGCACCTCTCCTTTGTCTCTCCCTTTTCTTTCTTGTCTTTCCAATTCTTTCATAACCCTTTCTCGCCACTTCTCAGCGAGTTGCGCCCTTCGATGTGCTCGTCATTCCCTTAACCTACTGGAGGTCTCGACATCCATATCCCAATTCCCGCTTTTAAAATTACTTGTAGCATCTCTCCTTCAATCCCTTCCCCCAGTACTGGAGGTTTAGGTATCCATCTCAGCTTTTTGGGAGTCCATCAATCCTTCATCCACCATCAACGCCTTCATCCACAGGGGGATCTCCCATAACAGTCCTTCGCGCAACCCTAATCTAAATACGTCCTCCTCTTTCAAGAAAGACTAGTAGCATTCAATTGTGAACTCTACTATGTATCCTTCCAAGGTAGATTGCACCAAAAAATCTACAGCTTGGGTCAAATCAGTATCTAACTGATGGAGTGCTACCAGATCTGAGTGCACCCACTTGCGACATACATTCCGCAAACCTCTTGGGACTGCCTTGGTATGTAAT
Source organism: Pinus albicaulis (assembly GCA_034641835.2). Taxonomy (NCBI): domain Eukaryota; kingdom Viridiplantae; phylum Streptophyta; class Pinopsida; order Pinales; family Pinaceae; genus Pinus; species Pinus albicaulis. The sequence goes on along the minus strand of CM076570.1, from coordinate 617,651,860 downwards.
CTCTGCAACTAGTTGTAGAGCTCCTCAGGAAAATTTCCCCAAAAGATCTCGTAGATATCACTGGTGGACTCAGAGAATAGAATCTGGTTCTTAACAGTCTTCTCTTTTCGTTGTCTCACTTCCACTTGTTGAGCTATGAATTGTTATAGATGGTCATCCCACCATTTCCATATTTATTTCTCGAAGATCCGTGATACCATGATCTAACTCCATAATGAGATTTCAGGTCCCGACAGCGGAAGCATTTGTTGGCAAGAAAAGAGGTCTTAGGGGGAGACCTAGGTTCAGAAAGGTGGCCAACAAGGGTTGCCACAGTAGTCTAGCACAACACGAGCTTTTTCACCCTGCTCCGAGCAATAGAGTGTCTCAACTGAGGCGTGTCGCGACCTTACTAAGGTTGGGATTGGATCAGGAATCGATCAAGCGTGGTAAATGCGCAAACCATCCATAACTTAAGTACTTCGAATAAGTGTAAATACTAGATAGATAACATGAATCATGAACTTGATTAGAATGATAACCAAAAATTCAAAATAGTTGTATATCCCACTAAACCATAATGCAAGGTAGAACTTAGAACAATAGCCTTATATTAGAAAGTGATACATTAACCGCAAAAGACTACTACATCACTCCTCAGAGCGTGCCTGGCATAACTGATTACAATCGCATTACAATATACAGAACAAAACAATGAGAGAGAGAGAATAGAACAACATGAATAGAGCTCTCCTATGGATTCTACTACCTGATCCCTACTCAGCCAACCTCCTCTTTCCGCTGATCGACTACCTATTTGTTCCATCGCTAGTGTGACTGACAGTCCTTCCTTCTTTTCTGCTAGGCTGTTTTTTTCTTTCCCCAATTGTTGGGAATCCCACTGATTATCTTCTATCGCTTCCCTTTGCCATCTGTACCTGCTTCTGCAACAGTTGTGCCACCTGCCCTTCACCTCTTTGCGACCGTGATAGCTCTCTGTCTACTGTGGTTTTGATCCCCCACCTGTTCTCCACAACACAAAATTGTTTAATTTCAAAACAAGGGCCCCAACAGGCCCTGACCACATCTTATTGACTCGTCCCGAGTCAATTATTTCCTACCTCCTCGGTCTCCATTGGTTCGCTTGATTCCGTGGCCCGTTCTGTCTGCTTCTTTTCCTCTACATGCCCAAACAAGGGTTCCAACTCTGGGACCTTTGTTAGTGCGGAAGCTTTCAGCTCTCGGAAGCTGTCAATGGTCTGCTGCCATCCTTGCATAAGTAGGTCTGTTTCTGTTGTGACCTGGGTGACCTATTTTTCTCTTACGATGGTCGGTAGACCATCCAAGATGCTAGAGATATGAACATTGGCCTCAGTGGCTATTTTTTGTATTGCTTTTGCCATGGTCTTCACCGGCTGCCTGAGCTCTCGTAGGGCTTGTTTGGCTGTGGTTGAATGCTCCTCAATCTGTTGTATCTGGACTTCGAGCTCCTCCGCTTGAGCATACAATTGGTTGAGTTTGTGTTAGATGATCCAAATATGTTAATATAAACTTAGGATAAAATATTTATTAAATTAGATATTTAATAAATATTAGAGAATAAAACTATTTATTAAATTGAAATATTTAATAAATATTTGAGATACTTAGAAATATAATTTTATTATTAAAAATAGGACTCTAGAATAGAGTCGTTTCCTAGGCTCTAAGTTAGTAATAAAGTTAGTAGAAAAGTTAGAAGGTCATTTAATGTAAGTGGACACTTGTTATTTAATAAGTGATCCATAATTAGTGGAACTTAGGACATTGAGCATATAAATAGCTCATTGCAACAATGTTTTTGTTGTTCAGGTGTAAACTCTTGCATAATTCCAAATGTAATTGTTTTTCTGATTAATAAAATTACGTGTCTGAGGACACTTCAGCCATTATTTCGTTTGGGTCTGTGGCCTCCTGAATCTATTTGGGTAGTTGTTGTAGCTTTGCTTAAAATGGTTATGACTTTAAGGTGAGAGAGGTGGAGCATTCGTGTAGACCCTTCAGTAGGTCATATGCTTCCTTTGCTGGAGTACTCGGGATTTCTTGCATCCTGACAATCTGGGTCTATCTCTCTGTGATATTCTCCATGTAAATGATGGTTGGGTCCGGCAACGCAGGCCTAGCCTCCAATGCTACCCTCAACTCCCTGTTTTCTTTGTTGACATTCGAATAGGCCACGTGGACATGAATGGACCATCCGACTATGTCGTCCTTTGCCATGTTACTTGGTATCTGATTATTGTGGGCTATCATTATAGGCTAGAGTTCCTGGAATACCTTGGTCACCATGTCCAGTTGGCCCTGGAGTTGGCTCTTTTCTATTCTCAGTTGTTCGCGCTCTTTAGTAAGCGCGATAATTTGTACTTGTTGCTGCTCGAACCTCTGCTGAAGTTCTGTGTGAAGCCCCTCCACATGCTGCACTGCCTTCTGAATAAAATTATACAATTGGGTCATTCCCCAGGTCTACACACTTTCGGCTCCAGAGATATCTTGATTCGGCTATCATTCTTGGAGCGGTTGACCGCTTGCAATGGATCTTGCTGAGTGCTCTTGTGGTGAATTTGGCTGTGTTGGTTGTGTTAGTCATCAATATTTTTCTCCTGTTGCTGATGACTAGTTTCCTTAGCTTAGTTTTCTAGAAGATGATCTAAAAACTGTCAAATCTGTCTTCTAGAAAACACCCCAAAACAATTTTTGTCCTCCTACCCCTTCCTGTTAGTCTATGATGAGAAAAAAACTTCAGCTATCAAGTCCTATCTGATTTCAGCAAAATATCCCTGTCTATAGCTATCATAGCTGTAAATTATTTGCCATCATTTACCCTTGTTTCTCATGCCATTCACTATCCAACGGTTAACAAAATGTCTGCAACCCTATCCCTGGTCATCCTGTCATTTGAAAATCTAATCATACCAAAGAAAAAACTCAGAATATGTCAAGATTGTCCCTAAGTTAGATAGTGGTGTTTAGGGAGTTCTTCCTTGGCTAAGATATCTTAGGCAAAAAAGCCTCTGTCTAGTACCAGTCAGCCTTGAATTAGTTCCTATTCTGCAAAACAAGCATTTTTCTATCCATAGGTCGCACACCACTAAGAGGTCACTTTGTCTCATATTAGAAGAATTTCACAAAGATCCAGATCAGGAAAAGATAAAGACACTCACTATCTGATGAAGTATGCTTCGCTTAGGCATAATCTCCTTGAAACACCAAAAGAGCTCTCTCTTGTAATAGATCTGATAAGAAAATGTATAGAAATGGAAAATATGCCCAAGAAATAACACCATAGAAGATAAAACTTCAGATCTTCATTAATATCCAAACCCTTGAGGTAGGGCAACACCATACATTCACTCCTTAAGGAAGATCACTCCACAAGCCATATGCTTGCCCATACAATAATCCTTCACATCTTTCAATGGAGAGACTCTAGCCTCTATATAGGTTTCATACATGCAATACCATGGGTATCTCAATACCATACATCCAATACAATGGGCTTATCACTTTATTCCCTAACTACATGTGGTCCCTTACATAATGTGGGTTAACCACTTTATTTATTAACTATGGCCCAATTATTTATCATTCTTATATTATTACATCATATTATTCCCTTGGATATCTCCCTTTGTACCCTATATTATCCCCCTAGGTACACTACATTACACCCCCCTTAAACATGTTTCGTCCTCGAATCATAAGAAGAACACAAATAATAAGATCTACTCAAAAGAGTATTCCATTGGTATCATTCGCGTGCATCCAACCATCCCAGAGAAAGGTGAACACTCGATCTAGTCGATGTCTCGCTCGCTTGAGATTGAAGTCGGTTCTGGTGGTTCTTTTGTGTTGATGTGTTGTGGGTGGATCGTCGCACCTCTCTATGTGTCATCCAGGGGTTGTTGTCCTTGTTGCTAATTCGTTGCCACCTTGCTGGTTGTTGTCTTGCTGGGTGATGCGGGTGGTGATATGTTGAAGCTTTAACTGATGGAACATCTTTCATTAATTCCTCCATTATTGGTGATGGGGTGGTGTCAGGTTCTTTTGTTGGTACTTGCTTTGATGTCTGTGTTTGGCTGTCTACCATCAAAGGCTCATCATCTAAGGTGTCTGTCTCATTAGATATTTTTGCTTCTGCCTCCCCAATCTCTGCATGGTTCTTAATGCAAATATCGTGCAATGTAATTTTCTTCTTTTTATACCAGAGTTTCATGAATTTCTTTTGCACATTAAAATTGACAGTACCAATGGATTCCATCCAAGGGTGTCCCAAAACAACGTCCACAACATCCATATCTGAAGCATAAAAATCAGAATGCAACACATAATTATCCATAGAAATCTTCAAATCTTTATAAATTTGAACATCTTCATTATCAACCTGTGTGTTTTCAATATGCTTTGCTGGAACTTGCAATTTTTTTTTCCAAATTCACATTGATACAATTATGCTTGCAACTAGGAATGATAGACACAATGATGTTCTCTTTCTGAATACTTCCATGAACCTGTAATATGGAAATATTAGTATAAAATAAGTCTTTATGGCTCTTACTATCCTTCTTTCCGGCTTGAGACCACTTGTCCAAAAGGACTTTTTCAAGTTGTTTCTCAGGAAGTTTCCTCACTGAGTTGTCAAGTGAGGTCCACCATTTATTTGCCTCATCTTTCATATCAAGCCCTATGGTGCCTATCCAAAATTTTCGGTAGTGATCCTTGTGATATTGTAAAAAATCTTCAATAGTAGGACCATCATCTTTTCTTGTAAACTTCATCTTGCGAGAATCCATAAAATAAAGTAAGGGTTTTGAAGAAAATCACTTACTTTGGAAAAAATTTAAAATGGACATTACTCGGTCAATATAACTCAGAATCCTTAATATAACCTATTTTCGAAAATGGAATAACCATTCTGCATCTAACAATATTGCTGAAATCCCGATCTAGGCACTTTGGAAACACAGATTTGCGCTGCAACTGCCCCGACGTCACAAAATTTCTGAAAAAATGGCTGATTTTAAATCAGTGATAACTCCCTCATCCAGACTCCGATTCGACTGTTTTTTTTTTTAAATTGGGTATTTTTCCGTAAGGAATCCAGATCTGATATTTATTTCTGAAAAATTTTGCACCAAATTTTCCAGATCTTCTCTACAAAATCGCCGCCCAAAAATTTCTTTGGCAAGAATTTAAAATGGACATTACTCGGTCAATATAACTCAGAATCCTTAATATAACCTATTTTAGAAAATTTAATAGCCATTATGCATCTAACCGTATGGCTGAAATCTCGATCTAGGCACTCTGGAAACACAGATTTGTGCTGCAACTGCCCCGACATCACAAAATTTCTGAAAAAATGGCTGATTTTAAATCAGTGATAACTCCCTCATCTGGACTCCAATTCGACTGATTTTTTTTTTTTTGAAATTGGGTATTTTTCCATAAGGAATCTAGATCTAATATTTATTTCTGAAAATTTTTCGCCAAATTTTCCAGATCTACTCTACAAACTTGCCACCCAAAAATTTCCTGCAAAAAAATGAAAAAACAAATCTCCAAACTCTGCCCAAGAAAGTGCTCCGATACCACTTGTAATAGATCTGATAAGAAAATGTATAGAAATGAAAAATATGCCCAAGAAATAACACCATAGAAGATAAAACTTCAGATCTTCATTAATATCCAAACCCTTGAGGTAGGGCAACACCATACATTCACTCCTTAAGGAAGGAGATCACTCCACAAGCCATATGCTTTCCCATACAATAATCCTTCACATATTTCAATGGAGAGAATCTAGCCTCTATATAGGTTTCATACATGCAATACCATGGGTAGTTACCATGGGTATCTCAATACCATACATCCAATACAATGGGCTTATCACTTTATTCCCTAACTACATGTGGTCCCTTACATAATGTGGGTTAACCACTTTATTTATTAACTATGGCCCAATTATTTATCATTCTTATATTATTACATCATATTATTCCCTTGGATACCTCCCTTTGTACCCTATATTATCCCCCCTAGGTATACTACAAAGTCATATGTTTTTACATCTCTGTAGGGGTGTAATTGTAATGATGATCAGTGTGCAAAAGATCAAAGGGACAAGTTCAAACAGGTCTCACATGTTGAAGGGTTTTGCCATCAATGAAGCAAATGAAGTGCAGTAAGTAAAGAACAACTAATAGGTATGGTTTTAAATCCAATAACTGCTTGAAGAACAAAGATCATCCTCCAAGTCACATGAATACAAAAGACTGATGTAATGTTGATCAGCAGTGTTTCAATATCTCCTCCAAAAGAAATACTGCATAAACTTTCCAAATAGTATCATCACGTAGGGCATAAGAAGACATCTACTTCTTATGTTACCTTGAGCCTGGGATGTGAACATTAGTCAAAAGTAATTTCAAGGTACCCCTAAAAACACAGTCAAAGGAAGGTTAGTCAATGATGTTTGGCAGTAAGCATTCTCCATATACAAATCACTTTGTTTCTGATCTAGTGTTCTCAATGATATTTTACAAAAGTAATATACTTCTCAGACAATGCCTCATAAATCAAAGACGACTTTAGGTTCAAGTGATTTTACCAATGACAATCTCAAAATTCACTTTGTTTCCTCTTGGTATTCTTCAAGCAGAGACATATATTGCAGAGAAGTGACACAATGTTGGAACAGATAAGATTTCATGTGTATAATGATAACCTCCTTCAATGAAAATAAGATGGTTAGAAATAGTGATGATAACCTCTTTCATAAAAATCAGAGGGTTAAGAAGACATGTTGTGGCCTCCTTCACAACCAAGCAGAGGGCCAACATGTTCTTAAGTAACTTCAGAGATTTTTTTGCGCCACCTCCTCCAAAGATGAATAGTGGATGCATTAGTAGGGTTTCAAAATTGTGTTTGATAAAGGTCCCTGTTTAAAAAACAAAGTTGAGAAATAATGATGAAACAAATGAGAGATGATAAGTTAAAGGCCTCTTTCACATGAAAAACCAAACAGTGGCATAATGGTGCTAAAGGCCTATGTTCTTATGTTTACAAAAGCCTTCCTTCAAAGGATAAATCAGAAGTTATAGTCTTTAACTAAAAGAGAAACCTCATCTAAATGGCCAAGAAGGTAGAGATAGCTTGGTTTTACAGTGATTTCTACAGCTGAATACAAAGAGACAGTGTGAATGAGAAAGGGAATAACACAATGTTCTAAGCTTCAAGACAGCCTTCGAGGAGATAAAACACATCACGGTCTTGGAGAAAACCTTCAATGTGAATAAGAACAAACACTGTTGTTTTTATATGGTTTTAAGAAGTTGCATTAGTGGTTTTTAAAGGTCACCTCCTTGATGAACAACAGTAGGTAAAATCTTGGTTTAAAAGGACCTCCTTACTTCAAAAAACGATGGATACATGGTGTTTTCAAAGGCTGTAGGGAGAATGTTTTTATTAGACCCTTTCAGATAATGTTTTAGGTCACAGTTTTGGAGAAGACCATTCAATCTATCCTAGTTCCTTTCCCAATGGATAGACAAAAAGCACTTTCATAATCAAAACCATGTTTCTTGTCTGAAATTTCAAAGATACATAGTGATAAGATAGACAGATATCACAGGAAAATTCTCAATGAAGAAAAAAGGGACTGTTTGAAAGGAGATGATTCAAAATGACAAGTGGAAAAAAACACAATTGATATAAAGGACCTCCTTTATGAAAAAGGCAACCCCTCACCACTATGCACAAAGTCATTTTTTGAAAAAGAGGGTTAGAAAGGCTTTAATGTTTTAAATAAAAAAGGAGGGAAGGAGTTTCTAAAAAATCTGCATTGAGTATAAAAGGCATGTAGCCAATGATTATTTTCACTTTGCAAGCCAAGCCATTGAGGAAAAAACAAGTATTGAGCAATTTGAATCATTTTCTGGGCTTGAGTTTGTGCGCGGCATGTTTGTTCAGTTGCATGGCGTGCCTGTAGGCATCCGCCAGAAGGATTAACACATAGGCGCAGCGCGCTTGTAGCACTGCACGACATGCCTGTGCCGACATTCAGCGGGCGCCCAGGGCCAACCCGACAAGCACTGCGGTGTGTGTTTGTGCCCTTTCAGAGCCTGCCCGACACCAACCATCTATGAACGCATGCCCGTTTAGGCCTGCCCAGCCAACTAACCACCTTTGAACACCATTTTTCCACTCGGACCACTATCAACACAAGTCATCAAAAGAACTTCCAAAGTGCCAAAGCAGTTTTCACATAGTGGATTCATCTCTAACAACAGCAGGGATAGTTTTAAAAAAGGTATTTATCACTCTTGGCCTAGTTTTGATTTGAGGAAAGGTTTGAAGATAGCACAGTCTTCAAGGAGAAAAGAGTTTAGGTGCCCAGAGGAAAGAAGACCTGTGTTTAAAGTTATAAATTTGTTTCTTTGATTGCTCACAAACACAGTTCATAAAAGGTGCATTGGTTTTTCATTTGAACAAGAAACATGTCCACCTACTAAAGAGAAAACAGTGATTAAACAAGAAGACCCATCATTTTAGGTTAAAGGTTTGAACTACATAAAACAGGGAATCACTTTTTTAAAGAATTATCCCTTGTGAAAGTATTAAACTTGTTTTTTAAGCACATAGAAGATCATACAATCTATAAAGAGGAGATAGAGTTTGTTTTGAAGGCTTATCACTCAGTGACAAGGAGACTACCTTTTGTTTTTAGAGAAACATTGATCATCAAAGAAGGACAATTTATTCAAAGGGAGAGCATAGTGTTTTTCTAAGAGTGCATTCTTTGCTTTGGGAAAAAGAAGATAATGATTGGGTGAAACAGTTTGTTATCAATTCATAGGGGTCTGCTCAGTCCCTTAAAATAGTGATATCAAAAGAAATAGTGATTTCAAAGAAACCCTTTTTTCTTCAAATAACCATAGAGAAGTAGTGATTACAAAAGAAGGTAGTAATTGAGGGAGAAGATTTCTTATTGTCAAAAACAAAGGGAGCTTGTTTCACTTAACAAAATTTGTTGGACAACTAAGGACAAACTTAGTCTTCAAAGAGGAAAAGGTGTTTTTGATTGAGCACCTTTTTCAGTGATCATTTAAACCAGTTTGCCTTGGTGAATCAGTGAAGAGTATTAGAAGCAAAATTGCCTCCAAATAAGGACAGCAGGAGTGGGTATCACAATAGGTATGAGCCTATTTCAACTCAGGAAGTGAATGAATCTCCTTCAGTATTCTTTAATTTTCATGAAGTAGGGTGCTTGGAATTTTTCCAAAAAGTCCAAGAAGTGAAAAGTCACATTCCTTTAAAACATTTGTTTGCTTTAAGGCTGCAAGGGAAGCATGTCCATCTAGTAGGTCTGGATTTCAAACTCTCTCCTAGGGCTATCTCCAAAGCTACCAAAATCCCCTATATCCAAGAAAAGTGGTTCAAGGAAAGCTACCAAAATCCCTTATATCCGAGAAAAGTGGTTCAAGGAAACATACCTAGATTTGAATCACTACAAAACCTTCCTAAAACCAGACCAGAGGGATGCTTTCCAAGCTATTTTCCCTTTTTCCCACTTGTTGACCAGCTATGCCCTTCGCATGAAAAGCATCATGAAGTATTTCACGTGTGAAGGGAAGTTTTCCCAGATTTATGCCTATTATATCAGGTTTCTTATGCATTTCACAAGAACTCAATTGTTGAACCTACCTTTCTTCCTCTATAGAAGAATTGACAAGATGGCCTCTACTGTGCAAAAGAAGCCATCAACTCAACAACAAGCTTGTCTATTTCATATTTCCCTTATCAAGATCATCATCCTCCATCAACTTGAGAAAAAGGAAGTTTCTTGGGACTCTTTCATCTCCCATCCTGGTTTTTCCATTGCCTCTTCAACTCATGTGCCTTCCTCACCATCCTCTCATCATGTTTCTCCTTCTTCTAGTAAATCCACTCCTAAAAAACAAAAATCTCTTATGATTGAGGGTGAAGAAGAGAAGAGGCGAACTAGTAGTGAAGAAGTGCAAAGTGACAGGAAGCAAACTAGTAATGATGGTGAGCATGAACAAGATGATGGTGAGCATGAAAAAATTGATGGTGATCATAATAGTCATGAAGAGAAACATGATGTCAGCCAACACAACAGTGAGCATGATGGTGATGAGGCACAAAACAGTGAAGGTAAAGAGCATAGTAGCCATGAAGAAAACAGGGACAAAGATGAACAAGGCATCCCTCAAGAAAACATATAAAGTGGCAGCCAAAATAGTGATGATGAGGGTCATGACAGTCCTCAAAAAGACACTTATGATGAGGGTCATGAAAGTCCTCAAAAGGACACTTATGATGAGAAACAAGACAGCCCTCAAGCAAGTAATGATGATGATAATCAAACACCAAACAGTGAGCATTCCAAAGAGGGCAACATGGAGCAAAAGGACCAAATCAGTGACCATGAGCATAGTGATGATAAATACAAACAAGACAATATCCAAACAGAAGAAAACAATGACAAATATGATGATGGAAGTAACAAGGTAAAAGACCAAGTTGAGCAAGTGAAAATAGATAAACCTCCTCCCTCTTCTCCTCCACACATCCAAGAGCATGTGCTGGCTGCCTCTCCTAGGCAAGGGGCCATGATTGTTCCTCCAAAAGTGGCGAAACCTACAAAAACTAGATCAGAAAAGAAAAATACCACTCCAGCAGTGACTAGCAATGTCACAAGAGCACTAAGAAGTAAAGGAAAACTGCCTAAGAGGAGCATTGTTGAATTACCAAAGAGGAAGAGGACCAAGAAGTCTATCCAAGGCAAGGGGAAAGAAAAAGAGGAGAGTAGTCATGAAAAGGAAAGAGAATTTGATATCATACAGATAGACAATGATGATAGTGATAATGAAGCTAGAATCCTTGAGGCTCTTTTGCGAAACAGAGAAGACCAAATTCATGAACTACAAGTTGATCTAGAAAGCTCAAAATACTTCATACATGTTCTACAAATGAAAAAAAAACAAATGAGTGGTCAAATGGCAGTTTTTGAAGCCCGAGATTTCAAGTACCAAAGGGAAGCCTCCAAAGCACAAGTCAAGATTGAAGAGATTATGGGCGAATTCAATGATACTGAAGAAGAAGAGCAACCAATGAGAAATAGGCCTAGGACTATGGGTCTCAAGAGAGCTTTGGAGAAAAAGAAAGAAGAAGAGGCAGCCCTTGTCCGATCTTATCCTCTCACTTCTTTGCTCACCCAAGAAATAGAGAATGACAAAGAATCATGGCTTGAACGAGCCAACAAGCATTTGGAAGATAAGTTAGAGAGATCTAACAGAGACTTGAGCCTGCAAAAGAAGATGCTCGAGCACTACAAAAAGCTAAATCATTTTTCCCGAAAGAAATTGAAGGTTGCATAAGAAAAACTCAAAACTGCCCAAAAAGGGCGCCCGGTAGAAAAAGTGGAGAAAGGCACATCGGTGCTCGAAGTATTGGCCTCAGCTTCTCTACATGTTTCTAAGAACCCATGAGGGGCTTGCTCGCCAAAATTGAGCAAATTTTGACAAGATTTTGTTTTTTGACATTTTTGGGCTTAATTGTAGAAATTCATGGGCGCTGCCATTTTTGTTTGGAGAATCCTCAGCTGTTGAGAGTGGTATCATTAGATGCATTAAATTCAAGGGCATATACTCAGAAAATTTCAGATCCAAAGGATGTGTTTTGATCCCCCAAAGAGGCGAAAAACAATGATTTTTTGACTTTCTGCCTCGCATATCAGCAAGGGCTACTTTTCTGGTTTTTTTCACTCAGTTCAGTTTTTGACATACTTCCAGTGATCATTTTGAGAAAAATAAAGTATTTTCAGAAACTAGTCATACAATGCTTTCCAACGAGCCATCATGGGCCTCGTTTTGACATTGGTAAGTCCCTCAAAAGTTGTCTGCAAAACAGGGAATTTTATGCTGCTATGTTCCTGTAGCATTTTGGCAAAAAAGACAATTTTCTGTAGTGGCTTATCCAAATGTGCGTTAGGAATTTTTTAGCCATTGTCAGTAATGAAAAGTCAATATTTTTTCCTTTTTTAGCATTTTATATATATTTTGAAGATCTTTTGTGCCTTGTGCTTTGCAAAGCTTCAAGGACAAAATCAAATATTAGTTTTTAGCCTATGAGCTTCTAGTCAGTTTTGTGAAGCTTATCTTCTCATTCTCCTATATAAATCATGGAGAATAATTGTAATATTGTTGGTTGAAGAGTTGATAAACAAGTTGTACTTATAAGAGCTTAAGAGCTTGACTGAGCTTAGAGCAATATATGTTATGAGTTTTGATGATAAAACTTGTTTTATGGAGTGAATAGCTTGATTTGCTTGCCTAGATGATGGAGAGGATCTATGTGTAGGATTACATGGCTTGGTAAATGGTATTGTACTTATTTTCAGTTATTTTTTCTTAATTTTTCACATATGTATCCATGCTTCTTGCTTGTTGTAGGTCAGTAAAGAATAGTTTGAGGTATGCCCATGGAGGCTCATCAAATTTCCTGATTCATTACAACTTCTATGTTTTCATCTTTCTTAGTCATGTCAAAGGATTCTTAACTGCCCTTTGGTCCACTAAGAAATTTTTATTTATTTCCTTAATGATTAATATGACATGCTATCTTGTTTGATTCATGGTATGCCCTGCTTACTCATAGTTGTTTAAACCTCATTAAATAAATCTCCTTTGAAGTATTGACTGTCTAGGTTAAATCAGAGAGATCTTGTTTCGATCTTTCCCTTTGCCTATACTTTCAAACTTATTTCGAATTTCTCATCAGATTGAATGTGTTTCTTAGGAGTTTCCAATCCACATTTTGAGCTGTTGGTTTGTATTACATGTGTTCTCAACCACTGAAGGTGATTTTCCCACAGTTAGAGGGTCTTATACTTCTATGCGTCACCTGAATGTTTATTTTATGCATCTATCAGTTTGATTTGGATTCATAGTGATTAATGGTTAGCCATACAACATGAATACTTGCTGTTTAAACTATTTATGCTTAAGAGCCCCATATCTTGCACAAACTTTATGTTCATTTCACTTCATAAACCACCTGAAATATCCATTCGCTATATTAAATCGGCCCTGCAGTACACCCTACCCATTTTCTTGTCATCCTTGGCTTGCTTTTGACCCCATAGCCCAGTTGACCATTTTCTTGTTCTATTTGTATCCACTTGATCAGTTATTCCTCCAAACAACTAAAAACAAACAAACAAATACACTTAACAACTAGCCTAAAATCTAAAAAAACTAAGCGTACAAGCTCACATCCTTTTCTTCATTAGAGAGAGCCCTCTCTGAGTCCAGGAAGGCTAGGTCCTAGGGCTCCAAAGATTGGTTTGATCTTACTCCATCATTTGGTCCGTCAAACTGCCAAATCATGGGAACATAACATAATGGCGATCCGGGTGGGACTCTGAGTAATAAACAAACTTAGACTTCCCTAAACCTTCAGAAACCTTTAAAAATACTATCTTGTGGACTTATCCCACCGCTCACTAACATATTGGTGATCATGGTGGGACTCTTCTGAGTTAGTGAAAATCTAAGTACATCTTAGGACTCCAGAAATCCCGTGGCTCAAGAATATCCAGTGATTATCATCCACCTCATCGCGACACTAACATAATGGTGATTATGGTGAGACTCTTTGAGTTCATGAATGTCTAGAAAATTTTTTGTTGACTCATTAGTCCTTCAGATTAAATCATAAAATCAACTGATAAAGCCATTAGAGTAAAATCTCTTTGTTTCATCACCTTAGCTAAGTGCTGAAAACAAATTTAGGACACTCTTACAAATTAGAATGCACATTAAAAACTCAGAAAATAACCTCACAAAAACATTTCTTTTTTAGATTGATTGTTCATATCAGTTTTGGTGGTGGACCATAGACAGTATACCCTAAAAAAACCAAAATATTTCCACTTGGCGACTCCACTAGCCTCCAATAGGCCTTTTTGAAAAAATTTCTAAGCTTCCATAAACTATTATAAGACTGCTTTACAAACAGCCTTGAAAATTCTAAGAAGTCTTAACCATACACTGAGCTAGTTTGACAAAACTTAAAGAAAACAAGTTATTGAAAACATTGATAACTTTCAACCTCTCTAAAGTTTGAATCTGAAACCTGGCTTCACGAAGAATTTATACCAGATCTCATCCGGACCCGAATCCTCCTACCGTAGTTGATGACCCAGAAAATATTCTGTGGAAAATTTCTAAGACTAGTGATTTAACTACCAATAGGAGCCTTCATAGAGCGAACTCTGTACCTAAAAATCTTACATCCTTACTAGACCAAACTGTTGACTTGCGCCATACAAGAAATCTTTTTCGAACCAAGTCACAGCCTAGCTTAGACCATTTCGCTCTTGAGCCCTTAGAATTACAACAGAGTTCTAGCGAAGAAGCATCTCCTACTACTCCACCTGATTTTCAGCTCCTCCACCACTTTAGCTCTTTCCATCCCAAGTCTACTCAAAATCAGTTTGCCGGTCCAAGCACGTCTAACACTCCCAATCACAACACCAATGTGCAAATCACTTCATCTCACGTACCAAATCCTCCACTTGTAAATTTACCAGTACCACCCATCATGGCAGCATAATATGCACCCCTAGTGTTACCTCAGCCTTTGGCACCTTTTCCAAATGACTATCAGTCTAGGATCCCACAATTCACCGGGGCTGAATCCACTACTTCCCAACAACATGTAGATAGAATGAATGATGCTTTTGATTACATGGAATTAGATGAAGAAAACATCAATATGAGAATGTTTGCCCAAAGCCTAGGAGGCGAAGCTAAAAAATGGTTTAAAGGCTTATCTCCTCATAGCATACATGATATCCCATCATTATACCAAACTTTCATAAAAAAATGGGAAATAAAGAAAAACCCACTTCAAGTCCTCTCTAAATATAATGCTCTTAAGAGGAACACAGGAGAAAGTGTTCAAGATTATTGTACTAGATTCAAAAATGTCTATAACACTCTCCCACCTAACATGAAACCTCCACCTGGCTTAGCTCTAGCAAAATTTCTGGAAGGTTTTGATCCGGATATGACATATCAGCTAAGAGAAAGAGAACCTACAACTCTATAATAAATGCAAAAGGGGGCTATTAGTGCGGAAGCAAACCTTGCTGAAAAGAGGGCTAGGCTGAGATCATAAAAGAAGGTCACATACCGAGATGAAACCTTTCCCTCTACATCTTCTTCCGATGCCAAAATAGACAACTTGGAAAGAAAAATGGAAAGAATGATAGAAATAATGATGGAAGAATAAGTCTCAGTGATAGAACACCTCATAGGGACAACCAGCCAAACCCACAAACCAGAAACCGGAATCAAAAATTTAGAAGGGACTCACCTCAAAACAAACCAAGAGACAATGATCAGCAAATCAGGCCTCCTTTCCAAGATAATTATCTTGATGAAGGAGAAAGAGACATTGAACATATTGAGGAAAATCATCTAAACCTGATAGGCTCTAATAGTGAGGGTGAGGTTTATCTCACGGAAGAAGAACAAGGTTTCTTCTCCTCATACCAAGATGAAATTGACTATGAAGATTCTAAAGACCCTGAAATTGGTTTACAAAATTCCATAATGGAAGTCCATAGGCAATATGATCTCAGAAGTTAAAAAAACCAAGAAAACACGAAGAAAAACCAGGAAAACACGAAGGAAAACCAGGAAAAAAAGAACAGTTCAGATTCTGCTGTCAAGAAAACTCCTAAATCTATTCTTAAAAAACCAGCAAACAATGTTAATGTTATGGCTAAGAAAATTGATCTAAACAAAGACAAAAATAGCCAATCAAACATTAACCCAAATTGTGCCAGCACTTCCACCAAAATTCCTGAAAGTACCATCCTGAACAAAGCTCCACATCAAAATCAAAAGGACAGATCAGTAGAGAAGATAATGGCTGAAAAAGTTGATGCAAACATGTCAAAAGCTCAAGTACCTTTTAGTTTCGAAGGGGAAATTGCTAAAATCAAAATAAATATGCCCCTAACTGAACTAATAGCTCAAAATTCCTATAAATCTTAGGTTATGAAAATCTTAAACATAGGAAATGATACTGACACTTTGCACTTAGCTGATGACACTCCCGAACTATTATTTGGACCAAAGATAGAAGGAAAGTATCAAGAAGGAACAACTCCTCCTTTTTACATCAGCTTTAATGTACATGACCAGATCCTACATAACGCTATGCTAGATTCCAGTGCCTCTCACAATCTCATGCCTAAAGTGATAATGGACAGATTAGGCTTAGAAAAAACCAAACCTTACAAAGACTTGTACTCTTTTGATTCAAGTAGAGTAAAATGTTTGGGCCTAATCAAAGACTTGTGTGTAAGTCTGGCACAAGTCCCAGCTAAACATTTGGTTATGGACATAGTGGTAGCATACATTCCCTCAAAATATGGAATGCTTTTATCTAGAACCTGGGGGGCTAAACTCCAAGGAAACATTCAGTTAGATATGTCTTATGCTACTATTCCTGTTTGCAACCAACCAAGAAGATTATACTATGAATCACACATGAAATATATGGTCAGTAGTCAAGAGAAACCAGAAAACATACCTCTTTATTCCATACATTCAAACATGGATTCCTTCATCTTACACCTAGAAGATGACATTGATGAAAACACAAATGAAACTGAAACCAGTTCAAGCACAGTGTTGCAGCCAGACCAACCTCTGTATAATGAATTTGATACTCAAAATTATCATGACCAGATACAATTGCATTTTGATGAAATAAAACTTGATTCACCAAAAACTGAAACTAAAACTTCGGAAGAAGTAATCATTTTAAATTCTCAAGCAAGTGATCTCAACCCAATACAAGTATCAAACACACAATTAAAACTCTCTTTTGATTTAAAGCCACTAATGGATTTGCATAACACAACAACCTTGGGAAACTGGAGGTGAGAAAGCCTCATGTTCTTGCCATATCTTAGCGCTTCACCCTCTAAAGATTGCAGTTCTCCAAATTAAATGTTAACCATTGCTAGTGCTTCCACAGATCTTGAAAAGATATTCACTAGTTTTGATGATAAGGAAGCTGATGAAAACAATTGTGAAAAACTTGAGCTGTTTAAATTACCTATGATTTTTTCTATATATTAGAAATTAAGGAATGTGAGACTAGACAAGATTCTTCACAGTACAAGCATATGCCGGAAAATGAATACAAAACACCATAGAAATGTTATCTTCTCTAGATATCATCCTTTCAAAAAAGAAAACAAAAACTCTAGTCAAACATGGTCACTCGAAAATAAGACAACTAAACACAGGTTATGTTTATATTTTAGAAACATAAATAAATCTCTCATAAAAAACATTCATCCCCTTCCAAAAATAGATCATATCATAAGAAAACTAGGAGTTTCTAATCATGTGGTTTTGAGTGATAATTTTTAAGGATACCATCGAATAATTCCACTTCAAAAAGATCAGCTCAAAGATTTATTCAAATATACTAGTAGCAACTTCATGTTCAAACCAATCTGTCCAAAACCAATGAACACCGAAGATGCCCTCAAGAAATCTATGTTCTCAGTTCTGAATTTCCTTGTCATGATGTCATCATATGCTTTAAAAATGACAAAGAATATCTGCATTATTTGAAAAAGATGTACAACAAAAGGATAAGTGGAGATCAAAGGTATAAATAAGTACAATAGGAAGACACAGGGTTGTTTAGAGATTCATGCATGAATCCTTATGTTATGCTTACAAGAGAAATTTTTCCAAAATTTTCTTTTCAAGAGCTGAGTGGGCCAAGAGCATCAAGAGATTCGTATGAAGATAAGATGCTCAAGTTTCACCGTTTTCAAGAGTTCTAGTTTCAGATTTTTCATTCATTGTACATACCATTTCTTGAAGAAATGAATAAAATAAAATAAAATAAAAAACAGTAGAAAAGTAGAAAAAGAGGGTGGTTTGAAAACACCATGAAAATCCCCATACTCAAAAAAACAAAATAGTCATGCTGAAAGTGTGCAAGTCTAAATGCCACTACTAGTGCTCAAAAGATATCTTGTTCAATTATCTAGCCTAATCATAACTGAGCATGTTTTAAATTGATTGCTGATACGTTAGTGAGAGAGATGATAGTCAAATTGTGTAAGCTTGACTTATCAATGAAAGTAGATTAGGAAAAGAATGTTGGTTCCACACGCTCAAAACAGAACCAAAGATAAAAACAGGGATGAAAAAACAATTTGTATATCCTAGCCCTGATTTTTCTAAGTTTCATCTTGTACATAAATAATGTTTGTGTGTAGCTTATTTTTGTGCCACAAACGCATGACAAATCAGATCGTTTAATCTTGATTTGATCATTTTTCAATTTCATTCTTTAGACTAGTGAATGAAATCCTGTCAAACAGCTTAATCTTGACAGTCGGTTGTAGTATAGGTATAGAAACAAAAGAGTTCATTAGTTTAATATGAAATCCCGGAAGATATAAGTGTAGCATTAGATAGTTTTTTTTTTCATAAAAAATATATATCATGTCAAATGGTTGCTAGTTCAAATGCACTTTAAAGAAGAAAAAATGCTAGGAAATATAGCTGGGTAGGTAGGGATGACTTTGATGTTAATCATGCTATCAATTTTAAGAAATAGCATCAATAAAGGAAGAATTTTGCGCCAATGGATAAGGCACTGGTCTTCACAAGCCAGAGATCTGCAATTCTGGACACCTCCTAAAAAGGAGCTACCCTCCCCAAATGGAGCCACTGTTAGTCATCAATATTTTTCACTTGTTGCTGATGACTAGTTTCCTTAGCTTAGTTTTCTAGAAGCCGATCTCAAAACTGTCAAAATTTTCATCTAGAAAACACCCCAAAACAATTTTTGTCCTCCTACCCCTTCTTATCAGTCTATGATGAGAAAAAAACTTCAGCTGTCAAGTCCTATCTGATTTTAGAAAAATATTCCTGTCTATAGTTGTCATAGCTGTAAATTATTTGCCATCATTTACCCTTGTTTCTCATGCCATTCACTATCCAACGGTTGACAAAATGTCTGCAACCCTATCCCTAGTCATCTTGTCATTTGAAAATCTAATCATAACAAAGAAAACACTTAGAATATGTCAATATTGTCCCTAAGTTAGATAGAGGTGTTTAGGGAGCTCTTCCTTGGCTAAGATATCTTAGGCCAAAAAGCCTCTGTCTAGTACCAGTCAGCCTTGAATTAGTTCCTATTCCGCAAAACAAGCATTTTTCTATCCATAGGTCGCACACCACTAAGAGGTCACTTTGTCTCATATCAGAAGAAGTTCACAAAGATCCAGATCAGGAAAAGATAAGGACGCTCACTATCTGATGAAGTATGCTTCACTTAGGCATAATCTCCTTGAAACACCAAAAGAGCTCTCCAAGGTTAAAATTCATATGTTTTTACATCTCTGCAGGGGTGTAGTTTTAATGATGATCAGTGTGTAAAAGATCAAAGGGACAAGTTCAAACAGGTCTCACATGTTGAAGGGTTTTTCCATAAATGAAGCAAATGAAGTGCAGTAAGTAAAGAACAACTAATAGGTATGGTTTTAAATCCAAGAACTTCCTGAAGAACATAGATCATCCTCTAAGTCACATGAATACAAAAGATTGATGTAATTTTGATCAGCAGTGTTTCAATATCCCCTCCAAAAGAAATACTGCATAAAATTTCCAAAGAGTATCATCACGTAGGGCATAAGAAGACAACTACTTCTTATGTTACCTTGACCCTGGGATGTGAACATTAGTCAAAAGCAATTTCAAGGTACCCCTAAAAACACAGTCAAAGGAAGGTTAGTCAATGATGTTTGGCAATAAGCATTCTCCATATACAAATCACTTTGTTTCTGATCTAGTGTTCTCAATGATATTTTACAAAAATAATATACATCTCAGACAATGCCTCATAAAGCAAAGACGACTTTAGGTTCAAGTGATTTTACCAATGACAAATCTCAAAATTCACTTTGTTTCCTCTTGGTATTCTTCAAGCAGAGACATATACTGCAGAGAAGTGACACAATGTTGGAATAGATAAGATCTCATGTGTATAATGATAACCTCCTTCAATGAAAAGTAGATGGTTAGAAACAGTGATGATAACCTCCTTCATAAAAATCACAGGGTTAAGAAGACGTGTTGTGGCCTCCTTCACAAACAAGTAGAGGGCCAACATGTTCTTAAGTAAATTCAGAGAGTGTTTTGCGCCACCTCCTCCAAAGATGAACAGTGGATGCATTAGTAGGGTTTCAAAATTGTGTTTGATAAAGGTCCCTGTTTAAAAAACAAGTTGAGAAATAATGATGAAACAAATGAGAGATGATAAGTTAAAGGCCTCTTTCACATGAAAAACCAATCAGTGGCATAATGGTGCTAAAGGCCTCTATTATTATGTTTACAAAAGCCTTCCTTCAAAGGATAAATCAGAAGTTATAGTCTTTAACTAAAAGAGAAGCCTCATCTAAATGGACAAGAAGGTAGAGCTAGCTTGGTTTTATAGTTATTTCTGCGACTGAATACAAAAATACAGTGTGAATGAGAAAGGGCATAACACAGTGTTCCAAGCTTCAAGACAGCCTTCGAGGAGATAAAACACATCACGGTCTTGGAGAAAACCTTCAATGTGAATAAGAACAAACACTATTGTTTTTATATGGTTTTAAGAAGTTGCATTAGTGGTTTTTAAAGGTCACCTCCTTGATGAACAACAGTAGGTCAAATCTTGGTTTAAAAGGACCTCCTTACTTCAAAAAACAATGGATACATGGTGTTTTCAAAGGTTGTAGGGAGAATGTTTTTATTAGACCCTTTCAGATAATGTGCTAGGTCACAGTTTTGGAGAAGACCATTGCAATCTATCCAAGTGCCTTTCCCAATGGATAGACAAAGAGCACTTTCATAATCAAAACCATGTTTCTTGTCTGAAATTTCAAAGATACACAGTGATAAGATAGACAAATATCACAGGCAAAGTCTTAATGAAGAACAAAGGGAATGTTTGAAAGGAGATGATTCAAAATGACAAGTGGAAAACAACACAATTGATATAAAGGACCTCCTTTATGAAAAAGGCAACCCCTCACCACTATGCACAAAGTCAATTTTTGAAAAAGAGGGTTACAAAGGCTTTAATGTTTTAAATAACAAAGGAGGGGAGGAGTTTCTAAAAAATCCGCATTGAGTATAAAAGGCATGCAGCCAACGTTTATTTTCACTTTGCAAGCTGAGCCATTGAGGAAAAAACAAGTATTGAGCAATTTGAATCATTTTATGGGCTTGAGTTTATGCACGGCACGCCTGTACAGTTGCGCAGTGCGCCTATAGGCATCCGACAGAAGGATTAACACATAGACGCAGCGCACCTGTAGTATTGTGCAGCACGTTTGTGCTGGTGTTCAGCGGGCGCCCAGGGCCAACCCGACAAGCACTGCGCGGCGCATTTGTGCCCGTTCAGAGCCCATATGACACCAACCATCTCTGAATGCATGCCCATTCATGCCTGCCCAACCCACTAACCACCTTTGAATGCCATTTTTCCACCTAGACCACTATCAACATAGGTCATCAAAAGAACTTCCAAAGTGCCAAAGCAGTTTTCACACAGTGGATTCATCTCTAACAACAACAGGGACAGTTTTCAAAAAGGTATTTATGTCTCTTGGCCTATTTTTGATTTGAGGAAAGGTTTGAAGATAGCACAGTCTTCAAGGAGAAAAGAGTTTAGGTGCCCAGAGGAAAGGAGACCTGTGTTTAAAGTTATAAATTTGTTTCTTTGATTGCTCACAAACACAGTTCATAAAAGGCGCATTGGTTTTTCATTTGAACAAGAAACATGTCCACCTACTAAAGATAAAATAGTGATTAAACAAGGAGACCCATCATTTCAGGTTAAAGGTTTGAACTACATAAAACAGGGAATCACTTTTTTAAAGACTTATACCTTGTGAAAGTATTAAACTTGTTTTTCAAGCACATAGAAGATCATACAATCTATAAAGAGGAGACAGAGTTTGTTTTGAAGGCTTATCACTCAGTGACAAGGAGACTACCTTTTGTTTTTAGAGAAACATTGATCATCAAAGAAGGACAGTTTATTGAAAGGGAGAGCACAGTGTTTTTCTAAGAGTGCAATCTTTGTTTTGAGAAAAAGAAGATAATGATTGGGTGAAATAGTTTGTTATCAATTCACAGGGGTTTGCTCAGTCCCTTAAAGCAGTGATATCAAAAGAAAAAGTTATTTCAAAGAAACCCTTTTTGCTTCAAATAGCCACAGAGAAGTAGTGATTACAAAAGAAGGTAGTAATTGAGGGAGAAGAGTTCTTATTGTAAAAAACAAAGGGATCTTGTTTCACTTAACAAAATTTGTTGGCCAACTAAGGACAAACTTAGTCTTGCAAAGAGGAAAAGGTGTTTTTGATTGAGCGCCTTTTTCAGTGATCATTTAAACCAGTTTGCCTTGGTGAATAAGTGAAGAGTATCAGAAGCAAAAATGCCTCCAAAGAAGGAAAGCAGGAGTGGGTATCACAATAGGTATGAGCCTATTTCAACTCAGGAAGTGAATGAATCTCCTTCAGTACTCTTTAATTTTCATGAAGTAGGGTGCTTGGAATTTTGCCAAAATGTCCAAGAAGTGAAAATTCACCTTCCTTTAACACATTTGTTTTCTTTAAGGCTTCAAGGGAAGCATGTCTATCTAGAAGGTCTAGATTTCAAACTCTCTCCTAGGGATATCTCCAAAGCTACCAAAATCCCCTATATTGGAGAAAAGTGGTTCAAGCAAACATACCTAGATTTGAATCACTACAAACCCTTCCTAAAACCATACCATAGGGATGCTTGCCAAAATATTTTCCCTTTTTCCCACTTGTTGACTAGCTATGCCCCTCTCATGAAAATCATCATGAAGTATTTCACGTGTGAAGGGAGTTTTTCCCAGATTTATGCCTATGATATCAGGCTTCTTATGCATTTCACAAGAACAAAATTGCTGAAACTACCTTTCTTCCTCTATAGAATCATTGACAAGATGGCATCTTTTGTCCAAAAGAAGCCCTCAGCTCAACAACAAGCTTTTCTATTTCATCATTCCCTTATCAAGATCATCATCCTCCATCAACTTGAGAAAAGGGGAGTTTCTTGGAGTCTTTCATCTCCCATCTTGGTTTTGCCACTGCCTCTTCATCTCATGCACCTTCCTCACCATCCACTCATCATTTTTCTCCTTCTTCTAGTAAATCCACTCCTAAAAAATCCTAAAAAATAAAAATTTCCTATGATTGAGGGTGAAGAAGAGAAGAGGCGAACTAGTAGTGAAGAAGGGAAAAGTGACAGGAAGCAAACTAGTAATGATGGTGAGCATGAACAAGATGATGGTGAGCATGAAAAAATTGATGGCGAGCATAGCAGTCATGAAGAGAAACCTGATGTCAGCCAACACAATAGTGAGCATGATGGTGATGAGGCACAAAATAGTGAAGGTAAAGAGCACAGCAGCCATGAAGAAAACAGGGACAAAGATGAACAAGGCAGCCCTAAAGAAAACGTACAAAGTGGCAACCAAAATAGTGATGATGAGGTTCATGACAGTCCTCAAAAAAACACTTATGATGAGGGTCATGATAGTCCTCAAAAGGACACTTATGATGATAAACAAGACAACCCTCAAGCAAGTAATGATGATGATAATAAAACACCAAACAGTGAGCATTCCAAAGAGGGCAGCATGGAGCAAAAGGACCAAATCGGTGACCATGAGCATAGTGATGATAAAGACAAACAAGGCAATCTTCAAACAGAAGAAAACAATGACAAAGATGATGATGGAAGCAGCAAGGTAAAATACCAAGTTGAGCAAGTGAAAATAGATAAACCTCCTCCCTCTTCTCCTCCACACAACCAAGAGCATGTGCTAGCTACCTCTCCTAGGAAAGGCGCCATGACTCTTCCTCCAAAAGTGGCGAAACCTAGAAAAAATAGATCAAAAAAGAAAAATACCACTCCAGCAGTGACTAGCAATGTCACAAGAGTGCTAAGAAGTAAAGGCAAACTACCTAAGAAGAGCATTGTTGAATTATCAAAGAGGAAGAGGACCAAGAAGCCTATCCAAGGCAAGGGGGAAAGAAAAAGAGGAAAGTAGTCATGAAAAGGAAAGAGAATTTGATATCATACAGATAGACAGTGATGATAGTGATAATGAAGCTCGAATCCTTGAGGCTCTTTTGCGAAACAGAGAAGACCAAATTCATGACCTACAAGCTGATCTAGAAAGCTCAAAAGAATTCATACATGTTATACAGATGTAAAACAAACAAATGAGTGGTCAAATGGTAGTTTTTGAAGCCCGAGCTTTCAAGTACCAAAGGGAAGCCTCCAAAGCACAATTCAAGCTTGAAGAGCTTATGGGTGAATTCAATGATATTGAATAATAAGAGCAGCCAATGAGAAAGAGGCCTAGGACTATGGGTCTCAAGAGACCTTTGGAGAAAAATAAAGAAGAAGAGGCAGCCCTTGTCCGATCTTATCCTCTCACTTCTTTTCTCACCCAAGAAATAGAGAATGAAAAAGAATCATGGCTTGAAAGAGCCAACAAGCATTTGGAAGTTAAGTTAGAGAGATCTAAAAGAGACTTTAGCCCACAAAATAAGATTATCGGGCACTATAAAAAGCTAAATCAATTTTCCCGAAAGAAATTGAAGGTTGCACAAGAAAAACTCAAAACTGCCCAAAGAGGGCGCCCGGTAGAAAAAGTGGAGAAAGGCAAATCAACGCTTGAAATATTGGCCTTAGCTTATCTACATGTTTCTAAGAACCCATGAGGGGCTTGCTCGCCAATGTTGAGCAAATGTTGACAAGATTTTGTTTTTTGACATTTTTGGGCTTAATTGCAGAAATTCATGGGCGTCGCCATTTTTGTTTGGAGCATCCTCAGCTGTTGAGAGTGGTACCATTAGATGCATTAAATTCAAGAGCATATATTCAGACAATTTCAGATCCAAAGGATGTGTTTTGATCCCAAAAAGAGGTGAAAAACAGTGATTTTTTAACTTTCTACCTCGCATATCAGCAAGGGCTAATTTTCTGGTTTTTTTCACTCATTTCAGTTTTTGACATACTTCCATTAATTATTTTTGGAAAAATAAATTATTTTCAGAAACTAGACATCTAGGGATTTCCAACGAGCTATCACGGGCCTTGTTTCAAAATCGGGAGGTCCCTCAAAAGTTGTCTGGAAAACAGAGAATTTTCTGCTGCTACGTTCCTGTAGCATTTTGGCAAAAAAGGCAGCTTTCTATAGTGGCTTATCCAAATGTGAGTTAGGCCTTTTTTAGCCCTTTTCAGTAATGAAAAGTCAATATTTTTTTCCTTTTTTAGAATTTTATATATATTTTGAAGATATTTTGTGCCTTGGGCTTTGCAAAGCCTCAAGGACAAAATCAGATATTAGTTTTTAGCCTATGAGCTTCTAGTCAATTTTGTGAAGCTTATCTTCTCATTCTCCTATATAACTCATGGAGAATCATTGTATTATTGTTGGTTTAAGAGTTGATAAACAAGCTGGACTTAGAAGAGCTTAAGAGCTTGACTTAGCTTAGAGCAATATACGTTATGAGTTTTGATGATCAAACTTGTTTTATGGAGTGAATAGCTTGATTTTCTTGCCTAGATGATGGAGAGGATCTATGTGTAGGATTCCATGGCTTGGTAAATGGTATTGTACTTAACTGCCCTTTGGTCCACTCTTTCTTTCTTAGTCATGTCAAAGGATTCTTAACTACCCTTTGGTCCACTAAGAACTTGTTATTTATTTACTTAATGATTAATATGACATTCTATCTTGTTTGATTCATGGTATGCCCTGCTTACTCATAGCTGTTTAAACCTAATTAAAGAAATATCCTTTGAAGTATTGACTGTCTAGGTTAAATCAGAGAGGTCTTGTTTCAATATTTCCCTTTGCCTATACTTACAGACTTATTTCAAAGTTCTCATCAGATTGAATGTGTTTCTTAGGAGTTTCCTTTCCACATTTTGAGTTGTTGGTTTGTCTTACATGTGTTCTCAACCACTGAAGGTGATTTTCCCACAGTTAGAGGGTCTTATACTTCTATGCATCACCTGAATTTTTATTTTATGCATCTATCAGTTTGAGTTGGATTCATAGTGATTAATGGTTAGCCCTACCACATGAATACTTGTTGTTTAAACTATTTATGGTTAAGATCCCCTTATCTTGCACAAACTTGATGTTCATTTCACTTCATAAACCACCTGAAATATCCATTCGCTATACTAAATCGGCCCTGAAGTACACCCTACCCATTCTCTTGTCATCCTTGGCTTGCTTTTGACCCCATAGCCCATTTGACCTCGTTTTGTTGTTCTATTTTGATCCACTTGATCAATTTTTCCTCCAAACAACTAAAAACAAACAACAAATACACTTAAAAATAGCCTAAAATCTAAACAAACTAAACAAACAAGCTCACATCCTTCGCTTCATTAGAGAGAGACCTCTCTGAGTCTAGGAAGGTTAGGTCCTAGGGCTCCAAAGATTGGTTTGATGTTACTTCGTCATTTGGTCCGTCAATCTGCCAAATCATGGGAACCTAATAGGTTGCAGCATTGGATAACTGGGGTTACACATGCTTATATTGGGTTGGACTCGCTGAAGTATCAACCTTGCCTGCTGGAATTGATTTAGCTCTTCAACTTGAGTTGTTATGTCTCTAGCAAAATATGCGTCTTGAATTAAAAGTTCCTGAAAAGGACCTGGTCCAACCAGGGTTTGGCTAACCTCAGGTATCGTTGTTGTACCCGATTTAACCTCAGTCTTGGCATCTCCATTTGTTTTAGTTTTCACCCTGACTGGGTCAGATATGGTGGCTGATGTGGAGGGTGTGTGAGATGGGTGATCTTTGGAAGTGAATGAGGTGGTGACTGAGGGTTGGTGAGTGCGAGGAGTTGATATACGGACGTTGAGAAAACAATAGGGGTTTATAGGGGGTAGCTCCTGAGTCGTCTGGGGTTCTGTTATGGGCTATTATCTGATTGGGACCCCTGTATCCATAAGATGTGTTTGATCTTCCCCTGTCAGATCGACGACTTGGCTGGACATTGCGACTCTTGCCTTCTTAGCCTTGGGGGTGACTACAAGTGGCTTCGAGGCTTTAATTTTCCTGAACAGAGTTGTGGTTGCTACTGGTGGTGAATTAAACAAGTTCAATGGTAGGGTGGTGACTAGGGGGACTGGGAGGGAAGAGGATGCAACATTTGCTACCTGAAATTTTGTAAATGTAGGAAACACAGAAGAATCATTAGTTAAAGTTTGGACCACCCGGTTAAAGCTCTGTACCTCGGTATTTAGCTTCTCAATGATTGGAGTCATTTGTAGCCGCGACATCCTAGCCATCGCTTCCATGATTGGTTATCTCGTTGTCCTTCATTTTCTTCTTCCAAGGTTTTGAGAGCATATTGATTGATGCCTAATGCATCAAAGTTGGATTCGGTTAATAACTTAGCCAATCCTTTCCCCTTCACAATATTGATAGGTTTCGATTATAAATCATATTCTTGGACCTTAGCAATCCACTTCCCTCTTCTCCCTTCGGTATCATGCTGAAAAATGATATCTCTTATAGCAGGGTGTGGAAGATAAATGATGGATTTAGTTAACAAAATATATTCTCTAAAGGCCTTAAGGGTTTTAACCAAAGCACATGCTTACTTATATATTATATTATATTTAAGTTTTGCATGTTGAAGAGCCTTGCTGGAAAATTCTCATACCCTTGTTGATTCTTTTGTAATAGAACAATGGTAATGGTATGTTCAGAGGCAAAAGGGAAAATAATAAAGTCTTTTTTATAATCAGGGTCGATGAGAACTCGTGCCTCCATAATAGTAATGTTGATTCTTTCAAAAGAACATTTTGAATCCTCATCCTATTATATGGAATCATCATTTTTAAGCATCTGAATAATAATTTAACTATATTTTCAAAATTAGGGATGAATCTTCGCTAGAAATTGATTTTTCCTAAGAAGACTTGAACCTCCTTTTTAGTGCGAGGAAGAGAGATGGCATGGATTTCCTGCACCCTTTCAGCATCAATCTTGTCTCTGTGTTGTGACACAATATGTCCCAACAACTTTCCTTCATTCATGGAAAAGAAATATTTTTTTGGGTTTACAAACAGACCGTACCTTCGACAGTTCTGAAAAATCACTTTTATGTGCTTAAGATGTTGGTCATCGATCTGAGACAAGGTAGTCATATCATCTAGGTATATAAGGATCAACTGATATTTCTCATCAACAAAATTGATATCCATTTCTCTCTAGAAGGTGGCCCCAACATTCATTAAACAAAACGACATCTTTTGGTACATGAACATCCCCTAGGGGTAGTAAAATAATTTTTATGCATATCATCCATGTGGATAGATATATGGTTATACCCACAAAATCCATCCATCATAGAAATTTGAGCTGCTCCTACCACTCGCTGAAGTATAACAACTGTCTTGGGGAGAGGATAATTGTCATTAAGTGAGGCTCTAGTGAGATTTCTAAAATCTATGCACAACCTAATTTCGCCACTTTTCTTACTAACGTGGACCGAATTGGCTAACCAAGTGGAATAATGAAATGGAAAAATTATCTTAGCATCTAAGATATTTTTAATTTCTTTCTCAATGGGAGGGAGGAGGAGAGGATTAATGTGTCTAAGCTTTTTTCTGAAATGTTTTAATCCTTCATTTAGAAAGATAAGATGTTATATGATACTTCGGTTGTATGCTTTGAGTTCATCATAATACCAGGAAAAAACATCAGTGTATTTTGAAAGAAGTTTGATATATTTATCTTTTACATCATAACTTAATAGTCAGGATAAGTTAGCTAATTTACTTTCACCATCACAATAAATATTCACTGGCTCTATTTCTATATTAGGAGACTTTAATTTCAGTTTGGTGTTGTGCATGAAAATCCCCTCTATGGACAGAGGTGATCCCTATAGCCCTAGGGTGGGTCTAGCAACAAGGGAACATGCTGAAGTCCTTAATTCCTAGTTTGCGAATGAAAGATGGACTGGGATAGATATCCTACCTCGGTCCAATGATTTTTTCGTGGCACGTAGCAGCAATCCTTCGATATTTTCTTCACACTTTGCGCTTTGTTGGTGAAAATGTCCATGCACCTGAACAAAGATCAAAAAAATGATGAAAACATACAAGCATATACATTCATCTACAATTATTCAACTGGTCAAGGAGAGTTAAACACTTCGAATATAAATGGAAACATATATGGAACCAAAAACTAGTCATGTATTATTGATATATGAAAAATAAATTTACAACCTTATGCCTTGACGTTGCAGATCTCCTTTGACGGGTTCAGTCGGACACGTCTCAAGAATTCATTCATCATTCGGCTCGAATGAGGCAATGGGCTTAAAGTCTCTCTCAACAATGGATTCTTCTATGCTTCTTCACACCAACTATGGCTATTGATTGTTCAACTAGCTGAATCAATGTGAGGAAGAAGAATTTATAGGAGAGGAGGAGGAGGTTTGGGATCCACATAAGGTGGAGGAGAGGTCTATCCCTTTGAGGATTTGCACATTTTTAGGAGCTAATAGACCAGAGGGAGAAAATTGACTTAATCTTTTTGAAAAAACAACCATGACTCTTCTCACGAAGTTGTTAGACATGGAAGCTTCATTTCTATTTTAAAAAACTTTCCAAAAGAAGCTCGGTGTGGGTACCCTTATGAGATAGAGCGCCAATGGGCGTGAGGCTCAGTGTTAATTTCTTCATGGGAACGAGGCCATAACTTCCTACCAGCAGTGACCCAAAATCATAGTTTTGTGAAGGTCTACTCGAGGAATGATCAACAGAGATTATGTTATAGACATGCCAAGGGATGAAATGACATTTATGGAAATGTATGATAGTACACAGGGGTCACTGAAATGGTCCTCCAATGTTTGGAATGGGGATTGTAGGTATGGTAACAAAATACTATGTAACAAATGCCCCCTAAAGCATGAAGTCCAAGAGAGAGGGAGGGATGAAACTCTTTACGAGAACATGCCCAAACAAAAATGCCACTGTCAGAAGACCTACAAGATCAAGTACAATTGATACCTCTAATACATGAATATGTGGTATGGGCACAACCATCCATAATAGAGAACATATAATAAGATTCAAGGTATGGACACAACCATCCAGTGAGAAGGATCATCAAATAGACTCAGGTATGGTCACATCCATCCAATCAGAAGAGTCATGCATATAGTCATGATAAACTAAACCATCCCACAACCTAGATTTTATCAGACAAAACCCAGGGTCTTGCGCTTTGTCTCGACCCAAACAAGTACAAATTCAAGCATGCGAATGAATAAGCTGAAGCTGAACATGCAATAAAATCACCTGATTACCAGCCAATGATGAAAGTTGTTAACAGGTGCGAGAGAGACCACCAATAATGAAAATGGTTCTCAAGGTACTACTATTACAATCCATGGAATGTGAACAATGAGTTGGAGTCGAACACCCACGAAATCACTCGATTGAAGGCTAGTGATGAGAACCTGTCTTCGAATGCGAAGAACTTTCCATTGAGGCATGCAGGCTCTAAGGTACCAGAAGGGAGTCTCTAGATCAACTTCCTGGATAATGAGCTGAAATCAACAAGAAGTGACCAATCGAAGGAGGGCCATAACGTTTCCCACATCATTGACATGATATAGAGGAATAAGATAATAGTGAACCAGGATTGAATAGGGAATCAGGGGTTGAAAACTGCAGAAGGAACTTCTCTTGAACATATTGACGACAAGAATTTGGAAGTATTTGACATCAAGGGATATGAGGTCATGGTGATGAGGAAAGGAGTAGATGAGAGGTGAAAACGGATAACCCAAACCCATGGAGGTAAAATGACGAATTTGGGATGTCCCCAACCTGACACAAACTACAGACAAGTTTCATGTTCAAGAGTGACATACTCCCAACACGACTGAGAACTAGTTCCATTTCCCCCCACCATTTCTGGCGAGTACCCCAATTATTTTTAAAACAAGCTTGAAGGGGATAGCATATGCTTTTCATGTAAGTTTTTCCTTTGGACAAATCCATCCTAGTACATTTTACGATCCCTAGGAAGGAGGAATTCAGTAACATCATGGTGACAATTTCCAATGTCATTTAGTTTTAACGAGTCTGACAAAGGAAGAACTTGGCATCTTTTCATGTTTGGAGAGTTTGAAAAGAAGCAGAAAAGAAAAATCTAGCAGGTCCCTTTTCATAGTTAGTCTCAGAGATACAAAAAGGTAGAAAATAATATCTGAGAGAACCTCTCATCCATGCTCGAATAAGGTATTCCTTTTCCGTAAATAATTTGTCCCAACCCGAAAAAGGGGTAAACGTATACTGGGCAGATGACATTTCACAGCCTTTAACGAGTTCAAAATGACAAGAGTCTCGAAAATGTTTTCAATTTTTGAGAGTCAGAAAAGAGCTGAAAGATGACTCCAGGAGGTGACTTTTTTGTGTTTTTACCGAGTCCAAAAAAGTAATAAAATACAACTCGTTGCTTCATCGTAGTCATTTTTTAGGACCTGTTGCTGCACAAGAAACAAACTTAAAACCCACTTTTTGAGGTAAATAATCAAATAATCAAATAATATGTCAAAAAACCTAATTAGGGTTTAGAAAATGTTATAAAATGATACAAATAGTAAAAACAATTTACTTTTCACCTTTTCACCTTCTTGTGAGCATTTTTACCATTTTTTTACTGTGAACTTGTGGAGATGATAGTAGGAAATCCAGGAGGTCATTTTCGAATCTGTTTTCTCCAGGTATGAGCTCTGATCTTCTCCTGCATTTTAGGCCATTTTTCATTCTCTCATTTGATGATTTAATGAATTTTAGGGAATATTTTGTAAAGGTTTGGTCATGGCGGTTGGCGCGGATTTTGGGCATGGAGTCATGGCCAACCCCGAAAAATTTAAAAGAGGAGGCACTAATGGGCGCTGTTGTTTGCAAAATAGCAGCATCAATCGCCGCGACCAGAAAATGTCAAAAATTTCTCCAAAATGTCTAATTCAAACGGTTCAAAATTCAATCTTCTGGCTAATGGGAGTATCAATTGTGATTTTTGCAAAGAAATCAGTGGCTAAAATGGTCATAGAGTGGAAATAACAAGAGCACGTGGAATATAATGAACAGGCTATGAGAAATAATGCATGTATGGATGCCCTAAGAAACTATGGGCTCTTGAAATTATTCTTGACACCATTTTTAAGAGCTCACCCGGAACTATTGCAGTACCTAATTAGTGTGTGGGACACTTATCGAGAAATATTTATGATTCATGACCAAGAGTTGGAGATAGAAGTCTTCGACATTTATTTCATTACTAGATTTTCCCAGAGGGGAGAGAAACCGATCTTGACAGGTACTCGGCCCAGTGGTGAGAGCATGGGCATGTTGATAGACAAAGTCTGTCTAGGAGAAAATAAAGGATAAAAAAGCAGCAAAGTAGATATTCATACAGTGCCTAACTTGGCACTAAGGGTAGTGCTACATACTTTAACATGGCCACTAGATCTTAGGCTCCCCATGAAGCTACAAAGACACAACTTCAGCTTGTCGTGGATTTCATGGCTCCAACCATCTACAATTGGGTAGAAGCAGTAAAAATAAACTTAAAACGCTAGTTAACCAAATGTAAATATGGAAAGCTGAAACAATTTGGATACGGGTCCATCTTGATACCGTTCATCCTGGAATGGTTGTCGATATTCTAGCTCCAAGAGGTGATAATACCTATGCCACTAGCACGAGAGCCATGAATGTTTTGTTGGGTGAAGTTGATGCCTTGATCAGGAGGTGGTTAACAAATGTCATGGAAACCAGAATTCTTCAACTGGTTATGCTGACATCTCATCATGGTAGAGGACTGGATGTACACCGGTACCAATTTCAGGGGCAATCCAAACCTTCCACTCCCGGAAGGTGATGACTGGGATGAGGATTTGAGTAAAAAATCATTTTTTTATTTTTATGATTATTGTGATTTTTTTTATTTTATATGTGTTCTCACATTTATCCATATGTTGCAGATGTTCATCTAGAGATACCTGTAGGGATGTCCCCCATAGCATGAAGGGTCCCACACGATTTCAAAGTGGCCCCTCAAGGTGAGGGAAGCAAGGAAGAAGAGATCACACGGAACTTGGAGGGACTCACAAGTGGGATCCCAGGTTGTGTGCGATTCGAGGATGTTCCTCGTTCTTATCAGAGGCACACCATAGGGGTGTCTAACTGCATCCACTGCCTACTGAGGTGGGTCGTACATGTAGTAATGTGCTATCATGAGTACCATGCGGATTAGACACCTAGGTTTCATTTCTGCATATTTTTTAGAGACATGATGTTTCGAGATGTAACCAGAACACATATATTTTTTGAACTATCATGCACGTGGATGCAAATAATTGATATATATATATATATATATATATATATATATATATATTATTTTCCTGTCTAAATATTACTATGTAATGATGATTGCTTTATACAAATTTCACAAATGTCTATCTAATACAATATTGGCTACTGCATCAGTTAACGTATTCATTCTTCTAGGAATGTGTTGATATGTGATATAATCAAAATTCCTTTCTAACAAACGAACAGGCAAATACATCCTTAAAATCTGAGGGTTTCTAATTGAATAATGCCCATTGAGCTCGAGAACAACAAGCTAAGATTTTAGGTTCACAATTAATTCATGAATGTCGAGGGCAATAGCTTTAATTAAGATTTTGTTGACTACACTATATTTAGTGACATTGTTGATTGTACGTCCTAGATAAATACCTTGAAGGTATATCAACTCATCGTTAGGATCATAAATCACCCAGGCCGCGAAGGATAAATTCTGGGTACTGCGGGAGGCATCATTCGCGAAATCGACATAAGGAGTGACAAACATCTACACAGTAAGAAAATATGATGCAGGGGAATCTGAACAGATTTGGATTAAGTTCGAATCTGAAGCCGAAGAGACGGGTATGCGAACGACCA
Source organism: Pinus albicaulis (assembly GCA_034641835.2). NCBI lineage: Eukaryota > Viridiplantae > Streptophyta > Pinopsida > Pinales > Pinaceae > Pinus > Pinus albicaulis. The sequence goes on along the minus strand of CM076570.1, from coordinate 617,617,660 downwards.
TGCAAAATTGGAGCGAAAATTGTTAAAACCAAGGTTGAATTTTATGTAACTGATTAATAATTAATGATCTACCATGTGTGCGGGTAGAAGACTAAGAGTTTTGTGAACGCTTCAGGATCTTTTGTAATCTATATAAACGGCGAGCCTGTAATGTGTGAGGATAGAGAGTGAGTGAGCACAATGTAGTCATATGTGAACTTTGTTACTAAGGCTAAAATGCCTTAGATGTAGCTGAGTCTATATATAATATAAATACTGGCTATGTGGATTTTATGTGTTTAATATGGTTTATTTTTATCTAAAATTGTGAGTTCATATCGTGATTTCAGTAATTTATTGTCCATCGATCACTGCAAGGATCTATGGCAATCCAGTGTAAATATAATTTCATAGCATGTACTTTTGTTACAGAATATGGTGGATTTTAATCTGGGTAAGGCTTTCAATAGGAAACTTAAACGCACAGAATGAATCGAATGGAAGACGCAGAGGCTTGTTTTGCAATTGTTTTAAAGTACCATGGAACCATGAACTGAAACAAACTATTGAACAAGTGCATGGATAGAAGTGGAACCGTGAAGAGGAACAGTAAAGGCAGGTTCCGGAAGGACTAAACCGACAGACTCACAAATTTTTTAAGTGGTAAGTGGAATGTCAAAAATTAATGCGATAAAGGTCCTTGAAGGACGCGTGGCAAGGCGGTTTTAGAATCCTGCCTATTTCGCAAATTATTTTTGGGAGCAGGCTCGTGCATATTAAAAATATGATAGCCATTGATTTATGGCGTTAAGAATGCAATGGTGCGTCCATCATCGGATTCAATCAATGTTCACGAGGAATTTATGGTGGGCCAGATATGCCTTAGGCAAGTGGAACGCCAACCTATATGCTGGAAAATTTGGTAAGTTATAATATGTTATAACCAAGGATTGGGTTAGTGAATGGTGCTTTAGATATTGAACCAAAGTTCATTGATGTAAAATGATGACGTGATAATAAGGTTAATACTTTAATATGTATTTGATCAAATTTGGATGTGTGGATTTGAATATCCATAAGTTGAATTTATTAAGGGTTGTGACCATCATGCTTTGGGGTTAAATGGAAATCGAATGTTGGTTCGATATTTATGCATGAGAAGTTTATACTATGGTTGAACCATATGATTAGAGGGCTTCTAAAATTTAAAATAATTTTCCAGATTTGAGATTATAGATCTAGTACAATTTAAAAGATTATTGGAGCATAGAATTTTCGTTTGAAAAGTGCTTCTGATATATTGGAAGAGGCGCAGCGGAAGTGGAGTGGGCCTAATCCACAAGTCTCAGGATCGAAGTATCAGGGTATGAATCTGCAATTTGATGCAGTTTAGAGGTTGCAGGTTCATTTTGAAAAATGAAAGGTGAACCTGCTTATAGTGGTTTTCCCTCTTCATCAAGTGGTATCAGAGCAGGGAAATGATTTCCTGCGGAGAAAGAGTTTGCGTATAGAGAAAGAAGAGGTACAATTTTGTGAAGTTTTGTTAAGCTTGCGATTTTTATGTTCCGTGAAGGTAGTAGCAGATGAAGGTGAGAAGATTACAGCAGCCTAGAGCAGGAGTGCTCAAATGGCTCCACAGGAGCGAACCAGGGAGATGCCAAAAGACTGAGCTCAGGAGAGAAGCTTGGTGAGGTATCTAGTAGCAGGGAGGACTTGCTATTTCCGAGGTTTTGTTGTAGCTCATAGAGGAAAATTCCATAGAGGATGCGGGTGAGAATTGTTCAAGCATGTTGTTACAGGAAGATCACAAGGAGCAGATCCACAGATGACGTGGGTAGAACTGCTGATAGATACAAAAGACATATGACTAGCAGCTCATAATTTTTTGTGCCTCAGGAGTCTGATGCAGGGGCATCTGAAAATATTTGGATTAAGTTAGAATCTGAAGCTGAAGAGACGGGTATGCGAACAGCCATGCAAAATTGGAGCGAAATTTTTTAAAATCGATGCTAAATTTTATGTAACTGATTAATAATTAATGATTTTCCATGTGTGCGGGTAGAACACTAAGAGTTTTCTGAACGCTTCAGGATATTTTGTAATCTATATAAACTACGAGCCTATAATGTGTGAGGACAGAGAGCGAGTGAGCACAATCTAGTCATATGTGAACTTTCTTACTAAGGCTGAAATGCCTTAGATGTAACCGAGTTTGTATATAATAGAAATACTAGCTATGTGGATTTTCTGTGTTTAATATGGTTTATTTTTATCTAAAATTGTGAGTTCATATCGTGATTTCAGTAATTTATTGTCCATCGATCACTGCAAGGATCGATGGCAATCCAGTGTAAATATAATTTCATAGCATGTACTTTTGTTACAGAATATGGTGGATTTTAATCTGGGTAAGGCTTTTAATAGGAATCTTAAATGTAGAGAATGAATCGAATGGAAAACGCAGAGGCTTGTTTTGCAATTGTTTTAAAGCATTATGGAACCGTGAACTAAAATAGACTGTTGAACAAGTGCCTGGATAGAAGTGGAACCGTGAAGAGGAACAATAAAGGTGGGTTCTAGAAGGACTAAATGGTGGTCTCGCAAAGTTTTTAAGTGGTAAGTGGAATGTCAAAAATTAATGCGATAGAGGTCCTTGAAGGATGTGTGGCAAGGCGGTTTTAGAATCCTGCCTATTTCGCAAATTATTTTCAGGAGAAGGCTCGTGCATCTTAAAAATGCGATAACCGTTGATTTATGGCGTTAAGAATGCGATGGTGCGTTCATCATCAGATTCAATCAATGTTCACGAGGAATTTATGGTGGGCCAGATACGCCTTAGGCAAGTGGAACATCAACCTGTATGCTAGCAAAGTTGGTAAGTTATAATATGTTATAACCAAGGATTGGGTTAGTGAATGGTGCCTTGGATATTGAACCAAAGTTTATTGATGTAGAACGAAGATGTGATAATAAGGTTAATGCTTTAATACGTATTTTATCAAATTTGGATGTGTGGATTTGAATATCCATAAGTTGACTTTATTAAGGGTTGTGACCATCATGCTTTGGGGTTAAATGGAAATTGAATGTTGGTTCGATATTTATGCATGAGAATTTTATACTATGGTTGAACCATATGATTAGAGGGCTTCTGAAATTTAAAATAATTGTCCAGATCTGAGATTATAGATATAGTACAATTTAAAAGATCATTGGAGCATATACTTTTCATTTGAAAAATGCTTCCAATATATTGGAAGAGGTGCAGTGGAAGCGGAGTGGGCCTAACCCATAGGTCTCAGGATCGAAGTGTCGGGGTATGAATCTGCAATTTGATACAGTTTAGAGGTTGCAGGTTCATTTTTAAAAATGAAAGGTAAACCTGCTTATAGTGGGTTTCCCTCTTCATCAAGTGGTATCAGAGTAGGGAAATGATTTCCTACGGAGAAAGAGTTTGTGTGCAGAGAAAGAAAAGGTACAGTTTTGTGAATTTTTGTTAAGCTTGTGATTTTTATGTTTTGTGAAGGTAGCAGCAGAGGAAGGTGAGAAGATTGTAGCAGCCTAGAGCAGGAGTGCTCAAATGGTTCCACATGAGCGAACTAGAGAGATGCCAAAATACTGAGCTCAGGAGAGAAGCTTGGTGAGGTATCTGGTAGCAGGGAGGACTTGCTATTGCAAAGGTTTTGTTGCAGCTCACAGAGGACAATTCTGCAGAGGATGCGGGTGAGAATTTTTCAAGCATGTTGTTACAGGAAGATCACAAGGAGAAGTTCCACAGATGACGTGGGTAGAATTGTTGACAGATACAGAAGACATATGACCAGGAGGTCATAAATTGTTGTGCCTCGAAAGTCTGATGCAGGGGCATCCGAACATATTTGGATTAAGTTCAAATCTAAAGCCTAAGAGATGGGTATGCGAACGGCCATGCAAAATTGGAGCAAAAATTGTTAAAACCGATGCTGAATTTTATGTAACTGATTAATAATTGATGATTTTCCATGTGTGCGGGTAGAAGAATAAGAGTTTTCTGAACGCTTCAGGATCTTTTGTAATCTATATAAACAACGAGCCTGTAATGTGTGAGGACAGAGAGCAAGTGAGCACAATGTAGTCATATGTGAACTTTGTTAGTAAGGATGAAATGCCTTAGATGTAGCCGAGTCTGTATATAATAGAAATATTGGCTATGTGGATTTTCTGTGTTTAGTATGGTTTATTTTTATCTAAAATTGTGAGTTCATATCGTGATTTTAGTAATTTATTTTCCATCGGTCACTGCAAGGATTGATGGCAATCCAATGTAAATATAATGTCATAGCATGTACTTTTGTTACAGAATATGGTGGACTTTAGTCTGGGTAAGGCTTTCAAAAGGAATCTTAAACGCAGAGAATGAATCGAATGGAAGACGCAGAGGCTTGTTTTGAAATTGTTTTAAAGCACCATGGAACCGTGAACTGAAACAGACTGTTGAACAAGTGCGTGGATAGAAGTGGAACCATGAAGAGGAACAGTAAAGGCGGGTTCTAGAAGGACTAAACTGGCTGTCTTTCAAAGTTTTTAAGTGGTAAGTGGAATGTCAAAAATTAATGCGATAAAGGTCCTTGAAGGACACGTGGCAAGGCAATTTTAGAATCCTGCCTATTTTGCAAATTATTTTTGGGAGAAGGCTCGTGCATCTTAAAAATGCGATAGCCGTTGATTTATGGCATTAAGAATGCGATGGTGTGTCCATCGTCGGATTCAATCAATGTTCACGAGGAATTTATGGTGGGCCAGATACGCCTTAGGCAAGTGGAACGTCGACCTGTATGCTGGTAAAGTTGGTAAGTTATAATATGTTATAACCAAGGATTGGGTTAGTGAATGGTGCTTTGGATATTGAACCAAATTTTATTGATGTAGAATGATGACATGATAATAAGGTTAATGCTTTAATATGTATTTGATCAAAGTTGGATGTGTGGATTTGAATATCCATAAGTTGACTTTATTAAGGGTTGTGACCATCTTGCTTTGGGGTTAAATGGAAATCGAATGTTGGTTCGATATTTATGCATGAAAATTTTATACTATGGTTGAACCATATGATTAGAGGGCTTCCGAAATTTAAAATAATTGTCCACATCTGAGATTATAGATCTAGTACAATTTAAAACATTATTGGAGCATAGACTTTTCTTTTGAAAAGTGCTTCCGATATATTGGAAGAGGCGCAACGGAAGCTTAGTGGGCCTAACCCACAGGTCTTAGGATAAAAGTATCAGGGTATGAATCTGCAATTTGATACAGTTTAGAGGTTTCCGGTTCATTTTGAAAAATGAAAGGTGAACCTGCTTATAGTGGGTTTCCATCTTCATCAAAAGACATAATAAGCAGGAAAAAACTACTCGCAAAGCACACTAAGACAAAAATGTACAAAAATGAAAAACACACTTATGTACAAAAGGATGCACGAGAGACTCATGCATAATATTTTTTGAGATACAACCCATTTCTAGGTTGATCCAAGGGATAGCCTTCATAGTCAATAAGCTCATTGGCCTCGTTCTGAAAAACACGCTCAATGATGTAGGGCCCATGCCACATGGGTTCGAATTTCCTTGCCCTTAGCTTATCATGAGCTTGGTCATACAAGAGGACTAAGTCTACTTCTACGAAGGTACGAGGGGAAACCATCTGATCAAAGTGGGCTTTGACCCACTTTTTATGTGCTTCTATAACTAGAGCAACGAAGTAGCGAGTATCATATAACCTCTCCAAATATAGAAGAAATTATTCCTCTGGCGAGGTATTAGGAAGTAATTCAACAAATGTCTTGAGGGAAGGAATTTAGCATTCAATTGAAAGGGTAGTTTCCAGACCATACACAAGCTGGAATGGGGTGATTCTAGTTGCATCCTTCACCGAGGTTCGGTAAGCCCAGAGAGATGAAAACAACATGATATGCCAATTGGACTTGTGCATCCCAATCGTATGTTGAATCATGGTGACTAAAACCTTGTTCACGGCTTCAACCTGACCATTGGGCTGGGGGTAGTACAACGTTGAGTTGACGTGATGCTAACCCAACTTGGTAGTCAACTCAACCATAATATATTGGTGAAAATGGGAGCCATGGTTGGTGAAAATGGCTTGAGGGATACCAAACCTAGTAATCACATGATTGAAAAGAAATTGTGTAGTCTTCTTAGTGTCAGTCGTGGGTGTAGGCATTGCTTCGACCCATTTAGTGAAGTAGTCTAACGGTACAATAATATAACCATGCCCCCCACCAGAGCGAGGGTTGTATGTCATAAAATCGATACCCCACATCGCAAAGGGACCAATGGTAATGAAGGGATAGAGGTAAGTTGGTGGCGTGTGCATCTTGCGCTAGTAGATTTGGCACTTGTGAAATTTATGGACAACGAGGATACAATATTTAAAAATGGCAAGCCAAAAATACCCAGCAAGAAGGATTTTTTGATCAGTAGCATACCCAGACATGTAACCACCGCATGCGCCAAAATGGTAGTCATTGAGGATTTTTTCAGCTTCCTCGAAGGTCAAACACTGACGGAAAATTGAATCGGCTCCGACGTCATATAAAGTATCTCCGACTATGCGATAAGGTTGCGAATGATGATGGATATGTCGATGAGCATCTTTCATCAACTCAGACCGCAAGGTGGAAATCTGGAGATAAACGATGATATAATTTTACCATGGATCGAGGGTGATAATTAGAAAAAGAGTGTCGTCTGGAATGTGTTCCTCAGAAGCAGAGGGATTAGAGGTAGAAGGTAAAGAGCAGATCAACTCAACAAAAACCAATGAATTCATCGATTTGGTGGTGGTGAACTCCAAATCAAACTCTTGGAGGATAACTATCCACTTTGAGTACTTTCCCCCCAGCAATTGTCGAGTTAAAATTTAAGTCATGGGATTGCAATTAGAAATCATGGTTGTTGTGTGGAGAAAAATATAATGGCGAAATTTTTTGTTGGATTGGACAACCGCCAATGCAAATTTCTCTACATGAGCATAACGTGTTTCAGTGTCTAGAAGATTGCATCTCAAATAATAAATGACATGCTCATCACCATCATCGTCGTCCTGTACTAGAACCATGGAAATAGTGCTAAAATCGGCAGCCAAATAGAGTGAATAGTCGTGATGATAATGGAAGGGACACAAAAGAGGATCATTGACAAGAAAAGTCTTGAGTGCATCGAAATATTTTTGGGAAATCTCATCCCATAGGAATGGGATGCCTTGCATATTAAATCGTGTGAAACCTTTGGATACTTCAACATATTTCGATATAAAACGACGCAGCAAATTAGCTTTCCCTTGCAAACTCTGCAACTGATGTAAAGAGGAAGGGGGGGGGGGGGAGGTTAACAATAGCTTCGACCTTAAGAGGATCGAGACGAATTCCGTCTTTAGAAGTGAAAAACCCAAGGATTCTTCCAGAATCGACGCAGAAGACACATTTATGTGGATTAAACCAAATGTTGTAGCGTCTACAGCAAAGAAATATTTGACGAAGGTGATTCGGGTGATCCTTACGCTTAGTGGAATGAGTGGGAAGGTCATCCAGGTAAGTTTGAACAATGTGCTTAATATCATAAAAATCATATTACATTGCTCGTTGGAATGTGGCACCAACATTCTTGAGACCAAAAGGGAGCTTCTTGTATGTGAAGGTGCCCCATGGATAGATGAAGGAGATCTTATGTTGATCAGCCGGTAGAATATTGATCTTGTTGTAACCAAAGAACTCGTCCATAAGGGAAAATATCTCACTCCCAGCACATTCCTTAATGATTTGGTTGATGACGGGAGTGGGATATTTATCCTTAGGACAAGCATGATTGATGTCATGGTAATCCACACAAACTCGAATATTACCCTGCTTTTTATCCATAGGGACGATGTTACAGACCCAATTTGTCAAGGTGATCGGATAAATGAAGGAAGCTTTGAGAAGTTTTTCAACTTCTCCCTTTATGGAAGTTGCCTTTCTAGGGTGCACGGGACAAAGATGTTGGCGAATGAGTTTCACATTAGGATAATTAGGGATCTCATGCACGACTATACTCAGATCAATGTCGGGCATTTCCTTGTAAGACCAAGTGAAAACGTCTCGAAATTCTTGGAAGAGACTAGTATAGACCTCGATCTCATCAGGATAACAGGCCACCCCAATGTGGATGTTCTTGACAACCCCTGGTTTAACGGAGATGTAAATAGTCATTTTTTGAGTAATATTCCCCATGTTGCCTTCCGCAAAAACTTCCTGTGTCAAGATAGGCGTTTGAAGCGGATGGGAAGGAGCTTGGGAAGTGAATTTCTCAAGACAAGTAGACATGGCCCCAAGGCCAAGCATAAAGGAGGAACGATGATGACTATTGTCCCAGGGAGGATCCTATAGAGACATGGTTTCCACGATGGTTTTATCAGTTGGAAACGTCTCATTCAAGGGATTAGGAGAATCCAAAGCATCGAGCCAAGGGGATTGAGAATAAGTGTTGAGAGACACACTCGAAGGAGTATGATCAGAGGGAGGAGGATCCGAAGCCAATATAACTTCACAATAATCAATTACTATTGGGCTTCACGACATTACGTCACCAAACGAATCAACCTGCTCAGGCGAAGGGATGATCCATGGATTAGAAGATGTGGAGATCATATTGACCTGAGCAGTGTTGGGCGGGGGAAGAGAAAAAATACCCATAAGGGCAGGATATTTGAAAAGTCTCGACCCCATGCTTTCATAAGGCGTAGGAATATGGTATATGTATGGAACGTTTCTCTCAAAGGAGGTGGAAGTAAAAAAGGATAACTAATTGACAGTGATGATCTTCCCTTCGTGGGGAAATCAAAGAACACGAAAGAGAGTGGATGGTATGTGTTGAGGAGGTAAATCCCCTCTGCGGACAGAGGCGATCCCTACTAGCCCAGATCGGGTCTAGCAACAATCAAACACGCTACAGTGTAGGTTCCTAATTTTAAATAAACTGACTTGCGAGGAAGGCTTACCTGGAATCCAACGCTATCGTTTGTAGAAGAGGTGGTGCTCCCGTTCCTTTGCTTTGGCAGATCACAATCCTCACGATCTCCGTGATCGGACACCTGCACATGCAAGAAACAACACAAACGCAAGAATAAAATCCAGTGCATACAACTATATATCAGTCGAAGAGGACATAACTCATGAACATGATCAAGAACAAGAGTGGAACCATAACCGATAGTCACTTATCATTAAAGAGTCAAAAGAAGAATACAACCATAGCTTCGACGCAACACTCTCCTTTAGCGGGTCATCAGCACAACATGTCTCGATAAAGCCTGTCAGGGATGGGACAAGCCTCTCTCTCTGGATACTTGGCAATAGTCTCCTTGCTTGGATTTGGCCTTAAGGGAATCAAGAAGGCTCTTGCAGCATAAGGATGTGAAAGCTCTTGGGAACTCTTTGGGACTAGCTTGCAAAAGAAATGGGCAAGCTTTTATAGATGGAGGAAGGGAGTTGGGATCCCTATAATTATGGGATTGGCCCTATCATCAAGGAAGCTTCCATGAGAGGTGGCAAACCACTTCCTCTCTATGGAAATCCGTAGCCAAACCTCCCAACTCAAGATAGGAATCAGTCCAGGAATTTGTTAGGATGAAACTTCCGCCTTTTATTTTTAAAAAACACCTCTTAATATGGTTGGCGCGGGTGTGGCTCTATGACAGAGCACCAATTGGCACACCCTCTTTGGAGGATTTTCCCCCTTGGCGCGAGGGCTGAACTGTGAAACCATGCCAATGGAAAAAGAGCTATTTTTAGGGTTTTTTGCAGGGAGATGTCTTCAGGGCAATTAAAGCTCATCTTCAGAGGGATGCAATGAAAGTATTTTCAAGTCTTAACTCTGCCCACAGGTCACGGAATGAGCCCTCCAATGTGCGGGATGGGGATTGTAGGGACGGTGACAAATCGCTGTGTAACAGATGCCCCCTAAAGCATGAGGCCCGAAAGAGAGAGAGAGGGGTGAAATGCTTTACGAGAACATGCCGACCGAAAACACCGCCATCGGAAAACCTGCGGAGCGAAGTACAACTGATGTCTCAAATACATGATATATATGCGTGGTATGGGCGCAGCCATCCATAACAGAGTGTACAATAATCTAGATCCAAGGCATGGACGCAGCCATCCAATGAAGATCGATAAATAGACTCAGGTATGGTCACAGCCATCCAATCAGTGAGTCATGTAAATAATCATAATAATCCACAATATCACAGCCTAGATTACAACAGACACAATCCAGGGTCTTGCGCTCCATCTCAACCCGAACAAATTACAAGTTCAAGCATGCGAATATGTGAGCTGAAGTCGAACATGCAAGAACATCGTCTGATTACCAGCCAATGATGAAAGCTGTCAACAGACGCGAGAGGAATCACCAATAATGACAATGGCCCTCAAGGTACTATAGGTATAATCTACGGCATGTGAATCAATGAGCTGGTGTCGAACACCCGTAGAATCACTCGATCAGAGGCCAATGATGAAAACCTCACGTCGAATGCGACGAACCTGCCATTGAGGCATGCAGGCTCCAAGGTACCATGAAAGAGTCTCTAGACCATCTTCCTGGATAATGAGATGAAGTCGACAGGAAGTGGCCTTGATTGAATGTGGGCCATAACGTTTCCCACATCATCGACATGAGACAGAGGAACATATTGTTTTTGTGAATCAGGATCATATGAGAATCAGAGGAAGGTTGATAATTGCAGAGGTCAACTTCTCTTGAACATGTAAATGGCACGACAGTGGACTTGACAGTATTCGACATCAACGGATCAGAGGTCATGGTGATGAGGCAATGAGCAGATGAGAGGTCAAAAGGGATTATCAAAACCCACGGAGGCAAAGTGAAGAACGAGATGAGATGTCCCCAACCCGACACGAATGCAGACAAGTGCCATGTTCAAGAGTGACATACTGCCGACACGACAACGATACTGGTTCCATTTTCCCCCACCATTTATGGCGAGTACCCCAATTATTTTTGATAACAAGCTTGAAGGGGATAGCATATGCTTGTAATATAAGTCCGCCCTTCGGGCGAATCCATCCTAATACATTTAACGAGCCCTAGGAAGGAGTGACTCAAATAACATCATTTCAACTGAATCCAATGTCATCAAGGTTTAACAAGTCTGACAAAGGAATAAATCGGCATCTTTTCATATTTAGAGAGCTTGAAAAGACAGCAGAAAAGTAAACTCCAGCGGTCCCTTTTCGTAGATAGTTCCCTGGACCCGAAAAGGTAGAAAACAATATCCAAGAAAACCTCCTAGTCGCGATAGTCTAGGGTATTCCTTTTTCTTAAATAATCCATCCCAACCCGAAAAAGGGGTAAACGTATACTGGGTAGATGTCGATTCGTGTCCACTTTAACGAGATCGAAACGACAAGGGCCTCGGCAATCTTTTCATGTTTAGAGAGTCAGAAAAGAGCTGAAAGATGACTCTAGAGTGACTTTTTCGTGTATTTACCGTGTCCGAAAAAGTATAAAATACAACTCGTTTCACCATTTCCGTTGCGTGAAAGACCTGTTGCTGCACAAAAAGGCAAGTGTAAAACCCATTTTCGACACAAATACATTAAAATATTCAGAAAAATAACTTTCAAAACCTATTTTGAGTTCAAAAAGTTATAAATATGTCAAATGGTAAAAATAGAATTACTTTTTACTATTTAACTCACCGAAGAGCAGCAGTGGTCCAGTTTGGTGTGCAAACTTTTGACAGTGATTACGACCAATCTGGGCTACCATTCAGAGTTCCGTCAGTTACAGGTAAGAGGCGCTTCTTTGTACTCCATTTCAATCCGTTTTTTAATAGTTTTCCATCATGCATTAGACTTCTGAGGCCACTTTTTAAATTTTTAGGGCTCTGCTCATTGGCGCAGGTATCAGGCACGGACCCGCACCAATGGGTTTTTATATGCAAAGGGCTCGCGCCAGCTGGCGCGACTATTCAGGAAACAGCCGCGCCAGCGGCAAAACCTCAATTTCCGCCTAAAAATTTGAGATTTTAATCAATTTAAATGAAATTTAAGCTCATCAGAGATCTAATTAAGGGTTTTGACCAGGTTTATGCAGTGAACTGAGCAAAATGGTGATTGAGTGGAAAGAAAGGGAGCACAGTGAAGAGGATGAACAAGCCATGGAAAATGAAGTTTGCATGAACGCCCTCAGGAACTGTGGGCTAAAAAAGTTCTTCCTAACACCTTGTTTACGAGCTCAGCCCGAGCTTCTACAGTACTTGATCAATATGTGGGACTCAGATGAACAAGTATTCAAGCTGTGGGATCAAGTGTTAGAACTGGAGGTTGCTGACGTGTACTTCATAACTGGATTATCACGCAGAGGTCCAGTGCCCATACTGACAGGGAGCAGACCATTTGGTGAGAAAATGGAGCAAGTGATGGCACGAGTGTGCCGAGGGGCACAACTGGGATCCATAAGTGGAAAGGTGGACATCGATACCATTCCTGATCTAGCACTGAGAGTGGTGCTGCATACCATCACGCGGGCTACGGGGTCGCAGGCACCACACGAGGCCACAAAGGCCCAACTTTTTTTGGCCTCAGAGTGTATGAATCCTCTATTGTTCGACTGGGCCACAACAGTGACGATAAACATAAAGAGGCAACTGACCAAATGCAAACAAGCCAAGCTGAAACAGTTCGGTTATGGTTCTATCCTGGTATCGTTCATTCTGGAACGATTACCAATCTTCCAGGGCCAAGGGGCCATAGTAGCTGAGCCTATTCCACGAGAGCCAAGAATCGCTCACTGGGCAGCATTGATGCCCAAAGCTGGAGGGGGCCAACAAATGTCCTGGAGGCTGGAGTTTTTTGGGTGGTTGCGGCATCAGTTGATCGTAGTGGAAGACTGGCCATATGCCGGTACCGATTTCACTGGTGATCCAGATCTCCCACTGCTAGAGGGAGATGATTGGGACGAGGAGTTGGGTATGACCCCTTCTCTTTTTGATTTTATATTTTATGATTTTTTTGTTAATACATGTTCTTCCTGACACATTTTATATGCATGCAGACGTGGGTCTAGAGAGACCAGCCGGTATGTCTCCTATCGCACGGAGGACTCTTCCCGCACCTGATCCTCAGGCAGAGGGTGCAGAGGGGGGGGAGTTAATCCAGAATCTCGAGGGCATCGCCCGAGGGATCCCAGACTACGCCCGGCTGGAGGATGTACCGATGGCATACTAGAGACACACGGTGGGAGTGCCCAGTCGCCTCCACCGAATTCTGAGATGCTTAGTGTGTGCAGTTACTTGTTATCATGAGCACCATGCGGATTAGACTCCTAGGACTTTTATCATGCATATTTTTTGAGAGACATGTCCTCTCCGGATGTATTAAGACGAACATATATATTTTTTGATTTAATGTGATGCACACTATGCACACATTTCGATATATATATACATATATATTTCTGGATGGATCTTTCTTTTTCATGTGATGTTGTTTTACAAATTGCGCAACTGTCTATCTAAAACCAAATTAGCTACTACATCAGTTAACGCATTCATATGCCTGGGAATATGTTGGTATGTAATATAGTCAAAATTTCTTTCCAGTAAATGAATACGCAGATACAGACGTAAGATGGATGGGTTTCTGACCAAATAATGACCGTTCAGTTGTAATACCACAAGTTGCGAGTCTAGATACACAAGTAATTCACGGATACCAAGGTTTACATCCTCGGTTAATAATTCTAATACAGCACTATATTCCGTGATGTTATTTGTAGTACATCCTAGACACACACCTTGCAGGTTGACCAACTCACTAGTAGGATCGTTGATTACCCAGGCTGCTGAAGACAGATTCCTGGTATTGCGGGAGGCACCATCCGCGAAACCAACAAACGAATGAATGGACATCTGCACAATCAGGAAGACCTGATCAGAAGAAAGATGTTTACATTGAAAACCACACCACACATGCACACAAATGAAAAACACACACTTATGTACACACACCACACCAAAAATCACTTCAGGCATAGTATTTTTTGAGGTACAGCCCATTTCTGGGCTACGCCAGCGGAAATCCTTCATAATATATAAGCTCATAAGCCCCGTTCTTCAAAACACATTTTACTATGTAGGGCCCATGCCACATAGGTTGGAACTTACCGGCCCCAAGCTTTTCATGTGCTTGATCGTATAGGAGGACGATGTCTCCTTCAACAAAGGAACGAGGAGAAACCGATTGATCGAAGTGAGCTTTGACCCGCTTCTTTTGTGCTTCAATAACTAAAGCAGCTAAGCGGCGGTTTTCATCTAACCATTCCAGATACAAAAGACGCTCTTCCTTGGCAGAAGTGTCGGGTAGAAGTTCCACAACTAATTTCAACGAAGGAATCTCGCATTCAACCGGAAGAGTTGCTTCCAGACCATACACCAATTGAAATGGTGTGAATCTAGTTGAACTATTTTCAGATGTCCAGTATACCCATAGAGATGAGAACAGTTGGAGGTGCCAATTGGATTTGTGGATACCAACTGTTCGTTGAAGCATAGTGACCAGAACTTTGTTCACTGCTTCAACCTGGCCATTCGCCTGAGGGTAATGTGGCGTTGAGCTATCGTGACGTAAGCCCAACTTTGAAGTCAGCTCGGCCATCATATAATCTCGGAAATGAGTACCGTGGTCAGTAATGATGGCTTGCGGGACCCCAAAACATGTAATGATATGGTTGAATATGAATTGGGCAGCTGTCTTACCGTCAGCAGCTAGTGTAGGCATCGCTTCGGCCCACTTGGTGAAGTATTTGACAGCGACAATGATATACGCATGCCCCCCAGCCGAGTGAGGGTTACACGTCATAAAATCCATGCCCCATTTCGTAAAAGGGCCGACGGTAATAACAGGATGCAAAGGAAGAGGCGGCACGCGCATCTTGCGCTGAAACACCTGGCACGCGTGACATTTACGGACTGCAACGATATAGTCTTTGAATATTGACGGCCAGAAATAACCTGCTCGCAGAATCTTCTGGGTAGTAGCATATCCCGACATATTTCCACCATAGGCACCACTGTGGTAGTCATTTAGAACCCTTTCAGCCTCTTCCAAGGTTAGGCACCGAAGGAGCACCGAATCTACTCCAACACGGTATAAGGTATCTCCTATGATACGATAGGGTTGAGACTGATGCCGAATCCGACGTCGGGCATCTTTAGTCAACTCAGACCAAAATGTGGAGGTCTGAAGATACACGATTATGTCGCCATACCAAGGGTCGCGAGTAGTGATGAGGAAAAGAGTTTCGTCCGGGATATGATCCTCGGAAAGTGAAGGAGCAGAGTCTTTTGGGAGTGAGCATATAAGATCCGCGAAAACCAGTGATTCCTTTGACTTAGCGGTAGTGAACTCTAAGTCAAAATTCTGCAGGATAATGATCCATTTGGAGTATTTCCCCCCCAGCAATTTTCTAGAGAGAATACATGTCATGGGGTTGCAATCCGAAACCACTGTTATCGTACGCAACAGGATGTAATGGTGAAAACGCTGCACAGCGTGTACTGCGGCTAATGCCAACTTCTCGACGTGAGCATAACGTGTTTCTGTATTGAGAAGGTTTCGCGATAGATAATAAACAACATGTTCATTACCATCATCATCATCCTACACCAGAACCATAGCAATGGTGCTAAACGCGGCGGCGAGATATAAAGTGAAATCGCGGCGATAATCAGGCGGACGGAGCAAAGGAGCATTAACCAATAACGTCTTTAGCTTCTCAAAGGACTGCTAAGAAATTTCGTCCCAATGGAAGGGAACATTCTACTTTAATAGGCGTGTGAATCCTTTAGCCACCTCCGCGTAGTTCGGGATAAAGCGTCGAAGGAAGTTTGCTTTTTCCTGCAGACTCTACAACTGATATAACGAGGAGGGTGATGGGAGGTTGATGATAGCCTCGACTTTTAAAGGGTCAAGGAAAATTCCATCTTTGGAGACTCTGAATCCCAAAAGACGGCCAGAATCCACGCAGAAGACACACTTATGAGGATTGAGCCTA
This sequence comes from Pinus albicaulis, assembly GCA_034641835.2. NCBI lineage: Eukaryota > Viridiplantae > Streptophyta > Pinopsida > Pinales > Pinaceae > Pinus > Pinus albicaulis. The sequence goes on along the minus strand of CM076570.1, from coordinate 617,601,566 downwards.
ATATTGTAGCGCCTACAGCGGAGGAAAATCTGGCGGAGGTGTTCAGGGTGATCCTCTCGCCTAGCTGAATGAGATGGCAAGTCGTCCAAATAAGGCTGAACGATATGGCGAATGTCATGGAAAGCATAATACATCGCACGCTGAAAAGTGGCTCCAGCATTCTTCAAGCCGAACGGGAGCTTTTTATACGGGAAAGTTCCCCACGGACAGATGAATGTAGTCTTATGTTGATCCTCAGGTGCAATATTGATCTGATTATACCCTGAGAAACCGTCCATCAAGGAATAAATCTCACTTCCGGCACATTCGTCGATAATCTGGTCTATGAACGGAGTGGGATAGTTATCTTTTGGACAAGCGTAATTGATGTCACGGTAATCAACACAAACCCTAATAGTACCCTGCTTTTTATCAACAGGAACAATGTTAGAAACCCATTCTGTGAGGGGGATGGGATAAATAAAGCCTGCGTTCATAATTTTTTCAACTTCTGCCTTAATTGCAGCGGCTTTCCGAGGATGCATGGGGCGTAAGTGTTGGCGCACGGGCTTTGCACCCGGATAGGTTGGAATCTCATTCACTACGATACTGGGATCAATCCCCGGCATTTCCTCGTAGGACCAGGCGAACACATCTCTGAATTCTTTGAAAAGATCAGTATAGACTTGAATCTCATCAGGAGAACAAGTCACTCCCACGTGAATATGCTCAACGATCCCCGGTTTGACGAAGATGTTGATCGAGATGGTTTGAGTGCTATTACTCAGGTTTCCCTCCAAAAAAACCTTGTGCGTCAAGATGGGCGTTTGGAGAGGGGGAGTAGGAACCTGAGATGCATAACGCTCCAGAAAATCTGACATTGCCCCCAAGCTAGGCATAAAAGAGGAGCGATGATGTCCATCGCCCCAAGGCAGCTCCTCGAGAGACATATTTTCAATGATGGCTTCATCGAAAGGAAAATTATCTTTGAGAGGATCAGGCGAATCGGCCTAACCAAGCTAGGGGGATTGAGAGTAAAAATCTAGAGCCATGCTCAAAGGAGCATGCTGAGGAGGTGGAGGATCAGACGCGGCAACAATTTCACAATAGCTGATCTCTACTGGAGTCAAGGGCATTGATTCTCCAAACTTAAACACCTGCTCAGGCGTAGGAATAAGCCAGGGGTCATCCGACCTGGAAATCATGTTAACTTGAGCGATGTGCGGTGGTGGTGCCGGAAAGATACCCATGAGGATGGGGTCCTTGAAGAGACCGGGTCCTACACTGTCAGGGGGATTCAGAATCCGATCCACGTATGGTACGTTGTTCTCGGAAGTGGAGGTGAAGAAGGACAACTGATCCACCATGACGATTTTTCCCTCGTGAAGGAACTTAAGAAGTCAAAAGACGGTGGATGGCACGCATAGCATGGCATGGGTCCAGCTGCGGCCAAGAAGTATGTTGTAGTTGAGCCTGGCGTCGACTACTTCTACTTCCACGTTGATAGTCTTCCCCTGTAAAGTGATCGCTAAACTCTCGAGAACACCCAGGGGTTTGGATTCCCAACCATCAAATGCCTCAAGGGCATTGGGAGATGACGCAAGGGCTGGAGAGCCAATGGCCTTCCAGCAAGCGGATGACATGACGCAGGTAGAATCACCTTCATCCACAACGGCCCTATGGATGTTAAGACCGTTAATCTCGACTTGAATAACAAGAGCTATCTGATGTGGAAGTCGAGGGGAGAAATTCTCTAAATTGAAGGCGAGAAGACTCGAATCGGCGGGATCAATGCCATCGATTGTAGACAATAAAGCCTTTCGTTGCAAAGGAAAACTTTGAAGAACTTCTAGTGCAGACATAGAAGAAGGTGCCTGTGCCAAATCCTCAACAATGCTGTAATGTTGAGCAGCACGAGCATTCGTATTATAAGAAGATCTTCGAAGAACACCTTTAGAAGGTGGCTTCACAACAAGTTCAGGAGTAGGCTTCTCGATTTCCAACGAATCGGAGACAGGTGGGGGAGGCGGTCCATCCGCAACTTCCTTCCCGGGTGCCTGCCGCGATTCGCTGTAATCCTTCGAACGTGTAGCGACAGAGATAGGTGCAGCAAACTTCATCATGAAAACTTGCGACCCAAATGGTGCAGATGGTGACGGCTGTTCGACCATCTGGGTCTGCAGAGACGGGAATGGATCCTTAAGAACTGACGGAGTCCCTTTTGAGCCCTTGAGAAGTTGACTAACCTCGGATCGTCGTGGAAAATCCTTAGTATAATGTTCTCCTTCACAAATGAGGCAGGGGTACTTCGGTTTATGCTGAGAACCATCCTCAGTACGAGATTTGGATTCTGGCCTCGGGGCATCGGATTTGGATTTACCTTTGCGCTTCTTTTTCCCTTTGGAGGCTTTCTCCGTAGGATTGGCCTGAACTGCGTTCACCTCTGCGGTTTTTCCAGAATCTGATGGGGCAGGATTAGCAGGAGTATTGTTGGAAGAATTAGACTTTTTCTTCCCATTCAAAGATTTCTTCGAATTCTGAGATGCAGAACCAATGACACCATCTACTACGGGGGTAGGTGGAGCCTTAGAGGTTCCAGACCGTGGGGCATCAGGCAAGATATCATAAAGCGTGCCGGACTGAGAATATACAAGATCTAGATATTGGGCACGCGCAATGGCTTGTTCCTCCGTCACACACGCTCCCATCGCAATATCTTGGGCGATTTTGTTCACGAAGGAGGTGGTGAACCAGTGAGTTAGTATCTGATCAGGTATATGAAACTTGATTAGTCTATGACGGCGCCGCCACTCATGGATGTGATCAGAAATGTGAGTGGCCTTGTCCTGCTTCAAAGAAGTCAGGAGGTGCATCCCGGCTTCATAACGAACCGGTAACTGAAAGTGCGTGAGAAAAGCCATGGCTAAGGAATTGAAATCTTGGAAGATACCATGGGATAACTCGATGTACCACTTAGCAGCAGCCCCAGTCAAAGTGCGCTGGAAGAGGCGCAGACGAATCGAATCGTCGACCCAAGAGTTAGACGAACACCAAAGATGATACGTCATCACATGCGCTTGGGGGTCCTCTCCAGCTTTTCCCTCAAACTTGGGGCAATCACCTGGTATCTTGGTAGGAACCGGAGGCCAATACGGATTATGTAAAATCAGATCATTGGTCAATTTTGAAACATCCGGTAACTCCAAGGTGGCCAGGAACGGCAATGGTGGATTAACCGGCATGCCAGGCCCGGGATGAGGACCGGTACCCGTACTCCACAATGGTTGTGAATATCCTTGCCCCCATGGGTTTTGTCCGGTAGGATTCTGACCGTAGGGGGTGTAGGTCGTATAACCAGACTGATTTGGATGCTGGTAACCAGTGTGTGGGGCTTGATAACCAGAGTGTGGACCCTGGTTAGGATTCGGCCCTGTATAAGCAGCATTTGGATTTGGCTACTGAGTATAGGTATAACCGGGTGGAGGAGGATAATACTGAAAGCCTCTGGGGTGGTTATAATTCGGTTGAGATTGACCATGAGGATAATAACCGCCCTGAGGATGAGTCGGCTGCTGATAGGTGGAACCCTGCAGATCCTGATAACTAGGGCGCAGCTGTTGATTTGGCTGCGGCATCGAATGAATCGGCTACTGGGCAGGGTTAATAGAATGAGCGAGCTGCCCTGAGTGAACAGGTTGACCCGGATAAACAGGCGGCGCCGGTTGCGCAGGTTGACCTGGTTGTAAAGGAGCCCTAGGTTGTACCGGATGGGCCGGTTGGCCTGAAGGTGGAACACCAGGTTGTACTGGATGGGCTGGTTGGCCTGGTGGAGGAATAGGGCCAGGTGTTTGTTGGTAACCGGTTTGACCTGGAGCATAACCATAGGATGGTCCCGGCTGATATGAAACATTAGAAACAACAGGATACTGCGGTTGCATTGGTTGAGAAGGCTGGATTCACCCCCCAGGACCATAGACCGGTCCCGGTTGGTACCTCGGCTGAGGCTGTATAGGTTGACCGGAAGGGCTGTAATACTATCCTTGCAGACTGTACGATGGCCCTTGCTGGCCCGCAGGATAGCCCTACACGGGCTGCCCTTGTGGGTCATAAGGATAGCCATGTTGGCCTGAGGGTTGGCCTTGGAAAGGTTTCCCTTGCGGGTTATGAGCCTAGTTATAAGGTAAACCTTGAGCATGGAGGTAAGCCTTAAGAACGGGTAAACGCAAAATGTCCTCGTGCTCATCATACTGACCTGGAAAAGCATACACGGGTGTACCATCCTGTGCATAGTGCGAAAAGTAAGAGCGGTTGGGATCTTGGGAGGATGGTCCAACCTCGGGGTTCGACTATAGCAGGGACAACCGATACTCCTCCGGAGAGATATTCTCTGGTACAACAGTCGCTAGATAAATGTTTTCAGGAGACGGCATAGCCCTGGCGGAGGGTATCGTGACAACGGGGGTAGAGGCGGCCACACAAACAGTGGGCCGAACGAGTACGGAAGTAACGGGCATCTGAGGAGACACCCCCGGTGAAGGAGCAGTTGGCCTCGGAGAAAGAGCTGACACTCCCATAGAGGCAGCAATGGAAATTATCTGACCCAAAGACCTGTACCCCGGTGGTAATGAGGGAATGGTTGTTGACATAACAGCTAATTCAGAGTTGTCTCCTGGAAACAATCTTCGTGGGAAGAGCTGATAGTCTTCACCAGACGTTGGAATTTCCTCACCAGAATCACTCATGGTTGAGCCTGCCGCTAGATCTCGCAATAGACGGCGAGGACTAGGAGGAAAATCAATAGCTATAAAAGGTGAACCCGATGTAAGAGAAAGGAAATCAGCTCCTAATCTCAATTCAGACACAGGGTCCGAAAAGGGCCAATCGAACTCAACTGGTCCCCCAAAGGGTTGCTCAGAAAGAACCGGTCCCCCGTCAGGAAACTCGGAAAAAATGGGCTGCTGTGGTTCAACAGAGGATTGGGACACCTCTGATGAATCGTCCGTGTAAGGACTACCAGTAGACGAAACCGAGGGTTTCGCCACTGTGAAAAAAATGACAAGAGAAAAGATCAAACACACACACGGGCTGAAAAAGAGTCAAGACACATGATCAAACGGTCAACAAGCAAAATCTAACAGGGCATGTAATCGTGGGTGATTAATTTTTTACCACATTGAAAAATAAGAAACTTCACCGTTTCATGTTTTAAGAGTCGAGAAACGGTAAAAAAGGTGACTCTATCTCTTTCAGATTTTACACAAGCGTGAAAGGACAAGCGCTTGGTGATCCTTTCAAATTTAGGGAGTCAGAAAAGATCAAATGACTGCTCAGGAATACTAGGCAAAAGGGTGTACAAAATAACCGTGAACTGCAATATACACCTTGGCTTTAATAATGAAAGAGAAATCAACCAAGGACTTTCCGTCGTGCAGGAAATCTCCACGAATGCTGTGTCCGGTGTATCACGGGTATAGGGCGGCAGACTCGGCTTCCTGTGGATAAAGGATTGAAACCTAGAGGGGTCTCCCTTTATATACGTGACGGTACGTGGAGCACAAGTCCGTACTAGCGCTGTCTAAAGCCAAAAGGCGAACGACATCTACTAAGTTTAAAGACGCCGGAACACGTCTCTAGCCTAGACCTCTAAATGTGTTTCGTTAGATTTCAATGCTGCCTTAGTGTAAATTGAGTGAATTTTAAAGTTGATCTTCAATTACGTTTCAGTTTTCAGGCCCTAACGAATGTGCTATCTCAAAAATCTCTTAAATGCAAAACTACATGCCACAGTACACCATTTCGTTCGATGAAAACTAGCTACAGAAGGGTTGAGAGTTTTTTACACAAAAAAAAATGATCAGAAGACACTCAATGATATCTCTAATGCAACTAATGAAACTAAAAACTTTTCTTTCAAATTCACTAAATACTAGTAAAATCGAAAAGATTTCAATTTTCACTAATCAACCAAAAGCAAAAGAGATTTTTTTTTATTTTCAATGTTTGATAGCTAGATGCACTAAAAAAACCGAAAACAAATAAGAAGAAATTCGAGAAATTATATTAAGAGAGCGAAACCAACAAATTTCACTCAATGGCACAAACAATCAAATCTCGAATCGACAAAAAGTTCCTCAAAACCACGAAAAGTCCCAAAGACACCAATGAGCCGTGTGATCTAGGCCCAAAATGAAGCAAGGTGAAATTCGAATGAAAACGAAATCAGTCACTCAAAAAACGCAACAATATGATGGACAACTGTCAAACGAATGCAAGGAAACAATCCCACAGCCGACTGAACGAACGGAAACCAAAAACTCCCAAGGGAGGCTCGACTCACAAAGGCACCTAGATGCCCTAGGGCTCATATGCAAAATCGAAAGAAATAGGAAAACAACCAAAGGAAGGAGGTTCCAACTAGTCAAACCAGGCTCCAGTGCACTCAAACAGCCGAAAAAAAAAGATCAAAATCACAAGTCAGCCTCAGAAAGCTTGAAACACAGCAAACCCTAATAGCTCACAAGATTGGCACGACTGTGAGCTTGAAATTAGCGCTAGAAAGGCAATGGCGCGGGTGATACACAGGCAACCTGTGCCAATGTGCACGACTGTCACGCTAAAAAGCGCGCCAACCAAGTTTACTATGGAAAAAATAAAAAACAAGCAATCTCAGACACAGACAAGTGAAAACAAGGCTAAAACAAAGCCAAACAAACAGGAAAATCCAGTCCAAAGAGTTGACCAAGCAAGCAAGACCAAGAAGTTAACCGGAAAGAGAAGACAAAACTCCAAGTTGTTCATTCCGTAAACCAAACCGGAGATCGACTGAAGCAGCGTTGATCTACTCCGCTAATGCAGAGCAAAAGCATTTCAAAGGCTATCTGGCTGTGCTTCAGACTCCGTCTATAGTTTACAAATCAAACAACAAGCTGAATCCCTAGTGGAGTCGCCAAATTTTTGAGGAGGTAAACCCCCTCTGTGGACAGAGGCAATCCCTACTAGCCCAGATCGGGTCTAGCAACAATCAAACACGCTACAGTGCAGGTTCCTAATTGTAAATAAACCGACTTGCGAGGAAGGCTTACCTAGAATCCAATGCTATCGTCTGTAGAAGAGGTGGTGCTCCCGTTCCTTTGCTTTGGCATATCACAATCCTCACGATCTCCGTGATCGGACACCTGCACATGAAAGAAACAACACAAACGCAAGCATAAAGTCCAGTGCATACAACTATATATCAGTCGAAGAGGACATAACTCATGAACATGATCAAGAACAAGAGTGGAACCATAACCGATAGTCGCTTATCATTAAAGAGTCAAAAGAAGAATACAACCATAGCTTCGACGCAGAACTCTCCTTTAGCGGGTCGTCAGCACAACATGTCTCGATAAAGCCTGTCAGGGATGGGACAAGCCTCTCTCTCCAGATACTTGGCAATAGTCTCCTTGCTTGGATTTGGCCTTAGGGAATCAAGAAGGCTTTTGCAACATGAAAGCTCTTGAGAACTTAGAAATTCTGCCACTCTTTTGGAACTAGCTTGAAAATGGAAATGGGCAAGCTTTTATAGAAGGAGGAAGGGGAGTTGGGATCCCTATAATTATGGGATTGGCCCTATCATCAAGGAAGCTTCCATGAGAGGTGGCAAACCACTTCCTCTCTATGGAAATCTGTAGCCAAACCTCCCAACTCAAGATAGAAATCAGCCCAGTAATTTGTTAGGATGAAACTTCCGCCTTTTTTTTTTTTTTAAAACACCTCTTAATATGGTTGGCGCGGGTGCGGCTCTATGACAGAGCGCCAACTGGTGCGCCCTCTTTGGAGGATTTCCCTCTTGGCGCGAGGGCTGAACTATGGAACCGCGCCAATGGAAAAAGAGCTATTTTTAGGGTTTTTTGTAGGGAGATGTCTTCAGGGCAATTAAAGCTCATCTTCAGAGGGATGCAATGAAAGTATTTTCAAGCCTTAGCTCTGTCCACAGGTCACGGAATGAGCCCTCCAATGTGCGGGACGGGGATTGTAGGGACGGTGACAAATTGTTATGTAATAGTATGCATAACATTGTGTGGGTCCAACTGTGACTGAGGGGAAGATTATAATTGAGCTTGGTGTCAACGACTTCAAACTCAACATTAACCATTTTTCCTTCCAACATTATAGGTAGGCTGGTGAGAACACCAAGAGGGAGAGATTCCCTTCCATTGAAGGCTTCTAAAGCGTTTCGATACTGGTTAAGGGTCGGAGAACCAATGGCTTTCCAACATCCAATGGAAATGATTCAAGTAGATGCACCTTCATCCATGACCGCTCGATGGATATTCTTACCATTAATCCCAACTTGGATAATCAAAGCAAGTTGGTGAGGGAGACGTGGAACAAAGTTATCCAGATGGAAAGTGATAACGCTTGAATCACTAGGGTCTACCCCTCCGATAGCAGATAGAAAAGTCTTATGTTGTGACGGATAACTCTAAAGCACCTCCAATGCGGACATAGCAGACAACGCTTGAGCCAAATCCTCAAAAATACTATAATGTTGAGCGGCACGGGCATTCGGGTTATAGGAGGACTTACTGAGCACGACTTTACAAGTTGGTCGTACAACGGGCTCAGGACTGGGCCTTTCAATGTGAAGAGTGCTAGAAGCAAGCAGGGGAGGAGGACCATCTATGATCTCTTTCTCTATTTCCTGACGCGGTTCATAATAATCCTTCGATCTGGTAGCAATAGATATGGGTGCAACACCATTCATCATGAAAACCTGAGAGCCAAAAGGGGCAAAGGACTGAGGTTTCTCCACTAGTTGAGTTTTCTATGATGGGAATGGTTCTTTAAGAACAACCAGAGTTCCTTGAGTGCCTTTGAGCAGTCGACTCAGCTCGGCCCGTCGAGGACAGTCCTTGGTGTAATGCTCATTGTCACATATCATACAAGGGTATTTCGATTTATGTTTCAAGCCATCATCAGTATTAGTTTTAGGAGAATCCTGCTTTGGGGTATCGGCTTTGGCCTTGCCTTTACCCTTTTTCTTACCTTTGTAAGCTTTATTCGCTGGGGTGGACTGGACGGAATTCACTTTCGCGGGCTTGCTAGGATTAGGAAGTGGCTGAGAAGTAGTATCGGTGGAAGAAGTAGATATCTGCTTCGCAGGATTGGGAGAAGACTTACAGGAAGTCTGAGACACAGAACCAATGATACCATTGACAGAAGGTGTCTTTGGTGCTTTGGAAGTTCTAGGTAGTGGGGCATCAGGCAAGGGGTCATAAATTGTGTTGAGTTGATAGTACATGAGATTGAGGTACTAGGCACAAGCGATGACTTGTTCCTTAGTAACACATGCCCCCATAGTTATCTCCTTAGCAATCGGACTGATAAAAGAGGTAGTGAACCAATATGTCAGAAGTTGATCAAGGATTTCACACTTGATCAAATGACAACTCCGCCTCCATTCATGAATATGATTGGAGATATGAGTGGCCTGTTTCAAGAATGTTAGGAGGTGCGTTCTAGTTTCATAATGAACCAGTAACTAAAAGTGTGTGAGAAATGCCATTGCAAGAGAGTTTAAATCTTGAAAGATGTCGTGGGAGAGTTCAATGTACCACTTTATAGCGGCACCAGTGATAGTCCTTTGAGAAAGACGTAAATGAATCGAATCGTCAACCCAAGAGTTAGAGGAGCACCATAGATGGTACGTCATAACATGCACCTAGGAGTCTTATCTGGAATTGCCTTCAAACTTGTGACAATCGCCAGGTATTTTGGTAGGAAATGGAGGCCAATATGGGTTATGAAGGATGGGATGATTCATTAAATTTGACACATCATGTAGTTCCAACATAGCAAGGAATGGAAATTTCAGATTGAAAGGCATTGGAGGCCTTTGATAGAGACTAGAATTGGGATTACAACAAGGTTGGGAGAAATTTTGAGCCCATATGTTTTGTCCCAGAGGATTTTGTCCATAGGGGTTATAATTTTGATAATTCTTCCCACAAACCAATTGAGGACCAGGGTATTGATTCTAAGTGAACCACTGAGGTCCAGTTTGAGAAAAGTACGGATTTTGTTGTGGGATGTAAATAGTTCCTTGGGGTGGAACTTGTACTATTGAAGGTTGACCTTGGGATACCATCAGTTGGCCTTGAGGCTGGACCAGTTTTCCCTGGGTGCAGGTTGGCTCGGGTACTGAGGTTGAACAGGCTATCCCTAGGGTGCAGGTTGGTCCGGATGTTGAGATCCACCGGGCTGCCCCTGGGGTATAGGTTGGCCCGATGGTTGAGATGAGCTAGGTTTCCCCTTAAGACCAGGTTCGCCGGGCTAACCAGTGGAGGGTTGAACTTGTTGTACAAAATGTGGGCCTTGCTAAATGTAAGGTTGGTTCTGTTACACAAAATGTTTTCCTTGAGGTGCGTAGGTTTCCCCTGGGGAACATAAGACGCTCCCTATTGAACACAATGTTGACCAGCAGGACTGTAGGGTTGTCCCTGCTGGGCTAAAGGTTGACCCTGTAGATAGGAGGGTTGTCCTGATGGACCATAGGGTATTCCTTAGAGGTACGTGAACTGATTTGGGTAAAATGGAGCTTGAGTTGTTTGAATGTACAATAGGACTCGCGGAAGAGGCCCATGAAGATACACATGATTCCCATGCTCGTCATAGTAATGCTGTGGGGTAAATGGTGTAGGATGCTGCTGAGAACCCTGCGGGAGATAATTTTGATATTGAAGAGCCATCATATACTGGTCGTATGATAAACCTCCCAAAATGGGGTTAGAGGAGATAGGTGCACTACCAATAGGTTGATGGAATCCCGACATGTGAGGTTGTGATCCACTCACAACGTGTCCAACAGGCATCGTGGAAGACTTAGGGTGTGTTCCATTAATAGCAGAATATGGTGGAAATGATGGAATCACACTAGCGGATGGTGTGGAGGAAGCCACATAAACAGTGGGCTAGGTTGGGACATATGTAACCATCATCGAAATAATGGGAATCGAAGATGATGGACCCGACACAAACAACCCCATAGAAGGAGCCATTGTGCTTGACCATAGCAGATTTTGATACAAATATGTAGCACTTGAGATTATCTGGCCCAAAGAACGATAACTAGCCGGGAGAGATGAAGGCTGAGAGGAAGGTTGATTTTTGACATAAGGAAAATTCTCCAGAGGGAACTTATATTCTCTTGTAGAATCAAAAGTCTCTTCACTACTAATAGGACTCGTGACATCCATGTTGGATGAAGACATGCTGTCAGCGAAAGGGCGATGAGTGGTAGAAAGTAAAGCACGTGTTAATGGTGACATAGGTGGTCCTGAGTGTTGAGGGGGATCTTCCCTTAGAAAGGCCCAAGCGTCCAAAGGTTTCCAATTGATATCAAATGGTTCCTCAAGGGGAGATTGAGTGGAAAGAGGTTGAATGCTGGGAATGATGGCACAGTCCAAGCCTTGGGTCCCAATAGATGGAGGTGTCTTAGAAGAGACTCCGCGAGGAGGTTGTTCACTATGAGGTAATTAAGAGGACGACGAAACTGGTGGTTGTGCCACCGTGACTTTGTCTAAATAATAGGAGAGAAAAGATATAATCGATTTGAGGCTTTAAGAACAATCCCTAAGGAATTAATCATGAACCGGCAGAGAAAATATCTTAATGGGTGTGTGGTCGTGGGTAATTAATATTATGACACTGAAATAGAACTCTACCTTTTCATGTTTCAAGATTCGAGAAAAGGACAAAATGTGACTCTAGTCACTTTCAGTTTGAACAAGCGCGAAAGGAAAAGTGCTCGATGATATTTTAAAATTTTTAAAGGTTCACGGAAAGATCAAAATGAATACTTAGGAACTCTAATAAAGAGGGTTTACCAAGCTCCCGTGAACTAAAATATACACCTTGGTGATCAAATGAAAGAGAAATGACCAAGGACTTAACGTATGTGTAGGCAGTCTCCCTGAATGTTGTGTTCGATGTATCACGGTTACAGGGCGGAAGAATCAGCTTCCTATGGATAAAGGATTGCAACCTATGAGGGTCTCCCTTTATATATGTGATGGTACGGGGAGCACAAGTCTGTACTAGTGCTATCTAATGCAATATTGCGAGCGACAACTGCTAGGTTTAATGAAGTTGGAACATGTCACTAGCCTAGACTTCTAAGTGTGAGCGTTAAGTTTCAATGCTTCCTTAGATTGATTGAGTTCATTTTAAATTTTATCTTGAAATTATGTTTCAGTTTCAAGATCTTACCGAATGTAATCTCAAATCTCTAATGCACAAATATATGAGAGAAAGAATACCATTTCAATTTGATGAACAACTAGTTAAGAGAGGGATAGAGGTTCGCAATGAAGCAACAATCAATCTAATGCATGAATAAAAATTTCCTTTATGCTACTAACACAGCCAAAGCAAAAAACGAAAAATACTTCCCGTTTTTTTCACTTTCTAAGGAAGAATAAACCTACCAATGCAACATAGTACTTTTCATTTTCAAGCGAAAAGAAAGAATGAAAAATTTTGTTCTTTTGTATGAGTAAGAAGAAATAATGCAATGCTACAATGAAAGGAAAAAACCAACACTAGATTTGAGCAACTTCGAACAAAATGATCAAAACATAAAGATACCAATCCAAAGCGAATGTAAAACACACTCAAAACCAGACAGACATTCCTTCACGCAGAAAATGGACTTTCAAGCTAACTCAATGAAAAATTTGATCCAAGCTTAGGGCGATGGGAGGAAGGGTTGAACGAACACCAAGATGATAGTTCGACAATCCTAAAACATGTAGAATCAAAATAAAAGACCAAGAAATCATACAACAAGTTGAAAAGATGAATGACTAAACTGACTCATACACGGCTTGGAGACTTAATGAACATGTGACCGAACAAAAAATTCGGGACACCTAGAAACCTTAGGATGAAAAATCCACATTGATCTAATGAGAAACAATCAATCGAAATGAAAAAGATAGGGAAGTCAAGAATCAATCCAAGTGGGTTAATCCAGGGAGAAAAGCCAATCCATAAGGTAAGATGCACTAGAAACTCAGGAAAGAGGCCTAAACTCAAACCTATAGGAATCAGCATGATTTTTCAAAATTAATCAGCGCTGAATAGGGAAAATCACACTCATGCTAAATGCAACCCGCTCCATAGTACTTTTCACCTTTTCACCTTCTTGTGAGAATTTTTACCATTTTTTACATGAATTTGTGGAGCTGATAGCAGGAAATCCAGGAGATCATTTGTGAATCTGTTTTGTCCAGGTATGACATCTGATCTTCTAGTGCATTTTAAGCCATTTCTCATTCTCTGATTTCATGATTTAATGCACTTTAGGGAAGATTTTGTAAATGTTTTGTCACGGCGGTGGGCACGGAGTCGCGCCCAACCTCGAAAAATTTAAATGGGGAGGCGTCAATCGCTGTGGCTAGAAAATTTCAAAAATTTCTCCAAAATGTCTGATTCAAAAGTTCAAAATTCAATATTGTGGCTAATGGGAGCCTCAATTGTGATTTTTGCAAAGAAATCAGTGGCTAAAATGGTTGTAGAGTGGAAAGAACGAGAGCACGGGGAAGAGGATGAACATGCTATGATAAATAATGCATGTATGGATTCCCTCAGAAACTGTGGGCTCTTGAAATTCTTCCTGATACTGTGTTTAAGAGCTCAGCTAGAACTATTGCAATACCTGATTAGTGTATGGGACACTAATCAAGAAAGATTTATGATTCATGACCAAGAGTTGGAGATAGAAGTCTCCGACATTTATTTCATTATTGGATTGTCACGGAGGGGAGAGAAATTGATCCTGATAGGTACCCGGCCTAGTGGTGAGAGCATGGGCATGCTGGTTATATTATCGTAGCCATAGACTACTTCACTAAATGGGCTGAAGCAATGCCTACACTCGCAGTTGACGGTAAGATGACTACACAATTTCTTTTCAATCATGTGATTAACAGGTTTGGTGTCCCTCAAGCCATTTTCACCGACCATGGCTCCCATTTTCGCCATTATATGATGGCTGAGTTGAATACCAAGTTGGGTCTGCGTCACGATAGCTCAACATCGTACTAACCTCAGGCCAGTGGTCAGTTTGAAGCCGTGAACAAGGTTGTAGTTACCATGCTTCAACGTATGATTGGGATGCACAAGTCCAATTGGCATCTCATGTTGTTTTTAGCTCTCTGGGCTTACCGAACCTCAGTGAAGGATGCAACCAGATTCACCCCATTCCAACTTGTTTATGGTCTGGAAGCTACCCTTTCAATTGAATGCGAAATTCCTTCCCTCAAGATAGTTGTTGAATTACTTCCAAATACCTCACCGAAGGAATAACGTCTTCTATATTTGGAGAGGCTAGATGAAACTCATCGTTTCGCTGCTCTAGTTATAGAAGCACAAAAAAAGCGGGTCAAAGCCCACTTTGATCATATGGTTCCCCTTGTACCTTCGTAGAAGGAGGCTTAGTCCTCTTGTATGACCAAGTTCATGATAAGTTGGGGGTAGGTAAATTTAAACCCGTGTGGCATGGGACCTACATAGTTAAGCGTGTTTTGCAGAATGGGACCTATGAGCTTATTGACTATGAAGGCTATCCCTTGGATCAGCCCAGAAATGGGCTATATCTCAAAAAATATTATGCATGAGTCTCTTGTGTATCCTTTTGTACATAAGTGTGTTTTTCATTTTTGTACATTTTTGGCTTGGTGTTCTTTGTGAGTAGTTTGTTCCTACTTATTATGTCTTTTCTTACTGTGTAGATGTCTGTCACTCCTTGTGTCAGTTTCGCAGATGGTGCCTCCTGCAGTACCCGGAATTTATCCTCCGCGACTTGGGTGATTTATGATCCTAACGGTGAGTTGGTAGACCTTCAAGGTATTTTTCTAGGACATACAACCAAAAATGTCATTGTATACAGTGTAGTCATGAAAATCTTAACTGAAGCTATTGCCCTCAACATTCATGAATTAATTGTGAACCTAGACTCTTAGCTTGTTGTTCTCTAGCTCAATGGGAATTATTCTGTTAGAAACCCTCAAATTTTTAAGGATGTATTTGCGTGTTCATTTGTTAGAAAGGAATTTGTATTATATCACAAATCAACATATTCCTAGAAGAATGAATAGGTTAACTGATGCAATAGCCAATATTGTATTATATAGACATTTTCAAAATTTGTAAGAAGCAACCATCATTACACAGTAATATTTAGACAGGAAAATAAGCACACACATACACACACACACACACACATATATATATATATATATATATCGATTGTTTGCATCCACATGCATCATATTTTAAAAAATATATGTGTTATAGTTACATCCTGAGACATCATGTCTGTAAAAAATATGCAGAAATGAAACCTAGGCGTCTAATCTACATGGTGCTCATGATAGCACATTACTTCACATATGACCCACCTCAGTAGGCAGTGGATGTGGTTAGACACCCCAGCAGTGTGACTCTGATAAGCATGAGGAACATCCCTGAATCTCACATAATCTAGGATCCCACTTGTGAGCCCCTCCAAGTTGCACACGATCTCTTCTTCCTTGCTTCCCTCACCTTGAGGGGCTGCTTTGAAATCGCGTGGGACCCTCCGTGCTATGAGGGACATCCCTGCAGGTCTCTCTGGACCAACATATGCAACATATGGATAAATGTCAGAACACATATAAAAAAAAAAATCATAATACTCATTAAATTCAAAAAATGAGTTTTTACCCAAATCCTTGTCCCAGTCATCTCCTTTCGAGATTGGAAGGTCTGGATCACCCTTGAAATCGGTATCAGTGTATGGCCAGTCCTCTACCATAATGATATTTTTGCGTATCCAGTCGAATAATTCTGATTTCCATGACATGTGTTGACCACCTCCCGATCAAGGCATCAAATCCACCCAACAGGCCATTCGTGGCTCTCGTGTTGGTGGAATAGGTACTATCACCTCTAGGCACTGGAATATCGGCAACCACTCTAGGATGAACAGTATCAAGATTGACCCGTATCCAAATTGTTTCAACTTTCCATTTTTTCATTTAGTTAACTGAATTTTTAAGTTGATTATTACTTCTTCTGCCCAATTGTAGATGGTTGGAGCCATGCAATCCATGGCAAGCTAAAGTTGTGTCTTTTTAGCTTCGTGGGGAGCCTGAGATCCAGTGGCTCGAGTTAAATGTATGTAGCACTACCCTTAGTGCCAAGTTAGGAATTGTCTTAAAATCTACTTTGTCGCTTTTTGATCCTTTATTTAATCACGGAAAAACTCTGTCTATTAGCATGCCCATGCTCTCACCACTGGGTCGGGTACCTGTCAGAATCGGTTTCTCTCCCCTCTGGAACAATCTAGTAATGAAATAAATTTCAGAGACATCTATCTCCAACTCTTGGTCATGAATCATAAATCTTTCTCAATCAGTGTCCCACACACTAATTAGGTACTACAATAGTTCCAGCTAATCTCTTAAATGCAGTGTTAGGAAAAATTTCAAGAGCCCACAATTTCTCAGGGCATCCATACATGCATTATTTCTCATAGCCTTTTCATCCTATTCCCCGTGCTCTTGTTCTTTCCTAGAGGTTCGCAATGAAGAAAAAATCAATCTAATGCATGAATAACACTTTCCTTTATGCTACTAACACAGCCAAAGAAGAAAACAAAAAATACTTCCCTTGTTTTTCACTTTCAAATGAAGAAGAAACATACTAATGCAACATAGTACTTTTCATTTTCAAGCAAAAAGAAAGAATGCAAAATTTTGTTCTTTTGTATGAGTGAGAAGCAATAATGCAATGCTACACTGAAAGGACAAAACCAACATTAGCTTTGAGCAACTCCGAACGAAATGATCAAAACACAAAGAGACAAATCCAAAGCAAATGTAAAATGCACTCAAAACCATACAAATTACATTCCTTCACATATAAAAAGGACTTTCAAGTCGACTCAATGAGCAATGTGATCCAGGCTCAGGGCAATGGGAGGAAGGGTCGAAAAAACACCAAGATGATAGTTCAAAAATCCTAAAACATGTACAATTGAAATAAAAGACCAAGCAATCAGACAATAGGCCGAAAATATGAATGACTAAATTGACTCATACACGGCTTGGAGACTCAATGAACATGTGATTGAAAAAACAATTCAGGACACCTAGAAACCCTAGGATGAAAAATCTACACTGATCTGATGAGAAACAATCAACCGAAATGAAAAAGACAGAGAAGTCAAGAATCAATCCAAGTGGATTAATTCAGGGAGAAAAACAAATCCAGAGGGTAAGATGCATTGGAAACTCAGGAAAGAGGCCTAAACTCAAACCTACAGGAATCAGTGCGACTGTTCAGAAGTAATGTGCGCTCAATAGGGAAAATCGCACTCGTGCCAATGGCAACCCGCGCAGAGTACTTTTCACCTTTTCACCTTCTTGTGAGCATTTTTACCATTTTTTACTATGAAATTGTGGACCTGATAGCAGGCAATCCAGGATATCATTTGCGAATCTGTTTTCTCCAAGTATGAGCTCCGATCTTCTCCTGCATTTTAAGCCATTTATCATTCTCCGATTTCATGATTTAATGCATTTTAGGGAAGATTTTGTAAAGGTTTGGTTGCGGAGATCGGCGCGGGTTCCAGGCACGGAGTCGTGCCCAACCCCGAAAAAATTAAACGGGGAGGCGCAAATCGGTGTTGCTATTTGCAAAATAGCAGCGCCAATTGTTGTGGCCATAAAATGTCAAAAAATTCTCCAAAATTTCTGATTCAAACGGTTCAAAATTCAATCTTGTGGCTAATGGGAGCCTCAATTGTGATTTTTGCAGAGAAATCAGTGGCTAAAGTGGCCATAGAGTGGAAATAACGAGAGCATGGGGAAGAGGATGAACATGCTATAAGAAATAATGCATGTATGGATGGCCTCAGAAATTGTGGGCTCTTGAAATTCTTCCTGACACTGTGTTTAAGAGCTCAACTGAAACTATTGTAGTACCTGATTAGTGTGTGGGACACTGATCAAGAAATATTTATGATTCATCACCAAGAGTTGGAGATAGAGTCTCTGACATTCATTTCATTATTGGATTGTCACGGAGGGTAGATAAATCAATCCTGACAAGTACTTGGCCCAGTAGTGAGAGCATGGGAATGTTGTTATATTATCGTAGCCATAGAATACTTCACTAAATGGGCCAAAGCAATGCCTACACTCATAGCTGACGGTAAGACGGCTACACAATTTCTTTTCAATCATGTGATTAGCAAGTTTGGTGTCCCTAAAGCCATTTTCACAGACCATGGCTCCCATTTTCACCATTATATGATGGCTAAGTTGACTACCAAGTTGGGTCTACGTCACGACCACTCAATGCCATACTACCCCCAGGCCAATGGTCAGGTTGAAGTCATGAACAAGGTTTTAATCACCATGCTTCAGTGTACTACTGGGATTCACAAGTTCAATTGGCATCTCATGTTGTTTTCAGCTCTCTGGGCTTACTGAACCTTAGTGAAGGATGCAACTGGATTCACCCCGTTCCAAATTTTTTATGGTTTGTTAGCAACCCTTCCGATTGAATGTGAAATTCCTTCCCTCAAGATAGTTGTTGAGTTACTGTCGAATACCTCGCCGAAGGAAGAATTTCTTCTATATTTGGAGAGGCTAGATGAAACTCGCTGCTTCACTACTCTAGTTATAGAAGAAAAAAAAAAGCGGGTCAGAGCCCACTTTGATAAGACAGTTTCCCCTCATACCTTCGTAGAAGGAGACTTCTTCCTCTTGTATGACCAAGATCATGGAAAGTTGGGGGAAAGTAAATTCGAAACTCGTGTGGCATGGGCCCTACATCGTTAAGCGTGTTTTGCAGAACAGGGCCTATGAGCTTATTGACTATGAAGGCTATCCCTTGGATTGGCCTAGAAATGGGATATATCTCTAAAAATATTATGCATGAGTCTCTCGTGCATTATCTTGTACATAATTGTGTTTTTAATTTTTGTACATTTTTGGCTTGGTGTGCTTTGCGAGCAGTTTTTTCCTACTTATTATGTCTTTGCTTACTATGCAAATGTTTGTCACTCCTTATGTCGGTTTCGCAGATAGTGCCTCCTGCAGTACCTAGAATTTATCCTCCGCAGCTTGGGTGATTTATGATCCTAACAGTGAGTTGGTAGACCTTCAAGGTATTTGTCTAGGATGTACAACCAAATCCATCTCTGAATACAGTGCAGTCATCGAACTCTTAACTAAAGCTATTTCCCTCGACATTCATGAATTAATTGTGAACCTAAACTCTCAGCTTGTTGTTCTCGAGCTCAATGGGAATTATTCTATTAGAAACCCTCAGATGTTAATGATGTATTTGTGTGTTCATTTGTTAGAAAGGAATTTTGATTATATCACATATCATCATATTTATAGAAGAATTAATGCGTTAACTGATGCAGTAGCCAATATTGTATTAGATAGACATTTGTGAAATTTGTAAAAATCAATCATCATTACATAGTAATATTTAGATAGGAAAATAAGCACACACACACACACACACAGATATATATATATATCAATTGTTTGCATCCATGTGCATCATAGTTAAAAAATATATATGTGTTTTGGTTACATCTCAAGACATCATGTCTCTAAAAAATATGCAGAAGTGAAACCTAGGTGTCTAATCTACATGGTGCTCATGATAGCACGTTACTCCACGTACGACCCACCTCAGTAGGAAGTGGATGTGGTTAGACACACCTGAGCTGTGCCTTTGATAAGCACAAGGAACATCCTCGAATCTCACATAATCTGGGATCCCACTTGTGAGTCCCTCCAAGTTGTGCGCAATATCTTCTTCCTCGCTTCCCTCACCTTGAGGGGCCTCTTTGAAATCATGTGGGACCCTCCGTGCTATGGGGGACATCCCTGCAGGTCTCTCTAGACCAACATATGTAACATATGGATAAACTTTAGAACACATATAAAAAATATATATATATTCATAATACTCATAAAAATCAAAAAATGAGTTTTTACCAAATCCTCATCCCATTCATCTCCTTCCGGGAGTGGAAGGTCTGGATCACCCCTGAAATCGGTACCATTGTATGGCCAGTACTCTACAATGATGAGCTTTTGGCATAGCCAATCGAATAATTCCGGTTTCCATGACATGTGTTGACCACTTCCTGATTGAGGCATCAACTCTGCCCGACAGACCATCCATGGCTCTTATATCGGTGACATAGTTACTATCACCTCCTGGCGCTGGAATATCGACAACTGTTCTAGGATTAACGGTATCAAGATGGACCCGTATCCAATTTTTTTCATCTTGCCATTTTTGCATTTGGTTAACTGACATTTTAAGTTGATTTTTACTGCTTCCACCCAATTGTAGATGGTTGGATCCTATCTATATCTTTGTAGCTTCGTGGGGAGCCTGAGATCTAGCGGCTCGAGTTATAGTATGTAGCACTACCCTTAGTTCCAAGTCAGACACTGTCTAAATATCTGCTTTTCCACTTTTTGATCCTTTCTTTGCTCCTGGAAAGACTCTATCTATCACCATGCCCATGCTCTCACCACTGGGTCGAGTACTTTTCAAGATTGGTTTCTCTCCTGTCCATGACAATCCAGTAATGAAATAAATGTTGGAGACTTCTATCTCCAACTCTTGGTCATGAATCATAAATATTTCTCCATCAATGTCCCACACACTAATCAGGTACTGCAATAGTTCCATATGAGATCTTAAACATGATGTTACAAAGAATTTCAAGAGCACACAGTTTCTTAGAGCATCCATACATGGATTATTTCTCATAGCATGTTCATCCTCCTCCCTAGTATGGTCACCAAATTTTTGTGCAGGAAAATCCCCTCTGCAGACAGAGGCAATCCCTCTAGCCCTAGGGTGGGTCTAGCAACAAGGGAACATGTTGAATTCTTGAAGTCCTAGTTTGCAAATGAAATATGGACTAGGACAAATATCCTACCTTGGTCCAATGCTTTTGTCGTGGCATGCAGCAGTGATCCTCTAATATTTTTCTTCATGCTCTGTGCTCTGTTGGTGATGATGTCCATGCACCTGAACAAAGATCAAACAGACGATGAAAACATACAAGCATATACAATCATCTACAACTATTCAACTAGTCAAGGAGAGTGAAACACTTCAAAAATAAATGGAAAAAAATTTGGAGCTAGAAACAAATCATGTATTATTGATATATGAAAGATAAGTTTACAACCTTATGCCTTGATGTTGCGAATCTCCTTCGACGGGTTCAGTCGGGCACGTCTCAAGCATTCGTTCGTCATTTGGTTCGAATGAGGCAATGGGCTTGAACTCTCTCTCAACAATGGAGTCTTCTTGTCTTCTTCACACTGGCTATGGCTATTGATTGTTTAGATAGTTGAATCAATGTGAGGAAGAAGAATTTATAGGAGAGGAGGAGGAGTTTTGGGATCCACATAAGGTGGAGGATAGGTCTATACCTTTGGAGAGTTTCAGATTTGTAGGAACTAATAGACCGAAGGGAGAAACTCAACTTAATCCAGTCGAACAAACAGCCATGACTCTGCTCACGAATTTGTTAGACATGGAAGCTTCATTTCTATTTTAAAATAATTTCCAAAAGCAGCTCGGCATGGGTGCCCTTATGAGATAGAGTGCCAATGGGCGCAAGTCACAGTGTTAATTTCTTCATGGGCGTGAGGCCATAAATTCCTACCAGCGTCGACCCAAAATAATATGTTTGTGAAGGTCTGCTTGAGGAATGATCAACAGAGGTTATGTTCCTGACATGCCAAGGGATGCAATGACATTTATGGAAATGTATGACAGTACACAGGGGTCACTGAAATGGTCCTCCAATGTTCAGGATGGGGATTGCAAGGATGGTGACAAAATATTGTGTAACAGTTGGCATCATCATCGTTTCATTGAAAAATATTCTCTAAGGAAATCAATCCTCTAGGGATATATATATATTTTTAAATAGAATGACATCATTGATATTTAATTGAATGACGTCATGTTTGAAAATTTTATAATTTAGGTGTGTGGCATTAACAATTTCCTGATCAATCTCTTTGTCCTCATTTATGTAAAGATCAGAAAATTCATGAATTAGTTGAATATATTTCTTAATTTCCTGATCATCTTCAAATGTGTGCCAATGCTTTATATTATCAGGTATAGAATGTCTATATGGGAATTCAATCTCAAATTTTAATTTAATCTCAGTGGGAGGAATAAACATAGTTGCAATAACGACAAGGTCATCAGCTAATTGGTTTCTCTCCCTAGGGATAGTAGTAAAATTAATAGCAGAAAATAAATTATCAATCAAATCCAAAACTTGATTCCTATAATCACGTAATGGAGGATATTTTATTTGACATTTATTCGTTACTTGTTTAATTACTAACTCAGAGTTTCCAAAAATTGATAGATTTTTTATCTTAAGTTTGAGTATGGACTCTAATCCAAGTATTATAGCCTCATATTCTGCTATATTATTGGTAGTTTCAATGTTTAATTTGAAAGAGAAGGAGGCACTTCGTTGAGATAGAGGTATCAGAACCATGCCAGCACTAGGCCCTACTCTAGAGGAAGCCCCATCGAAATACATCTTCCAAATAGCATTAGAATCCTTAGGAAGAGAGATAGAAGCATCTTTCATAAATAAAAGTGTTTCCCTCCTCTGAAATAGCGAAGAGAAAATTTCCCATATTATCATTGAAAGTATAAACTAGCAAGTTCTTAGGGTTCTGTTTCAAATTGATGGTACAAGTCAATCTATATTCTTTGTATAGTCAGCGAGTGCCTCCTCCTAACATGGGTATAGTATCATAGGAGAGATTATGTTGCAATGAACCTCCAAGCTTAGTGTCCCAACCCCTTGCTAGGATCATCTTGTAGTTAGGAGGGACATCGACTATAACTACATCCATGCCAATAGTTTTAATAGGAACCTGGGCCAAAACTATGACCAAATATTTAATCATGCCCATAAATTTAACTCTTTCGGAGTCGAAGGAATACAAATCCTGATATTCTCGAGTTATAGTTACTTGAAGTTTATCCATGCTATCCTTGGGCATAATATTGTGAGAGGTTCCTGAATCTGGCATACAACTATGCAGATTCCATTCATGGATCTTTAAACTGATATAAAAGTGAGGAACTAAATGACCATCCTTTTGGTTCATAGGGCCAAGGGTAATTTTAGGGGCATCATCCTCGAAGCTAATTACGTCTATTAGCCCCATTTCTTTGGATGGTTGGTAATATTTTTTTAAAAATAATAAGTTTCTTGTTTATAGTTAGGCATCTTAACAACTTCGGTTAAAGGCATGCTAATCTTGAGTTTGTTCAACTCATTTTGTAGACTAAATTTTCGTGAAAAACATGGATCTACATCTGGAGGATTAGGCTCATGAGGTATGGATGGTTTATCCTTGGCTGGAAGGGGTTGAGGGGTTGGTTCTATCTGAGGTACATGGTCTTGAAATTGGGCTTCTAATTGTTTAGCAAAACGCTAAATTTGTGGATCCCAAAACTAATGATCTAAATAATCAGGGCAAGCTTGAACTTGAACCTCAAAAGAGTTAATGGAATTCACATTAGGAAATTCTTCTTCTTAAGGATTCATCAGC
Organism: Pinus albicaulis; assembly: GCA_034641835.2. Classification (NCBI taxonomy): domain Eukaryota; kingdom Viridiplantae; phylum Streptophyta; class Pinopsida; order Pinales; family Pinaceae; genus Pinus; species Pinus albicaulis. The sequence goes on along the minus strand of CM076570.1, from coordinate 617,577,903 downwards.
TGACTAGCCACATCATCGTCATATTCATCAATGAGGTTAGATTTATTTATGAGGGAAGGCTGAACAAGGGGTTCACAAGGTCTTTTTCCCCTCTGCAACATTTTTTTAGGATGGGGATGATGACAAGGAGCTTGATTCGTGGGTGAGAAATTGGGATTTATGTTTGGTGGATTGGGACAAAATTTTGGTTGTACAAGATGATTCGTGAGAGGTGAAGGTTAAATCTATTCCCAACCTCAAGACGTTGGATTTCATTAGTTAATGACTTAATAATATTTGATATTTCCTCTATATTATGATCTTGGGAAGAAGATGAAGCAGGGAGTTGAGGAGATGTATCAACCATCTTCTTCCTTCCGTCAGATTGGTTATCATGAGAGGAGTGTTTCCCAGTAGCGATAATATTTCCCTCACAAGTGTAGGCCTTAGATTGGGCATCAGCTAAAGTAGAGGGTTCTCTTTATCCCAAAGTGTATCTCAAAGCATTGTCGAGAGTCGTGAAATAAGCCACAACTGTGGTGGTATCAAAGAGTCGAACAATAACAAGTAAAAGGATATAACATTTAGTGAACCTCTTATTGAAGTCAGAAACTGACTCATCAGGTTTTAATTTTAGAGTATAAAACTCACTAAGCCACAACTAATTAATCTTTTGGACACCATACTACTGCAAAAATACCTCAATTAACTTTTCCATTGTATTAATACTATTATGGGGGGGATTTTTAAACCATTTTCGGGCCTCCCCTTCGAAACTCTACACGAAAATTCTGATGTAGATGTCAACATATTTGGCACCTAAATTCTCACAGTTGTCCTGGAATTTGACTACATGTTCTTCAATAATTCTTTCCCCTTCATTATCAAACCTTGGTAAATTTTTATCATATTTTGGTGGAAAATCATGAAGAGCCCCCTGTAAATTAAGGGGACGATAACAAGCATTCACCCATGCATTCATGGGTGGCAGATAAGGAGGTGAAGGTGGTAGATATTGGTAAGGAGAAGGCAATGGACTATTCCGCGAAGTGGATGTGAGGGGGAAAGATGAGTTGGAAAATTGAGAAGTTGATGATGACAATATAGAATGATAATTTTAATGAAGAGAGAGAGAAGAAACAATTTCTGGTACTCTTGGGTTAGGATAAAATGGAGGATTTTTCCTAAACTCATCAAGGTATCTCCTCCTATTTTCTATAGTAACCAAAAATTATGAGTCCTCTAAAGGAGATTGACTAACCTCAAACGTATACCTAGTTAACCTTTGGGGGGTATCCTGATTGAAAAGATAGCTAAATTTACATATAAGAAATTCTTTTTTGCTACTAATATACAATCGTTTACTCAATTCAATATGATTGATATAAAAGTGTGGTTGATAAGGTACCTAGGCAACAACAAACATGTACTTCCAATGTAGACTCAGACTCTTAGTCATTGTCATCATCTAGGAGTGTTCGATTTTGTTTGAGCTCGCTCTTCTTCTTGCACTAGCACTTCCCAGTTTTTATGGATTTCTTGGTGAGTTTGGAAAACCTACAAGGAGAGTTCATATAAACCATTTAATATACCACATTGATCAGCTAAACCAAAAATAATATGTGGTTGAATAGGGTTAGAATTAGTCATCCAATGGTTTGAACTAGTCGCTCCCTGACAAAATCGCTAGAATAATGTTAGTTCTCAAATCATCCCCACATATGAACGAATTGAATATGCATTCACTGAGGACTCAAAATCCCTCCCGCTCTAGGTGTTATAGGTTGGCCTCCATTGCACCATAGGGGGTAACCCTAACGATAGTTATATAATTTTCAACAAGAAACTATAATAAGGTTAGATAATGATTATTCCCTCGTTGTAGTAGTTTTATGGTATTAAAAGAAGAGGAAGTTTTATCCCAAGAAAGTCTCTGAAAACTGTAACCAGATGCAAATGAAAAATATTAACAATTAAATTTCAGGATTAAATAATAAGACGGTAAAAGAAAGATAAAATAAAATAAAACATAAAGATATAAGATATCAAGTCATTTCAATAATAATAAGAGATATTTGCATCATGTATAAATGTTATCGAAGCTTCCATTTCAAATATCTACAGAGAAATGTATTCAATAATAAATATCGAAACTTAAAACCTAAAAAGACGATGGGAAAAATTATAGGTTTTAAAACCCAAATGATATCTGTTGAAAACAAAATACAACATAAAAATTGTAACAATCGTAAATATAGAATGTAAATTATTTTCAAGTTCAAAGAAAGGATTTCAAACAAACAACAATCAAATGCTCATCATTCATTCCTTTAAATCAATAGTATTATGTCGGATCCTAAAACGTTTAATGCAATAATTTCTAAATGAGAACAAGCCTCGGATTTATTTTTCAATGATTTTCAAACATAAAGAATAAATAAACAAACACAACAAGATTCTTGAAAATCATAAGGAACAATTTTCAAAGATATAACAAAAAATTGTGTATCATGTATAAGCAGTGCTCGCGAAATTGAAAATTATCACTTCTGTCAACAACTCCCCCTTTACGGGAAACATGGTTTTAAATAATTATCTGAAAAACAATTGTTTGAATAATTATCTCAAATGTAACAAACTCAAATTGAAATTAAATCAACTCTTTAAAATAAAATGTTTAGACGTTTTTCCACCTTCACAGCTTAGAAGTTTTGAGTTTTTTCATTGTGCCCGTATGGGAGAAAGTGTGGGTTCCATGCATCCTGACTATTGGTGCTTGAGTAATAATTAAAGTAATTTCGCTCCAGTATTCAGGCTTTTATGTTATGGACTGCATTGGTTGAACTGAATGAACAAATTGAGATGTCAAGGATACATGTTCAATAATGGGGTTTCGTTTTAAATGGTTCCTGATTTTATCCATTTTATCCCATTCTGCAGTTGGCAGCCAAGGCAGATTTTTGTATTTTTTAATGATTACCACCATTTGATATATAATATTGTATCAAGACATAGGAATTTTATGTATTATTTTGTTGATCCAGGCCAGAATGGTATAGTCCTTGCAGAGGTCATTTATGACTGTGGTTGGTGGAACTTCTTATTCACCTAATTGTATGGCCAAACAACCAAGATCTTGTTATGTGTTCTTTAGTTTATCACATAATTCCTCCTGAGATATTACCCAATTATCTTTTCCCAAAAATGAAGGCACGCAAAACCTGCCAAGATAGTTCCAATCGGCTCTAAATTCATCTATTCCCTTAGTAGCGTTTTTGAATTCTTCCCACATCACTTGCATCACGACATGCTTTTATTTTAACATACATAGGGAGAAAACACATTAATATTTGGGAGGCAGACCTAGTTCTCCCAAAGTTCAATCCTCTAAGGTGTCAATAAGATCAATAAGAGAATTCATATCCTTTAATCTTTCATCGAGAGTTTAGGTTGTGCTCTTTGCTTGTAATTTTTCATTTTTAATTATACCTTTTTCATTGTCCAAGAGGATCTCGACATAAGCCCTAACTATAGAAATATTTTGTCTAAATTCCCTCCAAATCTCTCCTTTAGCTTATATTAACACTTTATTTCCCTTGAGTGTAACTCTAATTACTTCTTCCAAGGTCTTAATTTCATTATTTTTTTCTTTTAGAGTGGCTTGAATTTGCTCGATCTCATTATTTTTTCGATTTACCAAATTTTCTCCTCTTCACTTAGTTTTTTTCTTTTCTGACTAGGCTAACTCCAGTTCTTGCTCTAATTGGTATATGTTAACATGTAGCAGCTTCAAATTTTCATTTTCAGATGCCTGAGTAGAGATAAGTGCTTGATCAAGTGAGGTTTTGTATTCTGCCAAGAGCTTAAGGTGATTTTCCTCTTATTCACGGGATTCTACCTTCAGGAGCTCTATTTGTATAATACTCGTCATTCTTCTTCTTTGAGCCACAAGGATACTTCCATGTCTTGGATGAGGGCTTCAATCTCTTCCCTTCTTTCAAATTCCTGAATCATAATATGAGGGTCATGATCGGGTATGTTTAGGATTGCCTATAGATCTTTGATCACTTTTTATTTCTCCTCCAACATTTTTTTAATGGGGCCAATGTCTTTAGGTTTTCCAGACTAGAGAATCACTATATATTCTAGTTATTTTATTTGTTTTATTTTATTCCTTAGAGACACTTGTGCCACATGCAGCTGGTCAAAAACATTTTCAAACATTTCTTACATTTTTCTATTCCTCGCAGTTGAGTCAATCAATATTCGGGCTACAATTTCCTCTGATTTACAGTGGATGTTGATCACATCCATATCTAACACTTTACCTAACTTAATAGCTATGGAAGAACTCCTGGATCCCAACACCTATTATTTTTCCCTGATCTTTGGTTGGACACTGTAAGGTTTAAAATATTCGCTTCAAATTCAGTGGAAGAAATAAATCAGGGTCCACCTATAGAAATTATGTCTTTAAGTGTTAAGGCCTTTTTTTATTAATATTATTCCGATAATAAGGTCAAATCCATACCGATCGCCATTATCTATTTTTCTTCAATAAAGTTGTGTTTAATGCTAATGGCATGTTCCCCCGAATCTCTTGGCCTTATATAATCAATAGCTTTTCAGATTCCTTATCCAATTGTTCAACTTCTCGTTCAAACATGGTGTCAACATCATCCTCCTTTTCCTTTACCTATTGTGATACTTCAGATGAGGTTACAATATCTAACTTTCTTTTAGACGTGGAGGCTAGGATATAGATGTTATAGGTTCTGCATTTTCATTTCAGTACCACTTGGAACAACATGAATTGATCCTTCATATTTTGTAGGTACATGTGATACTCCCTATACGTCATCATTTGTAGGTAACTTAACATTTGCCATCTTCTCCATTTTAGGCTTGCTCTCATGAACATAAGCTGACAACCTTACCTATTTCTTTAATATTGAGATGATTCCCAAAGGATCATAATGCTAGATATTGTCTTGCAGAAATCCAAAAGACAAAATTTCGCTTTCCGGGCATTTATATCATTCTTATTTTTAGAAATCAAGGGTGAAATGGCATATGGATAACTAAATAATGACCCTTTTTTCTTAGAGATGAAATGTGTTTCATTCACAACAATATTATGCCTAATAAATTCATAAGAAAATAAAAAAGGTGAAACATACTTTGGTAGCTGAAAGGGTTGTTTTTCAATACCATATAAACGAATTATAGTAAAATTAGGATATAAAAAAAAATCTTGATACTTTTCTCCTGAGTAAGCCATAATATTCTTCTTTTCTCTTCTAAAATTCTATTAACCTCTACCCTTATTAATTTAACTTTTATAGGATATGAAAAACAATCCATGTACTGAGAGTACAAATTAGGAATATGCTAAGGATAAATTACATCATTCCATCTATATACTTCATTGTCCTTATTGTCAAAATATGTAACACTCATGAGGAGCTTAGCAAATAGAAAATAAGATGGGTAATTGAAGAGAACCAGATGGATTAAATATGTACAATGGTGATAGGAACTAAATGGAGAGGTAGTAGATAGGTTGACAGTGAGGGCTTGGGTTAGGTATTTAAGAAAATTAATCATTTGACAGTCTATTTTAAGAGTGACGAGTCATATAGCTAAAAACACTGACTCTTCCATCTCTGTATCATATGATAACCTGAATGTAATGGAAAAATGAGAATTTAGTATCTGAAAAAAGGGTTTTAGAAACTATATCAATATGGGAGACTGCAACTTTATTTTGGGATCGAGACTTTCAAACAAGGTTTTCAAGAATTCCATTTTATCATCTTCTGCCCAAGGAATAAATTATTGGTCTAACCCCCTATCAGTTATATCAATTCCTTTGGAAATAATTCCTAGCATCTTGGCGATTATTTCTTCATCCAACTTCAGGAAACATTTGCGGCTGGACTGAGAGAAGAAGGCTTTTTGTTTGAGCTCATAGTGCTTGGGGAGCAATAGAATTGAGTAGGGGTCAAAATGAATAGGGGGTAAGGTAGTGTGTAATACTATAGACTTAAATAAGCATATATTATCATTTGATACACTGGTGGAAATGGTTAAATTCCTTTTGCGAGTAAGGAAGTTTGTAAGACAAACGTTAGTGTCTTGAACCCCAGATAACTCATTTACCATAGCTTCCTTTACTGATGACTCACACATTGTGAATCTCTGCAACTAAATTACTAGCTTGGTGAAATAAAAGCAAATAAAAGTAACTTACCAGTTTAATGTAAAAGGATTTTTCATGTTTTGCTTTCTTAAATGCTAGCCTCCTCCATCGGCGGGTTCCTGAAATTACATGCAGAAAGGAAAGAAAAATGAATGAATTGCCAAATTTTGATGACATTAAGTTTAAATGAGGGTTGTGAGGGTACTTAATGTAGATCACAGTTTTTGAGCAATGATTGACAGACTCGTCAATTGAAAATATGGGTCCCACCCATCGAGTATAGGTGTGTGGCTAAACTCCGAGAAAGTAAGAACCCGATAGTCATTGATGTTCAGATATCGAATGACTGGGATGATATCAGGTCAGAGGGGAACATTATTTATCGCACAAGTTCTGAACCGATGTGGAATGGGAACCTCCAGATTAACTTGGTGTTCATGGTCCTAATCCATCGGCAGTTAGTCCGCCTCTAACTCCCACACATGTTTAAATGTGATGAAGAGGATCGGGAGGTCAATCATACATCAAATGGTTAAGCAATCAAAGAGTTAACCGAATAATATACTCATCAAGACTTTATGATAAAGTTAAATCTTGAGTATGAATCAATCTGATGAGGCCATCTCCGCTACTAATTTCATAATGGAGTGGATCAACCATCTAGATTTGATCATGCCTTAAAATTTCAGAAGGGGGGTAAATTTTAGTCCATAACACTCCTGACTAAGAATATCGTGCCACCAACACGATACCAACTCATGATATTCCACCAATCCATCTTGTGGGAAGCATCAGATGCATGTGCACTTGTATATGGTACAAGTCCATTATGCCACACCATGCTCAACTCCTGCAACTAAATCAACCAAATATGTCTAGGAATCCCTGTCTCTCCCCCTATAAGTGGGAAACCCATGTTGCATGCTCTCTTTATGTACTCCTGGAGAGGGTTGCTACCTGTAAATACTACAACTTTTTTAGCTACCATTGCATATAATTGCACTTTTTCAATGGGTAGACCCAAATATGGATGCATCACAATCTCCAAAAGAGCCTCCCTCATCTGTCTAGAAACTTTGTGATTTACCACTCCACTCGTCACCTGCAAAATTGTCCTATTAGGTCCCAACACCTCCTGATGACCAATGTATGCAAATAATACTTCCCTACTAGCAACTTGTACATCTATATGACCCTCGCCAATGGCTTACTTGAGGGAATAATTTTCATTCTCTTCCATCATGGGATCAATATGAGCTACAATTTGACTCTCCAAAAATTGCTCATCACGCATATTGTACTCCAATGTGTGCTGCAAATGCTAACTCATCGAACATGGATGTATATATGGGTTGTTGTCAGTATCTCTATAGGTTTTCTCATGCTCTTTAGAAGAATCCTCATCTTGAAGGTGTTGTGATATTCTAAAACCCCCACTATTTTATAATAGTTTTCTTAGAAAATAATGGGGACCCTTTTAAAAAAATTTAGACTAAAAAAAATAAGACCCTTAAGTGATTTATTGAAATAGAAATAGGAGTTAGAAAGGCTAAGGGACACCTTTTTATCTAAAGGGCACTTAGGCAGAAAATTCAAAAGAAACATACTTGCAAATTGCAATCACAAAATTGTGAAGACAACTTATGACATCTAAAGCCACTCCAAATGATTTACGATGTGATATCAATAAAATAATTTAATAAAGGAAAATGCTTCCAACCAAACCATGTTTCATGAAAAGCAAATCACGGGACCCACCATTTCCACATCACCGATCATAAATCGCATTTCCATCCTACCAACATTCAATCTGCCCCCGTTTTCATTTCCCCGATGTGATACATCCCATCGCATTGCACTTTCGCTAACGACCACTTCCTTCCACCATCCAGTTTCACTGAAATTGCAATTGTGATATGGAATCGCAATATTTTCACTTTCGTTCTCCCCTGATAATGTTTGAAACCTTAAAAATCTCTAATATTTTGACTTAAAAAGAGTTATAGCATGAAAAACAAATTGATTGCAATCAACAAGACATAGTTTCTTGGAGTTTTAAGAAGTTGACACACAAATGGATCGACTATGTGAAAATATCTGATTTAAATGCCTAAATGTCTATTTGGGCATGTGAACCCATGCTTTCCATTAATTCCATAACTTAATAGTTTAATATCTTGAGCCTCCTAATATGATTTGATTTCAAAAGAATTAAATGTTTTAGATTATCCGTGTGCCAATTTTTCTTTGCCATTATTTCCATTATTGTTACACTACTCTCTTATTGTGACAAGATTTCCCATTTTTACTTGTTGTTCTTATTATTTCATGGGAAAATCCAAACAAATAGAGTTTCTCAGAAATTTCTAAGGCCACAAAGAATTCCAAAAAACCCATGGCTACCCCAAATCCTACTCCTTCTGCTAGTGAAGTAACAGAAATTCCACCCTTATTCATAGATACTACATGCACATCAGAGAGTGTTTTTGCTTCTTAGGAAGCAATGTATAGGTTATTTAAAGATGATAAACCCCACAGGGTTGAAAGAAAAGCTATTGCATATGCTTCTGATACCTCAGAAGCTACTATAGCCAACATTGGCAACACTTTTTTGCACCGAATTGCTACACGCCCCAAGATTCTACCATATACAAATATGGTGAAATGGATTATTGACAACCTCAACATCGAAGATAGAACTTTCCTAAAAATTAGAGGTACAATGATAGGTTCGTTTAGAGATGAGTATTTAAATAAAATGTACCACATTCCAGACCCTGAAAAGGTGTATGATAAATATTTCCTAGCGCAATTCGTAAAGGAGAATAAGTTACAGTCGGATCCCATAAAGCAATGGAGGAGTAACCCTAACAAGAATAAACATGATGATAAGGGTATGTATTCCACTGCTTCGCTTGTTGGTCCCTAATGTTATATTTCTACTATGATTTCTAGACTTTTTGGCCAACCCAATACCACTAAATTCTCCATTGAATGGGTTGCCCTTATGGATGTTGTCAAAAACTCCTATATCATGGAATAGGGAACCATTTTTTCAAATAATATTACTACCTAGATTATTTAATATAGAAAGAATCATTCTGTTTCATCTAGGATCCTTCCCCCATTTTATATGAGTGCCTACATTATGGATGCAGTGTGTTTTACATTATATTTTCCAACCATGGGTTGGAAATGGACTATCCAAGACCCCACTCCCATTCATATTTATCATACTATTCTATGGGAATCAAATTATGAAACTGATTTCTACAAGATCTTCCATGGAGTTATGCTACCACTGTTTCAAGTTGTGTTTTATGAAAATACCCCTACATTGTCCAAAGAAGCTCAAGCAAACTTCACATCCATTGGGAAATGGTTTGGGGAATATTTTTTCACTTCTGTCAAAGTTTTTTGAAGCTTAGCCCAACCACATGTCCTACCATTATACGTTTCAGATAAAATTATCGCAAGAGAAATTGCTTATCAAAAATTGGGTCATGGATTAAACAAGGTTTTGAAAGAAGCAAAGAAATGTTCATGGCTCTCTTTTCCTATTTACTTTGGTGTCTATGAATTAGTCGATTTCAAACATGTCAGGTTAGAAATTAATCAAATCCAATGTTTGAAATTATTTTCAATTTCTAACAGGAAATATGACCCATACTAAGTTGCATTCAATTTCACAACTCAAGTGAAAATCAAGCCATTTGCCCATGAAAATTATTATTTTGATTATTTTTTTGAGTTAGTTGATAATTATTCAACAGTGGAGAAATCAACATCATCATTCCTTAATCCTCAGCAACTATTTAAGTTCAATCAATACATGAATAGAAGGTTGGAAGGGATTCCTCTAAATATTTTGAAGGTATCCCAACCTAACTCACAGAAGGAACATCAATAGAAAGAATAGGGAAAATAAAATCCCACTAAGGATACTGAAGTCCTTAGTGGAAAATTTTAGTGTCTTAATGTTCATTTATCAAATAAACTCTTCCAGGTTTACTTGGTAGTGGTCCTAGGTCAAAATTTCATGCTTTTGAACCAATTCTCAAATAAAATTTTGTTCACTGAATGTTGTCCAGGTAGGAAATGCTACTCCCTTCACTCCATTCGTGGTCATCATCATTTTGAGTTCATGTCATCCATTTATCATCTAGGTTCTGAGTTCATTTTCACCACACCTTAATTTAGGTCAGATTATAGGTCTCATTTGTTTCTCCACCATAAGAGTCAATTATGTCATAAAAGAAGGCGAAAAAAATCTCATTTTCACCATACAATTCATTTGCATAGGGAGTTAGCAAAGATAGGGAAATAAGTAAAGATCTCCTCTCTTCTCACCATCATACTCCACATCTGCCAAGGATTGAAGAAAAATAAGCAAATTTGTGCCAACACAACCTGTGTTGCGCAGGTGTTAGGCTACGTTTCTGGGATGCGCTAGGCTTTTGGTTTTCCAACTCCAAATCAATCATTCAAGCTTCAAATCACCTGCATAACGGTTCACACATCTCCTACACAATAATTGGATATCATTTCTACTTATTTCAAGTCAAATTTCATTAGTAAAAGAGTGGTTTATTTCATTAGGTCATTCCCGCTACGCTTTTGGTGTTTTCCATAATTTACTTTGTTAGACAGAATTGTGAGTTACAGATAAAACACGCTTCCCTAGATAGGTGATAATCTAGAACAATAGATTAAAGACTATACGACTACTTTTCCTAACTCAGATCAGACACACAGAAAGGATTAGAGGCTTACTTGTAATCCAAGCGCTTCTAAATTGCTCCTTTTGTCGCTTCCATTGTAGCTTCAAATTCAAGTGGTTCTTGCAAAATGCTTCCTGCAAGAAAGAACACTAAAATAGTAGAAGATAGCAATAATACAAATGTCTATTCAAGTTAGTTAGCTAAATCAGTAAAGCATAAACCATATACATCAACTAAGATCTTACAATATGGAAAATCAAAGCCAATATAGATGCATATAGGGAAAAGTAAGTTGTATTATTTATTGATGATAGAAGGAGAGGTTACAACCTAGTGACTGATTTGAAGTGACCATTCCAGCAACATTCCTAGCCCCGTCACAGTATAAATATCTCCAGCAATTGTTACACAAATCTAACTCTCAATTGAAAATCCACCATCATTTCTCTACTCAAATTATTCCTTATCAAACACTCAAATCTATGCTCAATTTATAGAGGAGCTGAAGGTTGTTTTTCAATCAATGACTTTCCAATAATAGGCAAGACATGTTCCCAATCTTGTAGATTTCAAATGGACACTTGGATTTGAATCTTGACACATGTGAACTCTTCTAGAAGGCACTGGCCAAGTGTAGATTCCGTAACAATGAGAATTTCTCTCCCAATGTGACAAATGCACCCATAGATGTCAGGAAGTGCTTTGTAGAGCATCCTTGCATGGGGCTACCTGCATATGCAATGCACTTAGTCCCCTTAGAGGAAGTGTTGGTGAGCTCTCATATGCTATATAATAAACTTCAAATCTTGGAAACCTTTGCTTGATGAAAGTCATGCTTGATTTTTCTTGTTCTTGTCTTAGGGCATGTAGCAACTTGAAATTATAGGGGATGATAGACCCTTATTCATTGGTCCTGGAGATTATGCCCAATTAACCAGGTCATTGGGAATGATGCCCAAAGTTACCTATAAAAACTCCCCCCTAAAGCATGAGGTCAAAATAATAATAAAAACATTTGATTGAGATGCTTTACACTGTGATGGGCTGGAGATGAAGCGGAGTGGTCACCTGCATCAATATTAAAATACATTACATCATGATATATCCTCTTTGATCATAACTTTTGAGGGCAAGCATTCCCATGTTTAGCACATAAAAAATCTAATAACATGTACATAATTCAGAAATTAGTCGAAATTGGAATGTTGTACAATGCAAACATGCCTACAGATATAGGCCCATGTTCGGATTACAATCTATATGTAAGGTCACCATATAGATGATGTGTACAAAAATCCTGAAATCGTAGCCCGAATGGCTGAAACTATATCCGGGGTATTCTTATCAAATTCACTCGATCATTTGGGTACAAGTCTAGCCATGCAAATATATTAATTTTTGTTGAACATGGAAAGACATCATTTGATTACCAGCCAATGATGTGAGTTGTTAAAAAATGCGAGAGAACCACCATTAACGAAAATGGCCCTCAAGGTACTGCAGTACATTTCGTAAGGCGTGAATAGATGATTTGATGTTGAACGCCAAACAAAATCTTTCGATCAAAGGTCTAGAAGCAAAGATCTTGTCGATGCTGTAACAAGCCTCATGGTACTGGAATCTGATGTTTCTAAGTGAACTTCCTAGACATTGATTTGTCTTCGATAGGAAGTCACCTTATTTCGAAACGAGAGTTACTGATTTCGGAGACAAGGGTATGACTTGATGTATCAATTTTCAGGGATGACGGTCATGAGAATAAAGGTTTGTGAGTATTGTAGAAGGATGAGTTAATTCACTGGATGACTTCTCTTGAACATATTTGCAACACTGTGATGAGTTGGCAACATTGACCCAAAACCGAAGTGAAGGTATGATAAACCATAGGTGTGAATGAACCGTCAAGATGATTACCTAACCCAAACAATCATAGACATGAAGTGAAGGAAGTGTCATGTTCAAGAGCAACTTGCTACCATAAAGAAATTTTTCTCACGTTTCCCAAATTTTCCCCAGTCATTTGTCGACCAGTACCTCTTTATTTTTTAACAAGCTTGAGGAGGGTAACATTTTCTTGATCTATAATTCAACCCTTCGAGCGAATAAAATAATTTAACAAGTCTAGAGATGAATGAAACTCGATTCTTGCCATGATCAACAAGCCTGTCGCTATTTTATTTTTTAACGAGCTTAACGACAGTGATAGCCCGACCCTTTTTCACATTTAGAGAGTTTGAAAAAGAGGACGAAAGAAAACTCCATAAGTACTTTTTCATAAAAATTTTCACTCAAATCTGAAAAAGTGTAAAATAATATCGGAGAGAACCTCTTTGGTCATGTTTAACCAAGGTATTCCTTTCTCATAAAATAATCTATCTCAATCCAGAAAAGGGTTAAACTTATATTGAGTAGATATCAATTCATTTAATTTTACGAGCTCGAAAAGACAAGTGCTCGATGATCTTTTCACATTATCGGATTCTGAAAAGAGCTGAAAGAAGACTCCAGGGGTTCCTTTTTCACTGTTATCGAAGCTTGAAAAAGAGATAAAATTGCACTTCAAATCCTTTTTCATTTTTAACAAATCTGAAAAAATAAGGAGAAAAAGTATGCTTTGTGGTTAAGTCATCCTTTGAATAAATCTTCATGACTAATCTATTCATCAATTGTATTTCCTGTTCAAAACAACATCAAATGGATTAAAAATACCTGTTTCATGATAAAAACATAATAAAACTATATTCATAGCAATAAATTTAACTTTCAAATAATTAAATGACTATTAAAAGTAGTTTCACTATTCATTTTTACCATTCCATAGTTACCATTTGCATTTTGGAGCTCTAAACCTGATTTTGGCCCCGAACTTCAGCTGTTGATTGTGATCGTTTATGTGGATGGATTTCGTTTCTGTTTGATCTAGGTTAGTTCCATGAACCCCCTCTTTCCTTTGGTATTCATTTCATCTCCAATTTCTACGAATTTTTAGGGTTTTAAGGCCCCCTAGGGTAAATTATGCCCAAAATGAGGGCAACAAACCCCTGAATGTCGAAACCTGTGTTGCATAGCAGGTACAGTGAAGTGTACTTGCATGTGAAACGCACTATCTCTTGTTAGGGAGTGCGTTGGGTGCAATCTAAGTTTTTTATTTTCTCATTATGCCCAAAATTGACCTAGTTTTTTGCAATGAATGGAATCTAATGGATCTTATGGTTGTATTTAAGGTTTCCATCGAATTATAATGACAATTACATGGAGGGAAAGAGAACATGAAGAACAAGATATCATTTCCTTAAATGATTTGGGTACCGTAAGAGCCCTAAAAGATTGTGGACTGCTTAAGTACTTCAAATTGTCCGAGATGAGGCAAAAAATAGAACTCTTGGAGTTCTTAGTTCAAGCGTGGGATCCGACGATGGAGGAATTTCATATTAAGAACCATGTGGTTCCCATAACAGTTGAGGATGTGTATTTTATCACAGGTTTGTCGAGGAGAGGTTTTCCCATTTCACTCTTAAGGTCTACCGTTGGAGGAGAGACAGTGAGGGATTATGTTTTGCAGTATTGCTATCCAGGGGCAGAACCTAGCAAATATGGAAAAATAAGCATCCGTGATGTCAGAGATTTGCCTTTGAGAACTATCATTTTCACGATCGCTAAACTTGTTGGCACCGTTACACTACATATAGCGAATAGATCGTATATGCAGTATGCGCTAGAGTGTATGGAGCCAACAATCTTCAACTAGTCTGAAGTTGTTCTATCTCAGATAAAGGAACAACTGAATAAAGCAAAGGGAGGAAGGAAGAAGAATTTCAATTATGGTTCTATCCTTATATCCTTCGCCTTGGAATGGATTACACTGATGTAGCCACAACATGTGACACTGGATATATCTAGTCCTAGAGATCCTCGGATGCAGAGATGGGTAGAACTCATGGGTCAGCATGCAAGCCAATCGACTGTTGTGTTCTCTATTGCATTCTTTTCTTGGTTCTGGTGATAGATCATTTCCATCGACGAATATGCATACGTAGGTGTTGACTTACGAGGAGATCCAGATTTAGCATTACCAGAAGGTGATCAGTGGGGTGCAATGGGTAAGAATGTTTTGACCATGTTTTTTTATTTTCCTAAGGTTTATACAATGTTTTTGTATTTTTTATTTCTTTCCAAGACTAAAATAAATGTTTGATGTAATGCATATTTTGGTCGTGTTCAACCAGCAGTGGAACCGGAGCACGAAGCAGATGCGCCAGCAGATAGCGCTGTCAGGAGAGCAGTCCTTCAGGATCTTGATATGGCTAAGACTCTAACTGAGCTTCAGCAGCACATAGAAGGTTTGACCTTCAGGATTCTGGATTGCTGGATCGAAGAGCTTCCTATGCGACTGCAGTGACACAATATTGGGGTTCCTAAATGTTTGATGCGGTTACTTCGTAGGATAGCTAGATCTATAGCATGTTACCACGAGCACCACTAGTTTACTTGTGACATTTTGCATACATTTTGAGGTCAGATGACCAATGTGTCTTGGGCACAAATTTTGTAAAAACCTATAACTAACTATCTAAATGATTTCAGTGTTTTCCTATGTTTATTATGCAATATTATTCAATGATGTCAATGTTTTATTTACATATGTTGCAAATTTCTGTCTAAAACTTGATTAGCTAATGAATCAGTCAATGTGTTCAAATTTCTAGAAATGTGTTGATATTGAATAAAATCAAAATGTCTTTCCAAAAGTAGAAATCTTAGGAACAATCTAAGAAGTGTTGTATTTCTAACAGTATAAATACTAGTAAGTTATAATACCACAAGTTGTGAGTCTAACCTTATGATTATGTGGTTAATACCAAATGAAATGGCATCAGAGAGAAGTTCGATCAACGCGCTATACTCAACGATATTGGTCATCGTTCTACTAGTACAAATACCTTGAAAACTCACTAACTCGCCGTTCGGAGCGAAAATGGCCCACGTTGCAGAAGATATATTCTGCGTACTACGACTAGCACCATCATCATATCCAACAAATGGTTCCAAATATTCAGACATCGGCAATGAAATGTAAAGTGGATTACTAACGTCAAGAAAACTCTAAAAAGAAATTAAGATAGTGAATGCAAATCAACAGCATATATACAATATAATACAAAAAATTACTACGCTCATGATTAAGCATAGTAATGTTTCAAATAAAACCCATTTCTAGGCTACGCTAATGGAATTCCATCATAATCAACTAACTCATAGGCACCCTTAGCAAGAACTCTTTTGACAATATAGGGGCCATGCCATAATGGCTCAAAATTTCCTGTACCTATTACATCAGCTTCTTGATCGTAAAGAAGGACCAAGTCACCCTCTGAGAAGATGTGAGGCTGGACATTTTTGTCGTATTGCACCTTTATACGTCTCTTATGCACTTCGTTGGCAAATTGGACTTCACGACACGTTTCATACATATGGATGAGGTTAAGGATATGCGCTTCTTCTTCTAAGGTGTAAGGTAAAAAGTCTATTGCGAGTTTTAACAACGATATTTTTGCATTGGATTGGTAAGATAGCTTCTAGAACATATACCAATTGAAAAGGAGTAAATCCGGTCGCGTTTCTCACTGAGGTTTGATATGCCCACAAGGCGGAGTATAGGATCAAATGCTAGTTTCTTTTACGAAATCCTATCATTCGTTGAAGCATTCATTTAAGAATTTTGTTAATAGCCTCAACTTGTCCACTTGATTGTGGATAATAAGGAGTAGAATTATCATGTGACAATCCTAACTTGGTAGCCAATTCATACATCATATGGTTGAGAAAATTCTTCCCATGATCTGTAACTATAGCTTGTGGGACCCATAACCATGCAATAACATGATTGAATAAAAAAAATGCAGCTGTCTATCCTATGTTGTTGAATGTAGGCATCACTTCGGCCCATTTGGTAAAATAGTCGACTGCGACAATAATATAACCATGCCCCCCAGATGAACGAGGGTTACAGGTCATGAAGTAAATACCCATTTCATAAATGGTCCAGCAGAGACAATAGGATGCATTGGCGCTGGCGGTTTGCAGATTTTACAATAAAAAATTTGGCATGCATGACAACTTCTAACCACGAGGATGCAGTCTTGAGAAATAGTAGGCCAAAAATAACCGGTGTGGAGTATCTTCTGTGTGGTATCATATCCAAATAAATTTCCACCACAAGCCCCAGCATGACAATCATTTAACACTTTTTCGGCCTCCTCATGAGTGAGGCACCTCCTTAAAATTGTATCGACACCATGAAGATAAAGTGTATCGCCGACAATCAGATAATATTTTACTTGGTATCAAATATGTCGTTGTTCAGAGCTAGAGGTATTATATCTAAAAATTTTGGTTTGGAGATAAATGATGAAAACCCCATACCAAGGATCAGATGATCCAATCAGAAACAGAGACTCGTCAGGAATTGATGGTTCCGACGTAGTTGCAGTGCTATTAGAAGTGCACAGAGAAGCTAAGCCAAAACTAAATACTTATTAGACTTGAATTTGATAAATTCCAAATCAGATTCCTACAAAATGAAAATCCATTTTGAATATTCCCCCACCAACAATTGACGTGATAAGATATAATTCATGGGGTTGCAATCCGAAACTATTGGCTTTTTTCGGAGCAGGATATAACAGTGAAATCTTTAGATAGCTTGAACAGCTGCAAAGGAAAGATTTTCTATGTATGAGTACTTAAATTTTGTATCATTGAGATTACGACTCAAATAATAGATTGGATGTTCAATTCCATCTTCTACTTGGACAAATACCATAGCAATGGTCGTTTCGGCCACGGCGATATATAGGAAATAATATTTTTGATAATTAGGGGGATACACTAATGACACTCGGATAAGAGTGTCCTTAACAGCATCAAAAGAAGCTTGCGCAACTTGGTCCCAATGGAATGGAACCCCCTTTTTCAAGAGTCAAGTAAATCCTTTAGCCATTTCGGCATGATTTGGAACGAACCTCCTTAGGAAGTTAGCCTTTCCTTGAAGTTTTTGTATCTGAAGTAAGTTTGATAGCGCAGACAAATCAAGAATGGCTTGAACCTTAATCGGGTCGATTCTAAATCCTTCTTTTGAGACTATGAATCCAAGAAAACGACCAGAACCAACAAAAAACATACATTTATGTGGATTGAGGCGTATTTTTTATTGTCGACAACATAAGAAAATGGCTCTCAAATGCATCGGGTGATCAATCCGATTTCGTGAATGCACTGGTAAATCATCTAGATATGGTTAAACAATGTGCTTGATGTCATTGAAAGCATAATTCATTTCTCTCTGAAAAGTTTCCTCAGCGTTCTTTAAACCAAACGAAAGTTTCCTATAAGCGAATGTGCCACAGGGACAGATGAATGTTGTCTTATGTTGATCATTTGGGCGGATATTGATTTGATTGTAACCGGAAAATGCATCCATGAATGAAAATATTTTTCATCCAGCACAAACGTCAATAATATGGTCGATAAAGGGAGTAGGATAGTTGTAATTTGGACAAGCATGATTGACATCCTGATAATCAACGCTTACTCTAATGGTTCCTTGCTTTTTCATGACAAGAACGATATTGGAAACCCACTTAGTTAGCTGAACAGGGTAAATGAAACCAGCACGCAAAAAAATTTCAACTTATGCTTTGATGGTAACGCCTTTCTTTGGATGAACAGGGCGAAGCCATTGACGCACCAGTTTGACATCAGGATACATATTAATAGTGTCTTCAACTATACTAGTATCTATGCCTGGCATTTCCTTGTAAGACCAAGCAAATACATCATGAAATTCATGAAATAGAGAGAGATATGATTCAAGTTCTAATGGAGAACAAGATATACTGACATGAATATTCTCTACGATGCCAGTTTTGGTCGAAATATCGATAGAAATCGTTTCTTCAATATTTGACAGATTTCGCTCGGAATCAATTGCATTAATGGGAAAATAATTCAAAAAGAAATTTTTGATGGATGGGTGATATAGTTCACTAAGATTATTTTCTTCATAATCTGGAAGATGGGAATGATGATGATAATCTTCCCATGGTTCTCCCTCTGACATCATGGCTTCCAAAATATTCTCATCTGTCAAGAAGATTCAGGAAAACGGATTAGATGGAGTACCAAAATCTAAGGAACGATCAACCCAAACACTCGGTGACACGGATTTCGGATTTTCCTCCCAAGCCAGATAGATTGATTGTTATTCCAGCTCAATAGGGTTGGGTGGCAGAAACTCATCCAACGTATAAATATCAGAATCACCCATACTCTCCCTTAAGCCAGATAGAGTGGAAGAGATCATGTAGCAGGTATCTATACTTGCAATTTCCGCCGACATCACAGACGGTGGTAATGCAAAGGTTCCCATGAGAGCGGAATCCTTTAAGAGTCCTACACCAATGTTCTGAAGTTTAGTTGGGGTATGTGAATGAACGGAACACTTCCGGTTACCTGTGAGGCAGAGGCAAAGAAGGATAGTTGATTAATGACTGTAATCGTACCTTTATGTGGAAAGGAAATCATTCTAAAATATGTAGAAACAATAGCAGTCATTTCATATACCCATCGCCTTCCAAGTAAAATACTATAGTCAAGGGGTCCGTCAACAACCTCAACATCAATAGTCAATATTTTTCCCCCTAGTTCGACATGCAAGTTATTAATAATACCACAAGGTTTATATGTGCGTCCATAAAATGCCTTCAACGTCGTTGATGATTGTGATAAGTGCAGCGAGCCAAGTGACTTCCAACAATTTAGAGACATAATGCGTGTAGATGCTCCCTCATAAATAATAGTGTGATGAACAAGGTGATTGAGAACATTTACTTGTATAGAGAATGCTAATTCTGCTGGCAGTTGCGGCACATAGCCCATATGATTAAAGACGACAAGATTAGAATCACTCGGATCAATTCCACCAATATCCGACAATAAAGCCTATTTTTGGGAGGGACAATTTTTTAATACCTCAAGAGCAGACATAGCTGAAGGGGATTGAGCCAAACTTTCAACTATATTATAATTTTGTGTAGCTCTTGCTCGAGGATTATATGTCGATTTATGAATTACTCCCTTTGGTGACTTGATTTTCAATTTAGGAATAGCAGTAGGCGGTACTGATTTTGTAGGTGGATTCATTATCGAGGTAGAAGGTTTACCAGTGGCCTAACTACCATAATATTTATTACGCGTTGACACCAAAGTATCTGTTGAAGGTTTTGTGACAGATAACATTAACACTTGGGAACTAGGAGCTGGATCCGTAGCAACCATGTTTGTGTCTGGATTTGGAAATGGGTATGTCAACACAGCTGACGCATGAGAAGTCTTGATGACTTTTTATACTTCAGCGCGGTGAGGAAAATCCATAACAAAGTGTGCCTTATTACATATTATGCATGGATAACGACGTTTTTGAGGTCCATACGGTTCATCAGATGATCTTTCCTGCAGGTTAGAAGTTTTCTTTTTCTTTGATTTCCCCTTTTTCTTACTTCCTAGTTGCTTGTCACATTTTCCTTTGTCAAATGACACGGCATTAATTTTGGAAGTAGGAGCAGGATCAGATGCAGTAGTGTGATGTGTGCTTGCAATGCCTATCAAGTTGTCTCTGGCATGAGAGTCCTTTAATTAAGGAGGAACATTGAAATTAGATCTTGACGCGTTAAGAATTTTTTCATGGAGCATGTCGGACTGAGTATAAATCAAGTCTAAATATTGAGCATGAGAAATAAATTTCTCTTCTATGACGACACCGCCCTTAGCCACATCCTCATTTATAGATGGTAACATGGAGTTAATGAACCATTCAACAAGGAGCTGATCTAGAACAAAGGTCTTAAACATTCTATTATTGGTCAAGTTGGGCACCATTCCCAATGACCTGGCTAACTTGGAATCATATCCAAGACCGATTATCAAGGGTCTATCATTCCCTATCATTTCAGTTGCTATATGCCCTAAGACAAGAAACAAGAAAAATCAAGCAAGACTTTCATCAAGCAAAGGTTTCCATGGTTTTAAGCTTATTATATAACATATGAGAGCTCACCAATGCAGGCTCTAAGGGGCAAAAGTGCATTGCATATGCAAGTAGCCCCATGCAAGTCTACTCTACAAATCACTTCCCGACATTCAAAAGTGCATTGGTCACATTGGGAGTGAGATTCTCATTGTTCTGAAATCTCCACTTGGCCAGTGCCTTCTAGAAGAGTTCACATGTGTCAAGCTTCGGATCCAAGTGTCCATTTGACATCTACGTGACTGGAAACATTTCTTGCCTATTTTTGTAAAGTTATTGATTACAAAACAACCTACATTTCATCTATAAACTGAGCATAGATCTAAGTGCTTGAAGAGGAAGAATTTGAGTAGAGAAATGCTGGAGAATTTTCAATTGAGAAATTGATTTGTGAATCTACTGCTGGAGAGATTTATATTGTGATGAGGCTTTGGATCATTGTTGGAAGGGTCACTTCAAAGCAGTCATTTGGTTGTAACCTATCCTTCTATCATCAATAAAGAATACAACTTATTTTTCCCTATATGCATCTGTATTGGCTTTGATTTTCCATATTGCAAGATCTTGGTTTATGTGTATGGTTTATGCTTTATTGATTTAGCTAACTAACTTGAATATATATCTATATTATTGCATCTTCTGTTGTTTCAGTGTTCTTTCTTGCAGGAAGCATTCAGCTTACAAACCACTTGAATTTTAAGCTGCAGTGGAAGAGACAGAAGGAGCCATTTGGAAGTGACTGAAAAAGTAAGCCTCCAATCCTCTCTGTGTATCTATTCTGAGTTAAGATAAATAGTCGTATAGTCTTTCACCTGTTGTTCTAGACTAGCACCTGTCTAGGGAAGCGTGATTTATCCATAATTCACAATTCTGGCCCAACAAATTGGCAACTCCACTGGGGAGAATTTCTCATAGATATAGGTGTTAAAGCCTCTGATTTGCTTTGTTTATCCATCCAGTAGTTCTTTCACATAAAGATTAAAATTTTTCATAGCTTAATTTGCAAAGATAGTGAGTTAAACAGTAGTATTTTTCTTTGTCTACTGCGCCGAACGCACCCTTAGATTGGACACAGTGATTTGCAGAGGACTGTCTCCCTTCCTAGCCTGCGTTGCAGAGCACTGTCTCCCCTTGGAGACTGTGTTGACTCCTGAAAGTGACCAAAATCCCTTTAATTTGACTTTGCAACTTTCTTCAGTTTTCTTTGTTGTTGTGTTCTGAAAAGTTTGATGCTCAATTGACCAGTGACTCTATATACTTCTTCTCCTTTGAATGAAAATTTGTTCAATGTTGTTTTAAAAAAAAATTCTTTATCATTGACAAGTTGATTTCAAAGTTTTTTTTTTTTTTTTTGTCGCATTAAGAATCATTTTCTTTCGAAATAGGAAATTTTTCGTAAAATCTTCATTTCCTTGATAGGAGAAATTGTTGTTGAAATCCTCGTTTTTCCTTCAAAAGAGAAATTGTTGTTTTTATTCTTCATTTCTCGAAAGTAAAAGGCATTTGAATTATTGATCTAGTGCACATGTTTATTTTCTGCATTCATAACATTAAGGAAATTGAAAAGAAAAACTTGCATTTTCATGTAGGATTGTGTGTGTTTTGCAAAAGGAACATTAGGAAATCTGCATTTAGTTTGAGATTCATTGATTTGTTTGCTCTCAAATTATTTATTCTTTTCCCTTAGTAGTTAGGTTCTTCATTGAAAAAGCTGAAAGAGAAAGTTTGTTTATCATTCTTAGCTTGCATTTTAGGAATTTCATACACATCATTGCGGTGAACCTTTGAAAGGAAAATTGTTAAGCAAGATCAACATAAAATTAATCTCAATTTACTTAACAATGCTTTGGAACCATAACAATAACATTTAGAATGTCTAGGCTAGAGACGTGTTCCGGCATCGTAAAACATAGCAGTTGTCGTTAAATTTTCTGCAATACATTCTGAGTGTGATACCTCACTCCATGTACATAAGTATATCGTAACTCATCCATGTAATTTCGGGTATATCGGGCGATGTTACAATATGATAAGTATGAAGGGGTTCTCTCACTATGCGATTTCGCATCAGACAGCGCTAATATGGACTTGGGCCTTCACGTACCTTCGGGTATATTTGGGAGGACAAATTTTAGGTGCTATCCATCCATAGCGAATCGATTCGGCTGCCTTGTAATTGTGATACACCGAACACAACATTCGGGGAGATTACCTGCCCATACTTCTTGGTTCGCCAGGAGGTATTCTGCAGTTTACAATTTCTTGGTAAACCTTTTTGCCTAGCATTACCCTCTCTTTTTTTTATTTTTTTTTGGATAAAATAAATCAGTAATCATGGAATAACACAATCCTATCCCCCCTCGTTTCCATAGATTAGCTTTAAAACCACATTTACCACCGGAAGTTACTTCTGGTAGGCGAAGGCGATCACGATCTACCGAATCAAGTACAATTTGTACCTCTGGAAAAACATCATCTTTTAACCCAGAGTTAGCTCAAATTGTTTCCACACATCTCGGTTTGTCTACTGTTGTCGAAACAGAGTCTTCCCAGCTACCTGTGATCATGATCCATTCAGTCGCTGAGACCATACCTCCTGGACCCAACTTTGTTCAATCACAAATTGATCCAGATCCTATCTCTTCTTTTCCAAAACATCTGAATCCTGAAGTCGAACAACCGGAATTTGTTCCTACCTTGGTCATCCCACAAAGTTCTGTAGCCTAATGGTGAAGTTCTTCCTCCTGGTTTAATTGCGATTGAAGAAATCACATAAGACAATACACCTTTAACTCCAACCCATTTTGGGGGGGACCTTTACCTGTACCAGTATTTTCCTCAATCGTTTCCATCTGCTTTTTTTTATCCTATTTCCGTTCAATCTCCCGTAGATTTTAGAGGGTATAAATTTGGTCAAACAACCATGTCTGAACCAGCATCTTCGGTTGGTTCTGCTATTCCAATTACGTTAGCTCCTACCCTCGCTACTCTGTCGATGTTCACAACCTCACCAGAGTCATATTTTCACAGTGGACCTTCAGTCCCAACAGGTTACAAATCATTATATAGAACTTTCTCTGGTGTATCTTCATGTCCATGGACTTCACCCATGTCATCATCTAGAATCCTATCTGGTTCCTCATTTATGAATACTGAACGGATCGATCCTTTATTCACATCTTCAGTGCAATATCAAGCTAATCCCATCATTTATTCTCCTTGGTGGCTGGTGATACCACAAAAATTACCCTCGGAAATTCCAAAATTCAATGAAAACCCTGAAGACGACTCGTCAACGCATGTTATAACTTATCATTTGTGGTATTCATCAAACTCCTTAAATGATGACTCCGTTAAGCTACGTCTTTTCCAGTGCACACTCACTAGTCCAACTACACAATGAGGATGGTTCTTTTACTGTGTCAACCTTATTAAAAAATGAAACAGGTTATGAGGAAGGTTCTTTTTTCCTATGTCAACCTCGTTAAAAAATGAAACAGGTGATGAGGATGGTTCTTTTTTCTGTTTCAACCTCGTTAAAAAATGAAACAGATTTACGAGGATAGTTCTTTTTTCTTGTGTCAACCTCATTAAAAAATGAAACAAGTGCCTATGAGGATAGTTCTTTTTTCTTGTGTCAACCTCGTTAAAAAATGAAACAAGTGCCTATGAGGATAGTTATGTTACTATGTCAACCTTGTTAAAAAATGAAACAGGTCATGAGCATAGTTCTTTTCCTGTGTCAAGCTCATTAAAAAAATGAAACAAATCCTCTCCTAAATACGTTGAGTCTTCCATCTGATCTCATAAATGAAACTTCATTCCATCCAAATATTAGTAACCAGTAATCTACTTAGATGAATGAAATGAAGCTTGGGGGGCACCTACTCTTGCAGGGGGCATTTGATATGTGGTCTTGCAGGGGGCAGTCAAAACATTCTTACTAGTTGTACGCAATCAACAGCTGAAGTTTGGGGGAAAAATCAGGTTCAGAGCTCCAAAATGAAAATGGTAACTATGGAATGGTAAAAATGAATTTAATTGTTTACAAGTTAATTTTATTGCTATGACTATGGATTTATTATGTTTTTATTATGAAACAAGTATTTTTAATCCATTTGATGTTGTTCTAAACTGGAAATACAACTGATGAACATATTAGTCGTGTAGATTTATTCAAAGAATGACTTGACCACAAAGCATACTTTTTCTCCCTATTTTTCGAGCTTTGTTAAAAATGAAAAAGGATTTGAAGCACACTTTTATCTCTTTTTCGAGTTTCGATAACAGTGAAAAAGGAACCCCTGGAGTCTTCTTTCAGCTCCTTTCAGACTCCGATAATGTGAAAATATTGTCGAGCACTTGTCTTTTCGAGCTTGTTAAAGTAAATGAATTGATATATACTCAGTATAAGTTTAACCCTTTTCTGGACTGAGATAGATTATTTATGAAAAAGGAATACCTTGGTTAAACATGACCACAGAGGTTCTTTCTTTCAGATATTATTTTACACTTTTTCAGAGTTCTCTTTCGTCCTCTTTTTCAAACTCCCTAAATATGAAAAAGGACCGGGCTATCACTATCGTTAAGCTCGTTAAAACATAAAATAGCGACAGGCTTGTCGATCATGGCAAGTATCGAGTTTCATTCATCGCTAGACTCGTTAAATTATTAAATAGCGATACTTTATTCGCCTGAAGGGTTGAATTATAGATCAAGAAAATGTTATCCTCCTCAAGCTTGTTAAAAAATAAAGAGGTACTAGTCGACAAATGACCAAGGAAAATTTTGGAAAAGTAAGAAAAGTTTCTTTTTGGTAGTAAGTCGCTCTTGAACATGACACTTCTTTCACTCCATGTCTGTGACTATTTGGGTTGGGTAATCATCTTGGCGGTTCATTTACACCTATGGTTCATCATACCTTCACTTCGGTTTTGGGTCAATGCTGCCAACTCATCATAGTGTCGCTGATATGTTCAAGAGAAGTCATCCAGTGATTAAAAACTCATCCTTCTGCAATACTCGTAAACCTTCATTTTCATGACTGTTATCCCTGAAAATTGCTATATCTAGTCATACCCTTGTCTCCGCAATCAGTAACTCTAGTTTTGCAATAAGGTGACTTCCTGCCGATGAAAAATCAATATCCAGGAAATTCACTTGGAAACATTAGATTCCAGTACCATGAGGCTTGTTACAGCATCGACAAGATCCTCGCTTCCGGACCTTTGACCGAAAGATTTTTTTTGGCGTTCGACATCAAATCATATATTCACGCCTTACGAAATGTATTGCAGTACCTTGAGGGCCATTGAAATTAATGGTGGTTCTCTCACATTTGTTAACAGCTTACATCATTGGCTGGTAATCAAACAATTTCTTTCCATGTTCGACTACAAATCATATATTCACATGGCTAGACTTGTACCCAAATGATCGAGTGAACGAGATAAGAAGACCTCGTATCTAGTTTCAGCCATCCGGGTTGCGATTTCAGGATTTTTGTACACACCATCTGTACAGTGACCTTACATATAGATTGTCATCCAAACATGGGCCTATATCTGTAGGCATGTTTGCATCTAGGAAACATTCCAATGTAGACGACTTTCTGAATTATGTACATGTTATTAGATTGTTTATGTGCTGAATATCGGAATGCCTACCCCCAACAGTTATGATCAAAATAGGATATATCATAATGAAATTTATTGTAAGATTTATGCAGGTGACCACTCTGCTTCGTTTCCAGGCTCATCACAGTGTAAAGCATCTCAATCAAATGTTCTTATTATTTGGATCTCATGCTTTAGGGGGAAATTCTTATAGGTCAATTTGGGCACCATTCCCAATGACCTGGTTAACTGGGCATCATCTCCAGGGCCGATGATCAAGGGTCTATCGTTCCCTATCATTTCAGTTTCTATATGCCCTAAGACAAGAAACAAGACAAATCAAGCAATACTTTCATCAAGAAAGGGTTTCCATGGTTTGAAGCTTATTATATAGCATATGATAGCCCACCAATGCAGGCTCTAAGGGGCCTAAGTGCGTTGCATATGCAGGTAGCCCCATGCAAGACTACTCTGCAAAGCACTTCCCGACATTCAAAGGTATGTTGGTCACATTGGGAGTGAAATTCTCATTGTTCTGGAATCTCCACTTGGCCAGTGCCTTCTAAAAGATTTCACATGTGTCAAGCTTCAGATCCAAGTGTCCATTTGACATCTACATGACTGGAAACATGTCTTGCCTATTTTTGGAAAGTTATTGATTGCAAAACAACTTACATTTCATCTATAAATTGAGCACAGATCTAAGTGCTTGAAGACAAAGAATTTGAGTAGAGAAATGCTAGAGAATTTTCAATGAGAAATTGATTTGTGAAGCTACTGCTGGAGAGATTTATACTGTGATGAGGCTTTGGATCAATTTTTGAAGGGTCACTTCAAATCATTCATTTGTTTGTAACCTCTCCTTTTATCATCAATAAATAATACAACTTATTTTTCCCTGTATGCATCTGTATTGACTTTGATTTTCCATAATGTAATATATTGGTTGATGTGTATGGTTTATTCTTTACTAATTTAGCTAACTAACTTGAATAAATATCTATATTATTGCATCTTCTGTTGTTTCATTGTTCTTTCTTGCAGGAAGCATTTAGCCTATAAACTGCTTGAATTTGAAGCTGCAGTGGAAGCGACAGAAGGAGCCATTTGGAAGCGACTAAGCAAGTAAGCCTCCAATCCTCTCTGTGTATCTGTTCTGAGTTAGGAGAAATAGTCGTATAGTCTTTCACTTGTTTTTATAGACTAGCACCTATCTAGGGAAGTGTTATTTATCCGTAATTCACAATTATGGCCCAACACATTCTACGACAATGATGCCACTCATGAATATGATCAGAGATGTGAGTAGAATTAGTTTGTTTGAAATTGGTCAAGAGTTCCGTTCCAATTTCATATCTGATGCGTACTGGAAATGAGTCAAAAAGACAGTAGCTAGGGCTGTGAAATTATCGAAAGAAGCTCTAGGTAATTCAATGTACCATTTTGCAGCCGGACCTGTGAGCGTACGCTGGAAAAGACGTAGTCGAACATAATCATCATTCAAGGAATTTGATGAACACCATAAATGATAAGTCATAAATGAGTCGACGGATCTTCTCCAAGGTTTCCATTAATCTTAGGAATATCCGAGGGTAATTTGTGAGGTATCACCAGCCACCAAGGAGCATAATTAATTGGATCATTAGTTAGCCGATTTAAATCTTGTAACTCTAATGTTGCAACAAAAGGCAACTGTCTATTAAGGTCATGTTGAGCATAGCCAGGGTAAGATGGAATTACTTGAGAAACAGTCCTTTGAGCACCATCATAAGGAATCTACTGCTGATAACCCAGATAGGGGTTGTTTTGCATAGAAAATGCTTGAGGATTTTGTTGACCAAAACCTAGATATGATACTTGTTGAAAAGAAGTTTGAGGCATTTGTGCATGTGGCTGCCAAGGGGTCTATCCACCAATGCTATAACCCAAATGAAAATGACTTGGATTCGGTTGATACGTATAACCAAGTTGTGGTTGTGACATCCCATAAAATGGTAAACCAGCTTGTGAATAAATGATTCCGGATACAGGTTGTTGTAAATTAACCAAAGGATTTGGAGTCTGTGGACCCAACATTTGATGGTATTGAGTTAAAGGACCTGCTTGATAAGGTTGATGTACAACATTTTGATCCGGTAACAGGGGTAAAGATGTATTAACAAGTGGTAATGAAGTGGGTGTAACAGGTTGAACTGGTTGATACGAGTGTACAACCGCTTGTCGTTGGATAGGCAAAGTGGGCTGCCATTGACAAACATTCGTTTCAACATTAGATTGACTAAAAAGTGATGGAGTACTGTCATATTGGGTGACCAAAGGTTTCCCCCTAGCATGAGGAGGATAATAAGATGGAAAATATTTCTCTCCAAATGTTGGGAGTCCAGTTGATATGGTACTTGAAGGAAATGACCCAGAAGGACCAGCTTGATATTGCCCCGATGATGTGTATAATGAATCAATTTGTTCAGTACTTACGATAGGATTGCTAGTTAAAATACCGGAAGATGAAATTGGTAAAGTCCATGGATTTGAGGATGCACCAGAGAAAATTCTAAATAATGATTTGTAACCTGATGGGACCATAGGGCCACCATGAAAATATGACTATGGTGAAGCTGTAAACATCGACGAGGTAGTTAGGGCGGGAGCTGACGTAACTGGAACAGATGGCCCAATTGAAGATGTTGGTCCAGTCATGGTTACTTGACCAAATGTATACCCTTTTGAATCGATGGGAATTTGAAAAGGAACAGGATCAACAAAACTAGATGGTGTCGATTTAGAAAAAGACTCGTACAGGTAAAGGTCCTCCCCAAAATGGGTTGGAGTTAAAGGTGTATTGTCCTGTGGGATTTCTTCAATCGCAATTAAACTGGGTGGAATTATTTCACCATCGAGCCCAAAGTATATTTCAGGCAGTTGACTGTGTGATATGGGAGATTCAATAGCTACAGAAATTTGTGGGATGACCAAGGTAGGAACAACTTCTGGTTGTATGACTTCATGATTCAGATGTTCTAGCAAAGAAGAGACAGGATCTAGATCAATTTTTGGTTGAACAATGTCGGGTCTAGGAGGTATGGTCTCACTGATTGGATGGATCGTGACCACGGGTAGCTGTGAAGACTCCGTTTTGACAATAATAGATGAACTGAGATGTGTAGAAACAACTTGAGCTAACTCTAGTTGATTGGAAAATGATGTTTCACCAGAGGTACGAATTGTACTTGATTCTACATATCGTGATCGCCTTCGCCTACTAGAAGTGACTTCTGGGGGTAAAGGTGGTTTTAACGCAATTCTATGCAAACGACGGGGGAAAGGATTTTTTTCTTCCACGATTACTGATTTATTTTATCCAAAAACAAATAAACAAAATAAAAGGTTAATGCTATGCAAAAGGGTTTACCAAGAAACTGTGAACTTCATAATACCTCCTGGCGAACCAAGAAGTACGGGATGGATAACACAAGGCGGTCGACTCGGTTCACTATGGATGGATAAAACCTAAAATTTGTCCTTCCAAATATACCTGAAGGTACGTGGAGGCCCAAGTCTGTATTAGCACTGTCTGATGTGAAACCACACAATGAGAGCACCCGTTTATACTTATCGTACTATAACACCACCCAATATACCCGAAAGTACGTTGACGAGCTACAATATACTTACGTACGTGGAGTGAGGTATCACACTCGGAATGTATCGCAGAAAAGTTAACGACAACTGCTATTTTTTATGATGCTAGAACACGTCTCTAGCCTAGACCTTCTAAATTTTATCGTTATGGTTCCAATGCTTTGTTAGGTAAATTGAGATTAATTTTATGTTGATCTTTCTTAACAATTTTCCTTTCAAAGGTTCGTCGGGATGATGTATTGGAAAATTCCTAAAATTCAACTAAGAATGATAAGCAATCTTTCACTTTTAGTTTTTCAATGAAAATCCTAGCTAATAGAGGGAAAGAGCAATCAATTTGCGAGCAAACAAATCAAAAAACACAAACTAAATGCAAATTTCCTAATTGTTCCTTTTGCAAAAAAGCACAAACCACTACATGCAAATGCAAATTTTTATTTTCATTTCCTTTAATGTTATGAATGGAGAAAAGAAACGAAGTGCACTAAATCAATAAAATAAAATGCCTTTTACTTCTGAGAAATGAGGAATACAAACAATGATTTCTCTTTTGAAGGAAAAATGAGGAATGAAACAACAATTTATCCTATCAGGAAACAAATATTTTACGACAATTTCCTTTTTCAAAAGCAAATGGATCTAATGCAAAAATAAAAATACTTTGAAATAAACTTGCCAATGATAAAGAAAAATGCTTTAAACAAACATTGAACAAATTTTCTTTCAAAGGAGGAAGAAACATATAGATTTACTGGTCAATATGAGGTTCAAACTCTTCAAAACATAGTAACAAACAAATTGAATCAATTTGAAAAGACAAATTCAAGGGAATTTGGATGGTTTTAGGAGGCAACGCAGTCTTTAAGGAGAGATAGTGCTCTGCAACGCAGGCCTGAAAGGGATACAGTGCTATGCAAAGCACTCTGTCTTGTTCAAGAGTGCATTGGGCGCAGTGTATAAGAAAAAAAACCACTGTTTAACACACTTCTTTTGCAAATTAAGATTTGAAAAAGTTTGATCTTTATGAGTAACAACTACTGGGTGGATAAAAAAATAAAATCAGAGGCTAAAACACCTAGAACTAAGAGAAATTCTCCCCAGCAGAGTCGCCAATTTGTTGGACATAATTGTGAATTACGGATAAAACATGCTTCCCTAGATAGGTGATAATGTAGAACAACAGATTAAAGAATATACGACTACTTTTCCTAACTCAGAGAAGACACACGGAAAGGATTAGAGGCTTACTTGTAATCCAAACACTTCTAAATGGCTCCTTCTATCGCTTTCGTTGTAGCTTCAAATTCAAGCGGTTCGTGCAAAATGCTTCCTACAAGAAAGAACACTAAAACAGCATAATATAGCAATAATACAAATTTATATTCAAGTTAGTTAGCTAAATCAGTAAAGCATAAACCATATACATCAACTAAGATCTTAAAATATGGAAAATCAAAGCCAATATAGATGCATATAGGGAAAATTAAGTTGTATTCTTTATTGATGATAGAAGGAGAGGTTACAACCTAGTGACTGATTTGAAGTGACCATTCCAACAACATTCCTAGCCCCATCACAGTATAAATATCTCCAGCAGTTGTTACACAAATCTTACTCTCAATTTAAAATCCACCAACATTTCTCTACTCAAATTCTTCCTTATCAAACACTCAAATCTGTGCTCAATTTATAGAGGAGCTGAAGGTTGTTTGGCAATCAATGAATTTCCAATAATAGGCAAGACATTTTCTCAATCTTGTAGATGTCAAATGGACACTTGGATTCGAAGCTTGACACATGTGAACTCTTATAGAAGGCACTGGCCAAATGGAGATTCCAAAACAATGAAAATTTCTCTCCTAATGTGACAAACGCACCCTTAGATGTCGAGAAGTGCTTTGCAGAGCAGCCGTGCATGGGGCTACTTGCATATGCAACGAACTTAGTCCCCTTATAGGCAGTGTTGGTGAGCTCTCATATGCTATACAATAAACTTCAAACCTTGGAAACCTTTTCTTGATGAAATTCATGCTTGATTTTTCTTGTTCCTGTCTTATGGCATATAGCAACTTGAAATGATAGGGGATGATAGACCCTTAGTCATTGGTCCTGAAGATGATGCCCAGTTAACCAGGCCATTGGGAATGATGCCCAAATTGACCTATAACATACTTATTTCAAGCCAATAAAACCCTACCTAACTATATACAACCTTCCTATAACACTCATAAATCATACCCGAACACTCCCTATCACTCCCAAACTTCTTTTCCATCATTTTCATCAAAACCCTAATTTTTACTACATTTTGGCAGAAAAATAGGAATTTCAAGTGTTTTGGCCTTTTGGTCACCTTCCTCATACTCATTTCTACAAATTTCACTTCCATCCTATTACCAACCCATCACCCTAACTCCTGAATTTTTTGGGGATTTTTCCTTAGCTTATTTCTACCTCATTTCTAGTCCTAAAGCCAACCTACCACCATCCCCTGTTTTCTTAATTCTACACCTTCCCTACCCATGTCATTTAGCTAGGGTTTCATCTTGTTGAAAAACACCATGGATGAAGATAAAAGATTCATAAGGGGGGCTACCATTCCAGGTTTGAGCCAACTCAGACCCATGGCATCATTTTTAGAGCTTCGTGATCATTTTCTAGGGTTTACATTGCACATAGGGATAGATTTGCTTCAAAATCATTTTATGAAGTAATGGAGATGAATTTTGCAAAATTGAAATAGGTTTTTTTCAATCATTGGCTAAATAACATAACAAACTTCAATTTATGCATAGGTGTTATTATTTGAGAGAAATGCCAAAAATACAATTTCTTCACGTCATTTTCTGCACTTTTTACCAGGTTGTCTTCAAGCCACTTTTTCAGGGGCTTGGAAAATGGTTTTTCAGTGCTTGATGACTCCATTTTGTAGAAAACATCCTAATATTTCCAACCATATCACTTTCAGCCCAAAAATACTATGGGAAGGCCTCCAAACTCCCTTTCAAAGTGGTGCGATGCTTTTGTTGAGAGGAAGCTACGCTTCTCCAAATGTTTAGTGATCACCTTAAAACTTTGATTCTGAGACAATGAGAATGTATTTTGGAAACTTGGAGGAGTGTTTTGTTCATAACATACAAATTAACAGAAACCTCTCTTATTTTTGAAAAAACCGTTATGGTTAGAGAGATATTGATCCATCTTTAATCCCTCTTTTTGCAGAAAAAGTTTTGGAAATTCTTGAAATTTGGTCATTGCAAAAGCGTCGCGCATCGACGTGACGCTTTTTCTCAGGGAACTCAAATGAAGAATGGCTTATGTAGATGGATATATTTTCACTTTTACATTCCAGAACAGGTCCTGGTTTTTCATGACACCTCTTAATTGTGGAGAAAAGCTAAAAAACTACCTCTTTTTCATGTTTATGCCAGTGATTTTGACGAAGCACGACGTTTCTGGAGTGAGGTTGGGAGAATCAAGTTTTGAAGGTCTACCCATGGTAATTTTCCCCATTTTGAAGGTTAATTGGAAACTAGACACATAAGGCTACCTAGCCCAACCTTAAGACTTGAAAATAGATGTTTTAAAGTGGGCCAAATTCACCTCTAAATAGGCATGATGCTTCTACTGGAGAGATGCGACATTTCTGTAAATGGTGCTACGTTTCTTCATTAGATTCCCTTTGGACAGTTTTCAAGCCAGGAAAACTCTATAATTTTGAATTTTAGCTATCCCATGAAATTTCATTTGGGTAATTGAGCTTTTTTTTTTTCCTCTTATTATGATGAAACATGTAATTAAATGAAGGAAACACACACTCCTAGTCTTTCGCTGAATTTGAGGGAATTGTTTCTAACTCCACTATATTCTAGGAAGTGACTCATATGATGTAATTATGATGTTTTTTTGGATAGGATTTCGTCCCTATGAGGTTTCACAACTCTTATTTCCTATATATAGTCCAACTCAAGCCATTTTTAAGGGTTGGATAGTTGTTATTTGCAGTGGAGCTATTGTACAAAATTTTGTTTTTAATGAAATCAAAGACGGTGTTGCAGACATGGTGTTGAGAATCTAGTGGTATGCCTTTGATCTTATAATTTGTTTTCTCTATAATCTTATAAATTTTAATGTTATTTTGTCCTTATTTCACATATATTCTTCATTATGTTAATATTATCAATATATAGACAGAAATCATTCTTTCCATGCTCTATTTTAATAATATTTACATGAACATGTCTCTACTCTTCTGATGAATGAATTCAATTTAATGATCGTTCTAGATTTCTCTCTGTTCACCCTATACACAAATGAAAATTTAAACATTCTTCTAATCTTACCTACATGGCCTCATCCTTGCCTCTTCAATCTAACCTTTGAAATCTAACCTAAACCCTTAACCTAGTTCCCTAACTGTCATTCCTATCCAGCAAAACTTCAAACAAATAAAAACCCTAATCAACTGAGAATCATAACTTGCCTAAGATAATTATATACATTCATCTCTTTGGCTGCAAAGTAACATTGAGGGAGCCCTCTCTAGTTTTTCTAGGGCTAGCTACCTGAACTAAAGGTTGGTTTGTGGTTACCTTCCTTCAATTCCATTCTCAACCTTGGGAAGAAGGCAAAAGTGATAACAAAACAAAAGAATATAAGTCTACTGGAAATCAAACCAAAAATCCACTATTTTCAAGTGACTTAGATGAGTTCTGGAAATATTTTTATCAACAGATTAAATGAGACCAAGAAGTGGTGATCATTTATCATCAACAAAAAGTGGAAACACCTCATGGTAAAAGTCAGAACATGTTTACTGTTGGGTCAACTAACAAATCTGTTAGCACGGAAGAAGTATAATTTATTTTGGCCTACCTAACATCATAAATTGTGTTGAAAATCGAGGAAATACCTCCTTTGGATAAATTTTACAGCCCAAGGCATAAGGCTGTCATGAGCAGATAGAGGAAAAGAAGAAGAACAGAACAATCACAAGCTCTCGTTCCTAGGGATGTCTCTATGGAAGTAGTTTGGAAGGACCCACAAGTAGATCCATCTCAAGATCTAACACAGTTAACTCAGTTTGCAGGATAATATGCATTTCCACCATTGACAAAGCCATTGAAGTTCAGCAATTAGTAAAAGAGAAGGATGAAAGGATCCTTTAATTGGAACAATAATTGCTAGCAGAAAATAAAAACATTAATTAGCAATTACAAGCACAAGTGTCACAGCTCCAATGGAGCTTGAATGAAATAAAGCTACACCAATCTAATGTTGGTGCTAAATATGCTCAGATACACCAATTGAAATTCACTGTTGAAAAGTTGAAGGATAATCCTAAGGTGGATGAATTTAAAAAGGAAGCTTTGGAACTAAATACTCTGTTAGCCCAGCAACAAGTTGTTTTCTATCAAAAATTGTCTAGCATTATTGAACTGTGTCAAAAGAGCGATTCATTGATGAATCGAGTAGCTGACCAGAGGATTAGCTTTGATGAAATTGATAATAAAGTATCCTAATGCGTCACTTGGAAAGATACTGTTGAAGGCCGAGAGGCCAATCTTCCTAGGATTGAAGATTATAAAAAAGGAATCTTATTTACCGATTGGGACATATAGTTAAAACGGGCTAAAAGGGAAATTTATAGAGCCAGGGATGTTGCCAACAACATTATTGAAACAATCAGCCAAAATCTCATTGTTGCTAATGTGATTGATAATTCCCCCCCCCCCTTCGGATCTTGACCTATTGTAAAATATTGAATAATATAGTGGTAGGAAATGTCCAAGATGAAGGAAGAAAACATCAAAAAATTGGATAAGTTGGATTGGGAAAAGTATTGGAAGCACTTGGTCAAGCCACATATCCAATGGCTAATGTTGCGTTTTCTATCCGACACTTCCACTTACATGATGCCTCCACTATCAGATGTGGTCGACACAGGACAACTACGTGTTAGGCCAGGCCAACCCCCTAAGGTTAAGCCTATGATCGATATCCTTCAACTCAAAGAACAAATGACAAAAGAGAAAACAATGCAATCCTTAAGCGAGTCATCCCACCAAAATATATTTCTGTTTTTATTTCACTTAATTTAAGGAGAGTTGTTTAAACCTCCTCAGCTTTTTATATATTTGATATTTTTTAATTTTTATTTTTTATTTTTTATATAAGCCTTTCATGTCTTTAAAGAAAGGGTCTTGAAATTTTGAAAAGAAGACTTTACACAAGTTGCACTTTTGTACTCTTAAATTTTTTCTTAATAGAATAGGTTGGACCAGAGATTGTTTTTCAAATGATC
Organism: Pinus albicaulis; assembly: GCA_034641835.2. Lineage (NCBI taxonomy): Eukaryota > Viridiplantae > Streptophyta > Pinopsida > Pinales > Pinaceae > Pinus > Pinus albicaulis. The sequence goes on along the minus strand of CM076570.1, from coordinate 617,541,359 downwards.
ACAATTAGCATATATATGGTACTTTTATCTTTATGTTCATGTTATGTTTCAAATTAGAAATAGTTAATTTTCCTTATGATTTTTTTGTTATATGTATCTTTTTAACAAAATCTAGCATTAATTCACTTCTGAACATGTTTGATTGCTATTTTCTATACATATACAATACATGCAATAATAGATGTGATATATAATTAATCAATTAATTTGATTAAATATTTAATCAAGTTAATTATCTTAAATTGTTTTTCATTTCTTTAAGTGTTTGATAAATCTTCATTTGCATTCACTTAAAGATCATCATTTTTAAATCGCATATAATAGAAAGATAATTCATCCCTGGATAGAGATAGGTATATATATATATTCACTAAAAATGTTGTCAAGTCACAATTAGTTAAAATACCACCCATCCACTCAATTATATTTCATTGGGAAACCGATCCCATAAATCCAGTCAGAGCCACTATCTCAAACAGAAAAGGGACGGTTTTTAATTCCCCAACTGGGTGGTTTTCCCTGATGTTGTTGCACCAATTTTCGAGGCATCAATTAGTATGATTCTCCCTTTGATCTGCCTCTGTCATCCCCTTTGTGTCACTCAAGCATGAGTGGTTAAGTCCCCAAGGTTCCTTACAGTTGATGCAAAGACCCTTTCTCCTGAACTCGTTCATGTTGCATGTCCCATCAACTCTCATATTCTCCTCCCTAGTCAACTTCCTCTTGAGTAGATTTATGCTTTGCAAAACCAACCTTTTGACTAGCTCATAAGAAACAGGTGAGACCAACTATTCTCTCCTCCAAATGGACAATAATCGAGACTACAACTCCCGACAAATGGCACCACGACCTCCCATACATGATGACAAGATGGATTGCATGTGTGTTTTGATTGAGTTAGGATGATGTCTCCTATTGCTGAAAAATAATTGGAACATTTGTAGGATCAAGTCATCACACTCTAGATAAAACATGATTTCATAAGTCCCAGTCATGGACATAATTTCCAAAACCTGAAGCTTCTTCTCAAATGTACGACCCACAGAGTTATCCAAGTCTCGTAAGCCTTTCTACCATTAGATTGAAGATTTTCCTCATAATATAATCATTATAAGGAGCTATGGGGGTGGTAAACATCATGATGCTACTAAGATAAAAGACAACTAGAAGTGTGACCCCTTCCCAAGGGTACTCCCAAAACGTGGGTTTTACTAAAGCTAGCATGGCAGATTTCAAATCCCACCTCAGTTTCTTCCTCTCTAACTGGTTTATCTCGGAAATCAGTGTGTCTAGTTTTTCTAACTTGGAGAGGCCTTTTAATGTAACCCTCATGTGCTTCAAGCTTGTCTCTAGTGAAAAAATATTGTGTCCTAATTCCTAGCCCTTCTGTAAATATTTTGGTTGTTCTTGTTGGAGAAGGGTGCGGATCCCTTTTGAGAATGGTTTGTTGTTCTGTGTGGATTCTTGGTCCAATTATGCAGTATGATTCCAAGGGTAATTGTTTAATGTTTCCAATTTATTTAGGTGTTTTGTGAGTTTCCCCATGGTTTTATCCCAATGAGGACAAGTAAATGTCTCATATATGGTAATAAAATAATAACAATACAAAAATTCCCTCACCACAACTTATGACAATATGGCCCAATAAATATGACATCAATGATGCATCAATCTCTCCACAATACTTGACCACCTGACTTTATATAACTCAGCAATATGCATGCATCATTCAAGTCTCATCATTACAAGCTAATGACATATTGCACATAAAGTATCAAATTTTTACCTTTACAATGCTCTTATAGTAGCAACACTCTGCCATAGAAAAAACACAATGACTCGACTTTAGCCCCAACTACATTAGTACAAGGATATATGGACCCACAAAGTTCTGACATTTTTAATGATCATATCACATATACTCCACTGTAGGTGATTTCCAAAATTTAGGTTCGATGATAATTAATACAATGATTCAGCATGGACTTCAATCAAATTCATACTACTAATGTTAAACTTAGGAATGAATACATTACTAATATATGAAAATTTCATCCACAGAACAATCTTTTCTTACTTTAACTAAGAATACAAAGTAAGCACTCAAGGAAGTTTGAGCTTGGTAAATGAATTTCCTAGTGAGAAACAAATAACTTCTGAGATTGTACAATCCAAGCAGTTTGATGACCCGATAAGGTTTATAAAGTCAACCTTTCCTCAAGTCTAATATACCCCCTGAAACGTTTCCTTAAACATGTCAAATTGTAATACCTTTGTGTGTATTTCATGAGTTCAACCTCAGCCATGAATGATTTTGTCATTGTTCAAATGAATGAGGAACTCACGCAACAACGACCACTCTCATGACGGTTTAGTAGTTCGGCCCCGATATTGATATGGTCAAATGCCTTTGAACACTGGTCAATTTTTGTCATGTCTTCAATGGCACAAAATTTTGGTCCCTTGGTTAGTGGTTGGCATTGACCCATGTCTTCATTTCTTATTTTCTCATGAATCTTTTCACCATTGCATCCACTCAATTTTATTTTGATAGGCGGTTGTTGAGAATCTTACTACTCCTCCTGAAAATGAATAGTTGACTTATCAAGGGATATGGTTTTGTTTTAGCTGCTTTTAGTTGGTTCCACAGTTAGATTGAATAGGGATGATCACCCAGGCCATGATTAATGATAGCTCTTTGCCTTAAACAAAGATAATTGTTTGAAGAAAATTTGTGCATCCACCAAATATAAAGAGAAATTCACTCTTTAGAAGTTGACTTGGGACTGAGGGAAATTTTAGAACTCATCCCTTCCAGTGGCCTCATTTAATTCTCACACATAGCTCTAGAGAATCGATACCTACACTCCACTGCTAAATAATATTTCTAGAAATTTAGTTGATCCCATTGAGATGCAATAGGAATTTTTGAAAATAATGAGTAGAATCTAAAATTTTAACTTCATACCCTATGATTCGATCAAAAAAATTGTCCTCCAATTGGAATGCTTGGCCTCTTCAATTTATCTCAAAGATGGAGACTCCCTGCCATAATCAACCCTATTCTCCCTCTAATCGATCCCCTAAAAATATTGATGGAAAGTGTTTTCATGGCCCCTCCAAAATAAATCACACAACCTGCTACAAGGGGATGGATTATGGGCTTCCAAACAATTTTCAGGTTGATTTGACCTATGATATTGAAACTCAAGCTCAGTAGCATGCAATGGAATGGGCCCTCATCCCCCTTGAAAGCATTCAATAGTGCTCCAAAAATAATTAAAATAAATTCATATTTTGAATGTGTTTTCTTTAATACATTAGACTTAGGATTTAATAAAATTAAATCATATGTCGCACTTAAATAAATACAACCGCTCTGAAATTAAAATGGCCATTAAAAATATCTTCTTAAATTGTCAAATAATTATTATTCTTGAGACAATTTACTCATAAGCCAATAATTTGTTAAGAATTTTGTCAAACATTTGACATGCAACACTCCAGATCCAATAATGCCTGCAAAATTGTAAACCCTCGATCTTCCTTTGGCGTTGATCTGCAGCGGAACCTATAGAAAATCTAACAACAAGATTCAAACTAATATTGTAATGTTCTAAAAAAAAATACTGAATCCTTCTAAAATTTGTGGAAACAAAACATGATCGCATAATCACATAACAAGAAAGAGAAAGAAATCAATTGATCACACAACATAAGATGTATTTGGGTAAAGAACACTGCCTAAAAACCCGTTATCTATATATTGTATAAATTCAATACCATGAAACAATACAATGATTTCTCTCACCAAGAAACTCCTACACTCTGCCAACTTTCTCACTCTAATATAGGAAAAATCAGTCAAATACTTAATCAATTCTCAGCCTTTTTTTAGCCTTCCTTGCTTATTCATTCTTGGAGGAATTGTCACCCTATTAAATAGGAATTCCCAAGAATTGATTGTGCAATGCATCATAGGATTCCATATACTCTACATGGAAAATTTTAGGGGCTAATATTCGCAGGTGGGCTAATTTTCCATGATTTTTCCAAAAAAAAGATTCGCTAATTTCCATTTTTTTATAAAAATGATTCGCCCAAATTTTACAATATAAAATTATTTTACGTTAAAAATCACCAAAATTATATAGAGAGTATATATAATATCATTAAATTTTTCAATAATTTTACAAATACATCAGTAAACATTTTAGAGTTTTCATATTAGAGACTAGTGAGATTCGCCAATTTTTTAAACTTCAAGATAATTTTCCATCCTTAAAATTTTCCCTGATACTCTATAACTAACCTGTACAATTTTCTAACTATACAAATTATAGTTATCATCCTTTTAACCTCAGTCTCAACTGGGCCTTCCTTAGAACTGACATGCAACAACTATTTATAGTGAATTATTAGTTAATTGTTTGATCACTACTTGTGAATTAAATCAGATTTAATTCATTGGACCTCTCACTAGCTCATCACTCAGTTAGAACTAGTTAAATTGATTTTAACTCAATTTCTTGAGTTAACTAATTAAAACTCACAAATAATTGTAATTGGACCCCCTTAAATCATGGGGGAACTCTACATTCCTCCTCTCTTACCATCAACTCGAATTTCCTAAGTTAACTCATTCATTATGACATAGTTAACTAACACAAGTTGGCATGAAAGGAAATTATAATTTATCTTCCAATTTAATTAAGGGAAAATGAAATTAGAAGCCCCCTTTGGGTGCCATTTCTTGGTGCCATTAATCAGAAGCTTAGTATTTAGCTAAAAAATGAAAGTGCTCGTAAATTCTTCAAACTAGAGTGACGAGATAGAGCTCGTCACCAGGATTCCAACGCAATGTGTTTCAACAAAATCCAAGTTCGTATGAGTGAGTTATGGTCAGATTTTCATTTACCCAAATAGGTAAAAATTGTGTAGAACAATGACAGACTGATGACTTGATAGTCCAGTCAGCACCTCAGGAATATTCCCTAGTTTTCAGCTAGTGACACTGTGACAAGTGTCAGAATCAAATTCGCCAATTTTGCTTGGAGAAGTTGAATTTGTCCTCCTAGTCCTAAGTTGGAAATTTCTACTATGGTGGATTATTATGTTTTAAATGGTGAATTTTAGGTCAATGAAGAAGGGTCATGTGGCGCAGTCGCAGGCTGCCATGTGCCCCCCCCTGTGGCAAGGTTGGAAGGCGTATTAAGTTTTTATGCAAGTTCATGGGTGCATATATTATTACAAACATTATTCTAAAGTTTGAACCATACAAATGGGCGCAATACATATTATTTGCAAACATATTTATAATCCAAATTTTGTGACTTTAGATATGGCTTATCATATATGGCGTTAAAAAAAATTATATGGTCGGGTCAAGGTCGAATCCATGACCACTTGCACGCAACAATCATGCCCTACCACTATGCCATCTACCAAAGAACTTACTCCATAAGGTTTCCACCGCAATGTCAATTAACACACATCAAAGTATGGGGGTTCGGAAGGGGCCAGCCCCTTCCCACATGACCGCGAGTTGAAGACAAATGGATAAGATAGAAAATCTGGTGGGAGTTAAAGTTTTAAAATGAATTTTAAGCCATGATTATTAACGTTAATCATGCCTCTAATTTGGGTTAGCGCCATAACTTGCGATTAGTGCTAAAAATGTGCTTTGCATTAACGATACATTAACTGCACCTTAAACTCGAGCTTATATCTAATTAACTGTGGCTTAACTTAGCGGCACTTTTGGCAGACCTTCCAAATTCGGCAGAAGCTCCACATTTAGCAGAGTTAACTAGCAGACTTCTAGATTTAGTGGAGAAAAACTAGGAAAAAATTGTTTTGTTATAACTTAGGCAATTTTCGAACAACTTTGACTCAGGAAGAGTCATCCTTGGTATATTTTTATGTTTTAGAGCCATTAGATCATGTTTCAGAGGAAACAAGAGACTTTAAACAACACTTTTGCATAGTTGAAGCTAATATAAAGGCCCACACTATGAAGTTGGACCAAGGAGATGTAGCCCAGGAAGGGTGAACTCCTTCATCAAAAATTTGTGTATTTTTCTTTGATATTTGTGCTTGTTGTGTTTTATTATGTTGTTGTTCGGCATTGAGTTTCCATGCTTAATTTAAGTTCATGAAATACACTAAATCTCATCAATTTTAATGAATTGTCCCTCATAAGCACATGTATAAACCCTTGTATGATAAGAAAACCAAAGCACTTTCATGTTAATTCTGAAATTTATATTAGCAAAACATTAACTAACAATCGATTTTAGATCAAGTTGGTATCAGAGCATAAGGTTTCTAAAGTTTTATTTCTTGCTTTATTTGAGATGGTGCAAGATGGGTTTTAATAGTTGTAATTTTGTGGTGCTTACAAGGTTGAAGTTGCAGAGAGGAGAAGGGAAGATATTGGTTGTTAGTCCTGAGATTAGGACAAGGATAAAGAGAGCTGAGAAAGAATCATCTTCACCCAAATTTCCATTCAAAACTATACTTGAATCACCTCAAGTTCTATCTCCAACAGTTGAGATTGAAGAGGTAGAAATTGCACAAGAAGCTGAAGTGATTGAAGAGGTACAAGCATTAGAGGTTTAGCTTGAATCCTTAGCCATTATGTCAGGATTTGGAGAGAATCATGGACATTCAAAATATGAGGATGTTAAGAGAGACTTCAAAGACATAAAAATAATGGTTAAAATTACGTTTGATGCATTCATTGCAGAAAGAGCATGAGAAGGTTCTAAGCCTCCACATGGAGAAGGATCTTCAGATGGTAAGAAGGATGAAGAGAAAAGTTTGAAAGGTAGTGGAGGAAAGCCACCTCCATCTCCACCATCCTCATCCTCATCAGCTTCATTAGCATCTTCATCTTCCACATCCACCAAAAAAACTACCCACACTCATTCAAAAATCCCAAAAGGAAAAACTCCATTACTCAAGTTTGAACTTCCCATGTACAATGGTGAGGTAAATGCAGAGAATTTAGACAATTGGATCCGTCAATTGGAAGTATACTACATAATTCAAAATATACAAGAGGACAACATAAAGATCCAGTTGGCTTCATTAAGGCTAGAAGGAGCAGCACTAGTTTGGTGAGAGGCAAAGACTCAAGAGGAAATGTGAATTGATGGTAAGATATCCATTTCATGGGTTGAATTCATTTTTTCCATTAAAATATAGTTTTATCCATTAACCTATATGCAAAAATCAATAATGAGTTGGCAAAAATTTAGGAAACTCAAAGGCCAAACGGTTCAAGAGTACACACGAGAGTTTAGAAAGAGGGCTTTGTTGTTAGGAGTAAACTTGAATTCACAAGACACTCTTGAAATACATTAGGGGTTTACATTCCTACTTTAAACATATTATCCTTATGTTTAACCCAAAAAACTTATATGAAGTATGTGTGCAAGCCACGCATCTTGAAGCAAGTGGAAAGAACATTCAGGAAGAGGGTAGTAAAAATTATCCATTCAAGGGTAAGGGAAAAGAGAAGGGAGGAAAATGGAAGGTAAAGAAGAATGCAAGCATAAATAAAGAAGGGGAGAAAACTACATGAAAACATTGTTCTAGAGAGGGGCATGATGAAGCCCACTATTGGAAACTAAATCCCGAAATAAGTCCAAAGAAACCAAATAAAAAAGGGAAACAAAAGATGGATGCCGCCACACAAAAAGATCTTGGATCCAATACAAGAGATGAGACCAAGATTGTAGCCATGGTTAACAAAGTAAAGGAAGCCATAACAAGTACTAGTTCCTCAAATATTCACAACAACACTCCAAATGAAGACACAAGGATAGAATTGTTCCATGTTAGAGTGATTTCAAATCATACAAATATCGATGCATTGTTTGACAGTGGGTCACAAGAAAACCTGATTTTAGAAGACTTAGTCGAAAAGCTTAACCTTGAAACCATACCACATCATAAACCATACCCATTGGGTTGTATAGTTAATAATGCCAATTTAAAGGTTACAAGGAAAAGCATATTTATATTTGCTATTACTGCAAACTTTGTTGATGAAGTCGAGTTAGATGTGGTTCCACTTGACATTTCCAGGATTATCTTGGGAAGTCCATATTTGTATGATAGGAAAGTGGTTTTTTATTTCCATGAGAAAAAATATTATTTGATTAAGGATGTGGTGGAGTATATTGTGAGAGCTCATCGCAAGAAACTGAATATTTCTTTAGCTAATGCAAGGAAAATGAAGATGCTAGTTAATGCAAGTAAAAATTTTGTGCTTCTCATGATCAAGAAAAAGGATGATGTTGACTATGAATCTTTTGAAGGATGTGATGAGAAATTAAAATCTGATTTGTTTGATGTGGTAAGTCAGGATGGTGAGATGTTTCAAGAACCAAATGGGTTACCTCCCAAGAGGGGAATTCAGCGTGAGGTTCAGTTGCAGCAGGATGTTCCACTTCCAAACATTGGTATGTATTGGATCTCAATTATGGAGAGTTTGGAAATCAAGAAGAAAATTCAAGAATTGTTGAACAAAGGTATCATACACCCATCTACTTTTCCATGTGGTTCACCAATTGTTTTAGTACCAAAGAAGGATGGGACTTGGCGCATGTGCGTAGATTTCCATGCACTGAATAAAACCACGATAAAGAATCGCTACCCACTCCGACGCATTGATGATTTTCTAGATCAGTTAAAGTATGCAAGATATTTCACTAATTTAGACTTGCAAAGTGGTTATCATAAAGTTAGAATAGCTGAAGAGGACATTCGGAAAACTATTTTCAAAACTAGACAAGGATTGTTTGAGTGGTTAGTTATTCCATTTGGTCTAACAAATGCTCCAGCTAGTTTCATGAGAGTCGTGAATGATGTACTTAGAACATTTCCAGATGACTTCATTATTTTTCACTTAGATGACATACTTATATTCAGCAAATCAAGAGAAGAACATTTCATGCATGTGAACAAGGTACTTGATGTCTTGAAAAAAGAGAAATTATTTTTAAAGATGTCGAAGTGCGAGTTTGGCGAGACTTCTTTGGTGTATTTGGGACACATTGTTGGATGAGGTGACTTGAAGATATACCCTTCAAAATTAGAGTTCATTATTAATTTTCCCAAGCCCAATACAGTTACAGATGTAAAAATCTTTCTTAGGGCAGCACAGTACTGGAGGAAATCCATTGCTAATTTTTCTTCCATTGCAGCTCTGTTACATGCATTGACAAGTGTTAATAAAGTCTTCCATTGGGGAGATTTGCAGCAAAAATAATTTGATGCTTTAAAGAAAAAGATAATTTCATCACCAGTATTGTCTCTTCTAGATCTTAAACAACCATTTGAGATCCAAACAAATGCAAGTGATTATGCTATGGGAGCAGTGCTCATGTAGCATGGTAAGCCTATTTCATTTCATTATGAAATTTTTAATGGAGCTATGAATAATTATCCCACATACTACCAAGTGTTATATGAATTGGTACAAAGTGTAAAGGAATGGAATCACTATTTTATGGGGAAAGATACCATTATCCATACCGACCATCAGCGATTGCAGTACTTACAATCATAGTCAAAGTTGCAGCAAACAAGACATTTCAGATGGATGGGATTTCTACACCAATTTCATTTGGTTAGCAGGTATAATAAGGGAATCTACAGTAAGGTATTTAATATTCTCTCTAGGCCTATTCTTATACTCAAGCACAATTCAATTATGCATGAAAGTTACATTGAATAATATGCATATGATAGTGATTTTCAAGATGTGTATGAAATCTTGAGTCAAGGAAACCAAAATGAAGAGTTATATTATCATGTGCATAACAGTTTATTGTATCACTTGGGAAAGTTATGTATACCACAGGGATAAATAAACAATATCATAAGTGAGGTGCACACATCATTGATTGTTGGACATTTCGGTGTAGGAAATACAGTAGCGAATCTCCAAAGGTATTGCTATTGGCCACACATGATTGATAGTGTATCTCATTTTATTAGAGTATGTTCTTTATGTGCAAAAAATAAACCTAGTAATAGGAAACTTGGATTGTAAACTCCACTTCCAGTTCCTTCACATACTTGGGAGGGTATCTCAATGAATTTTGTAGGTGGTTTTCCTATCTCAAGGAAAGGTCATGATTATTTGTATGTTGTGGTAGATAGGTTCAGCAAAATGTGTCTTTTGATGCCATGTAAGAAAACAATTACAGTTGAAAAAACCACTAATGTTTTCTTTCAAAATGTATGGGTTCATTTTGGTCTTCCTACTTCTATTGTAAGTTATCGGGATTCCCGGTTTGTTGGGAATTTTTGGTCAAAATTATGGGACATGATGGACACAAAGTTAAAGAAGAGTACAACATTTCATCCACAAAAAAATGGTTAGACCGAGGTGATAAACATGAAATTTATTAATCTTCTTAGAGGTTATTGCAGCAAGCATCCCAAGTTGTGGGATGAACAGTTGCATTATATTTAGCATGCACACAACAAGGCAAAGCATTCTTCCACAAACACATTGCCATTTGAGGCTTGTTTTGGGTACTTGCCAAGATTTCCTTTGGACTTCATCTTCGAGAAATATGTTTCTATATATGGTCACAGTGACATAGATAAGGCAAGGAAGTTCATTGAGAAAATTCAGTTGATACATCACATAGTGCAAGAACAACTTGAAAAGAGTCAAAGTAGCTACAAGGAAAGGCATGAAAAACACCATGTTGTTCACAAATTCCAGGTTGGAGATGAAGTTTGGTTGTATATCAGCAAATAAATATTGCAAGGGGAAGGTAAAAATCTCAAGCCAATCCATTATGGTCCATTTAAAATTCTGGAAAAGATTGGTACTAATGCATTTAAGCTATATTTTCCTCCTTATATGCAAATATAATCTGTCATTAATGTTGAGAATTTGAGATTGTTTGAGCCTCCTTTGATTGATGATCAAGGACAGCATGTTCAACTCCCATCAATAGATGATTTCTTGCCAGAATATCTTGATGAACTTCAGCAAGATCTCATACTTGACAGAAGAATTAGAACTTCAAGAAGAGGGAATGTAGAATACCTTACAGTAGGACTCAAGGGACAAAATCCTTCAAAGGCCAAATGGATGGAGAGTGAAAGGGTGATGGATATGTACCCTCACTTGAACAATTTATGGTATCTTTTGGGATCCAAAAGGCTTCTGGTGGAGAGGAATGATCAAAAGCTCAGTATTTAGCTAAAAAAATGAAAGTGATTGGAAATGCTTCAAAATAGAGCGACCAGATAGAGCTCGTCGCCAGGATTCCAAAGCAACTTGTTTCATCAAAATCCAAGTTCGTATGAGTGAGTTATGGTCTGTTGTATGTTTTTCCAAACAGGTAAAAATTGTGTAGAACAGTGACAGACTGATGACTTGGCAGTCCAGTCAGCACCTCAAGAATATTCAGGGAATATTCTCCATTTTTCAGCTAGTGACACTATGACAAGTGTTAGAATCGAATTCGCCAATGTTGCTTGGAGAAGTTGAATTTGTCCTCCTGGTCCTAAGTTGGAAATTTCTACTATGGTGGATTATTACGTTTTTAATGGTGAATTTTAGGTCAATGAAGAAGGGTCATGTGGCGCAGTTGGAGGCTGCCACGTGCCCCCTGTGGCAAGGTTGGAAGGCATATTAAGTTTTTATGCAAGTTCATGGGCGCATATGTTATTACAAACCTTATTCTAAAGTTTGAACCATACAAATGGGCGCAATATATATTATTTGCAAACATATTTATAGTTGAAAGTTTATGACTTTGGATATGGGTTATGATATATGGCGTTTAAAAAAATTATATGGCGGGGTCGGGGTCTAACCCATGACCACTTGCATGCAACAACCATGCCCTATCACTATGCCAGCGACTGTGGACCTTACTCCATAATATTTCCACCGCCATTTCAATTAACACGCAACAAAGTATGGGGGTTCGAAGGGGGCCAACCCCTCCCACACGACCGTGAGTTGAAGACCAATGGCTAAGACAGAAAATCCGGTGGGAGTTAAATTTTTAAAACGAATTTTAAGCATGATTATTAACGCCAATCATGCCACTAATCCAAGTTAGCACCATAACCCACAATTAGTGCTAAAAACATGCTTTGCACTAATGACACATTAACTGCACTTTAAACTCGCATTTATCTCTAATTAAGTGTGGCTTAACTTAGCGGTGCTTGTGGCGGACCCGCTAGATTCAGCTGAAGCTCTCCATTTAGTGGAGTTAACTGGGAGACTTCCAGATTTAGTGGAAAAAAACTAGGAAAATTTGGTTTTTCCATAACTGAGGCAATTTTCAACCAATTTTGGCTTAGGAAGAGTAATTATTGGCAAATTTTTATGTTTTGGAGCCATTGGAGTAGGTTGCAGCAGCAACAGGAGACTATAGACAACAAATTTTCACAATTTAAGCTAATACAAAGGCCCACACTATGAATTTGGACCAAGGAGATGTAGCCCAAGAGGGGTGAACTCCTTCATAAAAAATTTGTGTATTTGTCTCTAATATTTGTTATTGTTGTGTTTTATTATGTTGTTGTTCAACATTTAGTTTCCATGCTTTTAATTTCATCAAATACACTAAATCTCATCAAGTTTAATGAATTGTCGCTTATAAGCACATGTATAAACCCTTGTATGATAAGCAAACCAAAGCACTTTCATGTTAATTCTGAAACTGATATTAGCACAACATTAACTAACAATAAATTTCAAATCATCCATTTAAACACTCCCTCTCAACAAGAAAGGGATTAACTTCTACCCCGATCATGTCTCTCCGGAATTTGATTTTGCTTCTTGGTGGTAGCTTCGTCAAGATGTATGCATCTTGCTCCTCTGTGGGAATGTAATCTAATGACATAATCCACCTCTGAACACAATCTCTAAGATGGTGATACCAGATATCAATATGCTTGGATCTGTCATGGAATACTAGATTAACTGAGAGTTTGATGCAACTCTGGTTATCATAATATATCACTATCATATCCATCTATTGAAAAAACAAACCAAAAAGTATCTTCCTCATCTAGATGGTCTCACATGTTGCCTGATTGGCCTCCAAGTACTCTGCCTCTGCTGAACTGGATGCGAGTGATCTCTATTTCCTGTTGTACCAAGAAACCGTTGTTGATCCTATGTTGAAGATGCCTCCTAATCTACTCTTCCTATGGGATGGACTCCCTGCCCAATCTACAATGGTGAAGCCTTGAAGCTTCACTCCCTATGTTAATATGTACCATAATCCATACTCTATAATGCCTTTGAGATATCTCAACACATGCTTCAATTCCTTCCAAAAGAGCTTGGTAGGCTTAACCATAGTTTGGCTCAACTGGTTAACTACATATAATATGTCGGGTCGTGTGTTCACCAGATACATGAGTGAACCCACAAGCTGCCTGTAAATAGTAGCATCCACTACTTTGCCTGAAGTAGCATCCTCCTTCCTCCAACTTCCTGCTATAGGCATTAGGGGAATTTTGAGGTCTAAAATGGGCCTCCTAAGGAAATAATAAAATAATAGCTAAACCAATAAAATAATATTTATGAATTTTCAATTCACTTTTTGCACCACAATCTATGTAACAATAATTAAATTCAATTAAAAATTTGTACCAAAATAAAATTAATAAAAAAATTGTATTGATATGAGTATAAATAAGAATGAGTTTTTTAAGAAAAAGTCATTATCATTGAACAACTAATGCATCTGTCCTTTGTACTTAAATAACTTAAAATAAAATATAAATATAAATTTATAAATTGCTAATTATATTATATGCTATTAATTAAAATTTATATTATTTAAATTGTATAATAACATGTAATTAATATACTATATAAAAATAATATAATATAATATAATACAATAAATGTATAGGGATAAGCATTGTTTCTTTCAAGAAATATGAAATGACATTTATTATGAGTACTTTACTTTGACTTTAAAAGTACTTAGAGCACTACCATGGTTAACCATGAGTTTTTATCCACCATTAAGAATGTGACAAGTAATTACCTTTAACTCAAGCAATGCCACCTCAACCTTAGGGATGATGTCATCCCCCAAAATGTGATTGGTTCTCATAAAGTGAATTTTGATTGTAAATTTTCCTTAGGATGCCCATTTTAGACCTCAAAATTCCCCTAATGAGTCTCCATGGGTTTGATTCACTCCATGTGGAACTTCCTCAGAATATCTTTGGAATACTTTCCCTGAGATACAAATAGCTCCCAATCTCTTTTCCATATTGCCAATCCAAAGAATAGTGAAAGAGCCCCATTTCCTTCATCTCAAGTTCTCTTGCAAGATACTCTTTACAAGACTTTATGAGCTACTCATCACCTGTCAGTATCAGATCATCGACATAAAGTACAATAATCAAAATCTTACCATCAACCACAATATGATATAGGTCTGTGTTTGCTTCACTCTTGGTGAAGCCCAACTCGGTGAAATAGTTTTCAATCCTGGTCTACCAAGTACGAGGTGCTTGCTTCAGCCCTGGTGATCTCTTGAGTCTGCACACATGTGACTCCATGGCTAAGGTCACAAAAATTTTTAGCTACTCAATGTACACTTATTCCTCAATAAATCCATTGAGAAAGGTTGTCTTTACATCCATTTGATGTATCTTCCATCCCATCTACGATGAGAGTGCAAGGACAGATCTAGTAGATGAGTACCTTGTGACTGGTGCAAAAGTCTCATCATAATCATCCCCTCCACCAGAGAGAACCCTCTGAGTATGAATGTTAGTTTTGTTGTGCTAATTTAATCTTCAGATTTAAAATTTATTTGTTTGTCTTATGCTTGATGTGCATAGGTTTCCTTGGTGTTTACGGGTGTCAAACAGGTAAATGAGCTGATTTTTTAAATTAAATTCAAGATCATAAAGCATGAATAAAAAATGTTGAACAAAAGCAAAAATAAGTACAGAAAAACATCACAATTGAGCCATCAACATAGTATTTTGATGAAGGAATTCACCCCTTCTGGGCTACATCTCCTTGGTCCAGCTTCTATGGCTTAGGCCTCTGTATTATCTAAAAAGTGCAAAAAAATTTGTTTGTGTTCACCTACAACTCCTGAAACATGCTTCAATGATTCTAGAATTTCCAAATCTATCAGAAATGACTCTTGTTGCTCCTAATTTGGTCGAATTTTTCTCCAAATATGGAAAAAACCATTTTCCCTAGTAAACTTCCCATACAATTGGAGAAGACTCTAGTTAGGGCCGCCAAAGTTGGGGGAAGCTCCTAAATTGGTGGAACTGCAATTTAATTAAATTTTAGGTGGATATTAGCATGGTGATAAGTGAAGATTAAATGTGTTAAGCGTGGTTTAACTAAAAGGCATTTAAATTAAGGATTATGGTCATTAATCCATGCTTAACCATTAATCTTTCACAATAATCCTTAACCCCAATCCTAGTCATAGCGCATCAGTCCCATGGGGAGGGGGCTAGCCCCCTAAAAACCCCCTTCGGAGAATCCATTGAAATTCAATTATGAATAAGAGCACATTGTTAATAAGAACCATGTTTTGGGATAATGGTAAGCTTGTCTGTTGGCGCGAGGGAGGTTGTGGGGTGGAGCCCCAACCTCCGCCCATCTGATAATAGTTTTTCTCCGTGAAATATATGAGCCCCATATATTTTTATACTTTGGTGTTTAAATAAAATGTGCCAATATATATCATATCTGAACTTTGGCATATGATTCGACCATAGGATATGTATGGAATTTTAACTTTGGTTTAACCTTCGAACTTGCATATAGTTCAGACTTTGGAATTTTATAATGCGCCCATAATAAAATATACCTTAGAATATAAAAAATGAAATTCGATCATTGGAGAGGGTCCACCAGAGTGGGCACGTGGTGGCCCCTACCTGCACCACGTTTCAACCTCTTGTTGGGTTGTCCCTAACCATAATATATAATAATAATAAAAATGAATTCAACCTTAGGATAAATTTCCTAAAAAAAAATCACCTTCAAACCAAACTGGTGAATCCTACAGTGACACTTGTCAGAGTATCATTAGGTGAAACTGATGAATATTCCCAGAATATACCTTGTATTCTAACTGGGCTGCCATGTCATCCTTCTGCCTTGTTCTGAAATTTTTTTAGTTGTTTAGGAAAACGAACAACAAGCTCTATCTTCTTCATCTAGACTTTTTTTTCAACGAAATGAATTACGTCAAATTTTTGGCGATGAGCTATTCGTTGTCGTATCGTTTCCAATCAATTTTGAGCACTTTCATTTTTGAGCTTTTACACTAACCACCTGATCAAGTGTACCACTCTAGGGACCTTCTCTGCATGTGTTGTGATTTGGGTGCTCCCACATTATCTCTTGCGTCCAACAATAATATTTCAGCCTCTCTGGTGCACTTCCTTCCATCTCTGGTGGATGGATCTACATGAGTGGTTTCTACCACTCTCTGTTCCTCTATTTGTGGCTGCTCCACATCCTAAGGTTCATCCTTTGGAGCTAAGAGCTCCTAAACTACATGCAATTCAAGCTCCCTCTCAAGGGACAGTTGCATCACTTTGTCTTCATTAAATTTCACATCTCTTCTAACCACTGCCATCATGTGTGCTAGAAAGTACACCTAATAGTTGTGAGTTCTATCAATGTACCCCACAAATATCCCCAAATTTTTTGTTGGCTATAGCGTCTTCTTGACGTGTTTGGTTATATTGAAATAAATATATGAACCAAAAATTTTAAAATAAAACACATTCGGTCTCTTACCTAAAAAATCCTCCTTTGGTGTACTCGTCCCAAGTATCTGATGAGGAATTATGTTATGCACAAATAATGTTGTATTGCATGATTTTTCCCACAGATGAAATGGTAGGCCCTAATCATGCAACATAGCTTGTGTTTCTCCCACAATAGTTTTGTTCTTTCTTTTATGCAACCCCATTTTGTTGTGGGTTATGAGGTGCTATCAATTCTCTTTGAATTACTTCTGAGGAAAAAAAGTTATTTAATTATTCAGAGATTTATTCTCCACCATTGTCGCAACTCAGAGCCCTCACCTTATTCCTTGTATCTTTCTCGACAAGTTCCTTGAACTCACAAAACTTGGAGAGTGTCTGATCTTTATTCTGTGTGAATAATATCCAACACTTTTTTTAAAAATCATCAACAAAAATCACATAATGCCTATGTTTTTTTGTGGAAGCTATCGAGAATTTTCCATACACATCTGAGTGAACTCTCTCAATGATTGCCTTGAATCGGCTTTCCTTATAATTAAAGGTGAATTTGGTAGACTTCCCTAATGTACACCCTTTGCATGTATATCTCTGCACAAGTGCACCATTTGGAAGTCTTTTAGAGATATGTTGCATGATATTCAAAGCATTGTGGCATAGATGGCCCAACCTACTTTGCCATAAATCATTGATGTCTCAGCTCTCCACCTTCTCTGCTTTAGTGCCAAATGATGTGCAGTCTTCTACACCCAGTTTGTAGAGATTCTTTACTCAAACCCCAATATTTTTCACCTGTCCTGTGGCTTTGTGATGAAGGAACGTCTTTCCTTCACTAAAGATCACATCATAACCATGATCTTAAAACATAGAAATATAAACCAAATTCTTCTTTAAACCATGAACATACATGACATATTTTAATGTAAGTGGATTACTTGACTCCCTCTGAAAGGTAATTGTACCTACACCGGTAGTGTTATACCTCTCATCATCACCCATATCAATGTGTATCTAGATATCCTTCTCCTCCAAGCTACTAAGGAATTCTTTGTTGTTGTTCATATGGAATAAAGCTCTACTATCCAAGTACCACACAAAAACCATCATTGATGACACCATGCATGCAATGAGAGTGAAATCAAACTCGAACTGTGAAGCAAGTGCTTCACCTGCTGCTCCTCTTGAGGCCTTCTTGTTGGTCTTATTTTGTGGACAACTTGTGGCATAGTGTCCATGTTAATGAAAGTTGAAACGTTTTACCTTTAACAAGATGTCTCACTTCTTTCCTGCCTTGCCAGACTCAGATTTGGAATGGGACGCCTTCCCTTTTCCTTTCTTTGCCTTTCTATCCAAGGCACAGTTCTCTCATCATAACTCTTTGATGAGGATCCATCTATGATGCTCTACTGAATTTCTTCTTGTACTAGATCAGACCATAGTCTCTCCCAATTCGGTAGCCTTTCCCTCCCATTCACAGAGTCTTGGTAGCTATGATAGATCTTGGGAAGGCCTAAAAGAGTTAGGATCACCAAATCATCAGAGGAAACAGTTATCCCAACACTTTCAAGCTCATATTGACACTGAGTGAACTTCGTCAAGTATTTTTGGATCGTGTCATCCTTCTCCATTTTGATCTTCCTGAGCTTGTCTCTGTAATATTCCTAATTAGCTTTCACCTAGTTGGAATATTAACTTTTGATTTTTTCATTTAGATAGATGAATAAGAGGGTAGGTAAACCCATCAATCTCTTTAGTAGGAATAAAAACCACTTCTCATGTGAGTTTGGGTCATTTATCAGTTGAATAAAGCACCCGTAGGTGTGAACAAGGGCTATAGCATGTGGACAGGGTCAAAGCTGACCATATCAACAACGTTGTCATGGAGGGAGTAGTGCATTAAAGGAGGACAACGCAGTTATGATGCAGGAGTGTATGCATGAGAGTAGCATATTTAATGAGTGGGACCCATGGTGAGGAAGCTCACCAAGCATAAAAGGAAGAGGATGGCAGCCATAGAAGACACGATTTCTGATTATTTATATTGTATTAATCTTGTATGAATATTTGCATGCTTCAACTATTTAGTGGAGTCTGTTGTGCTGTTTAGCACAAGGGTGTTCTCGAGCGGGAATCCCACTGTCATCCTCGGGGGACTTCGAGTGCCTACTCAGGGGAGGTCTATTGAGCATCATTTCCACTATCTGGCATCAGGCCAAGCTTCATCCATTATCCACAACATAGTGTCTTCTAGAGTTGTGTTTTTTTTAAGGGCAGTAGCAGTGGAGGAGGAATAGATTATGTTTCCTAGCTTGTTTTCCATTGGAAGGATCAACCTTTCATTTGGGAGACTAGAAAGGAAGGTCCTTGAGCATAATTTCGATATCTAGAAGTAGGCCAAGTAGTTACCATCATCTACAACACAGTTCCCTCCAGGAATTGCATTATTTTAGTGAGCATTTGCAGTGGAGGGTTTAGTGCCCTAGTTGAGTAGTTAGATTCCAGTGAGGGGATCAGCCCTTCATCCGGGAGATCTATTGGAGGAGTTCCATATATTTTTTACATCAGATCAACCACCTCCTATCAACTATCCAGTTGTAGTGATTATTCAGCCCTAGGGCTACATTTTGTCATTCTTGTATTTTGGGTATTTCTGAAAACCCCTTCTGGGTTGTCTTGGAAATGTGTTTGGAAGCCTAGATCTCTATTACCGACACTTTTTTAGCATTATATTATTATCTCCATAGATCTATATTTTCCAGTTCCAGCCACACTCACTGGGACCACGTTTTATTAGTTCTCTGGCATTTTTTGTAGCATCTACATCTCATGTTTTGGTGCTTTTGAGCATTGGAGGCTTCTCTTGCGTCACTTGAGGGACTTTTTCCCCAAGATATTGTACTTAATTATTTTTGTTATACTTAATAAAATTGATCTATGATTGGCTCATGTTTATGTATTGATATTCACTGCATATTTCCAATTTTATGTTCCATATTCCTGTCTTTTCCATTTTGGAACATTACAGTGGTATCAGAGCATAATCTTGGCTCAGCCTATGAGACATCACATCTATGTCATCAGAAGAAGGAGAAGATTCTCACAGAAAGGAGAAGGTACACAAAAGAGAAAAATAAAGACTCCATTATCAGGAGGAATGAAGGGAAAGGATTTTTCAAAGATTCTTCTCCAAAATATGCAGGATATTAACGGATAAATCAAGGACATGAGGAGGGAAAGACATAAAGATTCCTCTAAAGGGTTTGTGCATGAAGAAAGCTCCATAATTACACATTATTGGTGTGATCATTCAGCCTCACAATCAATTCCATAGTGCTCTACCATGCCTACATTCTTAGCAAGAGATAAGGAGGAAGGAGATACACAAAAGGAGGAGACTCTTGGAGACTATCTCCAAGAATATGAATCTCAATCTTAGAGATTCAAAGAGCATATAAAATTCCAAGGGTTCTTCCAGATCAAGGAAAATAGAAGACCTAGTAATCACAATAGAATTAAGGGATGCATGCAACATACTTTGGGTAGATTCTTTCTGCCTAATTTTGATGGGTCACCCAAGTGCACAACTAAGGCTTGGGTAAGGAAGTTGGACACATATTTTCAGTTGCACCATGTTTCAAAAGTGGAGGCCATTAAGGTAGCAACACTGCACCTTGAAGGTAAGGCTCATGATTGGTGGTTTCATGGTATTTCTACATTGATTCATGCAAATATAGCTACTTATGCAGAGTTAACTAGGAGGTTAGTGAAAATATTTGATTAAAGATATTCAGAAACACCTTTGGTTGAGCTATCCAAGCTCAAGCAGTCATAACCTTTTCATAAGTTGGTAGGATACACTAGAACAACTACGCTCCATAATTCTATTGAAAAGGTTAGAGACTTGTAAATTACTTTTCCAAGGGCAAGAGCCCCCCTCTAGCAAGAGCTCTCTTCTCAAGAGGAAGACATGAATATTCCTCCCTCAAGAGAGGACCAAGAAAAAGGGTCTCTTAGTGATGATGGGGTATTCTCCAAAAATGATGAGGAAGAAGAGGAAGAGTTGGAAAGAGATACTAGCGATGTAGCATGAGGAGGAGATCCATCACCACATGAAGATGGAAATGGAGAAATTGCTCCAACTATAGGAGTCCTTTCATCCATGCAATAAGTTCCAAAGAATCTAACATGTAGAGATTAGGGAACAATCCAGGAGCAGCATGTATCAGTATTGATAGACAATGGGACTAAGTAGTGGAGGAAGTGTGTTCTGGCATTGAATATAGTTTTGAGGACATACACCATGATAGATCACTTCTTTTTGAACAAAAATCTTGACACCAATGTGATGTTGGGTGTGCAGTGGTTGATTACATTGGGGAAGGACACCTTAGACTGGGATACTTTGCATATGGAAGGAGAAGATGAGAAGGATGGCCAGCATCAGGTTATTACGGGCATACACATCTATCCATTCCAGGATGACTCTGCACATAATAAGGAGGTTGATTTTTGCAATGAAATCAGGTACAAAGAATTCCACTCAGATATACAGTCTACTCTAGACCTTAATGTCTCATTACATGGAGGCATTCCATTAGGAAGGCCCCCTGATTGGGATATGATCAAAGAGTTCTCACAACAAGCTACATCATTCATGGATTTGGTAGAGGAAGGAGCCTTGGGAGAAGCTATCATAGTGCAGAGAGCCTTTGTTTGGCTCAAGGAAGGGAGGAGCAATTTTCTGATATCTGCATTTCCATCTCTCACCCAGCTACTTGCGCTGGAAGATGGTGAGTCAAGATTTGATGGTGGCACAAGCATGGTGCCAAAGGGATACTCGATAGCCTTGGATAATCATAAGATACTTCCACACAAGAGGGAGTCTTCTAAATATGAAAAGATGTTATTGAAAATCTTACATGCATTGGCCAAACTTTGGAAGTTTTGGTTGGGCAATAGATTCCAAGAGAAGTTTTACCCCCATAAGCTTCAGTATTGTCTTGGGAAAAAGTATGTGCAAGGGAGGCAGTAAAAGTGGGGTAGCAGTACTTCAGCATGTGGCTTTGGCATTGAGCATGTCAAAGATGGGAGTTATAAGGTGACAGGTGCTTCATTACAAAAATCAACAGCATTGTCATTGAGGAGTATAGATCCATATTGGGAGTCACGGCTATTGGTGGAGTATTCCAAGAACCTCTTCACATGTAAGGTGCTTGATGGGAAAGTGACAGATGGGAGGTATAGAGTGGTTGATAGAGTCATTTATTTCCAGGATCATATCTTCTTGACTAAATACTCCAAGATCAAGGAGAATATTCTACATACAGCAAATGAGTCACTCCTTTCCGGTCACATAGATTTCATTGGGACTTATCTGCCCATAATGGAGAGATTATCATGGGAGGGTCTCAAAGAGGTTATTCTCCAGCATATCAGGAGGTATGTAGCTTGCTTGATGATGAAGTTTGTTATAGCCACTTCCCCTTTTAATAGAAATATGGGAAGACTCATCTATAGACCTCTTCACCGACTTTCCAACAATATATGGTAAGGATTGTGTCTTTATGCTTATTGATCAACTAGACATGTATTTACATTCCTTTGCCATACATTTACAATACATTACTCCACAAGAGGGTAAGCCTCTCCTTGGATTTCATGGTCCTCTTGGGACTACAGTTAGTGATAGGAATGGCCACTTTCTAGAGGGCTTTGGACAAGAATTGTTTTGCTTGGGTTACACTTAGTTAACACCAAATTCCCTTTACTACTTCCAAGATTTTGAGAAGCTAGTGGCAGTAAGCAAGTTGTTGGATGTCCACTTATCATATCATTTTTTGAGGCATCTAGGAGCATAACATCGATGGTCTCACTTGAGGGACTATTGTCACCATCCGGAATGTCATATGACACTTAGTCTAATTTTCCTTTGGATCCCATATGGTGATGATATTCTATTCACTATGTGTGGAATGGCTTGGGAAAGAGAGGTTCCTGGAACCAAAGAGTGGAACCATGAGAGTGTGGATGCCTTTTGGCTTCTTGAGGAAAACATTGTTTCAGCCCAAGATCAGCAGTAGCTCCATGCATATCATAAATGGAGAGAGATGGCGTGAGGTGAAAAAATTGGCCTTCCATTTTCAGCCATGCAGCCCCTCTAAATTACAAAAGCAGGGGATTGGTGAGTTTATCTATGAGCTACCCAAGATGATCCATTTTTTTTGGATGATAGCATGGGAATTGGAGTTTCTCATGGGGTTTGAGGCCTCCAACATTTTTCATCTCTCATGCCTCAAGGGGGAAATTGGATAACATGTATATTTCCCCATGGATCTCATACTTCTTCATGTTGAGAGCCATTTGGTTTATTTACCAAAGTCTAACTTGCACACTTGGGAGGAGAAATTCGGAGACAGATGGATTGGAGAGTATCTATTTTAGTGGTGGATACTATCAGATGAGGAGGCTACATGAGGAGGAGAGGATATTATATGATGTCCATCATTGCAGTTGCTTGAGGACAAGAAACATTTGGGAGGGGAGGACTGTAATATTCCTAATTAGCTTTCAGCTAGTTTGAATATTAACTTTTGATTTTGTCATTTAGATAGATGAATAAGAGGGTAGGGGGACCCATAAATCTCTTTAGTAGGAATAAAAACCACTTCTCATGTGAATGTGGATCATTTTAGCAGTTGAATAAATCACCCTTAGGTGTGACCATGGGCTATAGCATGTGGACAAGGTCAAAGTTCACCAAATCAACAATGTTGTCATGGAGGGAGTAGTGCATTAAAGGAGGACTGCACAGTTATGATGGAGGAGTGTTTGCATGAGAGTAGCATCTTTAATAAGTGGGACCCAGGGTGAGGAAGCTCCCGAAGCATAAAAGGAAGAGGATGGAAGCCATAGAATACATGATTTCTTATTATTGATATTGTATTAGTCTTGTATGACTATTTGCAAGCTTCAGCTGTTTAGCAGAGTCTGATGTGTTGTTTAGCACAAGGGTGTTCCTGAGAGGGAATCCCACCGTCATCCTCGGGGGACTTTGAGTGCCTACTCAAGAGATGTCTATTGAGCATCATTTCCACTATCCGGCATCAGGCCAAGCTTCAGCCATTATCCATAGTGCAGTCTCTTCCAGATTTGTGTTTTTTTACAGGGCAGTAGCAGTGGACGAGGAATAGGTTCAGTTTCCTAGCTTATTTTCCATTGGAGGGATCATCCTTTCATCTGGGAGACTAGCAAGGAAGTTTTTTGAGCAACATTTTGATATCTGGTAGTAGGCCAAGTAGTTACCATCATCTACAGCGTAATTCCCTCCAGGAATTGCGTTATTTCAGCGAGCAGTTGCAATGGAGGGTTTATTTCCCTAGTTTAGGAGTTAGAATTCTAGTGAGGGGATCAACCCTTCATTCGGGAGATCTATTGGAGGAGTTCCATCTATTTTATACATCATATCAGCCGCCTCCTATCATATATCTAGTTGCAGTGATTATTTATCCCTTGGGCTACATTTTGTCATTATTGTATTTTGGGTATTTCCAGAAACCCCTTTTGGGTTGTCTTGGAAATGTGTTTGGGAGCCTAGATCTCTATTCCCAGAATTTTTTGAGCATTGTATTATTAGATCCATACATTTATATTTTTCATTTGTAGCCACACTCACTGGGACTGTGTTGTATCATTTCTTCGACATTTTATGTAGCACCTACATCTCATGTTTTGGTGCTTTTGAGCATTGGAGGCTTCTCTTACCTCACTTGAGGGACTTTTTCCAAAAGATATTGTACTTAATTTCTATTTTTATACTTAATACAATAGATCTATGATTGGCTCATGTTTATGTATTGATATTCACTGCATATTTCCATTTTTATGTTCCATATTAATGTCTTTTCCAATTTGGAATATTATACTTTCAACACCAGCTTCATGTGGTCACTACTATTCTAATACAGATCTGTCAAGGCCTTCCACATAGCATATGGAGTCACATTCCTATGGAGACTCGAGACAATATGATCTTAAACTCTCTCTAACAATATCCTTCTTGGCTTTGCTACATTCTTCTTCCATGCTTCAAGAAGTTGAGCATCTACTGTTGCGAGTTGAGGGATATCAATATCTATGAAAGAATTCAGTATGTTTTCTTCTAGCAGTGCCTACATCCTATCGTTCCATGCTATGTAATTCAAATTTCCCTCGAGTGAATATTAGATTCTCAAATCATTGAAATACATCTTGATCTATTGTTGGATCCTGAAGAATAAATCCGCAAATTCAAACCTGATCAAAACAAACTTTTTTATTTTCTTCTTATTGTGATTCCTGGTGCTCTGATACCATGTATAAAATCTAACAACGATATTCAAACTGATCTTGTAATGCTCTAAAACAAAATATTGAATCCTTCTACAATTTGCAGAAACAAAACATGATCGCATAATCACATAACAAGCAAGAGAAATAAATCAATTGATCGCACAACACAAAATTTATCTAGGGAAATCACACTGCCTAAAACCCCTCTATATATAAATTTTATAAATTCAAGACCATGAAACAATACAATTCTTTCTCTCACCGAGAAACTCTTGCATTGTGCCAATTGCCTCACTCTGATCTAGGCAAAATCAGTCAAATACTTAACCAATTCTTAGCCTCTGCTCAGTCTTCCTTGTTCATGCATTCTTGGAGGAATTGTCACCCTATTAAATAGGAAACTCCCAAGAATTAATTGTGAAATGCATCATAGGCTTCCACATGACTACATAACTTACCTGTACAATTTTCTAATTATAAAACTGATAGTTATCATCCCTTTAACCTCAATCTCAATTGGGCCTTCCTTATAACTCACATGCAACAAGTATTTATAGTGAATTATCATTTAATTGATTGATCACTACTTGTGAATTAAATCATATTTAATTCGCTGGACCTCTCACTATCTCATCACTCAGTTAGAACTAGTTAAAATGATTTTAACTCAATTTCTTGAGTTAACTAATTACAACTCACAAATAACTATAATTGTACCCCCTTAAATCATGGGAGAACCCTACATGCCTCCTCTCTGACCCTCAACTCCAATTTCCTAAGCTAACTCAGTCATTCTAACTTAGTTAACTAACATAAGTTGTCATGAGATCAAATTACAATTTCTCTTCCAATTTCATTAGGTAAAATTAAGTCAGAAGCCCCCTTTGGGTTCCATTTCAAAAGAACCCATAGGCTAGTAGGAAGACCAACTTTGATACCATTCTATTATCCCAAATAGGATATTTGACTAATTTTGCATAAATCTAACTCAACTAGAATTTCTCCTTAAAAATTACCATTTATTTAACAAAAAAATGCCATGTATAAATATAACCAATAGAATATGGAAAAATAACAACAAGATGAACAAGAACAATCTCAACTTTTATTATAATAGATAAACTAGGGTTACATGCAGATACAACCAATATATCTGAGATGAAGCTAGCCTCAATAAATTTCTCCAATGTTGCACTAGCCCTCCAAAAACTAAACTGGACTGCTACTTCTAAGCTATCCTATGAATTCTGGATGAATTCACCAAGGGGAGATGGGTACTCGTCAAATCTCACTAAATCATTTTAGGGTTTCCGACCTGGAGCTACAAATGAAGTAGAGAACCGGGCTCTCAAACCTCTCATACGAGAAGAAAGATTAGATTCAAGATTTCTTCTAAGGGTCTCCTCCTCATGTTTTTATAGATCTGATGGACCCCTCTAGAAGCTCCTATTTATTATTATTTTAATCATTTAGCACATTTCCCTCTTTTTATTTTAATTACAATATAGTTTTAATGTGAGAAAATGGTAAATTGGCCACCATACCTCCTCAGGCCACTGAAAATAACTTCTAACCGTCTCATGCTATACATATTCTTGTTTTGGTTCCAATGAGCTATTACTCTAAGGTGTTCCATCAAGTATTCCTCTTGGAATTTCACCTTAAGCATAATTATTGAGCTATAACCTCGTTTTATGGGAATTATTAGAATGCAATGGAACGAGAATCAAGATGTGAGGAATCAATCCTAATGATGGAATATAGTAATTTAAATCCTTCAAACCCCATAAAACATCTTAAAAATCCACTGGGCCCGCTAATGAATCAAACTTGCGCTTGTTCCTTGACTGCCTCCAATCCTGAAATTCCATCCTAACCATGCCATAAAGAACATCAGAAAAAGGAACATCACATTCTCTTCAATGTAATTCTTCCAAATTGATCATTCTACTACTATTTTCAACAACCTATGATATCATGTCCATACCTTGTTACAGCTTGTTCATAAATCTGATCACATGAAACTCTTCCTGAAACATGTTCTGACCATATACACAACATTAATTTCAACCTACTCATAAGCCCCCAAAACACATAACATTGATCTTGGACATCCAAAATATATCATCAAATCTTTTCATGCCTTCAAAAATTTTCACCATTGAATCTTGATCATCATGCTTCTCCCAGAACCAAATTTAGCTTTGAAATTAACTCAGAACCACCCCCCCCCCCAAAAAAAAAAAAAAACATATAGATTCAAAAATTAAATTAATTGTTTGAAAAAATGGCCCTTTTAAGGCGCGCTCTACAAAATGGTTGTTTCTTGGCAATAGATATACAAAATGAACACCTCTGGTCTCTTGAATGTTTGATAGAATGGAAATTGGCGAGAAAAAATAAAATTTAAAAAAAATTATAACCTCATAACGATTGGGGTTCGAACATGTGACCTCACCTACCAAATACAAATCCAATACCAATTATGTTATTCGGTGATGCTTTTAAATCTATTCCTTCTAACCACTTTTATTATGTTTGAGCTAACTTCAAAGTGAAGAGGATGGGATCGGATCCCATCACTAATTATATCCGATCTATGTAATATACATGGCCCTAAACAAACCTTGCCAACTATGGTTACATTGTATCCATAACAATTGTGAATCAAGTTTTGGTTACATCTTATCCATAACAAGTGTGAATGAGGTTCTTGTTAGGGTCCTATAATAATATGGTTCATAAATTTTTGAATTGACTTTGATAAGTCTTGTAAATATGTACATACCTTGCATTCTGCAAGTTGTTTTCCCATATTTTGAAAAAATGAAAAATAATAAAAAATCAAAAAGAGGGTAAAAAGTCCTAAAAGAATGGTCAAAGGACTTAGAAAAATATAAACCCCAAAAGAAAAAAGAGAAATAAAAACTTGAAAGTGACAAAATCCAAATGCCACTACTTTTACTTTTTACTACAAAGAATAAATGATTATGTGTAGAGTGTCAATAAATTCCATAATCCATGATCAGTTAAACAGCTTAATCTTAACTTTTCATGTTTCAATTTCATGTTTTAGATAGTGAATAAAGATTTGTCAAACAGTTTAAACTTGACAAATTAGTAGATAGGTAGAGAATAATGAGGAGCTCAATAGTTTAATCTGAGCCCTCGGATGAAATAAGTAGATTTATATTAGTTTTATGCTTTGAAAGAAATTTTTTTAAGGTTTCAAGCCTAAATGCACCTGCAAAATGAAGAAAAATTGTTAGAAATACAAGATTGGGTAGGTAGAAAGCAGTGGAGCAATCATGTAAATAATACATCATCGAGAAAAATCACTAATTTCACCTCCCCCATGAGTATTCAGTATTCTAAGCTGTCAGTCAAACAGGCTCAGAGCATTTCTCTGACTTTTGTTGGGACGAGACCCAAGGCTCTATGACTGGTTAGATGAAAATATTGAGTTCTTATGTTAAATCTTCATTTATCATCATTTACCCTTCATTCATGTACTAAGACCCCTTTTTCCTAAGTAAAAGCACACTCTTACTTAGTAAAATTGTAACCCTAGAATAATTAATTTCATCCCTTCATAAACATTCATAAAAACCCACAAAATCACATTTATCCTAAGTATTATTCAAAGAAATACAAAGATGAGCAAATGCTTGATTATTTTACACTAGAAATAATGTGTATTTTGTTTTTCACTCCCCTCTCATATTAACATTTAACATATTTTATTAAATCCCTAAGAGATACCCTTTCCTATTTATTAATTCCATTATATCTAATAAACCCCAAAAAACCCACTATTATAAGCTTTTGACCAAAGTATATTATCCCATGTGCTAAAATGAAAATCCCAAAATAAAAATCCCTTTGGTCTAAAAGATTACCCATATACAAATACCCCGCCGTATAGTTGTTTAACTATTCAAAAAAGTTTAAAAAACTATATAAAATAACGTATCATTATGCACATTTGCGAAACATTTTTTAAATGTTGCAGTCCTAACCCGCCCGCACTTTGTATATTGTTTAAACCATTAATCACACCTTGTATATTTATTAAAACATGACCATATTTTTTAATAAATATGTATCCCACCACTTTACATAACTAAACCCATATATATACATTTTAAACCTATACTCCACGATTTATTTTAAAGATTTAAACCCATATTACACCCTTCCGCTGCAGTTAAACCAACCCAGTCCCACCTTTCCATCCCGACGAAGCTCCCGAGCAATCTCAGCCCTTCGCTTCAAAGCTTTTGATCTAACGATCGAGAAGCGATATCGCGTGAATAATATGCATGACCGCTCCAACACAATATCCACGCGAAAATGGGCAGTTTCGCAATAAACCCTCCCCTCCACGTGGCCTCTTATGGTTGGATCGCGTGGGTTTTCATTAAAACTGCTTACCACTAAAAACCCACGCAATTACCATCGGTCTTTTCCCTTTCAATAAATCGAAAACCACCTTACCACCATGACGTGACCTGTAATTAATGATAAAGGGTTAATGCAAATACTATTTAATAAAACCTTTGTATATGCATTTTTACCTATCTTTCGCATTTGAACCATTGTTTGCCCTCTCGACTGTATAAACCTGGCAGATCCCCCTGATAGCCATTTCTCACTAATTTTTACATCCAGAACCTCTGAAAGTGCCCTAGAAATCTGTAAAATACTGCAGAGGAGCTATATTGCTCCACTTCAACCTCTGAAGAAACCAATTTGATAAGAAGACCGAAGTATACCTTGTTTAAACATATACCTGCGTCAAATACAGGTATTTTTCTCAGAATTTAACCTACAGCCAATTCAAAAGACCTTTAAAAAGAAAATAATTTGTCCTAAGATTAAGAAAATGATTAAATTAAATTGCCTAAAAAGTCCCAGAAACAGGCAAAACCCTGGCAAAATTTGTCTAGGAATCCTAGAATCCGCTGCGCACTATTTTCAAAGGAAGTTTTCCTTTTTTCACAGTTTTAGGGTCAATTTCAAGCTCTAAAATCCAGAAATCCTCTGCAGGTACCCTATATCTTTTGAAAAACCATTTTTATCAATATTTGAGCCCAATTTGCAGTCAAGAAACTTAGAAAACCCTTGTTTTCTGTGTTTGATCAGTTTTTAAGCCTTAAAACCTCATTTGAGAAACCCAATTGACTATAAAAGCCAGAGAAGCATTCTATCTTGTTGACATTGCCTAATCCAGCCTCTGTCATAGTAAAATTGCTTCTGCAAACAATTTAGGCTTGCAGAAGCCAGTAAAAATGCCTAAAAAATAGAGTGGAAACAAATTTGAAGGTTCCAAGACTCCCAAAGATATTCCTACCATGACTCCAAATACTGCCATTGTAGTCAACCCATTGCAACCTCCAATTGTTGATATTGAGCATATTCCTCTAGCAGACATTGACTACAAAATAGCTAATCCTATAGTTGAGTTCAATTTGTTAGACATACACAAGTGGTGTTTTGAAAAATCCCTAGATGATCAAGAAGATGTTCACATTTGGGAATCCAATTTGCCCAAATATGTAGTCCCCTTGACACACCCTTGTCAAGAACTTATCAGACTGTGTCACCAATACTACATTCCAAAACAGAGAGCTATTGTCTATGCAAACAAAGAAGTCCTATTTACTATTATAGCGATATATAAATAAAATTTTGCAGCTTCAATCAGACCCACAAGCAGTCCCATTATCTATTGAAGCCCTCGCTAAGTTATACATTAACTTAGACTTTCCTAAAAGTTTTATGATTTTGTAATGTTCCTAAATTAGCTTCAGCTAATTTGGAACATTAATTTTGCCTTATTTATTTTGTATTTCATGATTAATGAATAAATTGTAAAGGAGGATGTCTAATCCTCTTGCAAATCAAGAATAAATCAGTGCCTATGTGAAAAGATACATATTTATGCCAATGGAATAAAATCTTGCAGGTGTGAAAGGGCCAAGACCACCAAAGGAGATCCTATTTGACCAAGTCAACAACGTTGTCTAGGTTCATTGAACCTCCTTGATGGACTGCGCAGTTCTAGAAGGGGTTTCCAAGTGTGAAAGGAACCAAAAGATGAAAGTGGTTTAGGGTCTTCCAAGAGACTCAAATCTTATAAAAGGAGGATGAAGGCTCATGAGGAGGTTGTTGATCATATTTCATTTTCTGAGCTTGCTAAGGCAACTCCATTTCTCTTTGCTATTTAGCAAGAGGAAGAGAGGATCTCCTGTTTAGGAATCCTCCATCCTTCTTTGAGTAGCTCTTGGATGGAAGTGTGCTAGATTGAACCACTATCTGGTTGGAGACCAAGTTATGCTTGCATAGACAGTGTTGGCTCACTGATGGTTTTGTTGCTGCTGTAAGTGTAGTAAGTGGGGTTCTAGATCTACAAGGATCTAGTTGTCTTTGGAGTCTCCTCTTGGGGAGGGTGTCTTGTGATCACCCGGAAGAGGGTCTCTATTTTATTTTGATTTCAGATCTATATATTTCATCTGTTGTACTATTTTTCTCAAGCTACTGCGCAGCTCCTTGGATAACTGCGTTATTTCCTATGTAATGCTTCACTATTGTTTAGATCTTTCATTGTACTTGTTTCTAGTGATTGAGGCTTGCCTCTCACCTTGAAGATTTATGAAGTAGCTTGCTGACATCTCATATTCAGATCTGTTGTATATTATGAATAAATTCATCTTCAAAAATTACTGAATCTTTCTGCAGTTCTATGTACAAAAAGTTAGATCTACACTTTCTAGTGCATTATTTTGTAAAAACCCCAGGGAGATCTTGATTGGAATGTTGAGTAGTTTCCAGATATGATATGAATCTGATGTTTCAGCCATGAATTTTCTTTATATCTATAATCTAATATTATACTACTGAAGCACACTTAGAGGAACGTTGTCCATTTATTTCTGCACTTTTTACATACATTGCAGCTCCTATTTCTAAATATTTCTTGCTTATTTCTTCATAGAATTCACTGTATTTCTTGAGAAACTCCATTAAGAGTCTGATTTTATGCTTCTATACTGTAATATATGTTTTATGGCTGATTTCCAGTGACTCTCTACTGAAACCGCACAATTCTGAAGTGGGTTTCTCTTCATTCCATCAGCTCTTCTCTTTAGCTGATTTTTAACTAGTCTGCTTCGTGGGAGATCTGCTTAAGGCCCTTAAACCCATTTTTTTCCCTAAAATTCAGCATGGAGGTCCCACACAGCCAATAATAAGGGAACCTATCCCTGTTCAACATTATTCTTGCACCATTTTTCTTATACAGCGTTACCCTTGAGCCTCTTGCAGTTTTTCCCAGAAGTGGAATTTCCCTCTCCTTGCTTGTTTGGTTTTTGGCTCCTCTTTGGATCCATTATTTAGATTTTTAGATCTAAGGATCCCAAGGGCAGAAAAATATAAGAGGAGTGTGTTTTTCCCACACTTTATGTGTTTCATCAGTTTTCTATAGACAGAGTTTGGAACGGGCCAAGAAGCCTCTGGTTTTCACCCTCTCTTTAGAGGTGATATAACCAGTAAATGCCCTACCAGTCTATCTTTGGTTTAGAATTACTGGTGTGTTTCCATACTGTTGTGAATCCATAGTGGAATATCTCAAGATATTCCCTACTAAGCTTATTTTTCCCCATTTGGAACATTACAGTGGTATCAGAGCATGATCTCTGGCACCGCCTGTGAGATCAAGCTATCAGTGAATCAAGAGCAAGGGAAACATGAAGAATATGAGTTTAATCTCATCAATTTTCAGATCTAAGAATAGCCTCTCCAAGGAGGATGTGCAAGAAAAAAATAGAAGTAGCAGTGAAGCTCCCAAGGAGTTTCAAAAAGAAGATCTTCCAATCAGATCTACAAGATCTGTGCATGAGGAACATCCTGAATCCTCATCTCATGGATATGTGCACTCAGCCATATCACCATACCTTCAGAATTTTGCCAGTGATTCCTTCATGAGGGGGGGGAAAGAAGGTGTGAACTTGATTTATGCATTGCCAAGGGCAAGATCTCCATCTGATGAAGAAGCCTCTTCTCAAGAGGAAAGCATGAAGGTTTCTCCTTCAATAGTTGATCAAGATCTATTGTCTCTCATTGATGATGGGACAATTTTAGTTATTGAAGAGGAGGAGAAGGAAAGAGATGATAACGTAGTCAAAACAAAGGCACCTCAAGCACTTCATGAGGAAGAGGTTGGAGCACTTGCTCCAAGAGAAGAGACTCTTGTACTCCTGCAAAGAGTCCCATAGGATCTCATTCATGAGGAGCATGTACTATCATTGATTAATGATGAGGTCTTGGATAAAGGGGAGGTAGAAGAGGAGGAAGGGCATCACAAGGTGGAGAGCATGGACTCTTCTCTACTTCAGAACTTGGAAGCACAAAGAAGGCAAGAGGACTTATGCATTGAAGATAGGGGCAAATCTATCTGCCTACATCCACATTCTACTCTATGCCTTGACACCTCTTTGCAAGGAGGTACTCTACTAGGAGCACCTCTTGATAGGAACAAATCTAAAGTGTTCTCTCAACTGTGGGTTGCATATACATACTTGGCTAAGGAGGGAGACTTGGGAGAAGCTAGCACAGTGCAGAGAATCTCTCAAGCATTCAAGAGAGAGATGAGCAGTTTCCTAAAAGGAACATTTCAAACTCCCACCCAGATATCTGCGCTGAGAAAGGAGAAATCAGAGATCTATGATGGCATGAGAATGAGGGCACATGGAAACTCCATATCTTTGGGTCATCCCATGATCTCTTCATTCACAAAGGAGATTTCTGAAGATGGAAAGGGGATCCTAACCCTCTTGTATACATGGGCCAAAAGGAGGAGGTTTTGGAAAACAAGGACCTTCCGAGGGGAAGTTGATTTCCATATGCTCCAATCTTGTCTTATGCAAGAATAGCTGCAAATGGGGCAACAAAAGGAAGATTATGATGCTCCAACATGTGATCTTGATATCAAGGATGTCAAATATTGGAGCCATGAGAAGACAGGGGCTGCATTTCAGACCTCTACAGCACTGTCATTCTTGGAGAGCTTGGATCCTTGTTGGGATTCCCAACTCATGATGGAATACTCCAAGGACCTTTTCACATTGGGGGTTCTTGAAGGGGAAGTAAAGGATGAAAGGTTCAAGGTGTTAAATGGAGTTATCTATTTCTATAATCTTATTCTTTGGGCTAGTGACTCCAAACTCAAGAAGGGGCTATTTGATGCCATCTATGAAATCCTGCTTTCCAAACCCACTGGTTTTGTCAAAGCATATCATACTTTTTTGGGTGGGTCCATATGGGAAGGTTTCAAAGAAGATGTGTACTCTCGTATGAAGATGTGAATGGACTACTTGGTAGAGGAGGAGGAACATAGCTCTTGGGAGGAGCCACCATTCACACCTTCTTATTCTTTGAGTGTGAGAGGGAACTCATCCATGAGTTACCCCACTGATGTAAAGAAATTATATAGAGAGGTTCATCCTCTTGAGCATTATTATGTATCTCCTATATTCTTATATTTTCTGACACTCATTTGCAGGACATGCTGCCAAGATGGGGCACTAAGTATGATGGATTTCATGGGCCATCCAAGGCCATGAACTATGTTGATGCAGGCCATTCCTTAGATAAACTTGGAAAGCTATTATATTCCTCATGGTGTGATTCTTTTACACCAACCATGATGTACATTCTCCAAGCATTCCGAAGACATGAGGCAGAAAACAAGTGTTGGGGGAGGCACTTGTCATATCTTATTCTATGGCAGTTAAGGACAAAATTGCGCTAGTTGCACATGAGGGAACATCTTCCTTCTCATCTATCACACCTGGCAGCTAGCATGATTCTAATCATGATCCCACAAGCCGAAGATGTCATTATCCTTGTTGAGGGCATAGTTGGAGGAAAGGCACACTTGTTGAATGTGCCCTTGGGGGAAGGAGTTCCCATTTATTTATTTTTTCAAAGAGATTTTGTATGGCCACTATGATAAATCACTTGTCTCTTTGTAAAGTGAGCCATATGTTGGTTGGTGACATGCCTCTCATATGTATTGGGGAGGAGATATTCTATGGATTTCCAAGCTGGGAGGTGATCCACTTCATTTTGATCAATGATGACAGCATGGAGATGGGAGTCCTTCATGGATCATGAAAACCCCATGATAGTCATCACTTCTATCTTGAGGAGGCCATGGATCAGCAAGAAGGTTTCCACAACAACCTTCCATTTCTTCGTGATGAGAGCCTTTGAGTTTATTCATCAAGGGCAAACTTGCATATTAAGGAAGGGCCATTGGGATGACAAATATATTGCAGAAAATTCAGAGCAATGGAGGATACTATTTGATGAGGAGGCCACAAGAGAAGAAGGGAAAGATTTGCAGCACCCTTGTAGTTTCTTGAGGACAAGCAACATTTGGGAGGGGGACACTGTAATGTTCCTAAATTAGCTTCAGCTAATTTGGAACATTAATTTTTCCTTATTTATTTTGTATTTCATGGTTAATGAATAAATTGTAAAGGAGGATGTCTAATCCTCTTTCAAATCAAGAATAAATCAGTGCCTATGTGAAAAGAGACATATTTAGGCCATTGGAATAAAATCTTGTAGGTGTGAAAGGGCCAAGACCACCAAATGAGATCCTATTTGACCAAGTCAAAAACGTTGTCTAGGTTCATTGAACCTCCTTGATGGACTGCACAGTTCTAGAAGGGGTTTCCAAGTGTGAAAGGAACCAAAAAATGAAATTGGTTTAGGGTTTTCCAAGAGACTCAAATCTTATAAAAGGAGGATGAAGGCTCATGAGGAGGTTGTTGATCATATTTCATTTTCTGAGCTTGCTAAGGCAACTCCATTTCTCTTTGTTGTTTAGCAATAGGAAGAGAGGATCTCCTGTTTAGGAATCCTCCATCCTTCTTTGAGTAGCTCTTGGAGGGAAGTGTGCTAAATTGAACCACTATCTGGTTGGAGACTAAGCTATGCTTGCATAGACAGTGTTGGCTCACTCAGGGTTTTGATGTTGTTGTAAGTGTAGTAAGTGGGTTCTAGATCTGCAAGGATCTAGTTGTCTTTGGAGTCTCCTCTCGGGGAGGGTGTCTTGTGATCACCCGGAAGAGGGTATCTATTGTTTTTTGATTTCAGATCTGTATATTTCATCTTTTGTACTATTCTTCTCAAGCTACTACACAGTCTCCTTGGATAACTGTGTTATTTCCTATGTACTGCTTCACTATTGTTTAGATCTTTCATTGTACTTGTTTCTGGTGATTGAGGCTTGCCTCTCACCTTGAATATTTATGAAGTAGCTTGCTGATATCTCATATTCAGATCTGTTTTATATTATGAATAAATTCATCTTCAGAAATTACTGAAGCCTTCTGCAGTTCTTTGTACAAAAAGTTAGATCTACACTTTCTAGTGCATTATTTTGTAAAAACCCTAAGGGGATCTTGATTGGAAGGCTAAGTAGTTTCCAGATCTGATATGGATCTGATGTTTCAGCCATGAATTTTCTTTATATCTATAATCTAACATTATACTGCTAAAGCACACTTAGAGGGACGTTGTCCATTCATTTCTGCACTTTTTACATTCATTGCAACTCCTATTTCTGAAGATTTCTTGCTTATTTCTTCATAGAATTCATTGTATTTCTTGAGAATATCCATTAAAAGTCTGATTTTCTGCTGCTATACTATAATATATGTCTGATGGCTGATTTCCAGTGACTCTCTATTGAAACTGCACAATTCTGAAGTGGGTTTCTCTTCATTCCATCAGCTCTTCTCTTTAGCTAATTTTTAACTAGTCTGCTTCGTGGGAGATCTGTTTAAGGCCCTTAAACCCATTTTTTTCCTGAAATTCAGTATGGAGGTCCCACACAGCCAATACTAAGGGAAACCAGCCTATTCAGTGTTATTATTGTACCACTTTCCTTATACAGCGTTACCCTTGAGCCTCTTGCAGTTTTTCCCGGAAGTGGAATTTCCCTCTCCTTGCTTGTTTGGTTTTTGGATCCTCTTTGGATCCATTCTTTAGATCTGTAGATCTAAGGATCCCAAGGGCAGAAAACTCCAAGAGGAATTTTTTTTTCCCACACTTGCTGTGTTTCATCAGTTTTCTATAGACAGAGTCTGGAACGGGCCAGGAATTCTTTGGTTTTCACCCTCTCTTTAGAGGTGATATAACCAGTAAACGCCCTACCAGTCTATCTCTGGTTTAGAATTTCTGGTTTGTTTCCATACTGCTGTGAATCCATAGTGGAATATCTCAAGGTATTCCCTACTAAGCTTATTTTTCCCCATTTGGAACATTATATATTTTTCAAACTTTCATGCTTCTGCATGTTGAAATCCCAAAATTAAACCCTCCATATTCCACTGCCAAATTCCTTGAAGGTTCAAGGCATGTTATCTCCATGCTTTCCTTTATACTTGGGTATTTCACCGATGAACATACTGATGAGTCAATATTTGGATTTTTGTCTACATTTTCTCCAGGACAGTCACCCTCAGTTATATTTGACTATGCTAGTTTTATAGCTGATAGAATTCATTATCAATTGTCTAATTTGCAGCTAGAAGGGGTATTCAGATATACCTCTTATCTTTTACACTTGTTTCTATTTTTCCAATTAGAGAACTTTCCTATTTCACTTCAGAAATTGGATATAGAAGGAAAATTTCTATCAGTTGTCTTTTGAACATCTATACTCAGAAAGGAAGGGACAAATTCAGTTATTCAGAGTTTGCTGATTTGTTTGTGCATCCATTGACCACCATATTGACAAAAGCGGAGCAATCCAGAATTAGTGAGGAAATGAAGAGAATTTTGCAGCTATCAGAGAAAAGCAAATTAGGAGATTGGTATTTATATAAGGAATTCACTGAAATCAGAGTTTTTGGTTCTAACTTATTACCCTACAAGTTACCTAAGCATCCATCTATGAGGATCTTTGCCTTAGAATACATTAGGCAGATCCTGAATTCAAATTCAATTAAATTTATGGCAGCCAAGAGAAAGACTCAATTTAAACTCAAAAATCAAATTGGGCCTTTCATATGTACTCAAAGAGAAGCAGAAAAAGAAGCAACAAGTCAATTACAGGAATACAAATTAGAAGAAAGCTTTCCATGGAACTATGATCCATAAGGCATCTTAAGTAAACTAAGGGTAAAATGTAAATTGACACCCTTTATCCATGAGTCAAACCCAGATATAGAGAAATTTTCTAATCAAATTGAGTGGATTGAGAATACTTTAACAGAGGCAGTAAACCAAAGGAATAATAGTCATCCTTTGGAAGTTGCCAAACAGCCAGAACCATACACTAAAAGAATCAAATAAGAAGGATCTTATACTGTAGAAACTACCATAGAGACAAAATTTAAAATCATTTACAATAAGAGGCCTAAACTGGATACAACAGCTAAAGGAAAAGTAACAATTGATGTTGAGGAATCACAACCTTTGAACACCAACAATGCACAGACAGAGACCAATGTAGCCACTATTATCATCAGTGATCCAAATCAGAATCAGGAATAGTTGAATAATGGAGATGCACAAATAATGGAGAGGCAACACAGTATGGAGGCTTCCTCCTCACACTTAGCTGAGGATAAGGATTTAGATATTAAGGAAAAATACAAGAAAATCAAATTTAAAAATGA
This sequence comes from Pinus albicaulis, assembly GCA_034641835.2. NCBI lineage: Eukaryota > Viridiplantae > Streptophyta > Pinopsida > Pinales > Pinaceae > Pinus > Pinus albicaulis. The sequence goes on along the minus strand of CM076570.1, from coordinate 617,502,555 downwards.
GGAAATCAAAACTGAAATATATTCTCAATTTTTGAAGCAGAAGCAGGTAACCAAAATAGATTCCTATCAGCCTTTGATTATTCAACTCAAAAATTGATTATATCAGTTTTACAGCCTACTATACCAGTGCCAAAAATAGTGGTTGATTATAAAAAGGTTGATATGGAAGTAGCCATAGATAAAATCCATGAGTTGGATCAGATTTAATTCCATATGCAAACATCAGAGATGCTCTATTCCATAGTGACCACAAAAGCTATGAGTGCTCACAAAATTCAAAATACGATCTCTAATATGCAGGACCAAATGAAAATGGATAAAGCTTCACTGTATGAAAAATATCTAAGGATAAAGGCCTTAGAAGAGTTAGGATTGCAGGTAGGATATGATCCTACAAACATAAAAGCAGTTGAAGCATTAGTTAAAAAGAAAAATTAGGACATTGTTTCCTTGAGGAAACAGCTCAAGCTTCCTCAAGGAGAGCATCCTCAAACAAAGAAAGTTTTACAGGATCAAAAAGAGAAAGATGAAATGATGAGCTTGATACTTCAACTAACTGCTCAAATAAAATAAATAGAAGTACAAATGGACCAAGTTGTCAAAGAAAAGGAAACAGTTAAGGAACCAGTCATTCCCACTATTATCCCAGTCATCACAACAATAGTACCATCTACTTTAGGAGATAAATTGGCACCAAAAGAGCCATTGGCCACTGCAGTGCCAATGACTTCTTCAACTACTTCAGTAAATCAATCCTCTACAACAATGTTGCCACCTACAGATGGAAGTAGTCAACTAGTAAAGGCAATGGAGGAAATGTCCATGAATACCAATTAAATCAATAGATTGACCAAGATAATTGAAATATTGAGAAAACAAGCAAAGAAGCTCAAATAGATGCCAAAATACATGAACAGAATGCTCACAGATTGAGTGAAGAGGTAAAAAGGCTCCAAAAAGAATTAACTCTCAAGGATCAAGTATCATATATTAAAAATTACTGATGGAATAATGTAATTGAAGCCATTCACGATGTTTGGCCATCAATTCAAGTAATTTTTTAGCAGAGAGAGTTACTATTGGCAGCTCAGGCAGAGATCCAAAAAACACAAGAATAATTGGCAGATAAACCAGAACAGGCTGTTAGATTAATCAATTTCCTAAACATCAAGAACAGATAGCAACTTGAAGAGTTAAAGATCAATGATAGAACAGCCACAATCCTAGAAATTAGGAAAGTAAACACTTAAAGAAATATAATGAGGCAGCTTGAGGAGAAATGTGAAGGAATGAACACTGTTGCCACTAGATTCATGGTTAAATTCACCAATTTGAGACAAAAGGGACTTTCAGATATTATGGTGATTAATGACAAGCTAATGCCACAAAATTATTATGACAAAAAGATCATAGAACATGCCAAAGAGCAGGTGAACAAGCCAACAGGCCAAGGAATTCCAAAGGGAAAGTATTGCTAAAAAGTTTTGAAGATCTATTTTATTTGCTGTATGAAATCAAACATTTGTTTTTCATAAAAACTCCATTTGCCAAGTACACTGAGGCTGATGAAAATTTTAGGAAACTCAAGAACATTAGAATTCCTAAAAATGAGGATTGGCAGGCATTGACTGATTTGCTATAAAGAAATAAAGGCAAACACATGAAAAACAAAAATTTTGTTTGTTGATTTCACAGTAAAAACAGATTTTTACAGCAAGAAGACAGTTTTACTGAAGGTAAAGAGTATTAGAATTGAAAGAGGATCAGTAGTAAAGAGTATCATAATTGAAAGAGGATCAATAATAAAGAGTATTAGCGTGAAAGAGTATCAGTGAAGGCAACTAGATTTTAAAAAGTATCTAAAAAGCCAACAGGGAAGACACATAAGAAGCCAACTGCTTCTTATCTACAAACTATTTCTATTTGTTTTGAATAAAATAGGACAGCTTGCTAGTTTGTTGAGCAAGCTGTCACTATTATTGTTGTAAAATATTTAATTTTCCTAAGTTTATTCCTAGAAGTCATCTAGGATATTTTGTAAAACATTTTATATAAATACTTCACTCTTGGAAGTATTTTTGGTGTGGAATAAAATTGTTGGAGATTACTATAGATATTTTCATTGACTTGAAGGCTTTGGATTTCGATTTTGAGCAGCGGACTGGATCACCTTTTTGGCATCATACTTCAGGATCCCTGTGATAAGCTATCTGGAGTGAAGTACTCTCTTTAAAATTTTCATTGTTCTCTTCTTTTGTTTCATGCATACATCTGTGTTTTAATTCTAAATCTGAATGTATAACTAGGAGTATTACTACAGGACATGTTAATAGCACCATGTTTTTAACTAGTTATCATTTCTTTGTTTTCTTCTGATTTCTGATGCAGGGAATTCTTAATTTATCCCTCTCATGTTTGACCTCTATCTTCTACTTCACTTTTCCGGATCAAAGGATCCTTAAGTGCCCTTTATCCCGATCATACCATCTCAAAAACCATTTTTCCCAAAGATCTCCAAGGGTTATCTACCTTGCCCTGCAGACATTTGACCTTTTAGGCTTTGATACCAGTTCTGTTAGCTTGACTTAGACTCCATAGCCCAATGGACAAGTAGATTTCCCTGTATCTACCCTCCAAGTGAAATTCTCCCACCAAATCCAACAAAACCAAACCAAATTGCACTTTAATAACTAGCCTAATATTCATAAATAAATAAAAAAGTTAAAACTTAAAGAGAGAGCCCTCTCTAAACCCTAGGAAGGCTAGATCCTAGAGTTTGAAGTAGGTTTGTGGCTACCTCTAGTATTCTTTGACTAAAAACCAAAATCCCACAACTTAATAATTTACTGGAGTGATCATAGTTCCAGTTACACCATATCCATAACCATTGTGAATCAAATTTTAGTTACATCATCGCCATAACCATTTTGAATCAGGTTCTCACTATATGGTAGCCATAACCACTATGAATCAGATTAAAGTCACACCATAGCCAAAACAAAAAACTTCACAATAAATCAGGTTCTAATCAAACTAACAAAAACTCTACAATGTCATCTAGTTCCAACCACACAATGGCTAGAAAAAACTAAATCGTCGAACCCTCATGTCTTGGCCAAGTCATAACTAAACTATTGAACACTTGGAACCATGTCATATTTTAAAAGTGAGAACAATTACCTTTGCATGGCTCAAAACCAAGACTTATCTCCAATGAAGAACTCGAAACAATGTAGCCAACCACGAATTTAAATTCATATTGGTATAGTGATCATCCTAGAGCCTTTGTTACAAGTTCATGTATACGCTATCCTTTGAGCCCTCGTTTGTATATATATTAATATTCGTGGTACCAAGAGTCAAGACAGCTAAATTGGGGCCATGTATCACGCTAACACCCCCAGAGTTTTGACTTGTATGACCACATGTTTTCTTCACCATGTGACCATGTCATGACATAAGGATAATAAGTCGTTAACCCTTTCATAACATGACCATGCCATGTGACTTGGTCCTTGGGGTCCATAGGCATCGGCATGATGATTTCAATATGACATCATCATGCCACATGGAATCTCATGAGAGGTGCCATGTGTCACCCATTTTTAGCTTTTTCACTAATCAGAATGTGTCAATTATGTCTAGCACATGGTGATCCCTAGTAGCGTCACATCACCCTTCTAACGTGTCAAGTCACGTCATTGCCACATCACTTCCTCTAACTAAATAAGATTCAAAACATCGTTAGGACTACCATGCAAAAATTGACTATGTCGTAGAGTCCACGTGTCCTTGTCATCAACATTCCATTTCATCATTATCATCATTAACTTCAGCCAATAAAAACACACCATATGTCACTGCGATTTGGGCTAGCATGGCAGGAAAAATTTCGTTAAAGCTCGAACAAGATGATATGTTTCCTGTTACTCAATTTTCAATTTGGTTGTTGGGTCTGTCATATTTGAGTCGTGATGCATGACCTTTAATTGCATTAAACTTCATACAACTTTATGTGATATATATTGTAGATTTTACCATTGAACCATAGATCCACCTAGAAGATGCATATGGTTCAACCAATTCGGTGTTAGTGGAGTTCTTTCCCATAGTTTAGGTCATTTTCTAATGTTAATCTTCAAATGGCCATAACTTCTCATCTGGGAGGATTTTTTCAAAGTGTCATATAACATTGGAAATGTATCGAAGAGGAATATCTAGCCATACTATCCATAGATTCATTAGGACATCATAACTTCATAAAAAAACAATAAAATTCAAACCTATCTATCTTCACTTGATTATAACATGCAAGAGATCAAGCTATCATATTGATTCATGAATGATATGGTTGCTTCCTTAGTCAACTCCCTTTGACATCAATGACACATGTTGTCATCAATGCCAATACTATGTGCAATATAAGGAGGGTGTGGGGGAGTAATAATTTTTTTGTTTTATCTTAACCCAATTGTTTACTACTTAAATCAAAACCAAAATTGAAATAGACCTTTGTTAATTCTTTACTTCACCTTCACTTCTTGATCTAAAGAAAGCCTTGAAAAAAACATTAACGAGCGATATTTTTCTTACCTCAATAAAAGTCATTGTGATGGACACATGTGGACCCTTGCCACTATTGAATTCCCATGCCTGTCGAATTCCTTCCATGTTAAGTTTGACTTGAGTGATAGAAAAAAGGTGAAAAGTGATAAAATCCCTTCAACATCATGTTTTGGAAGGCTACTTTTAATTTCACTAATAGTTACATCAAAGCCACCTCATTATGAAAAACCCTAGAAATGGCGGCTTAGGGTTTTCGAGCTGGGGGTGTAGTTTTTGGGTTTCATGATTGATGATTATGTGTTTCTTGATGCGCATTAATACTTTATCATCGGAATTTCAGGTTATGTACCCCATATACTATTGGTTCTACGCATCTTCGATTGGCTACACTACTCCGCCTTTCACTCCGACCTGTGTGCTAGTGATCACGGGTTCTGAGTGGTGCTCTGTGCTTTGGGCAGATCCTCTGGCAGGAAGCTTATTCTACCTTGTGGCTTTTGAGGATCATTGTCGACTTCCACTTACCCCTGACGGTGGCTCAGTTCCACTGTCACTTACCCCAACAGATTTTTCGCGGCATCTCCATTTGTCTTGAGCGAGTCGATCACAATTTTTTTAGGTCATCATTTGTGCCTTTGCTGTCAGGAAATCTGCTACTCTGTAAGGTTTGGTGGCAGACACCAGCGTAGTCTGAGCTATGGGCTTCACTGTTCTGTGTTAGTATCATTACCTTGGGTCATGGACAAGTATGAAGAGGATATGGACTACACTGCCAACCCCTTGCAAGGCCTGGATATGTGGGACTAGAGGTCATCTTCTGAGGTGGATGACATGGTGTACATGGAGCCGGTCGCAGAATCCCACCAACCTGAACCATCGTTTCCAGTCATTAATGTGGGTTGCTCAAAACCATTGCTGCATGAGGTGGTCTCACCGGGTTTTATTATTTCGTTGCCTTTAGTCATTAGGCTTTGGGAATTTCAGACCCATATCACTCCGGAATATCCGTCAACTCAACCAACCGAGGAGGTCCTATGTGCACCAGAGCTATTTGCACTCAACGGGGTGGACGCGCTCACTTTTTCTAGCCTTTGAATTTCTAGTGATTCGACTACTCATCTGCCTTCTTCCTCTGGGGTTGTGAATGGGCTAAATGTCGCATCTAGTTGCTTCATGAACATACCATTTTATGCTCAACCGGATGATGCCCAGCCCGAATCCAACTTTGACGGCCTGGGGCTACTTGGAGGGGCATCTGATGAACAGAACGGTCTCTACGGAAGCGTAAAGAAATCAAAGCCAGCCAAAAATAGACACATTCACGGCTCTAAATTTGGGAGATACAGAGGCATGGCGGACTTGTAACAGACAGAAGCTACGATGCTTGTGGGGAAGGTCAAAGGTATGAATTATACCACAACAAGGCTCAGGATTTAGACTGCTGAGATTTGAGGAGGTATACTGGAGTAGTTTCCGGAGGTTCGGTTGATTAACAAGGGTTGGTTTGCTCTTTCATTTTCTCAAACAACACTGGTTGACTGGGTCCTTACTAAATACTGGCATATTGAGATGCACCCAGTATTACTCAAAATATGTTCACCGCTCTTTGATCCCTACAAGGAGAACTCTGGTGTTGGTATAATTTGGATTCACCTTCCCAGACTTCCTATGTAGTTCTGGAATGACGTAGCCCTTCGCAGTATTGGAGAAGACTTCGGCCTCTACCTTGACCATGACCAATCCTTCCTTGAGATGGGCATCTACTCTTGGACACCCAGGACGGATTACATGACAACTACAACATGTTTTTTGAAGGGATGGTTTGGCAATCAATGTTAGATTATGAAGGCATCCCATTCCATTGCAGGCGATGTCACTTTGTTGGGCACCTGTATAAGGAATGCCCTCCCTTGGAGGCCGCATGCACTAACCATCATCCGATGACTCATATGGCTATGCAAACTGACCCTGTCACCACTATCTCAGCATCGGATGGTCAACAGGAGGTTGCTTCTCAGCCTGATGCAGTGCTACCAAACTGGCAGATGACTCATCCGCGCACTCATTCCATGCTACCCAGCTCAACCCAAGGAATGTCGGCTTTGATTCCAAGTAACTTTCTACACTCATCTAATTCGTGTCTTTCTTTATCTTTACCTAATATGTCTATTTCTCTTACTTATAATGCACATCAAATTATTAGTCCGTTACCTTCCATCAGTTGTTCTGTTGCATCGGCCCCTCCATCCATTCCACCTATTGTCCACCACACTTCCGCGGAGATCTCAGGCCTTTCCTCCCACCCTTCCATTGCATCCTCTTCCACCGTCCATCACTATTTCCTCTGATCTAACCCATCGCTACCCAATGAAACTGAATTTTGGATTGGCTCGGGTTCAGGCCTCACTCCATCTAAATCTCAGGGCAGACCCTCAGCTCTTTCTAGGGCTATCAAAAGAGAAAATTTGGAAGTCAAAGCGGGCACTCAATCGTCACTATTTCAGGTTCTTAGAGCAAGGAAACCCAAAGATGGGTCTCTTTAATGATCTGTCTCTCATTCAATTGTAGGGGCCTTGCCAACCCTAATAAGAAACTGGCACTCAGACATCTACTTCATTCGGTCTCCATTGATGTGCTTTTCCTCCAAGAGACTCTCGGGGATGGCGATGCTATATCTCGTATTCTTAGTTCACTACTCCTTGACTGGACTTTTGTGGAAAATGATGCACGTGGAAGATCTGGGGGGAGCGCTTTGGGCATCAACAATAGAACTATTTGATTGCTGAATTGTTGGGGGTGCGAAGGGGTCATTGGTATGCAAGTTGTTACTGGTGAACTTGCACAACCCTTCACGCTGATAAATTTGTATGACCCATGTGCTCATAGAGAAGTCTTCTAGAACTCTCTATTAAATTTCCCTCACCTACAAAATAATCAAATCATCTTGGGAGGTGATCTAAAATTTTTGATTGGAATCTCTGAATCATGGGGGCCTCATGCGATCCCTGATCCGCTCTCTGATTTCTTCGCCTCGCTTCTGGAACAGGTGGATTTTGTTGATATTAATATACCAAAGAAACAACCCACCTGGAGGAATAGACGTACTGGGGAGGCAGCACTGGCCCGACGTCTTGACAGGTTCCTTATTAATCATAGATTCCATCAACATTTCACTCAGACCAGAAAGTGGGTGGGTACTGGGGGAGCCTCAGATCACTCACCTATTTATTTCGTATTCCTTGCTGAGGATATCAAACCTAAGTCCCCCTTCAAATTTAATACCAGACGGCTTCAGGACCCTGAAAATCATGCTCTAGTCAGTATGCACTAGCAACATTGCAATATTTTCCCTGATTTGGAGTCTACCAGAGTTTTCTACAATAATCTAAAACATATAAAGGCGCATACCATCCAATGGATGTGGAATAAAAGAAGACTTGAGGCAAAGGAATTAAACAAGACAGATCTGTAGATCTCGCTATTAACTAATTCAGATTATGTGGGATTCCAGTCGGAGTCATCCAAGGAGCGGCTAATTACTCTTGAAAACAACAGGGAAAAAATCCTCAGACAACAGGTGGAGGACTGGAGATTAAAGAGTAGAGCAATCTGGCTAAAAGCAGGGGATGAAAACACCAAATTTTTTCAGCAATGTACAAATGTCATACGTATCATCAACACCATATGGGAATTAACTGATCAATTCGGTTATACGGCCAAATCTCATTCACAGTTAGCAGACATGGGTATTCATCATTTCACCAACTAATATCGTGCTCCCCTTAAGAACAATCTGTCATATATCATGAACATTGCTTAAACATTTCACCGATTCATTAATGAGGAGTAGGCGGAGGAACTTAGTAGTCATGTCACCATGGGAGAGATTGAAGGAGTGCTAAAATGTTTGAAAAAGAACAAAAGTATTGGTCCAGATGGTTGGCCTATTGAATTTTATCTACACTTTTTTGAACTTATTGGAGGAGACCTTCTCCAGGTTATTGAAGACAACAGAATATATAGCAGGATATTTGATGGATTTATCTCTACATTCATTTCTCTTATTCCCAAATCTGACCACCCCACCTCCTTCCATTACTACAGGCCTATATCCCTCTGCAATTGCACCTATAAAATCATTTCCAAAATCACTGCCAATCGTATCAAGCCTATACTCTCCACTCACATTGCAAAGGAACAATTTGCATTTCTCCACCACAAATAGATTCATGAATCCATTGGCACTGCTCAGGAGGTTCTCCACACCATCAAGACCAGAAACCTTAAAATCACTATCCTTAAATTAAACTTGCCAAAGCATTTGACCACGTAAATTGGCACTACATCCATCTTATGCTTCTCCATAAGGGGTTTCCTCCCTCTTTGACAAAATGGATTATGGGCTGTATCAGAAATGCTACCTTCAGCATCCTTATTAATGGGATTGCCACTGATTTCTTTCATGCTAGTAGGGGACTTCGGTAGGGCTACCCTCTATCACCTCTGCTTTTTTTATTGGTCATGGAGGGCCTCTCGTCCCTCATAAAAAAGGCAAAGGAATCAGGAGATTTGCATGGAATTTTATTAAATTATTTTTTGAGGATGACTCATTCATTATTTGTGGACGATGTGATAATATTTTTGAATGGCTCTTGTCAAGATGTCACTCAATTTGACAATATTCTGCAGATTTTCTTCAGAGCTACTGGAATGGCTCCTAATCACACCAAATCCACCATCATACAAACAAGGTGCTCTGCACAGGAACTAAGGCACGCCTACACGCTTTTTCCATTTGAGCATAGACATATTAGAGACAGGCTTAAATACCTCGGGTTTCACCTCAAGCCAAATGATTATTGGATAAAGAATTGGAATTGGCTAATTACAAAAATAGAGCGTAGAATCAACATTTGGTACCATCGGTGGCTCTCTCGTGCCGGGAGATTGACCCTTATCAAAGCGGTAATGGAGGCCATACCTATATACTGGACATTTTTGGCATGGCTACCCAAAGGGGTGATCAACTGCATTCAACAAATCTATCGTCAGTACCTTTGGCAAAACTCTCATCAGGAGTGCATATTTGCATGGGTTGCATGAGAACAAATTAGTCGTCCAAAGGATTGGGGTGGCTGGGGTATCAAAGATTTGTCCACATTCGCATCTGCACTCGCTGCAAAATAGGTTTGGCACCTTATCACTAGCCAGAGTCTTTGGAAGGAGGTGACTGTTGAAAAATATATTGCCCCGATGCATTCACTGGATTGGATCAAAATAAATATATAGTACAGGAAGGGCTCTTCCATTATCTGGAAGGCTATTACCAAGTCGGCACACCTTATCCAGCAATGAATTTCTTGGAAAATTGGCGTGGGTAATTTGGTTCGTGTGGGGATGGACTCATGGTCGGGCAATGGTAGAATCTTTAAACTACTACAGCTCATCATCAATCACTTGGCCTAGGTTGGGATTAAGTATCTATCGCAGGTGGCTGATCGTAGAAGGACTGACTGGCTAGAACAGGGTTGGTTATCATCTGAAGCACTCGTCATACCACTTGAAGGACATCTTGATTGGCACAGATATATCTGATCTCTTCGGGCTACTCATATCCTACGTATAGAACATGATGACAAATTATTATGGGCACCTTCACCCAGTGGTAGATACTCCCCTAAGATTGGTTACATCACTCTCAATGCGCATAAGGAACCCCCTGAAAATCTTGGTGGTGGCATTCTATTTGGAAACTCAAAGCACTGCATAAGACCTGATTGCTGATGTGGTGCATACTTCAAAAACGCATTCCTACTATGGAAAACATCAAAAAACGGGCTACTCAAGGTCCCTCTAGATGTTGTTTCTGCTTAGCCCAAGAGGAAGAAGCTAAGCACATATTCCTAGATTGTTCGTCTGTCCAGGATCTCTGGATACCTATTACAAAATCATTGGGTTGCGATATCACTTGGAATGGTGTATCTTTGACGGATGCCTGGTCCAACTGGTGGATTGCGACTTCCTGTTCTAAGCTTTGTAATCTTCCGCTACTAATGGCTTGGGGCATTTGGTCTGGGAGGAACAAAAGAATTTTTGAAGGAAAACCAGTCATCTGGGAGCTTATCTGCACTTCTATGTTAGCTACTTATCATCTCTTACTAGAAGATTGCAAACCTCCCCCTAACCATGTCATTGTACCTGAAAATATTGATAATTCTTACCCCTGGGTATATTTCGACGGGGCATCAAATAATAACGGGTGTGGGGGAGAGGAGGTTCTTCATTTATCTAATACTCACTATTACCAACTCAAGATGGGTTTATGGCCGTGTACAAATAAATTTTTCGAGCTTCTTAGCCTCTAATTACTCCTTGTTTTTGCCCGGGAAAAAGGATGCAACAGACTGCAAATTTTTGGTGACTCTCAAATTGTTATCAATTGGTTTAATTCTCATGCACAATGTCACTCACACACGCTCACAACACTTTTGAGGGAATTTCATTCTTTGAAATCAGTATTTGATACTATTAATATTACTCATATATGCAGGCAAAGGAACCAAATGGCAGACCAACTTTCAAAAGAAGCTATGGAGCTAGATTGGGCCTACTGGCACATCAATGAACATGTTGGCACACAGATTTACAGATATTAGCATAGACCTTTCATAGAGGATTTCCGGGATATGGGAGCAGTCACTCCATGACTGCATTTTGTTAGACTATTATTATTTTTTGAGACTGTCATGCTATATGCATGCTACCATCTTTTATATTTATTTCAGCATGTATATGTACAGGGTAGATAGCTTGATTAGCAGAATACTTGCACAGATTGCAGATACTCCAATTTCCTTTTTGAGGTACAGTGATTTTCTATGATGATAATTGTAAAATGAAACATGTAATTTTTTATACTAATGAAAGAGTACGATTTTTTCCTTGGAAAAAAAAAAAATCCACCTCATTATGGTATGGTGAATTTAAAAAAAAAAAACTAATGTTAGTAGTATAAAATCAACCTCATTAGATTTCCTTTGTAGTGGTTGGGAGTTGGGACTATTTTTTATGAAAGTATTGAGCAAAATGACCCTTATGGAAGGCTCATTCATGTTTGTGTGTCAAAAGTAAATAGAGAGATGTAATTTGAGGAGTTTTTTTATGTTCAAAGCAAGATATTGACATATTGTAATTAATACAACAAAAACAATATTGGATGCATGGTCATTGAACCTCCACCCTCTCGCCCCCCATGACATTAATAAATATAGTCAAATTATTTAGCATGTTCAATTCTAAAAAAATTGGAGCAATGGTTTTCCAAACCTTGTTAGTAACTACCTCATTGATGACAACTTCACACACCGTTGATGAACTGCAACCTTCAATTTAGTTCATAAACGTGGGTTTCTTATTTGCAAAGAAATTACATACTAACCTTTTAAATCAAACTCATGATTTTTAACATTCTACAATATAATCTCCATATATCAATAAATAATATTAAAACTAATAATAATAAACTTCCATAAATTAATAAACAAATATAAAATTATTAAAATAAATTTAGACTTTGACAATGTTTAAAATACAAAGTTACAAAATGAGATGATACCATGATTGAACTGTTTTTTTTCTTTTTACGCAATCTATTATATAAAAATAGATATTTATATTCATATTACATATCATTATACATATATTATTATACCTATCCTAAACTTGGTATTACGCATTTTGAGTGTGTATTAATTTGTCTTTGACCAAAAATTTATGTCATTTATCCATAGTTTAATATTGGGAATTCTATTTTTTCATATTTTTTCTTATTATTTAAATTTATTTATTTGTAAGGTGATTGGTTGAAGTCTTATTATGGGTGTTGTTTAGTAAATTCCATTTTTCTATTAGTAATTAATTAATTTATTTTAGTTTCATTTCATTTTTCTATTATTTCCATTTTCATGAATCATAGTTTTTTTCTCCATATTTTCAATTTAAGATGCCAAATTTTAAGAGGAATAAATAATTAAAAATATTTTTTCTAATACTTTGTTTTTTTTAGTTTTAACACTTTTTAATTTGACTTTATCTTTTTCCCTTCACCTTTCTATAATTTTCTTTCCCTAGAAACGATTATACAATAAAACTTCCATTTCAATTAATATAATTAACTTAGTACAAAACAATTCTAAAATAAGAAATTAATAAAATTAAAAAAAAAAATTGAGTTTAATGTATTTTGTAGGCGTTTGTATGACGTAACCTTGGAAATCTTTGGGTTGACCATTCGCACAAACTGAAAATCCCAAAGTTCTGAGTTAAAATATGCACTTATTAACAATATGGTTCACTTGTTTGGTGAGGGTGCCTTCAACAAATCTCGAGTTACCTAAAAGGCAGACCTACATTTAAAATATTTCTGGGACCAGTATAGGTCTTAATTGGAAAGGGTCAGGTCGCATGAGCACCCTCCATCGATTCTAGAGATGGAGTGGAGAGCACTCGTGGCAGATGCACATGAGAAGGCACTTCGAAAAGAAGGGAAGACTCCACCCGAACCAACATGGTATGAGGCACTTTTAATAATGTAATTATGATGCTTTATCATCATTGCAACATCTAATTAAGTTTTTCAATGTTTTAAATACAGGCTCCTAGATACTTCCAAAGCCACAATGGCTAAAATAGCCAAACATGGGCAACATCATCTTGGCCCGGGTGGTTACTCAAAATTGGCCACAAAATTGTAAGTATATAAAACAAAAATTTCATCCAAATTATAAATTGTTAAATATTCTAATTTAATTTCATAGAAGAAGAAAAATTCACGTTTTAATGAAAAAATTCATGGGTCACAATTCAAAGAGGCTCCCACAAAGGAATACCTAAAACTTGCTTTCAAGTATGGCTATCAAGTCGTGGTTGAACGAAACACAACCTTGGCATCTTCACAATATTCCACCACCCAACCTATTACTCAAGCAAATAAAATCAACGAATAGAATTTATAAATCAGGCGTCTTCACAATCTTCCACCACCCAACCTAAAACTCAAGAAAATAAAAGCAATGAATAGAGTTTATAAATCATAATTTGTACAATTTATTGGTTATTATTTTTTTCCATAAAGTAATGTGCTTGATTGTAAAAAGCAAGAAAGAAATGTAGATACAACACATGAGCCTACTGACAGTGGAGTGTGTGATCTTAAGACTGATGTTCATCTCGATACTGAAGGTATTTCAAGTGTGATAAAATAATTTTAGTACAGAATACAATTAAAAATATTTAAATTCAAATGGCTTATTAGTTATAACATTTCTTGTTTCTACTGGGAAAGTAGTGGATGGATGCAAAAAAACGCGCGCTCTGCAGATTTGGAGCTGCCAGCGATGACCTAGCCCCTACCGTGCCTCTGCACCTGCGCTTTGCGCCTGGGTGCTCATCCCTACTACTGTCTGGGCCTCTGCCCAGTGCCCCCTGCCCTCTGCTCTCTGCTCTTTGCCTTTTTTGTTGCACTCTCTTGGTTCCCTGAATTCCCTGGGATGTTGCCGCATTTCTGACGCTGCATCCCTCCCTATGATCTTCTCATGGGCTCCGAGGAAGTTCCTGCTTCTGTGGCCCAAGCCCGTGCATTTGCCGACCTCATTGGCTCTCTGGGCCCTCCCAAACCTTGTTCGTCTGTCTCTAAATTTGTTATAAATCTCGATGGACTTCTGGAAGTGGTTCTACCCCCATCTCTTCCTCGCATGGTGGTTCTTTCCCTTGCGGAGAAGGGTCTAATTGGTCATTTCACAGGACTATGGCCATCCCTGAAGACAGTCCAAATATGGATTGAAATAAATTGGTCTGACAAAGTTACGGGGAAAATCTCGATCAGGTTCTGTGGCAAAGGTTACTTCACCTTTCATTTTGAACTAAAGAAGACAAAGATTTGATCTTCCAAAATGGGCCTTATTTTATGGATTCTCGCGGTTTATATCTCAATAAATGGACCATTGACTTTGATCCTAAACTCAGCGTCCCAAAAACGGTTCCAATCTGGGTGTGTCTGCCACACCTTCCCTTGCATTGCTGGGGGGACGATTTTTTCAGAGCTATTGGGAATGCGATCAGAAAATTCATCAACAGAAGCGAGCCCAAAGAAAAAATGCTCACCTGCACCAGAATCTGTGTTGAATTAGACCTAGGCAAAGGTCTCCCTGAAGCTATCAAACTCAAAGTGGATGACTGGACGCACATCCAGCATATAGACTATGAGAAAATCACCTTCAAATGCAAGGTATGTCACGAATATGGCCATTTTTCTAATCGTTGTCCTAAAAATTTTGAAGTTGAAAATACAGAATCAAAGCAACCTTGGGAAACTATCAAGAAAAATAAACCCAATCCCAAACCTCAAGGAGCCCATCTTCCGAAATCCAATCCCTCGCCCTCTAATTCTGCCCAATCTCCAGAGCGTCTCAGTCAGCCATCTGGACCTTCTGTTCCTTCTTAACCTGTGGATCAATCCAACCCCTTCTCTGCCCTTTCTCCCTCGAATGATGATCCCCCCCTCTCCCCTTATCCCCCTCTTTTGGAACCCCCCCATTCTCCCCCTTCACCCTGATTTCCCGTCTTCCTTCCAAGATACTCCCTCCACCCACATTACAAGAACCTCTTCTAAAGAGCATGGTGCCTCTTTGGACTCTCATAAAAAGCAGGGACCTGGAAGGAAAACTAATAGGCAACAGAGAAATTAAAACTCTCAAAAATACATAGCTATGGGCTCTCAAAACCCCATTGAAAACTACATACTGGGACAGAATAAAAAAGATTCAGGGAAAAAGAGTCAAGAAGGGAGAGCAACCCTTCATTCATCCCATTTGAAATGATCAAGGTCCTTTATTGGAATAGTAGGGGTCTGGGGCACCCCTCTAAATCAACAGCCCTCAGAGATCTCATTAACTCTGAAAAGCCTGAAATCCTTCTTCTTCAAGAAACAAAACAAAGTAAAGTGGATATTCAGAAAATCATTAGCAAAGAAACACTCTATGAAGGTACTCTTCTTGACTCTAGAGGTGCCTAGGGGGGGCTTGCTTCCCTTTGGGCAAAAAACAAATGGCAGCTCAAAGGTAACACTGTCAATTCTCACTGGCTCAAAATTTTTTTGGAAAGCATCAAAGATCAGCAACAGATAATTGTTTACAACATCTACAGCCCAAATCATTACAAATAAAAAGATTTATGTTGGGCCTCCTTGAAATAAGATATGAATAATGAAGACAATAGCAACATCATTCTAGGAGGCAATTTAAATCTAATCATGCACTCGAATGAGAAGAGGGGTGGGATCTTTGGTCACGACCCCTTCAAACTTCAGCTAGAAAACATCATACAAGAACGGGAACTTGTTGACATAGCGCCCAAAAACCACAGGTATACTTGAAACAATAGAAGACTTGGAAAATATAACATTATGGAATGGCTTGATAGGATTTTGGTTGTTGTCTCTCTGCTCTCTCGATTCTCCTCAGAATTAGCCAATGTGCTTGCTTTCACTGCCTCCGATCATTATCCAATTACTCTCTCCTTGAATGAACAGCGGCCTCTTGGGCCTATCCCCTTTAAATATAGTCCTCTATGGAATGAGTTCCTGGGCGCCAATCAGCTTGTCTGGGATGTTTGGACGCAACATGTCGAAGGGTCGCCTGGGTTTATATGAGAAACAAAATTGAAAAAAACAAAACAAGCCTTAAAAGAATGGGCCAGGTATCATTACAAGGAACTAGAACAGTGCAAACAGGAAGTTAAAGCAAAATTGCAGGAAGCACACGCCAACATTGAAAAGCAAAAACCAACTCAAGATCAGCTCAAGCAGGAAAAGGACTTATACTGGCAGCTCTATCGAATTAATAAGGAGGAGGAAGAGAAATGGTGGTTGAAATCAAGAAATCTGTGGCTTCAAGCCGGTGACAAGAATATTGCTTTTTTCCATGAGAAAACTACTGTCTGAAAGGTTAGAAACAATATCGACTCCATTAGATATGACACAGGGATTCTTCAAATTGAGAAAGAAGCGATAAAACATGCAACTACAGTGCATTATAAAGACCTTCTCATTGAAAATAAAGAGGTTGAAGACTGCTCCGACCTTCTCCAATATCTCCCAACTCTGATCACTAAAGAAGTCAACAACACCCTTAACAAGGAATTTTCTGAAACCGAGGTGGAAGAAGCCATTTGGACCCTCCACCCGGACAAAGCTCTGGGCCCGGATGGTTTCCCAATCTCCTTCTATCAAGCCCATTGGCCACTCATCAAAAAATAATTTATGAAAATGATTCACTGGACTCACTGTAAGAAGAAAATTGGGGGTTATACTAACTCAACTTTCCTCGCCCTCATCCCCAAGGAGAACCATCCTTCCTCCTTTGCCATATTTCACCCCATATCCCTATGCAACGCCTCCTACAAGATTATCACAAAAATCCTAGCCACCCACCTCAAACCCCTCATGAATAGTCTTATCTCAAAAAATCAGGGAGAATTCTTATCCCATAGACAAATCTTGGACTCTATCCTTCTTGTCCAAGAGGCCATCCACTCTAGCCTCTCCCGAAATGAAAAAGGCTTTATCCTGAAATTAGACCTCACCAATGCTTTCGAAAGGGTAAGGCATTCCTTCATCCTCACTGTTCTCCAAAAAATGGGATTTGATCACAATTTCCTTGACCTGATTAAAGCTTGCATCACTGGCCCGTGGATCTCACCCCTCATCAATGGGAGGCTAGCCCCTTCTTTCCAAGCTTCTAGAGGTCTGAGACAAGGCTGCCCCCTCTCTCCTTACTTGTTCATCCTAATGGCGAAATCTTTCAGCAGAGCCTTGGATCATATGAGATGGGTTGGTCTCATAACTGGTATCAAATATGGCAATGGTGTAAAAAATATGAATCATTCTCAGTTCGCAGATGACACCTTACTTATGGGAGGAGCTTATAATACTATAGCTCATCGCTTCAAAAATATTTTGGATAAATTTATGATGTTTTCACGAGGTCTCATCAATCATATTAAAAGCTACGTCTACGGATGGAACACTTCTAATCACACTCTCCATAGTATTGCTTCTATCTTCGGCATCCCTTACAAGCAAAACTGGGATCACTTCAACTATCTTGGCATGCCAGTCAGTATCCTACCCATAAAGGCAGAAGTCTGGAATATTACTATTGATAAAATGAAAATAAAAGTACATAAATGGGGGTCCTATTGGCTTTATCCTATTGGACGCATCATTCTTCTCAAATCGGGACTATCCTCCCTTCCCCTATATCAGTTCACTCCCCTTCAAGCGCCTGCTAGCATTCTTTCTAAGATGGAAGCCATTTTAAGGCATTTCCTTTGGCAAGGAGGAAAGAATGAAAAAAAAATAAAAAATACAATCTTGTAAAGTGGAGCCAATTTATTCAAGACAAGGAACATGGAGGTCTCGGCATTCAGTCTCCCAAGCTCTTGAATCAATCCTTCGGTGCAAAAATTGTTTGGAGATTCATAAATGGGGAACAGTCCTGGTGGAAATTGGTGTTGGAATTTAATTACCTTACCTCCTCCAGGCATCATCTCTTCTCTCATGATATCCCCAGTCGACCTTGTACCAAAATCTGGTCCTCCTGCAAAAAAGCTATCCCTCTTCTAGCTCATAATCTTTCTAAAGTTCCCGGAGGGGGAAGAAATATCAACATCGGTGCAGATAAAATTATGGGTAACTCTCCTATTATTGACAACTTGAACTCTCATAATATCCTTCGTTATTTTAGTAATATGGGATATAACTATTTGAACCAGATTTCAAAATGGGACAGTGATAACCTCATGTGGGTTGGCTGGAAATTTCCTCCTTCCCCCCCTCACCTTGCAGAAGAACTTCAAAACCTTCAAAATTATCTTCAAGGCTCTGCCCCCATAGCTCGAAACAACATAGATGGCTATAGGTGGGACCCCACAGGTTCGGCCTTCTCTATGAAATTTCCTTATCGGACTCTATGCAAAGATCTTTTCCCAGCACCTATCTGGACAAATTGGAAAGAGGCTTGGAAGACTGAAGTAACCCCTAAGATCAAATTATTCTCCTGGCTACTCATGAGAGGTAAAATTCTAACTTCAGACAATCTCAAAAAAAGGGGCTTCATTGGTCCCTCAATTTTCCCCAACTGCTACAACAACAAGGAAACGATCCATCATCTGTTTATTTCATGTCCCTTTGCCACTCAGTATTGGACTGCGCTCACTGAATTTTTTCATCTCGAATGGTCCTCGTTTCTCTCTGTTACAGATTTTCTTAAAGCCTGGAATACCAACTATCTGTGGACCAATAAGAAGAAAAAAATCTCTTGGAGGACTTGGAACACTTTGCCATATGTGGCCATGTGGAATATTTGGATAGCTAGAAACAACAAGATCTTCAGAGACAAGGCGACCTCCAGTAGCAAGCTATATAACAAAACCTGGAGTCTCACTCTAGAAACCATATGCTCCAAAAGAAATAACAGCTTCGAGTTAATTGACTTGAGTGTGGAAGAGAAGATATTTCTAAAAGATTTGCTGGCCAGGAAGTGAGGACACATCCACTCCATCAAGCCTCATTATAGATCAGAAAGCTCCTGGAAAATTCCTTTCAAGGATGAAGAACTCTCGGAATGGATCAAAGCCAGTGGCATACCCACTCTCCACTTTTTTGGCGCCTCCAAATCAAACCCGGGCCTTGCTGGCACCGGGGGAATTATTAGAAATTCTCTTGGTGTTCCCTTGATGGCCTTCGAATGGAATCTCGAGATTTCCTCCAACAACGGAGCTGAAGCACTTGCTCTGTTCCAGGGGATGTAGCTCCTAAAGAATCTAAATACTGCCAATGTCGTGATCCTAGGTGATTCAACCATAATTATAAAATATATGGTTTCCAACAAGCCTGTTACCAATATTTCCCTCAATCAGATCATCTGTAGGTTCTGTATCATCCTTAGAGATATGAATCAAGCTTCCTTTCATCATATCCTTCACTCCTATAACAAAGAAGCTGATCATCTAGCTAATCGTGCATGTACTCGATCTCCGAGCCACCTGATTTGTAATGAATCCTCTCAAATCATTCCCAATCCTTGATCATGACCTTTTTTTCTTGCAGATTTTATTCAATCCTCTCTTCTGGCTTCACTGAATTTGCTGACTCAACTTGTACCTCTAACCACACCCATCTCGTGATCTTATTACTGCTATCCCTCTTCATCGTTGGGTGCAACTATTGGGACCTTGTCATAAGATCTGCCACAATCTGCCCTCTATCCCACATCTCAATCTATCCTTTGCCAGCATTAGTCTTCCTCTACCAGAATTTTAGCAATCCGTTCTCCGCCTCTAGTAGCCTCCGAATCTGCATCAGCTTCTTAAGCGATTACTGTTTGGCTCACTAATTTTTACTGCAGGTTACTTTGACATTACGGCCTTCTCGTATGCTCTGTCTCCCTTCTCTTTCGACTTTCTTCATGGCCAGAAGCGAAGATTTTCTGCATTGCGCAGACTTGCAGGCTGAGCTCAAATAGATCTGCGCCCACTAGCGGACTTTGGATGCAAAGATTAAAAACGATGTCCAAGCCCTCGAAGAAAATCACGTGGCTGATGTTAATTTTCTCTTCTCCAAAGTTTCTTCCCTGCAAACACAGTTTGATAATCGCTCCAAAAAATGTGCTCACATTGATGAATCAATTGAAATTCTAAAGTATATGATGGACAAGCTCAGTACTCTCGGCACCAGCTCCAACAATCTCAAGAATGCCGGAAATGATGAAAATCCGGAGAACTCTACTGCTCGCCAAATGAGCCACATATATATCGACTAATCTCTTCCTCATTCTTCATTATGACTTTTAAATATGTTATACATTTTGTTCGTATCTATAACTTCTCAATATTTCTGCTTCTTTCGAATTCTAGATCTAAAGGAATTGTAAAGCATCACCGTTGTCCTCTACTCCACAGAGATAGCTTTCTACTTTGTAATCTTGGAGCCTTTGTCTCCCCCCTTTTTGGAATATAACATAGCAACCGAATTTGTCAAAAAAAAAAAAGATTCTTGTTTCTACACCATAGCATATACAGGATGTGGCCAAAGAAGAGGAGGAACATATGGCCGCATTCGAAAGTATTATGCCTACCTCCACTACCTAAGCAGGTAAATAAAACTCTACTACTATTTTTATTAATAAAACATTTGTAAAATAATAACTATAAATATGAATTTAACATTTCTTTCTTATTGCATTTGATGCTCGGTCCCACTTGCAGTGTCATATTCGTAGGACTAGGTCAACAACAAGACATATTACACTAGATACCACAACAACTGAAGGGAGCCAAGAGCTCCAAGGGTTAGCTCAATTGGTTGAGTCCTCGTTTGGAAGTACTCACAGATTGAGAGGTCACAGGATCAAATCTCCTAGATGCCCACGGGGTTAGGCCTCAGTGTTAGGCCGACAGTAGATCCCTTCGGGAGAATTTACTGCGATTCATTAAGACCGTGGATGTAGCTAGTACATGTGTGCGGGCACATAGGAACGTGAACCACTATGAAAAAAAAAAAAAACTGAAGGGAGCCAAGATCAATACATCCTTGCTAACTACATATTAAGAAAGAGAGAGAAACCTAATAAAAATTTATTGCACTTGTTTATTTAGAGCTTGTTTTTTTTAGTGCCACTTTTTTTACTTAGAGGTTGAATGCCTCATTGCATGTGAAAATGTAACTTTAGACTATCTTAATAAAAAATAGTGATTTTTCCATTGCAAAAGGTTAGAATTTTTTTGTTTCATATTATGTAAACATGTTTTTTGTGATAAATTAAAATATTTTGTGGATGTATGAATGAATGAATTATGACACCCTTAAAATAAACATATATTTGTGATCTTTCTTCATCCAATTCTAGTTTGAGGTTATGACGAAAGTATAATGCAAACAATTGTTTATATTGGTTCAACCAAAACCCATGTAAACTAAATAAGGGGAAAAATCTAGAAGACGCATTCTAATATTTTGTCTCATATAAAATTTTTGGATTTTAAAACTCTTGGTATACAAGTCATTTTGAAATATTTACAACCCTTATGACGACTAGGAAAACCAAGAAAGCTTTCATACATTATAACACTAGTTTCCATAAGCTTTATAATTAGAACTACCATGCATTGAACTTGTTTTTAACATACCAACAATTTTTAAATCAACCACCACTTTTAGTCTTGGGGATGAGATACTTATAAGCATTTGCCTATGGAAGGATTTGAGTAACTGCAAATCTGAGTTTGTGGACTAATGTATTATTATAGTGCAATATACATGGCCTTTAG